>CM053167.1:12322990-13522990 GCA_028571685.1 Heterohyrax brucei | reverse complement strand
GGATGTAATATGTGATCAGAAACCAATGGTACTGAAAGATTCCAAGCTGCACTGCAGATATTGGTGGAAACAAGCCTCCAGGAATTGATATCATATTAACTGAGATGTTTCAGCAAACAGATGCAGTGTTGAAAGTGTTCAAATTGTCTACACCGGAAATTTGGAAGACACCTGGTCAGCCAGCTGGAAAAGATCAATGTTTACAATTATTCCAGGGAAAAGTGATCTAACTCAATGCAGAAATTATCGAACAGTATCATTAGCATCACAAGCAAGAAAATTTTGCTGAAATCAGTCAAAAGCAGCTGTAGCAATACATTGACAGTAAATTACCAAAATTTATGGTGGATTCAGAGGAGGACGTGGAACAAGGCATATCGTTGCTAATGTCAGATGGATCTCGCTGAAAGCAAAGAATACTAGTAAGGTATTTACCTGAATTTTATTGATTCTGCTAAAACATGCAGCAATGTGGATCATGACAAATTATGGATAACATTGAAAGGAATAGGAATTCTGGAATACTTAATCATGCTTCTGAGGAATTGGTATATGGATCAAGATGCAGCTGAACAAAACAAAGTGATATGGGTTAAAGTCAGAAATGTGTGTGTCAGGGCAGTGTAATTGCATCATAACCTACTCAATTTGTACACAGAGCAAATAATATAAGAGCCTGGGCTATATGAAGACCATGAATCAGGATTGGAGGAAGGCTCATTAACAACCTAAGACATACAGGTGACACAACCTTGCTTGCTGAAATTGAAGAAGACTTGAAACACTTATTGATGAAGATCAAAGACTACAATCTTCAGGATGGACTGCATCTCACTACCAAGGAAACAAAAATCCTCACAAACAGGCCCATAAGCTGCACACTGATAAACACACAAAAGACTGAGAATGTAAGGATTTTGTTTTACTTGGATCCCAGATCCATAACCACAGAAACAGCAATCAAGAAATTAAAGGATTCATGCACTGGGCAAATCTGTTGCAAAAGATCTCTTTAGCTGTTGAAAAGTAAACATGTCACCTTAAAGACTAAGATGCCTCTGACCCAAGTCACAATATTTTCAATTGCATGACATGTGTGCAAAAGCACGACATGAGTGGGAAAGACAGAAAAAGAACTAGTACCTTTGAATTGTGTTTTTTTTTTTTTAATTTTTTTTCTTATGATTGAGTGGAAATGTACAATCCTGTATAAATTTGCATGCTTGCCTATGTACAGCTCCCCATTCTCTCCTTGCCCGGTGACAGCACACTCCTCCTCTCCTTTCCATGCCTGTCATATCCTCCTAACAATCTCCTATCCCCTCCTCTCCACCCTCTCTGCTGCCTCCAGTAAGAGGTTAGCAGGATGACATCCTGTAGACGCATGAAACAGTCAAGTGTGCACATGATATTGTCACTCTGTGTTGCCAAGTTCAACCCATTCCTGTCTGAAGAGTTGAAGCCCATTATGATTAATGTGCAGCGGCAGCATCAAGGCCAGGGGCCATGCTCCCAGGGGAACCCTAAGGCCCCTGAACCATCAATTGCAGTCTGTTAGGGGAGATCTCAGCATACACTTCTTTTTATTCTCAGGTTGCCAGTGAGACTCAACTTTATGAGCCCCATCATGGCTATCACTGGTGGTGATATTACTTCTGGATATTACTTCTGGTAACATGTAAATTTAGTCACCCACTCACGTGAGTCTCTCTGTCATTTGGTTCTCTTTCACCATGTAATTTTTGTCGTTGGTGATCATTTATTCCTGCTGATTTGGGATCATGTGGTATGCGTCGGATGGCAGCTTGGCAGCTTTTAAGACCCCAGAGACCACACACCAATGTGGGGTACAAAAGGCTCTCTTAGCAAAATGCTGTTTATGCCAGCTGGCCTTGATGTCCCCTGAAAGCATGATCCTTGGACTCCTGCCCGTTACTCTGTCCTTGGGATACTGAGTTAAGATGGGAGATGTTATGTTGCTATTCAGTTAAAATTTATCTTCTTTCTAAGGTGTGCTGTCACAGATTTCACTCTTCTATGCATGAGACTTGTATGTTATTAAATAAATAATGAAAGTGTACATACTCTGTGCTTACAATACTGAGTTAGGAGAGGAAGAGTACACAAGTTGTGTCGAAGTCCCATTAATATTGATCTTCTTACTAATGTGCATTGTCACCAATTTCACCGAATGACATTTCTAACAACTATCTAATCTAAACCTCATCCTTCACCCTCCTGCCATCCCACTTTCCTCACCCTTGTAGCCATCAAAGAGTCTTTTCTATTATGTATGAGTATGCTTTAAAGTTTTTATCATAAGCATCTCATATAATAATTGTCCTTCTGTCATTGACTAGTTTCACTCAACATAATGTCCTCCAGTTGAGACCAAATAGAGAGACGTTTCCTGCTATCATCTTTGTTCTTTATCAGTGTATAATACTCCATTGAGTATATATACCAAAGTTTACCCATCCATTCTTCTGTTGTTGGGCATCTGGGTTGATTCCAACTTTTTGCTATCGTGGACTGTGGTGCAATGAACATTCGTGTGCATGTATCAGTTGGTGTGAGTGGCCTTGATTTTGTAGGATATACTCTGAGCAGAGAAATTATGAGGTGAAATTGTCATTGTTATTTGATTTGAATTTCTTTAATAATTAATGCTTGTGAGCATGTTTGCATATATTCTTTGGCTGCCTGGATCTCGTCTTTAGAGACGTGTCTGTCCATTTCCTTTGCCCATCGCTTAACCGGACGATTTGTCTTTTTCTTATTGATATTTTGTAGAACCTTATAGATTACGGAGATCAGATGTTGGTCTGACATAGAGTTGCCAAATATTTTTTCCCATTCTGTAGGTGGTCTTTTAATTCTTTTAACGAAGTCTTTGGATGAGCAAGAGTGTTTGATTTTTATTAATTCCCACATCTATTTTCTCTTCTGGTGAATGTGTTTTGTTTGTCAGATTTTTGAAGTCTGTCTATATTGTGTATTAAAACGTCCATTGTTGACACTATCTTATCTTGGATGAGCTTTATCGTTTTAGCTTTTATATTCAGGTCTTTTATCCAGTTTGAGTTGATTTTTGTATAAGGTGTGAGATATGGGTCTTGTTTCAATTTTTTGCAGATGGATATCCAATTATGCCAGCACCATTTGTTAAAGAGACTGTTCTTACTCCAGTTCAAAATCTTAGGACCTTTGTCAAATATCAGCTGTTCATAGGAGGACAGTGGCATCTCTCAGGTTTCTGCTTTGTTCCATTGGTCTATATGTCTCCTTTTGTACCAATACCAGGCTATTTTGACTACTGTGGCAATGTAATAGGTTTTAAAGTCAGGTAGTGAGAGGCCTCCCAGTATGTTATTCTTTTTCAGTAGTGCTTTACTTATTCAAGGTTTCTTCCTTTTTCAAACAAAGCCGATAATTTGTTTCTCCATCTCATTAAAAAATGTCACTGGAATTTGTCTTGGGATTGCATTATATAAGTAGAATGCTTTGGGCAAAATAGACATTTTCACAACATTGAGTCTTTCTATCCATAAGCAGGGCAGGTTACTCCACTAATGTCAGTCTCTCCTAGTTTCTTGTAGCAAGATTTTGTAGTTTTCTCTGTAAAGATCTCTTATTTCTCTAGTTAGATTTATTCCTAGGAGTTTTATCTTCTTGGTGACTATAGTAAATGGAATTGATTTGGTGATTTCTTCATTAATAATTTTATTGTTGGTATAAAGGAATCCTGTTGATTTAGTTATGTTTATCTTGTATCCCAATACTTTGCCAAATTCTACTATTAGCTTCAATAGTTTACTTATGGATTTCTTTGGATTCTCTGTATAAACAATCATATCGTCTTCAAAGAGGGAAATCTTTACTTCTTCACTGCCAATACAGATGCCTTTTATTTCTTTGTCTTGTCTAATTGCTCTGGCTAGAACTTCAGCACAATGTTGAATAGAAGCAGTGAGAACAGGCATCCTTGTCTAGTTCCGATTCTCAAAGGGAATTCTTTCAGTCTTTCACCATTTAGGATGATGAAAGCAGTTGGCTTCACATAGATGCTATTGATTATTTTGAGGAATTTCCCTTCTATTCCTATTTTTCTGAGAGTTTTAAGCAGGAATGGATGTTGAACTTTGTCAAATGCCTTTTCTGCATCAATTGACAAAATCAGGTGATTTTTATCTTTTGTGTTATTAATGTAATTGATTACATTAATTGTTTTTCTGATGTTGAACCAGCCTTGCATCTCTGGAATGAAACCAACTTGATATGCGTCAGACTTTTTAAGTTCTTATTGTAGGAGTCCCGTATAATGCTTGTCCTTTTGCCGCTGGTTACTTTCTCTCAGCATAATGTCCTCCAATTAAAACCAAGTTATAAGAAGATTCCTAAAATCATCACTGCTCTTTTTCATTGCACAGTGTTCTATTGAGTATGTATACCATAGTTTACCTATCCATTCCTCTGCTGTTGGACATCTGGGTTGATTCCATCTTTTTGCTATTGTGGACTGTGCTGCAATAAACATTTGTGTGCATGCATCTGTTGGTGAGAATACCCTTGATTCTGAACGGTATATTCAAGTAGTGGAATTACTGGCTCAAATGTGTATGCATTTCCAGCTTTTTAAGGAAGTGCCAGATTGGTTTCCAAAGAGGTTGCACCATTTTGCAATCTCACCAACAGTGTAGCAGAATTCTGATTTCCCCACAGACTCTTCAGCATTTGTTGTTTTGCATTTTCTGGATCATGGCCAACTTTGTTGGAGTTAGATGGTATCTCAGCAAGTTTTGATTTGAATTTCTTTGATGGCTAGTGATTATGAGCATTTCTGCATGTGTTTTTTGGCTTCCTGGATATCTACTTTAGAGAACTGTCTGTCCATTTCCTCCACCCATTGCTTAATTGGACTATTTATCTTTTTTATTCATGTTTTGTAGCTTGGCTGGCTATAGATTATGGGGATCAGACATCAGTCTGATGTATAGTTACTAAATATTTTTTCCCATTCTGTAGGTGGTCTTAAAGTCTTTGGCTGAGCAAAAGTGTTTGATTCTGAGGAGTTCCCATTTGTCTATTTTCTATTAGTTGTACTTTGTCAGATTTTGAAGTCTGTCTACATTGTGTATTGAAACCTCCATTGTTGATTCTACTTTTTCTTGGATGGATTTCATCATTTTGGATTTGACATGTAGGTCTTTTCTCCATCTTGCCTTGTTTTTTTGCATAAGGTGTTGTATTTTGGTCTTATTTCAATTTATTGCAGTGGGATATCCAATTTCATCAGGACAATTCATTGAAGAGATTTCTTTTACCCCAGTTTAATGTCTTAGGGCTTTGTTGAATGCCAGTTGTCCATAGGAGGATGGTAGTATCTCTGGAGTCTCATCTCTGTTCCTTTAATCTATCTGTCTCTTTTTGTACCAGTACCAGGCTGTTTTGACAACCGTGGCAGTGTATTAGGTTCTAAAGTTGGATAGTGAGAGGCCTCCCAGAAGACTTCTACACACTGCTTTCAGTATACAGACCATCCATAAAGAAACTCAGTAAAGATACTGACGATTTAAAAGTAACACAAGCAAACAACTTGATCTCATAAATATACAGAGAACACCCCACCAAACATCATCGAAGTATAAGTTTTTTTCTAACACACACAGAACATTCTCCACAATAGACCATATATTAAGCTATAAAGAAAGCCTTAACAATATCCAAAGTACTGAAATTTTTCAAAGCATCTTTTGTTACCAGAAAGCCTTAAAACTAGAAATTTATAGCAGAGAAAAACAAAAGCAAGCAAACAACAACAGCAAAAATGTGGAAACTGAACAACACCTTGCTCAAAAAATACTGGGTTATAGGAGAAATCAAGAAAGTCATATGCTGATTCCCAGAATGAAATAGATCCTATCAGGACCTTTGGAACACAGTAAAAGCAGTACTCAGAGGACAATTTATAGCAGCAAATGGGAATATCGAAGAGAAAGAGCCCAAATGAAAGCATTATCCTCCTAACTTGGATAAGTAGAAAAACAGCAGAAAATACACCTTAAGCACTAGAAGAAAGCAAGTAAGAAAAATTAAAGCAGAACTAAATGAACTAGAGAACAGAAGAAAAATTGAAGGCATTAAAAAGACCTTGAAAAGATCAACAAAACTGATACAGTGATGGCCAAACTTGACAAAAGAAAAAGAGGAAACAAGCCAATTCAGAAATGAGGTGGGTGATAAGACAAAGAACTCAAATGAAATTTAAAAATCATAACACAATACTACAAAAATCGTGTTTTAATAAATTTGAAGTCTACAGGAAATGGGAAAATTTCTAGAAACCCACTACTTACCTAATGTAAGACAGAAATGAAAGGTCGTAGCCATAGAGTCAATTATGACTCTAGAGGCCCTACAGATCAGAGCAGAACTCCCGCATAGAGTTTCCAAGGAGTACATGGTGGGTTTGAACTGCCAAACTTTTGGTTAACAGACACCACATATAAACACTATATCACCAGGGTTTCCAACACAGACATTGAACAACTAAACAAACCTATAACAAAAGAAGACACTGAAAAGTTAATTTATGAATTTTCAACATAAGAATCCCTGTTTCTGACAGCTTCAATGGAGAATTTTTACCAAACTTTCTGTGTTAACACCACCATTTCTAAGGATATTTCAGAGTATAGAAAATGACAGTATACTCCCAAACTTATTCTATGAAGCCAACATGACCCTGGTACCAAAACCATGTGAAGATATGGCAAAAAAGAAAACTCAGAATAAAATCTCTCATGAAGTTTGAAGAAAAATCTTCAGCAAAATTCTAGCCAATAAAGTTAAACATGTCAAAAAGAACAGTAACAACAACAATTCATCAAGACCAAGAGGGATTTATGCCAGTACTTAGGAATAGTTGAACATTAGAAACAAATCAATGTGATGAATTAAGTACGTAAAACAAAAACCAAGAATGTCTCACTTCTATCAGTTGACTCAGAAAAGGCATTTGTCAAAGTCCAGTGCCCATGTCTGTTACAAACACTCACCAAATTAGGAACAGAAAGGAAACTACTGACATAAGAAAGACCATTTTACACAGCTAACAGCCAACTTCCTCCTAAATGGAATTGAAAAGCATTCCTTTCGAGAATGGGAACCAGATAAGAATACCCTGTGTCATGACTTTTATTTCATGCTGTGCAAGAGAGCTTCTAGTCAGAGCAATAAGGTTAGAAAAAGAAGCAAAGGCCATCCAATTTGGCAAGGAAGAAGTATCTTTGTTTGCAGATGATAGGATTTTGATACAGGAAGCTTTAAAGATCCAACAGTGTCACTCTTCGCAATATATCCTAGAGAACAAGTGTCACACAGATAGATACACACATTTCAGTGTTCACTGAAGCACTGTCCACAATAACAAAATGATAGAATCAACATAGATACTCATCAGTGTAGGAATCAATAAACAAATTTTGATATGGTCACATAATCAAATGCTATGTAATGATAATTTAGGAAACATGACATGAATAAATCTGGAAGGTATTATGCTATGTGAAATTAGTTTCAAAAGGACAAATATTGTATGAGATGACTATTATTTGGACTCAAGTAAAGTTTTAAACCTGAAATAAAACATTCTTTGATGGTTTTATGAACATGGAGAGAGAAGGATAAGGATACTGACTAGCTAGGTAGTAGACAAGAGTAATTTTAGGTGAAGGAAAGGGCAGCACACAATACATAAGAAGTCAGCACAAGTGTACTAAGCCAAAAGCTAAGAAGTTTCCTAAAGACAACCAAAATGTTTCAAGGGACAGAGTAGCAGTAGTCTGGGGACCAGGGTTTCAGGGTGTGTCTAGGTCCGCTGACATAACCAATTTTATTAGGAAAGTGTTGTGCCTCCCACTTTGGAGAATGATGTCTGTGATCTTCAAAGCTAGCATATAGCCATTTAAGAAGCATCAATTGGTCCCAAATGACCAGAAACAAAGGAGAAGGACAAATGTCAAAGACATAATGAAAACATGAGCCCAAGAGACTGAAAGGGCCTCATACCAGAGACTACATCAGCTTGAGACCAGAAGAACTGGATGCTCCCTGGCTGCCACCAATGACTGTCTTAATGGGAAAGTCAAATAAATGTGGGGGTGTAGAAGTCCAGCTCCACTAAGAAGATCAGACTTGATGGTCTGACAGAGGTGAGTCCTAGAAGATGTGGCCACTGGACCATATTCTCTGGGAGCATAGAACTGGAACTATTCTTGAAGCCAGTTCTTTGGGCAAGGATTAAACTGGTCTATAAGGTGTAAAATGATAACTGTTGAACAGTGTGTTTCTTGCCTTGAATAGATACATACGGCTTAATTGCAGCTCTGATTCACAGATAAGACAAGAAGGCAAAAGGGAAGAGGAGCTGCCTGAATGGACACAAAAAATAAAAGTTGTAGAGGATCAGTGTGCTGTCACAATGTAGGAAAATCAAGTAGGGTCACTTAAAAATGTGTGTGTAAGTTTTTGTAAGAGAAACTGACTTGAACTTTAAACTTCCACTTAAAGTACAATTTAAAAAAAGATGTTGAAATCTATTTGTTTGATATAGCAAAACTAAACAAACAAAAAACATTGCCATTGTGTTGATTCTGATTCGTAACTACTACACAGGATAAGGCTTTATATTCATAGAGTGCCATGTTTGCTTCCTCAGAACCCCCAACTTTCTGATTTGCTATCAAATGCTTTAATTGCTATACTACCCCAAAACAACAAAACTGAAGATAACAGAATCTTGAAAATAGCATAATAGCAAATATTCACATACCAAAATCCAAACTGTCATTGAGTCAGTTCCAAATTAAGTTTTGATGTGTCCTCAGAAATTTTGGTGTGCAAAGGCAATAGAATGACAGATTTACAATGATGAAAGGAAAAAAGTCCTCAACAATAAATACTATATCTGGAGTACTCTCATTCAAGAAATAGAGCTAAATTAAGACATTTCCATGTAAATAGAGATGATAGACTTTCTAGCACTAAACCTGATTTACAAATTGTCAGAAGTAACTCATGTCATGGAAAAGAGAAGAAAATAGAAAGTAATCTGAATTCACACATAGAATGATTTCTATTAAATGTGAAATATATAAGTAGATACATAATAAAACATAAAAGAGGGGAAATTATATTTTTGTAAGTTGTAATTGTTATAAATTTAACACAAGTAGACTTGATAGCAATAGATAGTTGTAAGGGCCAGATTTTTAAATGTAAGCTTTATAGTAAACACAGAGAAAATACAGAACAAATACTCAAAGGAGGAAGAAAGGGAAGGAGTAGGAAACCAAAATGATTCAATACAAATTACTAATCAAGGGTAAAAACTGGGCAGTATTATAGGAAATGAGGGACACAGAAGTCATAGGATAAAAGACTAGCAAATTGGCAGTAGTAAGGCCAATCATTTTTTACATACAGTGTATGTAAATGAACTAAATTTTCCACTCAAAAGTCAGAGAATGACATAATGGATAAAAAACAGCACTGAACTATGAGTTGCCTGTAAGAAACATGTTTGAGACCCAAAGATAGATTCAAAATGAAAGGAAAAAGGAAACAAACAAACAAACAAAAAAGTAATGAAGAGAAGTTTACCTGCTGACTTTAACATTAGACAAAACAGACTTTAAGCAACAAACTTGTTATAAAAGAAAGAGGACAATTATACAAAAGAATCAATTCAGAAGGTCTAACAATTATTAAATCATATACCTCCAAGGGTATGAATGGAGAAACAGTTGTATATCAGTAGCTGGAGGCTTTAACACATCACTTTCAATAATGGGCAGAACATCTGAAAATAAGACCAACAGGAACATACAATTATTGCTGATAGGTGCCTTTGAGTTTGCTCCAACTTACAGTAACTGTATGCACAACAGAACAAAACAATGCCCAGTACTGTGCCATCCTCACAGTCATTGCTATATTTGAGTTCACTGTTGCAGCAGCTGCATTAATCTCTTTAGGGGTCTTGCTCTTTTTTGCCGACTCTCTACAAAGCATCCTTTCCTTTGTCAGGGACTACTCACTCCTGATAACACATTCAAAATAAGCCAAGTGGTCTCGCTGCCCTTGTTTCTAAGGAGAATTCTTTATCTGACAAGAATATAAAGTACCTGAATGACACTATGTCAAGACATATATTGAAAAATAAATAGAGTAGTACAAAAAATAAATTGCATAGCAAAATGTATGAGATCTAAGGAATTGGCATTCCAAGGGAAATTTATGCTGGAAATTTCCTAGCTTAAAAAAGAAGGCAAAAAACAAACCCTTGATGTACAACTTGTGTAACGAGAAAAGGAAGAGACAATCAGAGCCCAAACAGAAAGACTACATAAACCACAAGCAGGCATAACTGAAGTAGACAATGAAAATATAACAGAATCTGAGGGCAGGGCCAAGATGGTGGACTAGTCACATGCCCCCTTCATTCCCTCTGAGAACTAAGGCCTAGCAAAACAACTGAACAGAGCAGAGTGGAAATTCCAGGAGCCCCAAGATCACACGGAAGATTGTGAGATCAGACTGGATATCAGTAAGAGGAAATCTACTTTTGTTAGCAGTGAGAAGGCAGCACAAAGAGTCCCACTTCTGGCTTACTAGTACAGAAGCCATCTTTCTTAACCACTAGGCCAAGACTGGGACTGAGACTGCTGAGCATTAGAGCCTGGCAGGGTCAGCTGCCATGCTGAGCTGTGGCACCTGGGTAGATAGTGTCTTTCACAGCAGAAAAGCTGTGCTTAAGACACTCATCATGTCTGGAGAATCCTGTGGCAGCTGGCCATGCTTTTCCCTGCTCTCTTCTCTGATCTGTGCCATAGATTCTGCTGGCCAAGCGCAGGAGAGGTAAATCAAGCAGGATAGCACCCTAAGTTAGCTGAGGGGCGGAATCAGCCACATTTGAGGGTCTGGCTGGGACTGGTACTAGAACCTGATGGGACAGTGCCTCTCTCGGCAGAAAAGTTGTTTTTAAGACAATTGTACCTAGCTGGCAGCTGAGTGTGGTAGTGCCTATAACTCTCTTTTCTTTGAAACACATCATGGTGTCTGTAGGCACAGATCCTGAGATACTCCACTAATAAGTCACCATCTTTGTCAGCTGGAGGCAGGGCTTGCCCCACAAACACCTGGCTGCTACCAGCTGCTGCTGGACAGCACAGGAGGTAGGGCCTACCACCCCTGAGGGCCCAGCTGCTGCAGGTGGCCACTGGATAGCACCTCTCTCAGTGGGAAAGCAGTTTTTAAACTAACTGCATCAAGAGAATGCAGCAGTGTTTGGCAGCTGAGTGTGGTGGCACCCTTCCCTCCTCTTTTCTCTGAGTTACTCCATAGTGTTTGCTGGCATGACTCTGGAGAGCTGGCATATGTAAGTCACCATTCTTGTCAGGGGCCCAGTGTCTGCTGAGACTTCTGTATTGTGTTTCTTGTTTTGGTACATGGTATTGTTTATTTGTTTTGCAGCTACGCTTTTGTTCCTCCCAGTGTTCTAGGTTTAAACCAGTCTTAACTTCTTTATACCTCCTTAACTTCCTTTCCATATTGAAGAGCTGTGAATAGTGTAGTACATCCCCCTTTATAGTGTGCTGTTGTCATAATTGACATATTTAACTCTCTGTTTCCCTAATTTTAATACTTTAGCTTTAATACTTTTAGCGTTACTCCTTTCTTAGGGCTACACAATAGCTTCTTTTGGTACAACGTGGAGAATCTGAGCAACTTTCTGATAGGGTGAAGACAACCATCGATATCTAACTGTTCAAAAAAACAGACCACCACGACTCTGGAAAGCTCTCAAAATCAGTAATCCAAAAATGTCCAAGATGAAGAATGCTTCCCAAAACTATCACAGTAAAATGCAGAGAATTATTTATGGAAGGCTACTAGATTCTAGGCTGGAGATAAAATGAAGTACTGCAGAACAAAATGAAAAATTAAACTCTATGAAGTGCTAGAACATAAATGATGTTAAATTCAGCAGATCAATAATAAAATTACAGAGTTAGACACTTCAATGTTAAGGCAAAATGAGGGAATGAACAGCAGAATTAGCAAGACTGAAGATAAGGCTACTTACACCACCATTTATGAGGGGAAATCAGACAAAACAATCAAGAAAAATGAAGAAGAATTAAGAATTGTGTGGGGCTGTATCAAGAAGAATAATTTATATGCAGCTGCAGTTCCAGTGCAGGGAGGGGTAGCAGAAAATACACAGTAAACTGTTGATGTTTGCTGACAGAAAATTTTGCTCATTGAATTCTGTAAAAGGTAGACCTCTGAAAGAAAGACATCAAGACATATTACAATCAAGCTTAACAAAAGGAAACATAAAGAGAGGCTCTTAAAGGCAACTAGGCTTAAACAAGAGCTCAGGTACAAAAGGAAGCCTTGTAGAATGTCCTCCAACTTTTCAGCCAAAGCCTTGTTGGCAAGAAGGCAGTAGGATGACACTGACAAAGCCTTGAAGGAAAAAACCTTACAACCAAGAATTGGACATCGCTCAAAATCGTCTTTCAAGTATGCTGGTGAAATTAAGACACTCTCAGTCAAACACAAGCTTGGAAACTTTGAAATAACCAAACCAAAGTTACAAGAAATATTGAAGGACGTGCTTCAATTAGAAAATCAATAACGCTAGATGTATACCCAAGAATGCAGAGCTGACTGAAGCAGTGAGAGTCCTAATTAGTTAGAGAAGTCACAAAACTCTATCAAAGCAAAAGTATTAAATTAGGGAAACAGAGAACTCAACATGCAAATTATGGCCTTACACTATAAAGAGGGATATACTACATTATTCATAGCTCATCAAGATGGAGAGAAAGTTAAGGAGAGATAGAGAAGTTAAGGCTAGTTTAAACCTAGAACATTGGGGGGGGGGATAAAGGGATAGCTGCAAAACCAAGAAACAGTACTATGTACCAAAACAAGAAACACAATACAGAAGTCGCAACAGACACAAAACCAACACTGAAAAAGATGAAAAGAAAAATGACACACAACAGAATATTAAGTGGAACAAAGAAATGGTCAATAACACAAAAATTGAGGTACCTAACTCACACTAAATGCGTATTTATCAATAATTACACTGAATGTAAATTAGCTGAATGCAAGAATAAAGAGAAGAGAGTAACAGGCTGAATCAAAAACCACAGTCTGTTGATATACTGGTTATAAGAAACAGATCTTAGATTTAAAGATATAAGCAAATTGAAAATCAAAGGATGGAAAAAATATATACACCCAGCTAACAAATGCAAAGAAGAGAAGCAGTAGTAGTACCAGTCTCAAGATAAAACAGTTTTTAAAGTAAAATCCACCATCATGTACTAAGATGCTTACTATTTATTGCTTAAAGTATCAATACATTAGGAGGATACAACAATAATAAATATTTGTGCACCCAATATCAGAACATCTTTGGGTTGAACAAACACTGACAACACTGAAAAATGAGATAGATCACCCCACAATAATAGTAGGAGACTTCACCTTTCCTTTGTCAGTAAGAGACAAATCCTCCAGAAAAAAACTCAGTAAAGTTGCAGAAGATCTCGTTGCAGTAATCAACCAATTGAACCTCACAGGTATATACAGTATTTTTTACCCCAAAGACAGTACATCTACTTTCCCAATGCATATGGAACATTCTCCAGAGCAGACCATGAATTAGCTCACAAAGCAATTCGCAACTAAATTCAAACCATTCAATTATTGCAAAGCATCTTCGTGGACCATAAAGTCATATAAGTTGAAATCAGTAGCAGAGAAAACATGGGTAGGAATGGAAACCATGAAATTGAACAACACCTTGCTTAAAAACTCATGGGTTATAGAAGAAATCAAGGATGCAATAAAGAAATTCATAGACTCAAGTGAAAATGAAAATATATCCTACCTAAGCCTATGAGATACAAGAAAAGCAGTGCTCAGAGGTCAGTTTATCTCTATAAATACACACATCAGGAAGGAAGAAACAGCCCAAATCAATGAATTAACCCCATAACTTGAACCAGTAGACAGAACAACAAAAGGACACCTTGGACACCAGAAGAAAACAGACAATAAAAACTATAGAGTGGAACTAAATGAACTACAGAATAGAAAAACAACCAAAAGAGTTACCAAAACCTGAAACTGGTTTTTCGAAAAGATCACCAAGACTGATAAACCATTGGCTAAACTCATCACAGTAAAACAGGAGAGGCAACAAATAACCCGAATAAGAAATGAAATGGGAGATGTTGCAACAGGCCCAACCAAAATGGAAGTATCATAGCAGAATACTATGAAAGACTGTACTCTAACAGATTTGAAAACCTAGAGGAAGTGGACAAATTTCCAGATTCACATTGCCTATGAAAATTACACAAGTAGAACAACTTAATAAATCTGTCATGAAAGAACAGATGGAAACAGCAGGAAAAACACCTATTACCCCTCCAAAGTCCCAGCCCAGACACTTTCACTGGAGAAGTCTACCAAATTTATAGAGAGGAGTTAGTTTCAGTACTACAGAAAATATTTCATATCATATGAAGGGATGGAATAACCCCAGATTCATTCTATGAAGCCAGTATAACCCTTATACCAAATCCCCGTAAAGCCTCACCAAAAAGAAAATTACAGGCTGCTATCACTCATGAACCTAGATACAAAAGTCTTCAACAAAATCCTAGCAAATACAACTCAATAACATGTCAAAAAATTAATTCATCGTGATCAAGCAGAATTCATAGCACAGGTGCAGGGATGGCTCAACATCAGAAAAACTAACACTTAGGAATTACTCGATTCTGTCAGTTGATGCAGAAAAGCCATTTGACAAGGTCCAACACTCATTCATGCTAAAAACTCTAACCAAAATAGGACTAGGAGGGAAATTCATCAATGCAGTAAGAGGCATCTGTGTAAAGCCGACTGCTGACATCATCCTGAATGGAGACAAACTGAAATAACTGCCTCTGAGAGCAGGAACTAGAAAAACATGCCCACTGTCACTGTTTCAATTCAACATTGTGCTACAAGTTCTAGCCAGAGCAGTCAGACAAGACAAAGAACTAATGGGCATCCACACTGGTAAAGAAGAAGTAGAAGTATCCCTATTTGCAGATGATTTGGCAGTATACATAGAAAATCCTAAAGAATCCATAAATAAACTACTGGAATGAATAGAAGAGCTCAGCAAAGTATCAGAATATAAAATCAACACAAATAAATTGGTAGGATTCCTTTACACCAACAAGTAGATCATCAAGGGAAAATCACCAAATCAATGCCATTTACTAGAACCCCAAGAAGAGTAAATACCTAGGACTTCATCTTACCTAAGATTTAAGACTTATACAGACAGAACTATAAGATCATATCAGAAAAAAGAAAGTAAAGAGACCCTTGTAAGTGAAAATATGGATACGTATAGATAAGAAGACTTAATGTTGTGAAAATGTCTATCCTACTCAAAATGATTTGCATATACAATGCAATCGCCACACAAATTCCAACATCACTTTTTAATGAGGTGGAGAAACAAGTCACTAACTTTGTTTACAAAAGGAAGAAACCCTAGGTAAATACAGCACTTCTGAAGAAGAACACAGTGGGAGATGTGATGCTACCTGACCTTAGAGTCTACTATACTGCCACAGTAATCAAAACAGGCTGGTATTGGTTTAAAGCTGACATACACACAGACCAACGGAACAAAAAATGAGACCCCAGAAATGCCACCATCCTTTTTTTGAGGAGGTGATATTCAACAAAGACACAAAGGTTGTAAATTGTGATAAAAATAGAATCTTTAAAAATGATATTGGCAATATTGGATATCTATCTGCAAAAAACTGAAACAAGACCCACATCTCATACCTTACCTAAAAACTAAATCAAATGAAGCAAAGACCTATATACAAAATCTAAAACAATAAAGATCATGCAATAAAAAATATCGACAATAACAAAATGTCTAATGCACAGCTTAGGCAGACTATGAACATCTGACAAACAGTGTATGAACAACAGAAAATAGATACTAGGAGTCAAACAATGATGCTTATCTAAAGACTTTATGAAGAGAGTTAAAACACTACCTTCAAAATGGGAAAAAATATTTGGCAACTACTCAGTGGGTCGACACCTACTTTCCGTAATCTACAAGGTACTGTAATATCAACAAGAAAAGGACAAATAACCCAATTAAACAATGGGCAAAGGAGATGGACAGATACATGGTCAAAGAAACAGCCAAAAGACCTATGAGGAAATGCTTACGATCATTTACTACTAGGGAAATCCAGATCAAAACTATAATGAGATACCATCTCACTCCAGTAAGGTTGGCGATAATCCAAAAAAACACAAAACAACAAGTTGGAGAGGCTGTGGAGCGATTGGAACTGTCCTGCTCTGCTGATGGGGGTGCAAGATGGTACAGTCTTTTTGGAATGCAATTCAGTGCTTTCTTAAAAAGCTAGAAATAGAAGTGCCACATGATCCAGCAATCACTGCTTGCAATATGTCTTACAGAAATAAGGGCTGTCATGCAAACAGATATATGCACAGGAATGTTTATTGCAGCACAGTCCACAATAACAAAATGATGGAATCAACGTAGGTGTCCATCAACAGGTCAATAGATAAACAAACCATGGCGTATATACACAATGGAACACTATGGAATGATAAGGAACAATGATGATTTTAGGAAGCATCTCATAATGTAGTATGAACTAGAAGACATTATGCTGAGTGAAATGAGTCAGCTGCAGGACAAGTATTGTATGAGACTACTATTATAAGGACTTACACACGGAAGAAAAAGATTCTTTTTGTTTGTTTGTTTATTTACTGTTTCATAGCTCAAAATTCCAAAGGCTTTACATGCCACATTTTGTTAACTTGATAGAAAAGTCTTATTACATCCAACTGAGAAAGAGATACATGTTCTTTCCCATCATGTCATATGCAAAATTAAGCTTTTCTTAGTAGAGGAAGCTCTTCAATTTGTTTCCTATTAAATGAAATGTACAAAACAAGCCCTGAAGTCTGTTTTGTAAGACATTTAAGAAACTAATGTTATATACAAAATCATTGTCAATATATCTTCAGCTTCTGTCTTCCAGTATAATCCTAATGGTTTATGTCATCACTTGGCCTGTACTGAGTTACCAGGTTTTCTTTTATGATTATTGTATTTTTCATATTCCTATGACATCTGCTGCACATCTGTGTTTGATCACTGGCTTCTGTCGTGCTTTACTCTTTCATCTGCCAGAGTTACCACATGTTGACTAAGTATGTCCCAAACTTACACAGCGCTGGCTTCAAATCTCTGATTTTTTTTTTTTTTTTAGCTTAGAATGTGGTTTCCTATTTCATAGCACAGAATTACTTTCCAGAGACCTGTAAAAAACTCTCTTGGGACTTCTGCTCAGCCATGTTACGTTTTTTCTGGTACCTGTTGTAAGTGGTTTCACAACCATCCTGCCACTTCTGTTCCTGAGGGACCAGAGGATGGACTGGGGGGAGAAGGAGCTCTTGGAAGTCTTCCAGGTTATTCCCTTGTCAACCTCTTGGTAAAGTCTTCATTTGGAAGAAGTCAGATGGACTGTGGACAAATGTCTTGAAAGAATATTCTACCTCATAGATTGCCTTATTATCATTCTTACTTTGCTGTTTCCCAGTCTTCTAAATCCTCAGAGAGAAAGGTACCCAAGGTAGAATTTCTCTTGAATGCATTGCATTGTCCTTCAATCTGGGGAGCTGATAAGGGCTTCAGGCTTCCTGCCTTTCTCACTTTATGCTCTGGCTTCCTGCTTTTCTCCTTTTCAAAGCCTGCCTGCTTGCCTTTCTTGCTTTACACTGTGCATGAGCACTCAAGAGACTCAGTAAGTTTGTTAGCGTTCTCATAATAAGGCTTGTCAAGTTCCTTAACCAAGAGCTTTTCTTTTTAAGTTAAATAAAAAATGAAAGTGTACATACTCTGTGCTTGCAGTATTGGGTTAAGATAGGAGGAGTACAGAAGTTCTGTCACAGTCTCATTAATATTGACCTTCTTACTGGTGTGCTGTCACCAATTTCACCCAACCAAATTTCTAACAATTATCTAATCTAAACCCTCACCCCTTGCCCTCCTGTCCTCCTATCCTCCCCACCCTTGTAGCCATCAAAGAGTCTTTTCTGTTATGTATGAGTATGCTTTTAATTTTTTATTGTAGGGGTCTCATATAATAATTGACCTTCTGTCTCTGACTACCTTCACTCGACATAGTGTCTTCCAGTTGAGAGCAAAATGAAAGATGTTTCCTGCTATCATCGTTGTTCTTTATCAATGTATGATACCCCACTGAGTATATATACCAAAGTTTACCCATCCATGCTTCTGTTGTTGGGCACCTGGATTGATCCTAACTTTTTGCTTTGATGGACTGTGTTGCAATGAGCATTCGTGTGCATGTATCAGTTGGTGTGAATGGCCTTTATTTTGTAGGATATATTCCAAGCAGAGGAATTACTCGGTCAAATGGTATATCTATATCTATTATTTTAAGGTAACACCAAATTACTTTCCAAAGAAGTTGCACCATTCTGCAGTCCCACCAACAATGTAGGAGAGTTCTAATCTCTTCACAACCTCTCCAACATTTATTGTTTTGCATTTTTTGGATCATGGCCAATCTTGTTGGGATGAGATGGTATCTCATTGTCGTTTTGATTTGAATTTCTTTAGTAAGTAATGATCGTGAGCATGGCTGCCTGGATCTCCTCTTTAGAGAAATGTCTGTCCATCTCCTTTGCCCATCACTTAATTGGATGATTTGTCTTTTTCTTATTGATATTTTGTAGAACATTGTAGATTATGGAGTTCAGATGTTGGTCTGATGTAGAGTTGCCAAATGTTTTTTCCCATTCTGTAGGTGGTTTTTTAATTCTTTTGATGAAGTCTTTGGATGAGCAGAAGTGTTTGATTCTTATTAATTCTCATTTATCTGTTTTCTCTTCTGATGGAAGTATTTTTTTTGTCAGATTTTGAAGTCTGTCTATATTGTGTATTAAAATGTCCATCGTTGATCCTATTTTATCTTGGATGAGCTTTCTCGTTTTAGTTCTTATATTTAGTTCTTTTATCCAATTTGAATTGATTTTTGTATAAGGTGTGAGATATGGGTCTTGTTTCAATTTTTTGCAGATGGATACCAATTATGCCAGCACCATTTGTTAAAGAGACTGTTCTTACCCCAGTTCAAAATCTTGGGACCTTTGTCAAATATCAGCTGTTCATAGGAGGACAGTGGCATCTCTGGGGTCTCTACTTTGTTCCATTGGTCTATATGTCTCCTTTTGTACCAATACCAGGCTATTTTGACTTCTGTGGTAATGTAATAGGTTTTAAAGTCAGGTAGCGAGAGGCCTCCCAGTATGTTTTTCTTTTTCAGTAGTGCTTTACTTATTTGGGGCTTCTTCCCTTTTCAAAAAAGCTGATAATTTGTTTCTCCATCTCATTAAAAAATGTCACTGGAATTAGTCTTGAGATTGTGTTATATAAGTAGATTACATTGGGTAAAATAGACATTTTTACAACATTGAGTCTTCCTATCTACAAGCAGAGCAGATTACTCCACTATGTAAGTCTCTCCTAGTTTCTTGTAGCCAGGTTTTGTAGTTTTCTCTATAAAGATCTCTTATTTCTCTAGTTAGATTTATTCCTAGGTATTTTATCTTCTTGGGGCTGCAATAAATTGAATTGATTTGGTGATTTCTTCTTTAATAATTTCACTGTTGGTATAAAGGAATTCTATTGATTTAGTTATGTTTATACTTTACTGAATTCTTCTGTTAGCTCCAATAGTCTACTTATGGATTTCCTTGGATTCTCTGTATAAACAATCATATGATCTTCAAAGAGGGAAATCTTTACTTCTTCACTGCCAGTACAGATGCCTTTTATTTGTTTATCTTGTCTAATTGCTCTGGCTAGAACTTCAGCCCAATGTTGAATAGGAGTGGTGAGAGTGGGCATCCTTGTCTAGTTCCCATTCTCAAAGGAAATTCTTACAGTCTTTCACCATTTAGGATGATGAAAGCAGTTGGCTTTGTACAGATGCTAGTGATTGTATTTCAGGAATTTCCTGTTTATTCCTATTTTTCTGAGAGTTTTAGGCATGAATGAGTGTTGAACTTTGTCAAATGCCTTTTCTGCATCAATTGACAAAAATTAGGTGATTTTTATCTTTTGGGTTATTAATATGGTTGATTGTGTTAATAGTTTTTCTGATGTTGAAACAACCTTGCGTCTCTGGAATGAAATCAGCTTGATCATGATGAATTTTTTTTTATATGTTGTTGAATTCTATTGGCTAGAATTTTGTTGAAGATTTTTACATCTAGATTCATAAGTGATACTGGTCTGTAATTTTCTTTTTTCATGTGATCTTTCCCTGGTTTTGGTATCAGAGTTATGCTGGCTTCATACAAAGAATTTGGAAGTATTTCATCTCTTTCTATAGTGTGAAATAGCCTCATTACTATTGGAATTGATTCTTCTCTGAAAGTTTGGTAGAATTCTTTGATGGCTCTAAGAGTGGGGAGGGAGGGATTGGGTTGGTCATAGATTAGATAGTTGATAGGAATTCAGTTAGGTGAAGGGTGTGACAGCACTCACTAGAAGGAAGATCAGCATCACTGGGCTACACCATAAACTAAAAAGTTTTCTAATTCAACCCAGCACTTCAAAGGACAGAGTAGCAGGGACAGAGTAGCTTGGGGACCATGTTTTCAGGGTACATCAAGGTCAATTTTTATAACTAGTCTTTTGCTAAGACAGTCTTTTTTCACCCCATGTTGGTGAGTGGCATTTGGAGTCTTAAAAACCAGCAAGCTGCCATCTGAGGACCATCAGTTTGTCCCAATCAGCCTATAACAGATGATGACCAAGAACATCAAAGATGTGAGGAAAAATGAGCCAAGGAGATAGATTGGGAAACTACATCAGAATGACATCAGAAGAGCCAGATAGTGCCCATCAACCACCAAAGATAGCCTTGATAGGGGAACCAAAGTAGAGTCCCTCACATAGCATTAGAAAAAGAGATCTGGAGATCAAGAACTCTACTAAAAGACTCGAACTGATGGTCTGACAGCCTGGAGGGTCCCTGGACTTGCCTCTACCCAAGACCTGAAACCAGTACTGAGATCAACACTTTAAGAATGAATTGGACTCGAGGACACAGAGTGAGCATGTGGTATGTGCACTTTACAGTTTTATACACTTATGGAGGGCTGTCTTACCGGTTTCTTTCTAGAGGGGAGAGTAGTAGGTGGGAAGGAGGGGAAAGGTATTCACTAAGAGGGTGCTAGAAGTAAGACATGAAAAGGAAGTCTGGCTGTTGCAAGGTGGGGAAGCTAGATGGAGTTGTAGAGAGGCAGGTATGCAAAAGTGACTTGGATTATATACTTTTGATTAATAATGGTAATGAAAAAAGAAAACAGAATCTGTGAAACAAGAAGTTGAAATATAAAAAGGTCAATAAAATTGATGAAGCTATGCTTAAGACTAGCAAAGAAAGCAGATGAAATACAAATACTTAGAAGCAAAACTGGGTTTAAAAGCAACTCTAGGAGACAGAAATAAAGAGCACTATGAAAGAATATTATTTTATGTTTTTTTAAAAAATACTGCCCTTAAGCTAAGACATTGGATAACCTGTATGAAATAAATTAGCAGAAGCACATAAACTTCTCATATTGACTAAAGATGAACCAGAAGATTTCAATACAATTAATGATAAAAATCAAAATTTTATACACAACAATGAGCAATCTGAAAAGGAAATGAATAGGACTTTCTCAAAATTGAAAACTTCTCTTCTTCCACCAATGTTAGCCACAAAGCCAAGAGAAAATACACAGATGGCATAACCATATTTGCAAACCATATAGTTGATAAGGATCTAATATCCAAAGTATGCAAATAACACCTGCAAGTTAACAGAAAAAAGAATCCAATAAAAAAATGAACAAAGCATTTGAATAGACATTTCAACAAAAGAGATAAACAAATGCTGTTATGGACTGAATTGTGTGTCCCCCTAAAATGTGTGTGATAATTTTGCTTGACCACTGATGTCCAATATTGTGTGATTGTTTTCCGTTTTATAATTTTCTTTTTTCTTTTCTCTCTTCTTCCTTCCTCCCTCCTGCCCTTCCTCCCTTCCTCCCTTCCTCCCTTCCTCCCTTCCTCCCTTCCTCCCTTCCTTCCTTCCTCCTGCTTTCCTTCTTCTATTATTTAGTTTTCTATTGTGATTAAGTGAAAGTATACAACCCAGATCAATTTTGCATGCCTGCCTACCTGTGCCTCCATCTGCTCTCCCCACCCGGTGACAGCACATTCCTCATTTTCACTCCGTATTTCTAGTATCCCCTCAAGGACCACCTGTCCCTTGCTCTCTACCCTCACCTCTTGCATCTAGAAGCAAACCAGTTGGACAACTTCTTAGGAATAAAACACACATACCTTGTGGTCACACTGTGTCCCTGAGTCCAGTTCATTCTTGTCTGAAGAGTTGACCTGAGTACTGGTTTGTGGTCAGGTCCAGAAGCATGTCTAGGAACTATGTTTACAGGGGACCCAGCAGGCGATTGTATCACGAATTCCGGTCTTTTAGTAGAGTTATTGATCTATGTTCACTCAGTGACTGTGTCCTGTGTCCCTGATCATGGCTATCTTTAATAGTGGCCCAGCACTATCTAGTGCTTCTTGTCTCATGTTGATACAGTCTCCCATTCATAAGAGTCTTTCTGTCTCTTGGGATTTTTCTTCCTCATGTCTTTGTTCTCAGTCATCTTCCATTCCAGCTGGGTTGGGACCGTTTGGTGTACCTCAAATGGCAACTCGCTAGCTTTTAAAACCCTAGACACCACTCACCAATATAGGGTAAAAAAGATTATCATAGCAAATGGCTAGTTATGCCTATTAACCTGAACGTCCCCTGAAAACATGGTCCCCAGACTGCCTTTCTGGCTACTCTAGGTTTTGAAGTAGCAGTTTGAATTTAGAAAGCCTTTCAGCTTATCATGTGTTCCAGTTATGTTGATCTGTTTTGTACTGCTTGCTGTCACTCCCTTCATCTAACCAAATTCCTAGTAGACTATCTTGTCTGTGACCAGTCTTCTCCTTCCTCCCTATCCAAGTAGCCATCAAAGAGTTTTCTTCTGTATATAAATCTATTTTTAAGTCTGTCATGGTTTGAATTGTGTCCCCCCAAAAATGTGTGCAGCCATGTGGCTGGGATATGGTTCCCAGTATCTTGGAAATGTCCTCCATTGTGTGGTTTTGCTAACCTGTATGTTAAAGGATTAGGGTGGGGCTGTGAATTCCTGCCATGGGGAAAGTTTCCCTGGAGTATGGCTTGCC
Organism: Heterohyrax brucei; assembly: GCA_028571685.1. Taxonomy (NCBI): domain Eukaryota; kingdom Metazoa; phylum Chordata; class Mammalia; order Hyracoidea; family Procaviidae; genus Heterohyrax; species Heterohyrax brucei. The sequence continues at coordinate 13,499,502 of CM053167.1, read as the reverse complement.
CCACCCTTAATGCTTTTAGCTTGCAAGGAATAAAAGGAAAAAGAACCAAGGACAATTTGAGAACCTCGCTACCATCAAGCAAGCAGCACCAGGAGCAGAGCGCGTCCTTCAGACCAGAGGTTCTTGCGTGAGGACGCTCCCTGGACAAAGACTGATGCAATACCGGACTATCCTCCAGAGCCGGCAAGGGGAAAGTCTTTCCCTGGAGCAGACACCCTGAATATGGACTTGCAACCTACCAGACTGTGTAAGAATAAATCTTTCTTTGTTAAAGCCACCCACTCTGTGGTATTTCTGTTAGAGCAGCCCTAGCTGACTAAAACAAAGTCCTTACAGCAGGGCACTCAGACAATACTTGCTCTTTTGCAAGTGACTGATTCTACTCAGCCCAAAGTATTACAATTGAAATCCAGTTATGAGATGCTTCCTAAAATCATCATTGGTCTTTATCATTGCATAGTGCTCCACTGAGTATATGTACTGTAGTTTGTTTATCCATTCACCTATTGATGGGCACCTAGGTTGATTCCGTCTTTTTGATATTGTAGACTGTGGTGCAATAAACATTCATGTGCATGTATCTGTTCATGTGCATGCCTTTATTTCTGTAGGATATGTTCTGAGCAGTTGGGATTGTTGGGTCTTCTTTTTCTAGCTTTCTAATGAAGTGCCAAATTGCTTTCCAGAGAGGTTGTGCCATTTTGCATTCCCACCAGAAGTGTAGGAGCGTTCCAATCTCCCTGTAGCCTCTGTAGCATTTGTTGTATTGCATCTTTTGGATTATTGCCAACCTTGTTGGGGTCAGATGATATCTTACAGCAGTTTTGATTTGGATTTCCATAAAAGCTAATGAATGGGAGCGTTTGCTCATATGTCTTTTGTCTGCCTGGGTGTCTTCTTTGGTGAAGTGTCTGCCCATCTCCTTTGTCCATTGTTTAATTGGGTGATTTGTCTTTTTCTTGTTGATATTTTGTGGCAGCTTGTAGATTATGGAAACTAGGTGTCTGAGTAGTTGCCAAATATTTTTTCCATTCTGTAGGAATATCTTTCGATGAGCCTAGGTGTTAGATTCTTAGTAGTTCCTATTCATTAATGTGGCTTCTATTGTTTGTGCATTGTTTGTCAGATTTTTTGGTCCATCCAAGCTGTGTATTAGGACTTCCGTTGGTGACCCTATTTTTTTTTTAATTGTGACTAGGTGAAAGTACACAATCCAAATTCAGTTTGCATGCCTGCCTATCTGCAGCTCCTTCTGTTTGTGTTGTGCAATGACAGAATGCTCTTCTTTCTCATTCTGCTTATGTCATTTCTTCTTAACAATTTCTTGTCCTGTCCTCTCCTTACTAGTAGGAAGCCAGTAGGACACCATTCTACAGATGCATAAAACCATGAAGAATACACACCATACGGTGTTGACCTATTTTCTCTTGCATGATCTTAATTGTTTTAGGTTTGATATTTAGGTATTTGATCCATTTTGAGTTAGTTTTTGTGTAAGGTGTGAGATACAGGTCTTGTTTCAGTTTTTTGCAGATGGATATCCAGTTTTGCCAATGCCATTTGTTAAAGAGACTGCTTTGACCCCAGATTACAACCTTTGGGCCTTTGTTGAAAATCAGCTGTTCATAAGAGGATGGCAATTATCTCTGAGGTCTCAATTCTGTTCCATTGGTCTATATGTCAGTACCAGAACCATGCTGTTTCGACTACTGTGGCTGTGTAGTACGTTCTAAGTTCAGACCCTGATTGTGTTCCTTTTCTTCAGTAGTGCTTTATCTGTCTGGGGTTTCTTCCCATTCCTAACAAAGTTGGTGATTTGTTTCTCCATTTCATTGGAAAATGACACTAGAATTTGTTTAGATATTGCACTGTACGTGTAGATCACTTTGGGTAAAGAAGACTTTTTCACAACGTTGAATCTTTGTGTCTGTGAGCAACACAGGTTTCCCAACTTACATAAGTATTTTGTTTTCTTGAAGCAAGGATTCTTAATTGTCTCTGTATAGTCTGTTATTTCCCTGGTTAGATTTATTACTAGGTATTTTATCATCTTGGGGGTCATTATAAATGGTATTGATTTGGTGCTTTCCTTCTTGATATTCTCTTTGTTGGTCTAAAGGAATGCTATTGATATACTTAAGTTTATCTTATATCCTGATACTTTCCTAAACTATTAGTTCCAGTAGTTTACTTACGGATAAAGTTCTCTATGTACATATACTATAATATCATCTGTGGATAGAGATATCAGTACTTCTTGTTTGCCAATGTGGATGTCCTCCATTTGTTTGTCTTGCCTGATTCCTCTGGCTAGAACCTCTAGCACAACACTGAATAGCAGTGGTGACAGTAGTCATTCTTGCCTGGTTCCAGTTTTTAGGAGAAATTCTTTCGGTTTCTCTCCAATGAGAATGATGTTGGTAGTTGGCTTTACGTAGATGTCCCTTATTGCACTGAGTACTTTCTCTTTTATTCATATTTTGCTTAGAGTTTTTAATGTGAATGACTGTAGGATTTTGTCAAATGCCTTGTCTGCATCAACTGACAGAATCAGATGATTCCTATCTTTTGTGCTATTTATGTGGTTGATTGCATTAATTGTTTATCTCATGTTGAACCAACCCTGCATTCCTGGTATGAATCCAACCTGGTCATGATGAGAATTATTTTTTGGATATGTTGTTGCATTTTATTGGCTACATTTTGTTAAAGATTTTTGCATCTAGATTCATGAGTGAAATTGGTCTGTAATTTTCCTTTTTCAGTGAGATCTTTCCCTGACTTTGGTATCAGGGTCATGAGTGTTCTGTCCTTCTCTATGCTGTAAAATAACCAAACTACTGTTGGAATTAATTCCTCCTTAAACATTTGGTAGAATTCGCTAGTGAAGCTGTCTGGGAGAGAACTTTTTTCGGTTGGTAGTTTTTTTTTTTTGTTACTTTTTCCATCTCTTCTTTCATAGTGCATTTCTTAAGTTGTTCTGCTTCTCCTTGTGATAATTTTGTTAGGTGATGTGAACGTGGAAACTTGCCCATTTCCTCTAGGTTTTCAAATCTGTAAGAACAGAATTTTTCATAATATCTTGTTATGATACTTTTGATTTTGGTTAGGTCTGTTGTGATATCTCCCATTTCAAGTCTTATTCAGGTTATTTCTTTTCTCTCCTGTTTTCGTTTTGTAAGTTTAGCCAGTGGTTTATCAGTTTTGTTGATCTTTTAAAAAAACCAGCCTTTTGGTTTTGTTAATTCTTTCAATTGTTTTTCCATCCTCTAATTCATTTAGGTCTGCTCTTATTTTTATTTATCTGTTTTTTTTTGTGTGTGTGTGTGTTGCCCAAGTGGTTCTTTTGTTGTTCTCTTTGTGTTTGTTCAAGTTGTAGCATTCATTCTCTGGTCTGGGCCCTTTCTTCATTCTGAATGTTTCCATTTATAGGGATAAATGGATTTCTGGGCCCTGCTTTCATTATATCCCATAGGCTCTTGTAGGATGTGTTTTCATTCTCATTTGGTTCCATAAACATATTTATTTCATCTTTGATTTATTCTATAACCCATGAATTTTTAAGTAAGGTTTTGTTCAGTTTCCATGAGTTCAAATTTCTGCTTGTGTTTTTTCTCCTCTTGACTTCAGCTTTTGTGGCTTTGTGGTACGAGAAGATACTTCGCAGTAATTCAGTGGTTTGCATTTTGCTATGGGTTCCTTTATGACCTAATACATGGTCTATTCTGGAGAATGTTCCATGTGCATTGTAAAAGGTGTACTTATTTGTTGTTGGTTTAAAAATTCTCTATAATTCAGTGAGACCTAGTTGGTTGATTGTAGCAGTAAGCTATTATATATCTTTACTGTGCTTCTTTCTGGATGATCTGTCCCTTACTGACAGTGTTTATTTGTGGAGTGATTTATCTCATTTTTCAATGCTGTTGCCTTTTCTTCAATGTACTTAGATGCTTTGGTATTGGATGACTAAATACTTACTACTGTTATATCCTACCATGTGTTGAGACTTTCAGCAATCAATAGTGACCCTTCTTGTCTGCAGTGGTGGATTTTAAATTAAAGTGTATTTTACCTGAGGTTTGTGTTGCCAATCCTGCTCTTCTTTGTGTGTTGTTAGCTTTATGCGCAGTTTTTCCATCCTTTGATTTTCAGTTTATTTGTATCTTTGAGCCTAACGCATGTTTCAGATAGATTGATTGCGTTGTTTTAATCCGTGCTCTACTCTGCCTCTTTACAGGGGCATTCAATCCATTTACATTGAGTGTAATTATTGAAAGACGTGTGTTTAGTGCTGTTATTTTGGTGTCTTTATTTTTGTGTTGTTGCTGTATTCTTTGTTCTTAATATTTCATTCTGGGTTGCTTTCCTTTGTAGGTTTACTTTTCGTTTTTTTCAGAGTTGGTTTTGTATTCACTGAGACTCTGCATTACGTTTCTTGTTTTATTTTGTAGCACTGTCAGTTTTGCTTTGCAGCTAGCCCTTTGATACTCCTCAGTGTTCTAATTTTAAACCGATCTTTAACTTCTGTAAATCTTCTTAATTTCCTCTGCATCTGAGTTTCTACTACTGTAATATATCCCTCCGCATAGTGTGATGATGTCATAGTTTTCATGTTAAGATCTCTGCTTCCCTACTTTTAATATTTTAGCTTTGATTGAGCTTTGCACCTTCCCTAACTGACTCTGGGTGCTCTGTCTTGCAGTGCATCCTTAGGTCTGTAACTGATGTTTGTAAATGAGAGCTTCTTTTAATATTTCTTGTAGTTTTTATTTGTTTGTTGCAAGGTCTCTAAGCTTTTGTTTGTCTGAGTATGTCCCTCCAGCAGTGCAGAAGAGTTCCAGTCTCCCTGTAGCCTCTCCAACTTTTTTTTTTATTAATACCAGCCTTTTGGGCACGAGATGGCATTTTATTGTTGTTTTGATTTGTATTTTTCTAACAACTAATGATCCTGAGTATTTCTTCATGTAGCTGTTAGGTGCTTGGATATCTTCTTTGGTGAAGTGCCTGTTCATGTACTTTGACCACTTTTTGATTAGATTATTTGTCTTTTTCTCATTGAGGTTTTCAGATACGTTGTGGATTATGGAGATTAAAAACTGATCGGATTCTTTTGATTCTGTAGGTAGTTTTTTTAACCTCTTCCTAAAGTCTTTGGATTAGCATAAATGTTTGATTTTTAGGAGTGCTCACTTACTTTCTTTTCTGGTGCTTGTAATGTTTTTGTAGTCAGTTTACACTGTATGTTGGGCTCCCAATGTTGTGCAGTATATTTCTTCCACAATCCTTATAGTTTTAGATTTATAGTTGGATCTTTCAGACATTTTGAGTTAATTTTGTGTGTGGTGTTTTTGTATCAGGCAGGCTGTTTTTACTGCCATGGCAGTATGGAGGTTCTAAAATCAGGTGATGGGAAATTTCTCACTTTCTTTTTCTTCAGTAATGCTGCGCTGCATTTATTGTACTGTACAGCCAATATGAGATTGGTGATTCGTTTCAACATCTCATAAAAAAATGACACTAGATTTTGTGTTGCTCAGTATGTATAACCACTCTGGATAGAACAGATGTTTTCGCAGTGTGAAGTCTTTCTATCCAAGAGTAAAGCAGTTTTCTCCGCTTACATAGATCTCTTCTAGTTTCCTGCAATAGAGTTGTGTTTTTATTTGTATAGATCTTTTCATCTCAGTTTAGGTTTATCCCTAAGTAGTTTATCTTCTCAGGGGTAACTCTGAATGATGTTGATTTGATTTCCTCTTTGATGATCTCTTTGTTAATTTAAAGGAATCCATCTAATTCATCTATATTTATTTTATACTGTGATGTGTTGCTGAACTCTTCTGTTGATTCCAGCCATTTCTTTGTGGATTCTTTAGGATTTTCTGTGTATAAAATCACTTCAAACACTAACAGAGATAGTTTAATTTCTATCTTAGCAATGTAGATATCCTTTATTGATTTATCTTCTTCAATTACTTTGGCTCTAATCTCCAGAATAGTGTTTAATAGGAGTGACAAGGAACACCCTTTTCTGGTTTCCAGTCTCAAGGGGAATACTTTCATTTTCTTTCTATTCAGAGTGATGTTGTCTGTTGGCCTACCATGTATACGTCTTAATGTTTGAACAATTTTCCTTTTCTTCCCATTTTGTTGGGAGAGTTTTTAATGTGAGTGAATATTGGAGTTTTTCAAGTGACTTTCTGCATGAATTGAGATAAAATCAGGTAATTCTTGTATTTTATTTATGTGGCTGATTATGCTAGTTGTTTGTCTAGTACTGAACCATGCCTGCATCCCTGGTATGAATTCTGCTTGGGCATTATGAATTGTTTTTTTGCATTGTCGCATTTTGTCCTTTGAAATTTTGTTAAGGATGTTTGTGGAAGCTGCACATCTGTAATTTTCCGTGATTTTCTTTTTTGAGCTGTCTTGAGGTTATGCTAGCTTTCTAGAATGAATTTGGGAGAATTCTTCCTTTTCTATGCTGGAAATAACTTTTAGTGATAGTGGTGTTAACTCTTCTTGAAAAGTTTTGGGGATTCTCCAGTGAAGTTGAGTGGGCTAAGACTTTTTTGGTTTAGAAGTTTTTAAACTACATTTTCAATCTTTTCTTTAGTGATAGGTTTATTAAATTGTTCCACTTATGTTTGCTGTAGTTTTGGAAGGAAGCGTATTTCTAGAAATCTGCCCATCTTTTCTAGGTTTTAAAATTTATTAGCTTATAGGTTTTTATAACACCAAATCCATTGCTGTTGAGTTCGGTCCAACTCATGGCAACCCTAGAGATCAGAATAGAACTGCTTGCTCCCTAGACTTTACAAGGAGTGCCTAACAAAGTTGAACTGCCAACCTTCTGGTTAGCAGAGGTAACATTTAACCTACTATGCCATGAGGGTTTCCTAGCTTTTCGTAGTATTCTGTTAATGACTTTTAAAAAATTTCTTCTGGGTCTGTCTAGATATATCTCATCTCACTCCTTGTTTGAATTATTTGCTTCCTGTCTTATTTCTCTTTTGTCCTTTTACCAGTGCTCTGTCAATTTTGCTGCTCTTTTCAAAATGCTAGCCGTTGATCTTGTTGATTCTTTTGGTGGTTTTTCTAGTCCTAATTCATTTAGTTTTGCCCTAACTTTTATCATCTGTTTTCTTCTGCTGCTTGAGGGGTTTTTTGGTTGTTCTGTTTCCATGTATTCCAGTTGTATGGTCAATTCTTTGATTTTGTCTTTTCTTACTTTTGGGATGGTATATTTATTGAGATAAATAGACTTCTGAGCTATAGCTTCCAGTAGGATGTGTTTTCATTCTGATTTGATTCTATGAAATTCTTTGTTCCATCCTTGATTTCTTCCATAACTGATAAGTTCTGGAGCAAAGTGTTGTTCAGTGTCCATGCGTTTGATTTTCTCTCTCTCTCTTTTTTTTTCTGGCGTTGAATTTCAACTTTTATGCCCATATGGTCTGTGAAGTTGTTTGGGGTAATTGCCGTGATTTGAATGGTGTTCAGAGTTGATTAATGGCCTAGTACGTGTTCTGTTGGCTCTCGAGACTGTTCCTTCTGCACTGGAAAAAAAGGTATGCTTATTTGTTGTTGGGTGGATTTTCTGTATACATGTGTGATTTTGAGTTGGTTGATTGTGGCATTTAGGTCTTCTGTGTCAATTGAGCTTCTTTGCAGATGTTCTGCCCATAATTGAAAGTGGTATTTTGAAGTCTACTATTATTGTGGAGCTGTCTATCTCACCTGTCAGGGATGTTAGAGTTTGTCTAATGTACTTGGAAGCTTTGCCATTGGACGTGTAAACATTTAATACAGTGAAGTCCTCCTGATTGGCAAACATTTCAGACAGTATAATACAGTGATCTTCTTTGTCAGTTGTAGTTGATTTTCCACTATAGTCTGTTTTGTCTGAAATTAATACTACCACTTCTGTTTTTTGAATGTTGATAGTTGGTGTGTATTTTTCTATCCCTTAAAGTTTTAGTTTATTTGTATCTTTAAAATACGTCACTGGGAATCAGCATATGGACACGCAGTGCTTTTTAATACATTCTGCTGTTCTTTGTCTCTTTCCTGGTGCATTTAATCTACTTATATTTTGTGTAAATTATTGATACATATATACATCTATCTATATAGATACATGAACGTATTGCTGTCTTTTGGGAGCCTTTTTAGGTGAGTAGTTCACATTGTGCATTTTGTACTTAGCTTTCTGCACTTAGCCATTTTTCTTTACAGGTTTTCTTTTCACTGTGAGTTTTATTTTGCTGAGACTTATTAATTATGTTTCTTGTTTTGATGTGAGGGACTGTTAGTTTCTTTTGTGATTATGTTTATATTTACTGCTATGTTCTAAATTTAAACCAGTATTTAATTTCTTTGTATTTTCTTGACTTCTTTTTCTATCAGAAAGATCTATGAATATACTAATTTGTCCATGTTTGGCACAATGTTGTAATTGCTTACATACTAAGATCTCTGTTTTCCTATTTTTAATATTTTAGTTTTGATTCATTTTGGTGGACTTGCTATCCATGTTGATATCTGGATGCTTTATCCTGCCTGTACCCTTAACTATTTATCTGATGTTATTGATTTTCTAATAGGAGAACCTCCCTCAGTGTTTCTTGTGATTTTGGTTGGTTTTTCACAAATTTTCTGAATTTCTGTTTGTCGAGGAGTGTCCCAATTTCTTTGTCATATTTGGAGAGATGGCTTTTCAGGATATATAATTCTTCGTTGGCAATTTTTTTTCCTCAGGGTTCTGTATACGTCATCCTGTAGCCTTCAACATGTTTTCTGCTAAGTAGTTGGAGCTCTAACTCAATGGTTCTTTCTACACTATCTTGTGTTTAAAGCTAGCTGCTTTTAAAACCATGTCTTATCTTTGGTTTTCTAAGTTTGATGATAATGCATGTTGGTGCCTTTCTTTTGGGATCTACCACATGTAGAGTTCAATGAAGACGAGAGATGGATATTGTCTCATTTTGGGGGATATCAGAGAAGTTTTTGTCAGCATGTCTTCAGTAGTTTTCTCTGTATTTCCTGTTATCCCACCACCCCCATTCTGGAACTCCAGTCAGTTGCAGATACAGCCCCACATTACTTTGAGAGAGTCTTCAGTTTTTCTCATATAACTCATAGATTTTTGAGCAAGGCGTTGTTCAGTATCCATGAGTTCAAATTTCGAGCTATGATTTTTCTATTATTCATTGCAAATTTTACGGCTTTATGGTCTGAGAAGATGCTTTGCAATAATCCAGTGGTTTGTGTTTTGTTAAGATTTACTTTGTGTCCTATGAGATACCATCTCACCCCAATAAGATTGGCCATGATCCAGAAAACACAAAACAACAAATGCTGGAGAGGCTGTGGAGAAAGTGGAACCCTCCTACACTGTTGATGGGGTTGCAAAATGGTCCAGCCTCTTTGGAAGACAATCCGGTGCTTCCTAAAAAAATGGATATCGATATACCATTTGACCCAGTAATTCCACTACCTGGAATATATCCTACAGAATCAAGGCCTTTCACACCAACGGACACACGCACCAGAATGTTTACTACAGCACAGTCCATGATAGCAAAAAGATGGAATCAACCCAGATGCCCAACAATAGAAGAATGGATAGGTAAACTATGGTACATATACTCAATGGAGCACTACGCAATGATAAAGAATAACGATGATTCCAGGAAACATCTCCTAACCTGGTTACAACTGGAAGACATTATGTTGAGTGAAAGTAGTCAGCGACAAAGGGACAAATACTGTATGAGACCTCTACAATAAGATTCACAAAACAGATTTGTGTATAGAAGAAAAGACTCTTTGACAGCTGCAAGGGAAGGGGGAGGGGGGAAGGGAGGGTTTAGTTTAGATAGTTACTAGAAATCTAGTTGGGAGAAAGCGGTGATAGCACACATTAGAAACAGGAACATCATTAAGTGGACTTCAGCATAACTTGAGTACTCCTTCCATCTTAACTCAATACTGCAAGGATAGAGTAGCTGGGGCAGGGGGCGGGGGACCATGCTCTTAGGCGAATTCCAGGCCAATTGGCACAACTAGTGTTTTGCTAAGAGAGCTCTCTGCACCCCACATTGGTGAGTGGCTCTGGGGTCTTAAAAGCTGCCAAGCTGCCATCTGAGGACACAGCAAATGGTCCCAACTCAGCAGGAATGGATGCTCACTGAGGACAGAAATGACATGTGGTAAAGACAACCGGGAAGACAGAGAGACCCACAAGAGTTGGTGCCTACATCGACTTGGGCCCGGAAGAACCAGATGGTGCCTGGCCACCACCAGCGATAGCCATGATGGAGCTCACAGAGAAGAGTCTCACTGGCAACACAAGAATGAAAAGGGGTGCATCATAAGATCTCCACTAAAAGACTTCAATCGATGGTCCAGCGGTTTTGGGGTTCCTCTGAGAGTATGGCCCCCAGCCCTGGTGCTGTCCTTTCCCATAAATTATAACAAAGGTCCACTCTTTGGACAGGAATGGATTAGACTTGGCAATGCAGAGTGACCACATATTGGAAGCACTTTATGGTTCTATACATCTATAGGATATCATTTTGCTGACCTTTTCTGTCTGGAGGAAGGGAAGTGACAGAAAGGAGGGGAAAGGAGGCTGTTGGGAGGATGAGACATGTATGGAGCAGAGAGGAACAGTGTGCAGTCACCGGACAGGGAGAGCAGTGGAAGCCGCATATAGGTGGGCATGCAAATTTATATGTGAATGTGCATTTTCACTCAGTTATGTTAAAAAAAAAAAAAAAAAACTTACTTTGTGTCCTAACACATGGACTATACTGGAAATGTTCCATTCACATTGTAGAAGGTGTGCTTATCTGCTGCTGGGTAAAAAGTTTGGTATATGTCTACGAGGTCTAGTTGGTTAATTGTCATGATAAGATCTTCTGTATGTTTGCTGAGCTTTTTTCTGCATCATCTGTGTGTTACTGAAAGTGGAATGTTGAAGTCTTCAGCTATTATTGTGGAGTGATCTGTCTTATTTTTTGATACTGTCAGTGTTTGTTCAAGGTATTTATATGCTCTGGTATTGGGTGTCTAAATACTTAATATTGTTGTATCCTGATTAAGTATTGAACTTTTCAGCAATAAGTAGTGACCATCCTTATCCATGATGGTGGATTTTACCTTAAAGTCCACTCCTGCTCTTCTTTGTATGTTGCTTACTTGTTATGTAGTTTTCCATCTTTCAATTTTCAGTTTGTTCACATCTTTGAGTCTAAGGTATGTTTCTTGTGAGCAACGTGTAAATAAATTGTATCTTTTGATTCAGGATCTCACTGTCTGTCTCTCTTTTGGAGTGTTCTGTCCATTTACATTCACTGTAGTTATTGATAGCTGTGTTCAGTGCTGTCATTTTGGTGTCTGTATTTCTGTGTTGTCGACTTTTTCTGTGCTACATTTAATATTTGGTTTTGGTCATTCTTTATGGGTTGACTTTTTGTCTTTCTCAGTGTTGTTTTTGTGTCTGTTATTGTTGTTGTTAGGTGCCATCAAGTCAGTTACACCTCACAGTGACCCCATGAACGCCAGAATGAAACACTGCCTGGTCTTGCACCACGTCCATAATAGTTTTTATGCTTAAGCCCATTGTTGTACACACTGTGTCAGTCCATCACATTGAGGGTCTTCCTGTTTTTCATTGACCCTCTGCTCTACCAGGCATGATGTCCTTCTCTAGGGACAGATGCTTCCTGACATGTCCAAAGTATGTAAGATGCAGTCTTGCCATCTTGCTTCCCAAGAAGCACTCTGGTTGTACTTTTTCCAGAACAGATCTATTTGTTCTTTTGGCAGTCCATGGTATGTTCAACATTCTTCTCAGGCATCAACTCTTCTGTCTTCTTTGGTCATTATCCTGCTTTTGTATGCATGTGACACGACTGAAAACACTGTGGCTTGGGTCAGGTGGACTTTAGGTGACATTCTTACATTTGAATACTTCAAAGAGGTCTATTGCAGCAGATTTTTAGTGCAACTACTGCTTCCATGGGTGTTGATTGTGGACCCAAGTAAAATGAAATTCTTGACAACTTCAATCCTTTCTTCTTTTATGACAGTGTTGCTTACAGTGTTGTTTTCCTGTTGTTGAGGTGCAGTCCACACTGAAGGCTGTGGTCCTTGATCTTTATCAGTAAGTGTCTCAAATCTTCTTCACTTGCAGCTAGTAAGGTGGTGTTGTCTGTGTAATGCAGGTTGTTAACTGGTCATCCTCTAATCCTGATGCTTTATTCTTCTTTATATAACCCAGTTTTCTGGATTATTTGTTCAGCATAGAGATCATAAAAGTATGATGAAAGAAGACAACTCTGACACACACTGTTCCTGACTTTAAACCATGTGATATCCACTTGTTCTGATCCATATACAGATTCCTTAAGAGCACAGTCAGGAATTCTGGACTTCCATTCTCTGGAAATTAGCCATAATTTCATGTGATCCATGAAGTTGAATGCTTTTGCATAGTAAACCTTTTTTCTGGTATTCTTTGCTTTCAACAGACAGCCACATGACATCAGTAGTGATATCCCTGGTTCCATGTCGTCTTCTGAATCTAGCTTGAATTTCTGGCAGTTCCTTGTCAACATACTGTTGCAGTTGCTTTTGAACAACCTAGAGTAAAATTTGACTTACATGTAATATCAACAGTATTGTTTGGTAATTTCCACGTTCAGTTGGATCACCTTTCTTTGGACTTGGTGTAAATGTGTGTCTCTTCCAGTCACTTGGTCAGGTAGCTGTCCTCCAAATTTCTTGGGATAGACAAGTGAGCACTTCCAGCACTACACCTGTTGAAATATCTCAGTTGATACTCCTTCAGTTCCTGGAGCCTTGTTTTTTAGCCAGTGCCTCCAATGCAGCTTCAACTGCTTCCTTCATTACTGTTGTTTCCTGAACAAATGCTGTCTCATCAAGTGTCTGAACAAAGACTAATTATTTCTACTATAACAACATTTTCTACTATAACCTTACATCTTCTTTTGATGTTCTCTGAGTCATTTAATAGTTTCCCTGCAGAATCCTTCACCACTGCCACTCAAGACTTAAATTTTTTCTTCAGTTCTTTGAACTTGATAAATATAGAACATATTCTTCCCTTCTGGTTTCACATTTCAGCTCTTTGCTCATGTTATTATAATACTTTCTTTTGTCTTCTCAAGCTGCTCTTTGAAATTTTCTGTTGAGGCATTTTACTTTACCATTCCTTTCTTTTGCTTTAGCTGCTTGACATTTGAGAGCAAGTTTGAGAGTCTCTTCTGATATCCAGTTTGGTCTTTTCTTTCTGTCTTGTCTTTGTAATGACTACTTGCTCTCTTCATGGATGATGTCTTCGATGTCATTCTGCAGTTCTTCTGGTCTTCATCATTAGTGATAAGCACATCAAATATGTTCTTGAGATGGTCTTTAAACTCAGGAGGGGTATAGGCAAGATCATGCTTTGGCTGTCATCAACTTGCTTTACCTTTCTTCAGTTTCAATTTGAATTTGCATATAAGCAATTGATGATCTGTGCCACAGTCAGCATCTGGTCTTTTTCTGAATGCTACTATGGAGCTTTTCCATTGTCTTTTTCCACAGTTGTAGTCAATTTGGTTCATCTGTCTGTGTTGGTTACAGTCACTGTTTGTGTTGATTATAGAAGGCATTTGCAAAGAAAAAGTCATTAGTATTGCAAAACCCTATCATGTCATCTCCAGCATTCTTTCTGTCACCTAGGTCATATTTTCCATCTACCAGTCCTTCTTCTTGGTTTCCAACTTTGGCAATTCCATCACCAGTAATTATCAATGAAGCCTGATTGCATGTTTGGTCAATTTCAGACTGCAGAAGCTGGTAGAAATTTTCAGTGTCTTAATCTTTGACCTTAGTGGTTGATGTATAAATTTGAATAATAGTCATATTAACTGGCCTTATTTGTAGGCATATGGATCTTATTACTGACAGCATTGTACTTCAGGATGGATCTTGAAATGCTCTTTTTGATGATGAAAACAACACTGTTCCTTTTCAAGTGTTCATTCCAAGCATAGTAGACCATAAGGTTTCTGGATTCAAAATGGCCAAAACCAGTCTACTTCAACTCTTTAATACCTATGATGTCAATATTTACTGACACCCAATCACATCAATGCTTATGTGTTCTATTTCATTTTTTATAATTTCCATTTATAAAGAGTCATACTTCATCCATTCCATGTGCTCATTATTGATGAATATTTGTAGCTGTTTCTTCTTATTTTGAGTTGTACCACGTAAGCAAAAGAAAATCCTGGAGGCCTTGCTCCATCTATGTTGTTGAGACTGATTCTGCTCTGAGGAGACAGCTCTTCCCCACTCATCTTCCAAGTCCTTCCAACCTGGGGGGCTCACTTTCTGACACCATATCTGACAATATTTGCCTCCTGTTCATAAGGTTTTCCCTTGCTAGTTCCTTTCAGAAGTAGACTGTTACATACTTCTTCCCTAGTCTATCTTAGTCTGGAAACTCCACTGAAACTTGTTTATCATGAGTGACCCTGCTGGTAGCTAAATACCTGTGGCCTAGATTACTGTATCATAGCAACAAGAAAACCTCTACTGACTGACAAGTGGGGGCTGCTCTCTTTGTTTGCTGAGACTTGTATTATGTTCATTGTTTTGGTACATTACATGGTTATTTTGCTTTGTGACTACACCTATGATCTTCATTAGTATATCACTGTCGTATTTGAGAGATCATTTTTCAGGATATATGATTCTTGGTTGGAAGTTTTCCTTCTTCAAGGCTTTGAATGTGTCATCCGTCTACCTTTTTCCACTATATTTTCTGCTGAGAAGTCAATGAAAGCCTACAGGGCTTCTCTTTATCCCTTAGGTTTGCTTTAAGCTTTGCTGCTTTTAAGGACCTCTCTTTATAATACAATTTATTAAGCTTGGTTATAATATGTTTTTGTGGCATTTGATAAACATCTTGGATATCTATGTTCTCTTCTTTTACATGTTCAGGGAAGTTTTCTGTCAGCATCTTTATGACAGTGCTCTCTGTATTTTGAGCTGTGCCTCCCTGTTCAGGAACTCTAGTTATTCATAGATTATTCCTTTTAATTGAGTCCCACCTGTTTCTTAACGTTTCATAATTTTTCTTACTTCTTTTCTCTGATTTATCCCCATAAATGCTGGTGTCAGTTGCTGTATCCTCAAGATCACTAATTCTTGATTCCAACTCCTCAATTTTGCTCTTTTGGCTTTGGATTGAATTGTCTTAATTCTGTAATTTTATTATTGTTATTTCAGATCTTTGATATTCCATCAGTTAGATGGCTTACTTAATTTTTCATTTTGTTCTGCTGCATTTCTTTGACTCTCTAGGAGGGTTCTACATGTAATTCTTCAGTACTTATCTTCCAACAATTGCAGAAAGGCTCTCTTCTTCTGGGAAGTTTTTTGATTCTTTATTTTGGCACCAAAGTGGGTTGCTTCTTAAATGGTTAGCTAGTGATTGTTGTCTTTGTGCCATCAAGAAGCTGTTTGGTTTCTCTAGTGATACCTCAACAGGAAATGTGGTGAAGTTCTAGGAGGGGAGTAAAGGCAATAGTGGATTTAGTCACCAGCTGCCTTTTCATACTGTAGTGGCTGGCCTCAGGTGGACTTTCTGGCTGCTAAAGATAGAATTATTTGTGGCAATTCTCTGTCTTTCCATCAGTTGAGCCTATGATGTAGCTCAGGGAATAGAAAAGAGAAGGACACCACCCTGCTTGGCCGCCTGGGACTGACCTCAGATGGACTCATGGCTGCTAAAGATGGAATTATTTGTGGCAGTTCTCTGTCTTTCCATCAGTTGAGCCTATGATGTAGCTCAGGGAATAGAAAAGAGAAGGACACCACCCTGCTTGGCTTCCTGGGACTGCTGTGCTTTGTAGATGTGTTTAGCTTAAAAACTGTGTATTTGCTGAGAAGGGCATTTGCAGTGTCCACCAAAGGCAGCTGGGCTCTTGGGGAAGCAGGCTCTGCATCCCAGCTGTCCAAGACCTTACCCTACCTACTCAGTCACTGTTTGGCAATCAGCCAACACTATGATGTGGATTGGTGAAGGGTGGTGGAGATGCTACCCGCTCAGTCAGCAGTTAGTTCTCCAGGTGTTCTTATTTTGAAAAGGTGCCTTATAGCTGAGCCTGGAGCTGTCCTTCTGCTGCCAAAATCAGTCAGTCCCTCAGGTGTGTGAGGCCCTGCCTTATGGCTGGCAACAAAAGCACCTCATGGGCCATCCCAAGATGCTATGATGTGGTTCAAACAAGAGAGGGAGAAGGGCTTTCATGTCTGCGTCTGTCAGTCCCCTCCTGTAACTCTAGGCATGATCGTCTTAAACACAGCTTTTCTGCTATACAAACAAAGGCTGCTGCTCTGTGTGAAAATTAGCCCCAACTAAGACCTGCAGGTGGCTGAGTCTGCCTCCCAGCTGAACAAGGTGGCATCCTGCCCAAGCTGCTCTTCCTGCTGTGAGACACCAGAATCTATAGCACAGCTCAGAAAAGAGAGGGTGAAGAGGCAGTGGTGCCCTCTATTGGGAGCCAGGCTCCCTAGATGCGGCTTTTCCAAGCACAGTTGCTCTGCTGCACTATATGTGGTTTACTTAAACACTGCAGTTCAGAGTATTAGCTGGGTCGTGCCCAGTCCCTACTTCCCAGGTAACAAAGCAGGCATCAATGCAGGAAAGAATCAGCATGTTGCTGCCATATCTTTGAAAGAGGTAGTTACACACTATTTGTGCCTAGTCCAACCTGACAACCCTATACCAGTTCCTAGGGCTCCCAGGATGTCCACACTGTGCCATTCAATTATCATTCCATACCTTAGTTCTCAGAGGGAATCCAGAAGGTAGATGTCTAGTCCCCCATCTTGGCCCTGCCCCAAGAATCTCAAGTTTTTAGAAATCTTTTATCTGATTATTTCCCCAAATTTTCTAGTATCTCTTGTT
The DNA here is from genome assembly GCA_028571685.1 of Heterohyrax brucei. NCBI lineage: Eukaryota > Metazoa > Chordata > Mammalia > Hyracoidea > Procaviidae > Heterohyrax > Heterohyrax brucei. The sequence continues at coordinate 13,482,512 of CM053167.1, read as the reverse complement.
TTGCCTGCAATCTCACTAAGTTTACATTCTGTTGCTTTCATTCTACTTCAACTTTGTATGAAACAATCTTAATACTGTACTTTTATTGTTCATCAGATGAGTTTCAGATTGCTGTTGTGCAAGTATTTCTTGCAGCCTGTTTAATTTTTCGGAGTGTTTTGTAGGTGTTTGGCTAACCTCGTTCCTAACTGGAAGTGGAGCTCTAAGTATTACTCTTTGGTATTCTACTTCTGATAATTGCAGTAGGTTGTCTTTGTTTGGAAATTTTTTTGCTTCTTTGTTTTGAGAGTTTTCTGAAGCCAAGGTGGTATGCTTCTTCAAAGGATTTGAGATAGACTGTTGCTCTGACTTATTGATGTTGTAATTTAATTTTGGTTATTGTGTTCTGAACTCTGTGTGTGTGTATTTTGCTTGCTTTGTTTTTGTTTTTTTAAGTCCTCTAGTAGATGAGTAGTGTACTCTGTTTTGTTAACAGAAGCCATAGAAATTCCAAAGCCCAGTCACTGGATGCTTAGAAGCATTACTTGGCACTGGGGCTCAGCACCAGCTTACTTTTCTGTCTGAGTTCAGTCTGCGTGCTCAGTTAGTTGACTTCCAAGTGCGCGGTGACTGCTGGATTAGTGATTAGTGTGGCTTTATATTCTAAAATACTACAGAAATTACTAAAAGCTATTCAGTGCACAGTTAAACCACACACTCTGCACACACTTTGCCTTCAATTCAACAACATATTTTCACAAGTCAGCTTTGCCTGTGGTTTCCAGATGCCAGAACTTTAGATTTGGAAGTATGAGAATTGGGACTCATGGGGTAAGTCCTTTCCCAGGGAAGAGCCAACTTTTTCTCTCCTCTACTAAAGCTGTCCGTGAACAGGTTGGAGAGTGGCTGTGGTAATCGAGGAATCCAGGCCAGGACACTCCCTGGTAGGTTCTGAAGACCTGGCTACTTCCACCTCAGTAACTCTGGTCCAGAAGGATGAAGGTGTCTGTTTGGTCCATTCAAAGGCCAAGGATTGGGTTCGTAAGATAATTTGTAGGCACAGGTCAGACATTTCATTTAAAAGCCTAAGGATGTCTGCCATTTTAAGACTCGCATAACAGGGTGAGGGGGTGTGTGGAGCAGACAAGTAAAGTGTCTGCCCCCTGCAAGGCAAATGCCACACTATGTGAGGCACACTGTCATAAGCATAACACATCTCCTTTCCCTGGAACTCTGCTACTGCATTGTTAAAAGCAGATTCCTCAGCCTCTTCTTTCCTCCTCCCCTTCGGCTCAACCCAGGATAAAGGACGCTTGGGGAAACTTCCTTTCTGCACCTGGACAGGCAGGTCCAGAGGTACAGCTTTTGCCTTAAGAGGTGGTCCACCCATACCCAGTCTCAATTTACTAGAAAAGTTCAAGTGTTATTTTGTTTACACACAAGTTGTTATCAAAATTGAGCTCCTGTGTGTTTCATTACTGTTTGTCTGGTAAAAAAGGGATGTCTAAAACTTTCTCTGTAATTGTATACTCTATAATGTGGAAAATAAGACTTTTGTTTCTAAAAAAGGCCCAACTGGGCATATTCTCAATATGGGTACACACTTGTAACAGTATGGCCTGGCCAGGAATTAAACTGCAGTGAGTTAACAATCAAATGGATCCAGAAGGTTATCTTTTTGTCCTGCAGTTGAACTGCTCATGAGCTCATTCTTAAAGAAACAGTCTATGTATGTACTAGTGAAGCTGAGTATGTGTGTGATACACTGTGAGGCCTCTTAGGTGTATGTTTGATAAGAGAAACGTATTTGTGGTGTGTTTTTGCATTTGTCTTTGTGAGATTTTGGAAATATTTTTGTCGTTGCACTAACTGTCTTTGGTGAAAAGATGTCTTTTGTCTTTACTAATGTACCTGGTTTTAAGAGTCTTACTTAAACTAAGGTTAGTAAAAAGCCAAATACCAAGTAAATCCAAACCGTTGTCATTGGGCTGAAAAAAACCTGTTTCACAGCCCTCAGGTGAAGAGATGGCTTTGTCTTAAAGAGTCGGTAACAATTCCAAAAGAACAGAAAGAGAACTAATGATCTTTTGTCCTCCAGAAAAAGGTAGAGAGCAGGACAGAAATTGCCCTTCAATCATAACAACATGAAAACTTTGGAAAAGAAAAGCCAGGCATGACTGTTTTACTTTGTCATGAATTGAGACCTATCTGAGAAGTTTAGAGAATCGTCCTTATCAGAGATAAGATTTTTGTGATTGCCAAGCCAGTTAAACAATAACTTGCCTGACTCTAAAGGCCAGCTGATAAACTTTAAAAATTAGTTAGAGATCCAAAGTGTTTAAATAAGATCTGTTTCAGCCGTGGACTTTGAGAGTAATTGAACTAAACAGGTGTCTGCTTTTCAGACAACAACAACAAAAAAGTCTTACATGAGTTTTTTGTTGTTAAGGAACTTTTATTATTATAGAGGGCTGTTAGTAAGTGTTTTGATATAACTGAAAGTTTTATTTGTCTGACAAGAGTTTAATGATTTTACTTATGAAATTCTCTAAGAACATTAATATTAAACAGAACTGGCTTGTTCACTCTGAATAATAATTTCCTGTAATTTCTGAACAAACAGTTAATTTGTTCCTTATATAATCTCTTAAAGACAGAAGTTTAACCTCCCATTAAAATAAGATTTCCTGAGTCAACAAGTCATGCCACAAAACTTAACAGAGAAAAAGCTAAGATTTTCTTACGTTAGGTTTTTAAAGTGACTTTAGTATTGTTTCTTGTCAACCCTGTAACAAACTACTGACAGCTCTAAAACTTCATAGAAACCATGAGTGTCCTTTTCTGAGAGAAAAGGATAGTAAGAGTCTTATTCAATGTATTATATGACATGGGTTCAAATCAAGTGCCTATTTCTCAGTGGGTCCTAAATTTATATTGGGTATTTCTTTATTTTTAATTACTATCAGGAAAAACTGTGCTGTGTCTAATATCGAGAGGTCAACAGTTGGAGCTCTGTAAAACAGCCCTGTTCTGTCTGATAGAGTTGCTGTGATTCAAGATTAATTTCATAACACTTGGTTTGGTTTGGTTTTAATTACTAGCTTGGTTATAAATTTGTCTAACATGATCAAAGCCAGTGATTTGACTGGAGAATTCAGATATTGACTTACAAATCTATTTTATACTATATAAGTGTTTAGAGAGTTTTAACAATCTTGGTATGTGCTGTGTGATATTATACCTCAAGATTATTATATGTGGTATCTGAAGTTCTCTAATAGTATGAATAATTATATTTAAAATTAATGGTCTAAAGTTTTTTGACAAATTAAGTTTTATTTGAGTTTTGCATTTCCCTTATTAATCTAAATCATATTAAATTTTATTATCTGCAGTTTTTACTGATTTTCTAAAAACATTTGACCAAAATACCTCAACAAAGATTTTAGATTTATAAAAAAGACTGTGACTTGAAATATCCAGGACTCTCCAAAATAAACAAAACAGAAAACAATTATACGACTAGAAAAACAAATGTATCATGAGTCTTATGTCACTGATGTTTAAAATTCTACCTTATACGATACAAAAAAAAAAATCATTTTCTCTTAAAATGTTTAAGCAATGGGTTTAAATCTGAAATTTTACAAAATACATGAGACATAAGAAGACATAAGAAACAGTTACTAATCCTACTTATGAGGTGTTTAAATTTCTTTCCTTGTTCAGAAGACCTTAGAGTCATAATTTCATTGGTCATTTAAAATAACTGGGCTGATAGCATTTCTCTTTTACTTCCTGTCATGGGTTGAATTGTGTCCCCCAAAAATATGTGTAGCCATGTGGCTGGGGTATGGTTCCCAGTATCTTGGGACTGTCCTCCATGGTGTGGCTTTGCTAAACTGTATGTTGAAGGATTGGGGTGGGGCTGTAAACTCCTGCATAGGATTACTTCCTTGCTTTGCTGTAGGGGGAGTTTCCCTGGAGGATGGCTTGCCCCGCCCTTAACGCTTTCCTCCTGCAAGAGATAAAAAGGGAAAAAGAAACAAGGAGAAGGGGGAGCCTCGCACCGTCAAGAAATGTGCACCAGGAGAAGAGCGTGTCCTTGAGACCTGAAGTTCCTGCGCCAGGATGCTCCGTGGACAAAGACTGATGCAATACTGGACTTTCCTCCAGAGCTGACAAGGGGAAAGCCTTCCCCTGGGGTGGACACCCTGAATATGGACTTGCAATCTACCAGACTGTGTAAGAATATACCTTCCTTTGTTAAAGCCATCCACTCTGTGGTATTTCTGTTAGAGCAGCCCTAGCTGACTAAAACACTTCCCAATTCACTGTAGGGTGCCTGGGATCTTAAAACTTGATGATATTCAATTGCCATTTATTCAGCTTTTGTGATCAAAGATTGTGTAGTAAGATCATAATCCAGAAGAGAATAACATGAAAAAAACACATAATTCTTCTAAAATCTGAATTTCTGGCTTCCAGGGACATTGAGGTAACCCACACAGGCTATTGCTTTTAAAAGGAAAAAGTGGGTTCTTTAAGCCATTGAACACTTCGCTTAAGGGGCAAAATGAAAAAAGAGCCTGAGTTTACAACTTTATGTTCCTCCCCTGCCCCATCAAGGAAGAGACCCAAGCTGTGTCTCATCTATGTTAGAAAAGATAAGGTACTAGTTCTCAAGCTACTTTTGTAGCTGGGGACCTGGAGGAAAAAAGCTAGCAACTTTACTCCAGCTAGATTCACCAAACCTTTTTTGAAAATGCTGGTGCCAGTTATAAATGTAGGGAAAAAAATCATTATGGCCATATGTTTTTCACTCTGATCCACATCAGACAGAAAACAAAGATTGTAAAGCTGGAGACAAAACCTCAGGCCCTATTCTCTCATTAATAAGAGACCCTTAAGGTGTTTAATCAAAAATTCGATGACAAAATAAAGGCTGTTACTAGCTGCCACCTTAAATAACCCAGTTGGTGTTCAAGACTCCAACAACCTAACTGGTCAGTAAATATGAGCCTCAGTTGTTACAAGTAGTGTCAAAAATGAGGCCACTTTAAGACAGAGTGTCCTGAACATTCTACAAAAAGATGTTCATAAAATGCTCCCATTTCTTAACTAACAAAGAAGGGGGAGAGGATACCCATAGAATTTTTCTAGGTAAAGAGCTCTATACTCTAAACTTTCTCAATGTGGATAAAGAAGGGTGTACCATCCACAAATGTAAATATTGGCCCTCTGAGTTATTGGGCTTCACCCACCTGCTTCAGGCCTGTTTGTATAAGCCTCCCAGCGCAGAAGTGTGGGAAGTCCCTTTTCCTGTCTTACAGTGGTCTAGTGGCTCTGCTTGCATTGGACGGCAAGACTGTACTGACTGGGCCCCGACCCAAATCCTGAAGGAACATCATATCTTGGACTCCTCTGATGAATCCAATTCCTGGAGTGAGCCAGCTGACCCTCCAGAGCCAACAGGAACTGACCTGGTGTGCTTGACTGGCAGGATTACTGACCTGGGGACAACTGAAACTCCTGAGCCTGACAGTGGAATCTCTTCTGACCAGGATAGGGTTCCCTCTAATCCTGAAAACAGATTCCTGGCCTGTTTGTCCATGGTGGGCGATGCTTTGATTCAGGTTTGGTGCATCTTATTTGTTGTCTTAGCTTTTTTGTCTCCCTCTGTTAACCAGTCAGCATGTTTACGGGGCACATATCACTAGCCCACCATTATTCCCTCCCTTGACTTGGTGGAATATAGACCCACCTCTGTCTTCTATTGACTGTGCATGGACTGGAGGTGTTTTGTCAGTACCTCTGGTCCTCTTCAACCTCAGACTGGGTGGTTCCAACATAATGATTCCCTTACATTCTTAACCTCTGACCCTCCATTTTATCTCTATATTAAAACTTCTGGGCAGTGTGTTCAAGTAACTCCTCGGGAGTACCTGTATTGTCACCAAAAAAAGGACAAAAGGCTGGCTAACTTAACTTTTATATCAGCGGTTTCAGCTGCCCTAACTAACTTCTCTAACAATGGGTCTTGGTGTAGTACAGTACCACCATTCCCTATCTGCTACCCAAAACAAGATTGGTGGTATAGTCATGAGACTGTTCAGTGGACTCTGTGTCATCTTATTGGTCCAAGAGAGGGACCCTTATTTAATGGGACCCTTTGGGATTGAGCTTTTATGGTTCCCTCAATTTCTCTGGAAGACGACTTCCTTTTGGTAATCCCTCTAATGCCGCTAGTACCTGGAGCAAATGTGGGCTCTCAGGTCCAGACCTTCAGCTTATTGATTGGGTACATCTCAGGCCTCCACACTCTTCCTTGTGTAGGGTGACCCTACCCTTTTTCCCATATTATATCACATGGGATTTATTCCAATAGTACTAATAATTACTCTCCCTCATAAATAATAGTTTTGACTCAGTTGTGGGCTGTACCACTCATCTCTGTCTTCTTTGATTTGGCACCATTCCCCTAAATATTGCTTGAGGGGAACAATATAGTATCACTAATATTCCACCCACTTGGTTTAGTACATGCCTTACATAAGCTAATGTTACTCAGTTTAGTCTCTCCTTTGTGATGATCCTCTGTGGCTTGGATACTGGTAAATCTACCCACCGCTGGCATGGGGAGCATTCTACACAGATTGTTAGGCTGAAAAGATTTCTGGTTACTCTATGTGCTTTTCTCATTTAAGCTGTGATTGTCATAGCCATGGCCTTGGTAGCAGCAGTGGCAATCTATTCTTACCGCTGCTATAGTAAGCCAAGTGATGGCTAATGTGACTCCAGAATTGCAAGAATCAGCAGAAATTGATCTAAAGTATTATCTCCCACTTACAAGCATTGGAGATGGCAACAGAATGGCTTGGAGACCTGCAACAGGCCCTATTTCACTAGATAGAGTCTCCACTGTGATTGGAAGTATGGATCTATCTGTCTTACCCTGCAATGAATCTGCCTTCTCCTGGGAGAAAGTAAAAAGAGATTTACAAGGAGCTTTCCATACCCTGTTGATGGAAAGGGTATCCACCCTTGAACAACAACTGAAAGACCAGCTTAAGTCCCTTCCACGAAAGAATAACCTGCAAGCATATCAACAATTTCTGAACAACTTCGCCTGGCTGGACCGTCAAAACTTGTTTTTGGGTGTCCATGTTCAGATACAGGTTACTGCTTTCGTTGCTATACGCTTGTGTTTTTTCTCTTATACCTTTGCAGGCCATTGCAACTGACCAACTAAAAGGTGGAAGCTCAACAACGAATATTTAAAGCATACATGATCCTATCAGCCCCAGCAGTATAATAAAGAATGGAGAAATGACCACAGCTAGGGCTGTGGGCAACTTGGCCACAGTTAGGACAAATATTGCAGCCTGGGTGCAGGACCTGTGAGTCTGGAATGAATGAATGCAGAACAGCAGCAAACAGCTGGAATGTATGACATCAGGCTCTCGCAAATGATGGGTATGGCTCACTGAGTGTGACCTTGGATCCATGCTCAGGCCTAAGTACTTTACCTCCTAGAGAGGTGAATTCACCTGAGGAAATGGCCTTTGTTATGTTAGTTAGACAGGAAGATACTAATTTACTTTATGGGGAACTATCCACACCCTGTTCAAATTAATGCCTACTTTACCGCACATACAACAGTTTTCTTCACAAATAAAAGGGAGCTGCAAGAGTTGTTGCTGGGGCATCAGAAATACCACCTTTGCTCCTCATCACCAGTGTTTTGTGTAATGGCATTATTCATTGGCACTGATCAGCCATGGGCAATGCAGACCTGCGGAACTCAACAGTTCTGAATGCAGGTGAATCAAACGTGTCAGAGTAGAAACAGACCCAGTTTTATGTATGACAGAAAAGACTGAATTATATACTGCCTGAAACAGCCACATCTTACACTCAGAGATACAAATAGGTTGAAAGCAAAGAGACAGAGAAAGTTTTCATGCAATGAGTAAGCAGGAAATAGGTGGCGTGGCTATTTCAGTTGGTTTACATTCATGTTTATTACTTATAAATAAGGGCATAGGTTTTGTCACTTCTCTGTGTGTAAAGATGTGCCATATGCCTTATCAGTTTTATTTCCCTGAATACTGCCAAGTTTTATTGATTTTTCATGCTAAACTTTTCACGTCCCCTTCTCCTTTCCTTTTGTTTGTCTTTTTAAAAACATTTTGGCTGAGAAGTCTATCTGCAAAAAAAAAAGAAAGGAAAGTGTTGAAACAGGAACTATACCTTGCACATATACAAAAACAAATTTAAAATAGATCAAAGACAAAGATATGTAGCCCCAAATATAAAGTTTATAGAAAGAAAAACTGGATTGTTACTAGAAGCCCTAATACATGGTACTAATAGGGCACAAAGCATAACTAATGACATGCAAACTCCAGAGCATAACCTAGATAACTGGACACTTGTGAAAATGAAACATGTGTGCTCCTTAAAAGTGTTAGGGTCCGAATTTCAAGATGTGACGCAGATTCTCTTTAAACTCCAGTTTTATTAAAAATGTGCCCAATAGGAAAAAGGCTGGTGCACCAGGGATGCACTCCAAACTACGTAGAGCAGGAGGCGACCCCAAGCTTCTCTAGCATGCAGTATTTAAGCTGTGAGAGGGGGAGCTGGGAGGGGGAGCTGACCTTTACATTGACTGGTTGAGGCCACCTGGAATTCCTGTTAGTTGTAAAACGTGGTGGTTAGCAAATGTTTTAGTAGACTGTGGTCAAGGTCTAGGGGTTATTTGCAAGGCTGTCTCCAGTCTTTGTCTTGAGACTGATGTTTTGCAAGACAAAGGTGAGATTACTCTATGGTATTTCCTGCTATTAAGTTGTTTCCTGGGGCTTTCTACATTAATACCTTGAATTTTTACTATGCCCTTCCTCAAAATGGACTCACTTATGCCTCATTTTAACAAAAGTCTTCACTAAAAGAGTGGAAATATAACCAACAGTCTAGGAAAAAAAATTGACAATTACAAATCAGACAAAAAGGAATCAAAAATCTAAGCTGTAAGAAACTCCAACAGCTCCACAACAGAAGAATAATCCATTTAAAAAATAGGCAAAGAAAATGAACAGACACTATCAGAGGAGACATTCAAGCTGCCAGGAGATACATGAGGAAATGCTTGGGATCACTAGTTATTAAGAGATGTAAATCAAAAAGCCAGTGAGATACCATCTTGTGCTGGCATTGTAGGCAGGCATGTAAAACTTTAAAAGAAAAGAAAACAGAAAGGGGAAATTGGAACTCTGAAGCAGTACTGAACTCTTTACTGCCTGCTGTCACTTGCTTCGCTGAACCTGATTTCTAGCTATTGTGTAAGCTGCAAATGCCCATCTCCCTCTCTCACCTCCCTGGTAACCTTTAGAGGTTATTTTCTTCTGTGCATAAACTTCACCTGAGTCCTTATAATAGTGATCCTCTATGATATTTGCCCTTCAGTAACAAGTTTCCCTCAGCATAATGCCTTCTAGGTGACTCCATGTTATCTGATGTTTCCCAGCATCACTGTCATTATTCATCACTGCGTAATACATCTCTGAGAGAACATACCATTGTTTGTTTCTCTGTTCGTGAGTTGCTGGACACCTAGATTGATTCCTCTTTTCTTCCTAGAATTTGTGTGCAAGTATCTGCTTATGTGACAACACTTATTTCTCTAGGATATATTCCAAGCAGTGAATTGCTGGATCATACAGCATTTCTATTTTTACCTGTTTTAAAAGGCATCGAATCAATTGGTTGTACTATTTCACATTCTCACCAGCAGTGTAGAAGAGTTCGAGCCTTTCTGTAGCCTCTCCAACTTTTGTTATTTTGTGTTTTTTGGATGAGTGCCAGCCTTACTGGCTGAGATGATATTTCATTGTAGTTTTGATTTGAATTTCTCTAGTGGCTAGTGATTCTAAGCAGTTCATCGTGTATCTATTAATTGCTTGTATGTCCTCTTTAGTGAAGTGCTTGGTCATATACTTTGCTCTCTGTTTAATGGGTTATTGTCTTTTTCTTGTTGAACTTTTGAAGTAAGTTGTAGATTATGGAGGTTAAATGCCAATTAGATTCATGGTTGCCACCTTTTTTCCTCTGTAGGTACTTGTCGCTCTTTTGGTGAAGTTTGGATGAGCATACAAGGACAAGTTCGCTAGCTTGTCCTAGATAAAGGGCTACGTACGTCATTGCTGGATATCACTACAGTCACCTTCAAAGTACTCCCCTTGGGAAGTTTTGCATGGATGCCCTGGTCTACTTTTCATAGTTTTGGAACTCTTTTTCTGGAATGGCCATCAAAGTTGTTGTCACGTTACGCTTGATGTCTTGAATGTCATCAAAATGACTCCCTTTCAGTATTTCCTTTCTCTTTGAGTAAAGAATAAATTCACTGGGCAGATTGGGTGAGTAGGGAGGGTGTTCCAGTATAGATACTTGTTTATTAGTGAAAAACTCCTTCTCAGACCAATATACAGTTAAGCTCGTGAACTTACCACTGTGTGCAATGGCCATTCCAGAAAGAGTTCCACAACTGCTTCAAAGGCTAGACCAGGTACTGACATCAGTGCATAGCTCCCCAAGGGGAGTACTTTGAAGATGATCTTAGTGATAGTCAGCAATGAGGTATGTATCACTTAAAGCAATTAAATCTGGGGACTTGTCAGACCTTGTGTCAGATTGAACTGCATCCCACCAAAAATGTGAGTAGCCATTTGACTGGGCCATCATTCCCAATATTTTGTGATTTGCCTGTGTTGTACCTCTTAATCTCTGCCTGTGGCTAATAGATAGGATGATTGTGTTAAAAGAAGGTTAAAGTAGGACTGCAACATGTTTGCTAAGGGAGTTTCCCAGAAATGTGGTTTGTACCACCATTTCTTCTTTCATCCTATGGGAGATAAAAAGAGAGACAAGCAAGCAGAGAACTGGGAAGCTCACACCATCAAGAAAGTAGCGCTAGCTGACTTAGACAGCTGACAAGTGCTTGAATTTTAGAAGTTACCATTTGTTATTTCTTCTAGTGTTTGTGCATTGATATAAATTTTTTTATCTGTTTATGCCATGTACTACACCTCTCAGTGTTGTCTGTATTTTTCCTTCTGTGATCTTTACCCCTTTGTATTTAATAGGTGAGTCTTTGACCCAATAGTTTTTGTGCATGGTGTGAGCTGTGCGTCTTGTTTCTCTCTTTCTTTGCATGCAAATATTTAGTTGTGCCAACACTATTTTTTGAAGAGACTGTTTTTTCTGCAGTTTACAGACTTTAGGCCTTTGTCAAGTATCAGGTGCTTATAGACAGATGATATTATATTTGGATTCTCTGTTCTGTTCCATTTATCTATGTACCTATTCTTGTGCCAATACCAGGCTATTTTGAATACTGAGGCAATGTAATGGGTTTCAAGTAAGGTAATGTCAAAGTTAGAGAACCTGATCTCTGCTGCACATACTATCATATTTTACTCCAGGATCTAACAATTTTTAGGAATAACAGAGATCATGGTTTGCATCATAGAACACAAAACACTACCGATAAGGTTACTGGGGAACCGTATCTGCCACATATCAGGAGTTTTCCCTGGCAGTTTGTGATGTAGATAAGGGTTCTTTTTGGCAATTGTGATGTAAATAAAACAGTTAATTGTGAAGTGGCTAGCATAGCCTCAAATCCAATCAAAATCCAAGTTACTACCTACCCTCCCAACTATGACATCACACCCTGCCTTTGCCTATAAAAAGCAGCCCCCAAAGCTATGTGGAGTCTTTTTCCGCTCATGGAGAGTGAACCGTTTCCTCTTTGGAACCTACTTTCCCTTAATAAGCTTTTCAGTTGTTTACCACTAAAAAGGGTTCGTCCTTCTGTGCCTGGCAGGGAGGGGAATCCCCAGTTGCCATCTGTCGAGAGACCCAACTTCCTAGTTCGATCTCTGGAACCCTGACTTGGGGTCGGATCAGCTGCACGACCTCAACATTTTGGTGCCGACACCCCGGAGCTGGTTCATCTCTGGCCTGACTTTCCTCTTCTTTCTGCTGATCAGTGATGCGGACCCCTAGGGAAGAGCTGCCCTTACTGCATGTGGGGACCATTCTCGGGACACCCTCTATTTGACCCTGTCCAGGTCAAAAATAAGGTTTGGCATTGCCTCTTTTGTAGGGCCCCTCCAATAGCTACCTAACTGAGTGACGTCTGGTAGTCAGACCAAGTGCCAGATCCAGATCTGGTCTGATTGATTGAGCTTTCTCATCAAACATCTCCTCACTTTCCCCTTGGGACCATTCTTCCCTTTTAACCATACCCTCCAAAATATTAACTTCCTGGGGGAACTTTCTTCAATGCCCTTGTAAGAAGTGTAACTTCCCTTTGAGTTCTGGCTCTGCTGCGCCTTCTTCGGAAAACCTTTACCAGACAGATGCTCCTAAGAAACTGGTGTATTTGGAAGCCAAAAGATACATGAATAAAACACTCCCCAGTCATGGGAGTGACCTACATGGGAGCAATGCCCTAACTGGTCTAGTCTCACAGAGAATTTCTAGGTTATGGATCTCCACAGAGCTCCAGACAGGGAGGAAAGCAGGGAGACTCCTCCCAGGGGAAGCCTTGAAGAAGGGTGGAGAGACACCTCTCCCTACTCCTCTCAGTTTTGGCTTAATGATGGCTGCGAGGCTGGCCTCTAAAGCCCCACTCCCCTTGTCAGATCCTTCCTATGGAATGGGGCCCACTAATTTCTAATGCATCTCCTTAAGTCTCTCAGGAAAAAAACTGGAGCAATCCTAACTGAATCCCAGACCCCTCAGCCAAACAGGTCTCACTGAGCAGTTCTTTTTTGGCGTGTCTAACAAGGACCCTTGAGGGTCTTCAGAGACCCCAAGTAGCACTTTTTCTAGGGTGAGCTCATGACCTTAATTATCAGTTCTTGTATGCAAGTTTAGCTGTATTGATGTTTATTTGCATTTTTCAGTTGATAATGTGGTAAATGAGTCAAGGAGCTTGTTAAGGGGAGTGCTGGGATTCAGGAAGCATTCAAGAGAATTCTGTGATGCCTGTGTACTGTGGCTTTTCTGGACCCCAAATTCTTTTATTTTGCAGTGTGCAACAAATCTATCTTGGCAGTAGTCCAGGCACAATGTTCCTCAGAAACAAGGATGATGAGACTTCATCTTATGTGTTTGAGATGTGTTATCAGGAGGGGCAGGTCCCTGGAGAAGGACATCATGTTTAGTAAAGTAGAGGGCCAGAGAAAAAGAGGAAGAACCTCAACAGGATGGATTGACACAGTGGCTGCAACAGCAGTCTCAGAGGTGAGGACTCCACAGAATTTGTCAGTGCGTGTTTCTGTTCTACATGGGGTCACTGTGAGTGGGGACTGACTCTATGGTACCAGACAACAAAAGAGGTAGAGAAATGTCTTTTAAGTGGCATTTGACTGAAGTTAAAAAGAACAGGGGCAGTGTTCAAAGGAAGACAACTGAACACATTTCTGTTGAGTAGATTCCAACTCCAGCAAACCCACAGGACACAGTAGAACTGTCCCCTAGAGTTTCTGAAGATTGTCTGGTGGATTCAAACTGTCAACCTTTTGGTTAGCAGCTGTAGCACGTAACCACTAGGCCACCAGAGTTTCTGCAAAGAAAAACACAAAAATTAATTTTCTAAATGGGATTAAAAACTGAAATTCAGTAATTCTATTGTAACCTAGCATGCCAGCTGGAGAACATTGCGGGACAGCAGTTTCTCTTCTGTGACTTGAATTACCTATCAAAGTAGTTTAATAGTCCAGGGACCAGTGTGATTTTGAGATTTTGAGGGAGAGGAACAAGTAAGACTCAGCTGCCGTTCAGAGAAGGCATTTGTTAAATAAAATGAAATTGCACTGTCTGTGAATCAGTAGGACCAAATTAGAATGGCATCGTATATAGCCTGTCATGAATCAAATTGTGTCCCTCCAAAAATATATGTAGCCATGTGGCTGGGATGTGATTCCCAGTATCTTGTGACTGTCCTCCATGTTTTGGTCTTCCTATGCTGTATGTTAAAGGAATAGTGTGGGGCTTGCAAATCCCTTCATAGGATCACCTCCCTGCTCCACTGTAAAGACACTTTTCCTGGAGTATGGCTTGCCCCACCCTTAATCCTTTCACCCTGCAAGAGATAAAAGGAAAGGGAAGCAGGCCAAGAATCGGGAACCTCACATCATCAAGAAAACAGCACTGGGAGAAGAGCGTGTCCTTCAGAACTGATGCTGCCAAGTTGCTCCCTGGACAAATACTGATGCAATACTGGACTTCCCTCCAGAGCCGACAATGGGAAAGCCTTCCCCTGGAGCGGACACCCTGAATGTGGACTTGCAGCCTACCAGGCTGTGTAAGAATAAACTTTCCTTTATTAAAGCCATCCACTCTGTGGTATTTCTATTAGAGCAGCCCTAGCTGACTAAAACATAGCCTTCTCTAACATACTGATGTAAAATCTGTGAGTCACAAGCAAAGTCTGGAAAACTGATACTGAGACAAGACAGTGCCCATGTTAGAGAATCGTTTTTGATGGAGATACCAAAGAGTTATAGAAATAGAAGGCTTTGGATTTTCATTTAAGTGTAACATTCATGGAAATGAAACATTGGACATCAGTGTCTTAGTGATGGTTTATACGTAAGTTTGCATGGTGCTATCCAGTATAACACGTTACTAATGAGACTGCTACATAGATAGGACAGAACTGTCTAGATACATGCTGACGAAAGAATTTAAAGGATATTACTTAGTTAAGGAGACTTGGTGGCTCACATGGTTAAGTAGTTTGCACTGGATCACCCAGAAGCTGGTGATCACCGAGAATTATGTCCTAGAAAACTGTATGGCCAGTTCTGCTCTGTCACATGAGGTCACTGTGAGTTGCAGTGGGGCCTAAGATCAGGGAGTTGGATCTGCATGTAATGGCAACCTTTAAAGGACCAAAGAGCATGTTCTTTCCACATGGATATTTGCCTATCGAAACACATCAAAGCTCCCTGATACTTGATTTGTGACTTTTTTCTGCCCTGATCTTGGAATCCATCCAACATTCTTTGATACAGAGTTTTGCACAGAGTGAACATCCAACAAGTTGGATTCAATGTTTTAGGAGTCAGATGGAGTATTGGATACTGGAACTGGAAGATACTTTTATTGTCACGTGCTGCAGACACCTTACTCGGTAGACACTTGGAGTACTGAAGCACAGAGAGGTCATGTGACTATACCTCAGTATTAACCCCAGCCGAGCACTCTTGACTCCATACTGCCCCCTCCACATTTTGTATTATTCATATCCTGTGCTGTGATTTCACTGTAACCCCTGTTTAGCTGGAAAAAAACAAAACTGTGTATTTGGGTATTTCATAAGAAGAAGTGATACTGAAATGGTAAATTCTGACTGCCAACCTTTTTTCAGTAGCCAAGCTCTTAACTGCTGCACGATCGGGACTCCTAGGCATTATATAGCCAAACAAACTGCCACTGAGTTGATTTTGACTCCTAGTGACGATGTAGATCAGAGTAGAACTGCCCATAGAATTTCCAGGGAGTACTTGGTAGATGTGAAGTGGTGAACTTTTGGGAAGCAGATGAACCATTTAAACACTACACCACCGGTCCTGGCAAGGAAGTGGTTAAGAATGTGGCCGTTAACCAAAAGGTCAGCAGTTTGAACCCACAGCCAATCTCTGGAAACCTCTGAGGCAGTTCCTCTCTATCAGGGGTTACTATGAGTGAGAATCAGTTTTATGGCAGTGGTTTTGTTTTGGGGTTTTATGAGGGTGATGGTTAGTGGGTTAAACTCATCCAGAAGTGCTACAGAAAAAGGCCTGGCAATTTGAACACTTAACCATCCGGCCACCAGGGCTCTTTCTTTTATATACTAGGATAATAGAAAGAGTTCTTCATTTTCTCAAGTGTTGCTACTGAAATTTATTTTTTCCAGCAGATCATGCTCTTTAGACTGTGACATTAGGTCTGTCTACTTTCACAGTTTTGCTGATTAAAAGAAGGCTAGTTTCACTGGTACATGAAAACTTATTTTCACAATTTTTCTGTAGACTTGCTCATCTGTCAAAGCATGTTTGTGTTTTTGACTTGTCTTTGGCTGAGAAGGGTCTGTTGCAATCACCTGTCCTGCCTTTATTATGTAGCCTCTAGGTTTCAGCTTGCTGATGCTTGTAGTGTGCTGTGGCTTGTGTGGAGACTATGAATATAGCATCCATTGTGAACCTTAGCCTTGTTGGACAAACTCTTCTTCTTTGTGTCTTTTCATGCTCTTTCTGGTCTGTTGTAAGTGGTCAGACTGATAAAAAACAAAAACAAAAAAACTCTTGCTTTCTAGCTGGGTCTGATTCACAGTGACTCTGTGTGTTATGGAGTAGAACAGCTCCATATGTATTCTTCTCTGTAATCTTTAAAGAAGTAAACCAGCAGGCCTTTCTTCTGTGAGCTTTTGGGTTGGTTGGAACCATATAACCTATAGGTTATCACCCACTGCAGTCAAATAGATTTCTACTGATAACACCTCTACAGATCAGCGTAGAACTCCTCCAGAGAGTTTCCAAGGAATGTCTTGTGGATCTGAACTGCAGACTTTATGGTTAGCCCATATAGCACTTAACCACAACACCACCTGGGTTTCTGGGTATCTTATTAGGTAAGTACAAATGGCTTGCAATAATACCCAGATGTCTTGGTAATGCCCTTATTTTAAATTGACTTTTGCCTCCTATGGATTTTCTGACTCTGATTCACATGTGACTCACAAGTACAGGTAGCAGAGAGTTGTATACTGTTTTGTCATCAGTTTGAGTTCTTTCCATGTGAACAAATGAATTAACTCCATTTATATTAATCAGTACAGGTATTACACTTAATCTAAATTGTGTTGTGATTTACACACACACACAAGACAGAGAGAGGTGTATTCTTTACTTGGCTTTCTCCTCTATAGTGTTGTATTGCAAAATTTCCTTTGCTGAGCTCCACCCCGCCTCCCCAGGTTTGTACCCGAATCCTGCTTTTGCATGGAGGTTATATGTAAATTCCATTGGGCCTGTGTGGTATGATTAAGAAAGTAGCTGATATAACTCGTATGAACTCCCAGCTTGTAAAGTCTCTTTAATAGTAACTGGCCTGCTGCCCTGCAGTGTTGGTAGCAGCAGTTCTGAGTGACTCCAGTTCCTTGTACAGTGACATAAACATACCTTCTTGTTTTCCCATCTCAGTCTCTTTTCCAGGCCAGTACAAGTCACGGTGAGCGTGAGTAACACACACATGTGCCATAGCTTTTGTAGAATAAAAGCTCTGCCATGATGTAGGACCAACAGAAATGCTCTTGATCTTCCTTTTCTTAGCTTTTGATCATTCTTTATCTGTCTACTGGCACTTGGCTGGCTTGGCTTATCTGTCTACTGTTGTTACTGTTACTGGTCATCTGGTCTACTCCCAAGGTCAACATACTTTGTCACCTGCTTTTGTTGATCATATCTGCGGTAGAACAATGGCCCTCGGTGATGTCTGAGTCTTAATTACCTGAGTCCAGTCTCCAGAAACCCCTCAGATAATGAGATACTAATGTGAAACATAGATTTATCTTCTTTGTTTATGTGACTGTGCTATCTTAACCACCAGGAGACCTGCAAGTGTGATTAAGTGAAGGAGCTTGAGGTGAGACATGCTTGTGACTAATTCAGGTGGGTACCAAGTGGTTGCAAGGTCCTTACAAGAAGAGAGAAAAAACAAACAGAAGAAAGAATGTGGAGTTGATTCTGAATCAGAATCATTAGAAATGTGCTCCATTAAGTTTTCAGAGGCTGATTTTTCAGATCTCCAAGCCTTTCTCCCACAGAGCCTTTGGGTGAAGCTGAACTTGCAACTTTTTGGTTTGCAGTTCAGCATGTTAACTTCACTGCCCAGTGACCACTAAGTTTGTGGTTATTTGCTACAATAGCAATAGGTAACTGTCATATAGATAGTCCTTACTTATGTCATGACCCAAGTTATGATGAAGTCGAGACTGTATTTTGATATACCTTATCCTTTAGTAATATGTACTACATAAAGTGTTGCAGTTTGTAACTTACTGATGCTGTCATTCTCAGACGTTCTCTCACAGGTGTTTAAAGATCAGACAGAAAATATTGACCATGAAGAGCAATGTTAAAATGACAAAAAAAAAAAAAGAGTTACTTGCTTACGTCACAATCGGCTTACAGCAGAGTGGAACTGAACCCCGTCATGAACTGGGGCGGTCGAGATCCTGTAACTGATCAGACCCCAAGCTACCTGGTTCAGGTCTGGGAGATCAACCTAGCCAGTCTGATCTCTTGGTGGGAGCAAATCATGCTCCCCCATTTCCCCAAGGCACCAATCTTCCCCTCCCCATAGTCAAGAGGATGAAACCTTTTAGTGATGAATAGCAGAAAAGTATTATTAAGTCAATGTACATTTGACAGAGGGGATGGGCCAGTCTCTGTGCATGGAGAAAGACTCTATACAGGTTTAGGGGCTCTTTTATATATTGGTAAAGGTGTGTATAATGGCATGGTTCCTAGATCTGGTGATAACATAGCTCTAGGATTGAATTTGGGGTCATACATCAGCAATGGTGATAGGTCCCCTCCCAAAGAGTATATATGATACAGATATAGGATGGAAATAAGCAGTCAGTCATTTCTAGGTCATCCTTGGCAGGTGGCTGCAGGTGAGGCCATGACTCAACTGCTGGAGAAATGGCCATATCTGTGTAACAACTGTCAGGAAAGAACTGTTATATTTACATGAAAGATGCCAGGAACAAACTATTGTATCTGTAACTTTCTTTCTCAGCTAGCAGAGATCAGTCTTGCTAGCTAACCTTGAAAGGACTACCTGTATAATCTCCAATTTATTTTGAGTTTCTCAGTTTTGAGGGGTTGGGGATGGGGAAGAGATTGAAAAAAACCACACCACTATCTTTTTCTAAATTATGATGTATTTAAATTTTAGAGCAAGGGACTTAGTGAACTGCAAGTTGCTAAACAACATTTTCCTCTCAAAAAGCAGGATTGGAAGGGCTGTTTTATGGAAAGAAGAGTAATCTTCATAATACTGGTAGTTAAACAAAATATGTGTTTTTATTGTAAATCTTCTGTGCTTGTTCCATGCTTGAGGAAATTTGCGTTCGATCTTCCATCACTTTACCAACACTCTCTGAGGACGTTGAAATCACTCCTGGGTGTCTGCCCTGCAAGTAACACATTTGTATTTCAGGAACTAGTCCAGTGTTATTGATCATAAATGTAAAGACCTAACAAAAGTCACTTAGGTTATTAGGCTACATTCTATCTTCTGCCTCAGTTGGCACCCTCCAACCAGACTAGCAGGTCTGCATTCATCTCCCTATGTCTGAGGATATAGAGTTTATTAAGACCTCAGTGAGAGAGAACAAAATTTTGGGTAATTCACACTGTTGGTTAGATGTAATGAAACTTCATGATGTGGTGAAATCTTGTGATGCCTGACTATTGTGCTGTGACAAAATGGTACCCCTTTGAGTTCTCGCTATAATAACTGCTGGAAATGTAACCCAAATGAGATAGCTTTTGGCTCATTGTCTCCCAGATTGCTAGCAAATCTACAAATAAATTATTCCTTGAATGGCACACTATCTCTGAATTTTCAACTGTGGTGACAGACAGAATGGACTTGTTTCAGTTTTGCAACAGTATCAAAGATAGGAGTTAGTAACAAACATCTGTTTAGGTTTTAATTATCTGGTTCTGCTCTAACAGAACTAGCAGAAGCGGATGGCTTGAAAAAAAGAGCTTTTATTTGTCACAGCCCGGTAAGATAAATGTCCGATTTCAGGGTGGCAAAGGCTTCTCTGAGGGCACTGCGGGAAGGTCTCTGTGGTCAGTGTTTCCCTGGACTGGAAGCTTCTGAAGCACAGGGACCTCTGTTCTAAAAGACCTGGTTACCTCTAGGCACTTCTTTCCTTCTGGTGATACGAGGTCCCCAAATTCTCTCTACTAGATTCTTTGTTTTACATCACAAGAGGTTACCTCAAGGCACAAAGCAATTCCACACATGAAATCCCTCCCCAAAACACACAGCACCCATCTACCGTCATTAACATCACAGAGGCAGGAATTGTTACATTCAGGAATGTATCACAATACCTGTAATTATGTCCTAGTTGTTAGTGGGTGTAGGGACAACTTAGTAAAGGTTACCTAGATTACTAAACTACATTCCATTTCCTGTTTTGTTACCACTCTCCCAGCTGAATCAGTGTGCTTGCATTCCTTCGCCTGTCTCCAGGGTAATAAAGCAATCATTTCAAAACAGCAGGGAGATAATGGTATTTTGGGTACTTGACATTGTTCAATAAAATGTAATGGAATCTTGTGACTCCCTGTTCTTTCTTCTGACAAGGTTTGAGATTTTCCAGAGGCAAACCCCTCTGTAATCTAGCTGGAAGAGCTGCTGAATTGTAACCCAGACTGTTCCAATTGAAGTCTCTGGTTTTGGAGAAACCATTCTCATTGTTACCAAGATTCACATGCTTGTCTGTTAATAAATCCTGATTCAGCCTTTCCCTGTCACTGGGCTTGGCTGCAAGTAGCAGGCAGAATGAACTAGCTTTGGTTCTGCAAAACAGTCAAACTGCTACAGGTTTTTTTTTTGGAGCATAGTTCAATCCATGTTAGTCTGTTAACTGCAAATAAACTGGCCACAATTACCTTGATCTTTAGGGTTTGCAGCGATTCACTGTGGAGTTGAAACTGTATTAACAGTGCTGGGGAGAAGGTGGACAGAAACAGAGGCAGAGACACACCAGTTCAGTGGCCCAGTGAAGAGTATTTGAAGAGAAAGAGTAGGGTCTGAGTTGGGAGTGGCTCAGCCTACCTTTCCCTAGTAGGACAAGTTTGTTACAGTTTTAAACTTTCAGTGAGGTACTGTGGGGTGAGGGGCTTGAGGGTTAGAAAGAAATTTAGGTTAGGGGATTTATGGTCTAATTAAGGAAGAAGTGTTGAGGAAGGGGGAGAGGTAACATTTGTTTATGATCAAGATTTTGATAAGGGCAGAGCTTTCAATTAGGAGGGTGAGGAAGACAGGCAGAAAGTGATTTACAGTTTTACAGTTACACTAGGTAGGGCATATCAGACTGTTTTGGTCATCCTTATGGGGCAGGCATACCAGGCTGTTTTCAGCTAACAATGAGGGCTGATCATTGGATAAGACAACCTCCCTGAATTTAGGGGCAGAGTTTCCTCAAAGGGGTGGATAAAATAAGGACTTTTCTGATAATGTCTTTTCATAGGCAATGGCTGTAGCTGCTACCTTGCTGGTGTGACAAACCAACTCCCTTAATACCCTGAAATGGAGTAATTGAATCATGTAGTTGACTGGGGCAGAATTAACATTTTAAATGGTCCTTTCCAAGTTCTTAGCATCTCCTATTATTTTCAAATTGTTATTTAATGCTGTAGCATAACACCAGCTTTGTTATTTGCTCTAAGAGGCTATGTTAGGGTCTGGACTTCAAGACGTGATGCAGTTTCTCTTTAAAAGTTAAATTTTATTAGAAATGTGCCCAGTAGGACGAAAAAGGGTTGGTGCACCAGGGACGCACTCCAAACTACACAGAGCAGGAGGCGACCCCAGTCTTCTCTAGTGTGCATTATTTAAGCCATGAAATCGCAAAGTGGGGAGGGGAAGTTGGCTTTTGCATTGATTGGTTGAGGCCATATGGAATTTCTGCCAGTTACAAAATGTAGCTGTTAGTGAATGTTTCAGCCACATGGAATTTCTGTAAGTTGTAAAGTGTAGTCATTAATGAATGTTTCAGTGGATTGTGGTTAGGGCTGGCTATAGGAGTTATTTGCAAGGCTGTCTTCAGGCTGTGTCTTTTGTAAAACAAAGGGAAAATTACGCTATAGTATTTGCTGTTATTTTCTGCTAAGTTGTTTCCTGGAACCTTCTATTTCAATACACTGAATTTTCACTGCACCCTTCCTCAAAATGGAATCTGAGGCTACACTCTTCATCACACACTTCCATTGCTCACTCTGGTGTGTGGAGAACATTCAGGAAATTCTGATGGGCTGTTCCTGCCCCTCCTTTGTTGGTTGACAGTGACCTATAAGTCATTGGGATAATCCTTTGGAACTGGGAACACTTTCCTGCAGCATACATCACCATTGTTAATGTGATGGACATTTCATATGTGCATCAGAAGGATAACTTTGGAGCATTATACTTGAGGGACTCTGAGCCTACATTCTAGAGTTATATTTGAAATCATGTTCATACAGCTTTGGGATTTATGTGCAGAGTAATTCCACAGCAGTAGGGCAGGCTTTGGCAAAGAAGTTAGCAGGCTCAAAGTGAGGACAAATTAAAGCAGCTTCTTCTCAGCCCAGTTTCCAAAAAGCCTTGGGATCTGAGATGTCAACCTGAAATGTACATATATTTGTTTTGTTTTAAATTAAAATGTGTATGTTTTTGTAACGGACGGTCATGGATTGAGTTGTCTTCCCCAAAAACTCTGTGGCAGTTTTTCTGGGCTGTAATTCCTGGTATCCTGTGATGTGTCTCCATGTTGGAATTCCTGCCTCTATAATAGTGAGGATCCGTAGGTGGCAGTTGGGTTGACAGAGCAAGAATGAGTGTGTAAGTTTGTTTTGTGCCTGGAGGTGGCCTTTTGAGACATGAAGGGAACATGCTGGCAGAGAGATTTAGGAACCTCACACCATCAAGAAAGCAGCTCTGGCAGCAGACCATGTCCTTCAGACCTGAGTTACCAGTGCCAAGATGCTCCCTGACTAAAGAGTGGTGTGACACAAGGGCTTTGCTCCAGAGCCAGTGAAGACAGGAAGCCTTCTCTTGGAGCAGACAATCTGAATTTGGGCATCCAGTAGCCTACTGGACTGTGTAAGCATAAACTTTCCTTTGTTAAAACCATCCACTTATGATATTTCTGTTAAAGCAGCTCTAGATAACTAAAACGTGGGCTCTTGTTGCTGTTTCTTGGTTGCCACTTAGCGAATTCTGACTCATGGTGACTCTGTATGTGCAAAGTAGTACTGCCCTTTATGGTTCTCAATGCCTGTTATCTTTCAGAACCAGACATTTAGTGCGAGCTGTTGAGTAACTAAAGCATTGACTTTTAGGACATTCACAGTGTTGTGCAACCTGTGTTGTCGTTAGTTGTCATTGAAACTGGTGGCTGAAAAGCACCCACTGGAATGGGGAGGGTAAGACTGAAGACCCAAGAGGCATTGTTTCAGATCTGTCACCCCCACCACATGGAAAACCAGCCCTCCACTTTCCACAAGCCCCAGGTGGTGATGCTGATGGGAGGCACAGAGTCAGTAACCTATATGCTGTGGATGACTTCTCTCATCTTGATAATTTGGCTTTGACCAAAGATAAAAGAATTAAGCAGGAGGCTAGGGAGGACAGAGAAGTCACTTGTTTTGGAGCATTCTTCTTTCACATCGCTGGGCAGATGACATCTAGCATAACTTTGTTTTCCTTGATGGCTGATGATAGCCAGCAGGATTGTGAAGCAGTTGACCTCTACCCAGTCATTCTCCAGCCAGTTGACCTCCACACACCCCAAGTTGTGCACATGTTTACGCCTACAATGGCATGTAGCCTTTAAAACCACCAACCTTGCCTGACAAGTTTAGACAGGCTTCGAGGACAACAATGCCTCCTGTCTCTTTGCAATGCTGCTTGCACGTAAAACCTTTGACCCCAACTCCTTGTCTTAAAGATTGGCTTGGCAGCAGGTGGCATGAATCTGGAGTTTCGTCTGGTAACACCATCAAGTGAGTTCTGACTCATAACGGCCTCTGGTGTGCAGTGTAGGACTGCTCCCTATTGTTTTCAAGGCTGGTCCTTTGGGAAGCAAATTACCAGGCTGTTCTTCTGAGGTGCCTCTGGGTGTGTTCAAACAACACACCTTTCTGTTAGTTGAGTGCATAACCATGTCACCTTCCAAGGAACTCCTCAGAGGGCTCTAAACAACCCCCTAATACCATTTCTTAATCGCCTTTCTATCTGGCTGGAAGAATATAAGGGCATCTTATGATTGTGATGGAAGAAAACCTAGGAAAGCATCAGAGTAAAGTTACGTTAAATTTGTAATGAGGACATAATGTGGTGATTCACTGTCTCTGCAGGATGTTATACAGCTTTTTTTTTTTTTTCAATATAAAGGCAACTTCTTTCAGCATGCCATATGTTTAGCATCATATTGTTGCTGTTGCTAGTTGCCGCTGAGGTGGTTCTGACTTGTGGTGACCTCATGTGTAGAGCAGTACCACACCATAGTGTTTTTAAGGCTCTAATCTTTAGGAAGCAGATCACCAAGACTTTCTTACAAGGTACTTCTGGGTGGGTTTGGAACACCATTGCTTATATTGATAGATCAGTGCTTAAGTGTTTGTGCCCTCCCACCACAACTGTTGTAGTAGTAAGTATAAAGCAGGGAGCTAGTCAGTTGCCTAAGGGATCCTCCCTTTGACCCTTTTTCTGCCCTTCTTGATGCTCATCCTGTTCTCCAGGTTGCAGATGACCCAGCTGGTTCCAGCCCCCTTCGTTCCTGCTTCCAGTTGCAGCCTTGTGCCAACCATAAGCTGAGTGAGGCTGTACTAAAAGTGCCAGGAGACCATTGCCCCACTGCTGTGATCTGCCCACCTGCATGCACTTGGTTGTGATATAGTGTGCATCAACCTTCTGGTGAAGGAGACTTATGGTAAATAGTTGAGGGCCAGGTCTGTGTCCCCAACTTCAGTGCACACACACAGCTGTCCATGACAGTTCCTGAGACCTAAGAGATGCTTTTATTTTTTCTTTTAACAAGAAAACAAGGCTGTTACCATCAGGTCAGTTTCCACTATGGCAGCCCATGGATTACAGAGTACAGCTGAGCTTGGAAGTATTTTCTTGGCTGTCATCTTGATGGAAGCAAATAACCAGCCATTTCTTCTGCAGTAAGTCTGAGTGGGTTCAAACCACTGTTTCACTTACTGAGTGGAAACCATTGGCACTACCCAGAGACTTATGAGACATTTAAAGCTATGTATTACTCAACTGGATCATTTAAGTAGCATAACTAAATAGTAGATGAGAGGCAGTGGTTGTCCAGTGCAAATCCCTTCCTGAGATCACCTCCATGCTGCATTGGAGTTTCCCTAGAGCGTGGCTTACACTATGTTTTACCCTTTTGTCCTACAAGAAATAAAAGTAAAGGCAAGCAAGCAGAGAGTTGGAACTTCATACTTTCAAGAAAGCAGCACCAGGAGTACAGTGCATCCTTCAGACCTGGGATTCCTGTAGCAAGATGCCCCTTGACCAAAGACTGATGCAACACAGGACTTTCCTCCAGATCTGACACAGGAAAACCCTTCACCTGGAGTGGACACCGTGAATTTGGACTTACAGTTTACCAGACTGTAAAAATAAATTTTTTCCTTGTTAAAGCCATTCACTCTGTGGTATTTCTGTTAGAGCAGTACCAGGTGATTAAAACTCTTTCATCCCCCCCACCTCCAAAAAAGTATGTTGGCATGCTAGTGCCTCCCTGCAGATATTACTTTAAATGAGATCACTTCTGAGTTGTCTTTAGTGAAGAATGGTCGTGGAGGCACCTGTAGCAAGGAGAGGATAACACCATGTGGACAGAGGCATGTACAAGGATGGCCAGCAGCTACCTAGGAACTGAAATGGACAAAGAAGGATCTACCCCTAGAACTGGTGCCCTGAAGTCAGACTTGCAGCCTCCTGATCGGTATCTGCTCTGTAAAGAACCCCTGTGTGGTATTTCTGTTATGGCAACACTAGGAGACTAAGATTCTAGGTAAGATACAGTTATATAACGTGATTGGATTCATGCCACAGCTGACAAAATACTGCTTAGGCCTGTACCCCAAGACCACACTGTTGATGAATGGCAGAACTAACACTGACATTGAGTGTTCTGCCTCTAAATCCAGTGCATGCTGTATTTTACCTTGGCTGCTGATTTCCATGTTGATATACCATGAGTACCAGTGAATGTACCATGTCCTACCAGAAGACAAACAAGTATATCTTGGAAGAAGTACAGCCGGAGTCATTGTTGGAAGCTAGGGTAGTGAGACTTTGTCACGTATACATTGGACATGTTATCGGAGGAAGCAGACCTTGAAGAAAGATACCATGCTTGGCAAAGTAGACAGTTACTGAAAGAGAGGAAGACCCTCAAAAACATGGACTGACACCATGGCTGCAACAACAGGCTAAAGTATCACAATGATTGTGAGAACAGCACAGGACAGAGCATTATTGTGTTCTGTGGTACATGCGGTGCTATGAGTCAGAACTGATTTAAAGGCACCTAACACCACCCACAGCACCAAATTCCATGTTCCAAAGACTTTTTAATAAAGATCTTTAGATAGGCCCTAGTGAGATTGTAAGTACTCAGAAATGATCTGTGCGTGTCTGTAATTGCCTTTTTCTCAGGGAAAGCACCAACATGTCTTGTGTTCCTTTTTTTGTTATAAATTTTTATTTTTATTTTGTGTTTTAAGTGCAAGTTAATAATTGGAGTCAGTTTCTCATACAAAAGTTTATGTACTCTTTGCCGTGTGAACTTAGCTACGCTTGTCGCACTGTGACAGTACATTACTCACTGCTGCTCTGTATTTCTCGTATCCATTTAACCAGCTGCTATACCTCTTGGTTGTTGCCTCTTGCCTCCAAACAGAAGTTGCCACGTAGCTTCCTACATGGGCCCAAGCCAAGAAGCACACTATTGTTTGACGTATTATGTATCAGGTCAGTCTTTGTCTGAGCAGTTGGGCTTATGAAATGGTTTTAGTTGTGGGTTAACAAAGAGTCTCGTGATACAGAAAGTCTCCTGGGCACCTTCCTTGTCTGTCAGAACATCAAGTCTAGTCTTTTAACTAAGAATTACACTTTTGAATGCCACCTTTCTCCCTCTCCATCAGGGGCTTCCTGTTGAGTTCCCTATGAGGGCAGCTTTTGTTGGTGACTGGGCACCATCTAGTTCTTCTGGTCTCATACCGATGTAGTTTCTGGATTATGTAGCCCTTTCTGTCTCTTGAACTCATATTTTCAAAGTGTGTTTCATTCTTCTCTGCGCTACATAGATTAAGACCAATTGGTGTTACTTGGATGGCTGCTTGCTAGCTTTTAAAACCATAAGTGACACTCAACAAAGTGGGATGGAGAACATTTTCTTGAAAGGCTTTGTTATGCTGAAGTTTGGGATGCGTATGTGGGTCAAGAGGCAGTTGTGTGAACAGATCAAGGGGACACTGCATGGTTTAAAGTCAGAAAATGTATGTGTCGGGTTTATATTCTTACCATAGCTTTTCAGTCTGTGTTCTGAGCAAATAATCCTAGAAGCTGCACTATATGAAGAAGAAAGAGGCATCAAGATTGGAGGATGACTCATTAACAACCTGTGTTTTGCAGATGAGATAACACTGCTTGCTGGAAGCAAAGAGGATTTGAAACACATACTGATAAAAAGCAAAGACCACAGTCTTCAGTATGGGTTACCCCTCAACTTCAAGGAAGCAAAAATTCTGACAACTGGACCAGGAAGTAACATTGTGATAAACAGAGAAAGGATTAAAGTTGTCTAGGATTTCATTTTACTCGGTTCCACAGTCAATACGCATGGAAGCAGCAGTCAAGAAATCAATGGAATCAGTGCACTGGGAAAATCATCTGCAAAGTACCCCTTTAAAGTGTCAAGAAGTACAGATGGCACCTTGAAGACTAAGGTATGCCTAGCTGAAGACGTGGTCTTTTTGACTGCATCATGTGCGTGCAAAAATTGGACAAATAGGGAGACAGAAAAAGAATTGATGTCTTTGAATTTTGGTGTTGAAGAAGAATATTGGCTGCATCACGGCATGCCAAAGGGACAAACAGAACTGTCCTGGAAGAAGTACAACCAGAGTGCTCCATACAAGCGAAGACAGTGAGACTTAGTGTGACATACTTTGACATGTTTCCAGATGAGATCAATCACTGGAGAAGGACATCAGGCTTGGTAGAGTGGAGAGTAAGGGATGTAGCTGGAACAATAAGCTGAGCACAAAAATGATTGTGGGCATAGCGCAGGACCAGGCAGTGTTTCATTCTGTTGTGTAGAGGATTGTTATTAACCAGAACCAACTCAACAGCACCGAACAACAACAGCATGCTAGTTATCCCCTACAGTCATGATCCCCAAACCCTGACCCAGCTACTCTGTTTTTCAAAGTGTTTTGAGTCCATTTTCCCTGTGTCTCAGCCTAGCAGTTCAGCTGAAACCTCTCTGCCATACGTGACCTTGCTGATATCTGAATAATTGTGACATAGCTGACAAACTGACAGACAAGTGGGCCTACTATATTTGGGATACAGCTTTAGGTTTAGTCTAGCCACACTGAGCACCCTTCTGCTGCATGGCCTTTCCCCTTTTACCTAATGTAGTTCCTAACTACTGTCTAATCAAGGAAAACCCCTTTTTTATCCCTAGTCTTGTAACTATCAAAGATGGTTTTCTTCTGTGTTTGAACTTTTTCTTGAGTCCTTATAATTGTGCTTTCACCCCATATTTGTTCGTTTGCAACTGACTGATCTCACTAAGCATAATGCTTTCCACTTTCATATTATGGGATGTTTCCCAAGATCATCACTGGTCTTTGTCATTGCTTAGCATTCCACTCTGTTAATATACAATAATTTGTTTCTCCATTCTTCCATCGATGGGTATCTAGGTTGATTATGTATTTTTTCTTATTGTAGACAGAGCTGCAGTTAATATTGCTGTGCATGTATGTCTATGTGTCATCTCTTACTCTTCTAGGATATATTCCAAGAAGTGGGATTGCAAGGTTGTGTAGTAATTTTATTTCTGGCTTTTTACAAAAGAGCCATATCATTTTCCAAAGTGTTGATACCATTTTACATTCCCACAGCAGTATAGAAGTGTTCTAGCCACTTGACAGCCTCTCCAACATTTATGATTTTGTGTGTTTTGGATAAATGCCAGCCTTGCTGAGGTGAGATGGTACCTCTTTTGTGGTTTTGATTTGGATTTCTGTAATGGCTAATGACTGTATTTCCTCGTGTGTCTGTTAGTGGTTTGGTTGCCTTCAGCCAAGTTCCTGTTCATATGCTTTGCTCATCTTTTACTTAGGCTATCTGTCTTTTTGTTGTTGAGGTTTTATACTCTCTTGTAAATTATGGAGACTAGACACTGATCAGATTTGTTGTATCCAAATATTTTTTTTTTCCAGCCTGTAAGTTGCTTTTGAACTCTTTTGATGAAGTCTTTGGATGAGTATTGCTTTTCTTTTAGAAATTCTGAGTTATCTATTTTATCTTTTGGTGTTTCTGTACAGTCAGTAATATTTTTTATTCTGTTTACGCTGTTTATTAGGGCTGCCAGCATTGTATTTTTTTTTTCTTCCATGACCTTTATCATTTTGGATTTTATATTTAGTTCTTCAGATTGATTTTGAATTAGTTTTACTGCATGGTGTGAGATACAGTTCTTGTTTAATTTTTTTTTTCTTAAATGGGCATATACTTATGCCAACACCATTTATTAATTTAGGTGTTCTATCTTTGTTCACATTAGTTTAATTGGTAACGTATTCTAGAAGTTTGTCCATTTGTTCTGGGTTTTCCAGTTTCCTAGAGTACATTTTTTTTTTCAACGGTGTTCTGTTACTTTTTTTTTAATTTCAGTTGGGTTGGTTGTGACATTGCCTGGTTTATCATTCGTGTTATTTTATTAGTCTGTTGTTTTGCCTTTCTCGTTGTGGGCAGTAGTTCATCAATTTCATTTGCTTTCATGAGAATCAGGCTAGGGTCTTGTTAACTCTTTTTATTGTTTTTTTGTTCTCTTATTTATTTAGTTCTGCTCTCTGTTTATTTGCTTTCTGCTGCTGCTGCTGCTGCTTTCCTACTTGTTCAAACTGTAGGATTAATGGTTTGATTTGGACCCTCACTTCTTTATTTTTTAAATAACTTTTTCTATTTTTTATTAATTACAATAAAAGAATAAAACTTCTAACATTTATCAGTTATCTTATCCATGATAAACCCTCAGCCCACATGCACCCATGCACCCAACACAGTCATTTTCTTCTGCGGATAATTCTCTTGTTAGGTCTTTATAAAAGGAGGCTCATACAAAATGTATCCTTTGACACTGATTGATTTCACTCAGCATGATCTCTTCCAAATGAGACCATGTTATGAGATGTTTTCTATAATTGTAATTATTTTTTTATCATTACATCATAGTGTTCCACTGAGTACATGTACCATAGTTTGCTTATCTGCAGATGGGCATCGGGGTTGATTCCAACTTTTTGCTGTTGTGGGCTTTGCTGCAACAAACATTCATGTACGTAATGTCTGTTCATGTGACAACCTTTGTTTCTGAAGGATAAATTTCAAGCAGTGGAATTACAGGATCAAATGGTATATCTATCTCGAGCTTTTAAAGGAAGTGCCAGACTGTTTTCCAAAGAGGTTGTACCGTTTTGCAATCCCACCAACAGTGTAGGAGAGTTCCAATTTCTCCACAGCCTCTCCAGAATTTGTTGTTTTGTGTTTTTTGGATCATGGCCAACCTTGTTTGGATGAGATGATATCTCATCGTAGTTTTGATTTGAATTTCTTTCATAGCTAACGATTGTGAGCAACTTTGCATGTGTCTTTCAGCTGCCTGGATATCCTCTTTAGGGAAATGTCTGTCCATCTGCTTTGCCCATCGCTCAGTTGGATTGTTTATCCTTTTCTTGTCGATATTATGGAGATCAGATGTCAGTTGCCGAATATTTTTTCCCATTCTGTAGGTGGTCTTTTAATTCTTTTAATGAAGTCTTAGGATGAGCAGGAGTGTTTGATTTTTATTAATTCCCACATCTATTTTCTCTTCTGGTGAATGTGTTTTGTTTGTCAGATTTTTGAAGTCTGTCTATATTGTGTATTAAAACATCCATTGTTGACCCTATCTTATCTTAGATGAGCTTTATTGTTTTAGCTTTTATATTCAGGTCTTTTATCCAGTTTGAGTTGATTTTTGTATAAGGTGTGAGATACGGGTCTTGTTTCAATTTTTTGCAGATGGATATCCAATTTTGCCAGCATCATTTGTTAAAGAGATTGTTCTTACCCCAGTTTAACATCTTGGGACCTTTCATCAACTGTTCATAGGAGGACGAAGGCATCTCTGGGGTCCCTACTCTGTTCCGTTGATCTGTGTGTCTCTTTTTGTACCAGTACCAGGCTGTTTTGACTACTGTGACAGTGTATTAGTTTCTAAAGTCAGAGGCCACCCTGTGTGTTCTTCGTCTTCAGTAGTGCTTTACTTATCCAAGGTTTCTTCTCTTTCTCAACAAAGATGGTGATTTGTTTCTCCATCTCATTAAAAAAATGTCACTGGAATTTGTATTGGGATTGCATTATGTGAATAGATTGCTTTGGACAAAATAGATATTTTCACAATATGGAGTCTTACTATCCAAGAGCAGGGTAGATTACTCCATTTATGTAAGCCTCTCTTAGTTTCTCGTAGTAAGGTCTTGTAGTTCTCTTTGTAAAGATCTCTTATTTCTCTAGTTAGACTTATTCCTAGATATTTTACCTTCCAGAGAGTGTCTTGGCACAGAAACCTCAGGTCTAAAGAATGCACTCTTCTCCTGGTGCTGCTCTCTTGGTGGTGTGAGGTTCCCAATTCTCATCCTGCTTCCCTTTCCTTTTATCTCTTATTTTATTTTATTTTATTTTATATGACTGAGTGAAAATGTACATTCCCATATAAATTTACATGCCCACCTACATGCAGCTTCCACTGCTCTCCCTGTCTGGTGACAGCACATTATTCGTCTCTGCTCCACACATGTCTCATTCTCCCAACAGCCTCCTTTCCTCTCCTCTGCACCCACTCTCCTTCCTCCAGCCAGAGGTCAGCAGGATGATATCCTATAGATGTATAGAACCATAAAGTGCATCCAGTATATGGTCACTCTGCATTGCCAAGCCGAATCCATTCGTGTCCAAAGAGTGAACCTTTGTTATGATTTATGAGCAAGGGCAGCATCAGGGCCAGGGGCCATGCTCCCAGGAGAAACCTGAAACCACTGGACCATCATTTGAGGTCTTTTAGTGGAGATCTCAGGATGCACCACTTTTTATTCATGTGTTGCCAGTCAGACTCAACTCTGTGAGCTCCATCGCGACTATCACTGGTGGTGGTTGGGCACCATCTGGTTCTTCTGGTCCCAAGTCAATGTAGGCACCCACTCATGTGGGTCTCTGTATCTTCTGGGTTGCCTTTACTCTGTGTCATTTTGGTCCTCGGTGAGCATCCAAATAATCCTTAATGTTGATTTTCAAAAAATTGTTTGTCTAATTTTTCCTAAAACACGCTTATCTCATCTGTTTTGTCTTGTTTCACTAAACCTTCCAGTGCCTCATGTCTGTTGGTTTGACTTTATCTTGAGTTGTCTAATTTTTGATTTTCTAATCCTTGCTGCTACATGTTTTCTTGTAGTCTTTTCTATTTGTCATTATGTTTTGCTACATTTTTTCTTATCTTTTTTCTGATCACTAGAAGAGTTCTATATAATGATATTTTTCTGTTCTACCACTGAATATTCCACAAAGTTCTCATCTTTTTGGAAATCTGAATCTTTGTTTTGGAAGCTTTCTGAAGGTACTGTTGTCTTCCTCTTTAAGTGATTTAAAGTTGACAGTTGTCTCCAAGCAATCAGTAAATTATATTTATTTTATGTTTGCTTACTGTGTTCTAGCTTCTTGTTTTATTTTGTTACAAAATGCCCAGATAGGCTGGTTGTGTGTGATAGTTTTGTTATTGCTGCCTTGGGAGGTCTAATGTCCTGTCATTGGTGGTTAGATATGTTACTAGACATGTGAATTCAAAAGTCTATGTACTTCTCCTATATGGATTCAATTCAGGTGTCCAGGTAGTCAGTCTTCAAGCATGTGGTATAGGTTTGCACCTGCTCCTTAAGGGGCATGGGTTCTTTTGGCAGCTGCAGTTATCTGGCTACAGCTGCTGTTAAAGGCAAGGAGCAAAAATCATCCCTGATTATCGGTGAAGGTGGCATATCTCTTATGTCTGAACCTAAGTGAAGGAAGTCTTGCCCTGATTTATTGCTCAGAAAAGTGGTAGATTTTTTTCCCCATTCCTCCTGTTTATTACTTTGTTATTTCTTTGACTGCTTGAAAATGGCTCAGGGCCAGATTAAAGAGAATTACTTCCAGCTATGTTAATGGTGTGAGACTCCGGAGCTGGGCACCGTGCAGAAAACAGGGGGGATGTGCTGGGAACAGGGAGAGAGGTTTATATTAAGGGAGATTTAGACCTGTGCACGTGTAAGTAGCTAATGAAAACTTAGCTTTTATGATCTAGTGCTGTTTTCACTGGTTCTGGAGGTGCACAAGGATTTTTCAGGTGGTTTCTCCTGTTGAGGAGGAGGTGTTCCTGGTTCAGGGTGTCAGTGGACACCCTTACCCACCACCATTCTCGTTTGTTAAATTGTTGTCTCTCTGAGTTCAGGAAAATAGCTCAGAGCACACTTAAGTGGTTCCACTTCAGGCCTTGCTAGAGCATCAGAGTTTGGCTCCTTGCATAGCACAGAGAATGGAGGAAGAATTACTAGTGAAAGGGAGAGATATAGCTCAAAGGGAAGTTTTAGATCCATATGTGGCCAGCTAATTTTTGATGGTCAAATCAGAGTCCTCTGTAGTTCTACATGTAACCATCCAAAGTTCAGTTTTCCTGCTGAGAAAAATGGTCTTCAGCTGCCACTGCTTCCTTTATCTCAGTAGCAGGTGGAGATTCCTATCTGGCTATATAAGCCCAATCTGGGTGTTTGGGGACCTATTCTTCCCTCCCTCTCACCCAATACAGTCTCAGCTTTCTCTCTAATGTTCAGGGCTACATCTATAATCTATTTGGTTGCTTTCCTGGATTTTTTTTTGTTGTTAGAGAGATCACAGGATGCATGTTCCTACTCCACTGTCTCAGCCCCACCTAGAAAAGTGAATTTCTGAAAAGTAAAATAAAATGGATTTCCTAGGCAATGAAAAGCCAGAAAGAAGTACACCCAGACAAGTCTTCAGCCATCCATATATCTACCATCTATCTTCTCATTAATTAATGTTTTTAGCCAGAAGCACATAGTGGTTACAGGTATCATATACACTTATGTGCATTACTTCTACAAGAAAGACTGGCAATTGAAACCTACCCAGATGCACCTCAGAAGAAAATGACTAGTGATCTGCTTTAAAATATCACAGCCTTTAGAACTCTATAGGGTAATTCTACTGTGCATGTGCAGTCAACTGGCTGATTGGTTGGTAGTGTGCCAGGTATTAAGTTCTAGAAATAGAAAAGTAAGCAAGGTATAATGTCTTTAGATTAATTATCCAAAGGTGTTTTCATACGAGGTAGAGAGCTCCTGAACAAAATTGTCAAGACTGATTATGTAATTCCAGAAACCCTATTGGCATAAGTGGCTAAGAGTGTTCAAGTCTGCTAGGTTGACTGGACGGCATTTTCTTTCTGTCTATTTTTTTTTTTTTTTTTGGTGTTATGTAATTCCACAAAGAGGCATTTCCTAATCCTTCTGAAAGGCTAGGCTTTCACTAGCTGCACTGTGGAACTGACATTAAGGTAACTGGAAAATTCATAAATGAGCCTTTTGGTATCTTGCCAATGACTGTCACTCCTAGCAGAGCACTTGAGAGACATCTATCTTCCCCTTGCAAAGCTACCATTTGCCAGTAACTGTTGAAATGATGTGTAAAGAGACCCTCTCTGTGAAGTGGGAGACCTTCATAAGGTCAGCACCAGAAAAACATGTGGCAGGACTAAGTGTTTAGCATTTGAAAGGTATTCAGACAACCCTCTCCTAAAGTCTTTCAGACTAGAAGCTGTGGAAATGATTCTTCAGGAGCTATTCTTCTTTAGAACTTGTGGTAGAAAGATGAGTCTCTGACTGGACTCCTGGTGACCCCATGTGTTCCAGTGTAGAACTGCTCACTGATTTTCAGTGTTTGGTTTTTCGAAAGCAGATCACTAGACTTTTCTTCTGTGGTGTCCCTGTTTGGAATTCAACCTCCCCCTTTTTGGTTAGCAGCTATGTTAGTTGTTTAGTATTGCTATGAGAGAGATACCACAAGTGGATGACTTTAAAAAGAGTAATTTTATTCTGTCACTGTCCAGTAGGCTGCAAGTCCAAATTCAGGGCATCAGCTCCGTGGGAAGGATTTGTCTATTGGTTTTGGTGGAGGATCTTCATTGTCTATCTTTCTCTGGCCCGGGAGTGTAGACCTTGGATCCTTTCTAAAAGATGGACTCTGTTCCCAGCACTGCTCTTTCTTGATGATATCTGGTCCAAAATCTGTTTGTTTACTTTTCCTTTACATATGAAGAGATTGCCTGAAGGCTCTGTACAGTCTGGCATATTGAGACCTGTTCCACCAACACAACTATCATCCACCCTCTCATTAACATCATAGAGGCGGGATTTACAACATATTTGAACATCACGTGATATTAGGGATTACAGCTCAGCCAAATGACTGCACACATTTTTGAGGGTAGGTGAAGTTCAATCCATGACAGATACCAAAGGTATGCACCATTGGCCCCACACAGGGACTATATATAAAGGAGTAGAAAGATATAAAAATAGCAAGAGCTGTGAAAAATCACAAGGAGAACAAAAATCATTGAATATTTCTAGAGTGTGTTCTCTAGTAAAATGAAACTCTTAAAACAGTTAACTAACTTCACAGATTTAAATGTTCACTGACAGTTATCTTTTTTAAGATTAAAAAGAAATACCTGTGATGCTTTTCCTACTCCTCTTGGAGATTCCAGAGTAGACATGGTCTGTAGCCTTTGTCTCTGTTCTACATCTGCATCTGTTTCTTGGGGCAGATGCAGGGGCGTGAAGTCATTGAATAAGCTCAGGTGTTTTAAAAAGTGGAGTTTTCTGTCATCTTTGATGACTTTCTACAGATTCCTTGCAGGGCTGTGTCAGTCTGAAGCTTGGTGTTACTGTTGACTGATTTTGACAGGGATCATTTATAGAGGGGCTTATAAGGAATTTAGTGTTTTAATTTTTTATTTCCTTTTTTATGTTTGCTTTTTTTTTTAATGGGCTTTCTCCAGATATGTTGATTCTTTTATTTCTATTCCACTCCTTGTTTTCCCTTCTGCCCTGAAAATCACTCTTCTGCTTTGGACTCTGTGTTGTTTGTAGATGCCATCAGTTCAGTTCCAATTTAGAGCAACCTCTTGTACAGCAGAATGAGACCCTTGCCTGATCCTGCCTCGTGCCCACAATCGTTGTTACACATGAGCTCATTGCTGCAGCCAGTGTGTCAGTACATCTTGTTGGGATCTTGCTCTTTTTCACTTACCTGCTATTTTACCAAGCTTAGTGTACTTCTCCAATTATTTAAGACACAGTCTTGCCCCCTTGCTTCTGAGGAGTACTCTGGTTTTATTTCTTCAAAGACTGATCTGTTTGTCTTTTTGGTAGTTTATGGAGTATTAGTATTCTTCTCCAGCACCACAATTCAAAGCATTAGTTCTTTTTCTTATCCTCCCGGCTCATTGTCCAGCTTTCATGTGTGTACAAGATGATTGAAAACACCATGTGTTGGATCAGGTGTATCTTTGTCTTCAAGCTAATGTCTTTGCTTATCAAAATTTTGAAGAGATCTTTTGCAGCAGACTTGCCAACATAATGAGTCTTTTGGATTTTGACTTGTGTTTCTGTGGGTATTGACTGTGAATCCAAGTAAAATGAAATCCCTGACAGCCTCAGTTTTTTCTCTGTTGCTTATTGATGTTACTTCCTGGTCCATTTGTAAGGATTTTTATTTTCCTGATGTTGAGATGTAATCCATACTGAAGGCAGTGGTTTTTGGTTTTCATCAGTAGGTATTTGGAATCCACTTTGCTTTCAACAAGGAGATTTGCATCATATGTGTATTGCATGTTGTTCATCAGTCTTCCTCCCGTCAGAGCCCTACTCTTCTTCATATAGTACAGTTTCACTGCTTATTTGCTCAGCATGCAGGCGGAATAAATACATAAAAGGTTACAATCCTAATGCACACTTCCCTAAATTTAAAGCATGCCGTGTTCCTTGTTTTTTTTTTTTTTTTTTTGTCAAAACTACCTCTTGATCCAAGTACAGAATCCACATGAGTACAAGTAAGTATATTGGAAATCCTGCTCTGTGTAACATTTTTCCATAATTTTTAAAGATCTGCACAGCTGAATGCCTGTGCATAGTCAATAAAACACAAGTAAACATCTTATACATATTCCCTGCTTTCAGCTAACCCATCTAACATCAACATTTATTTTTTATGGCTGTGTAATACTTGCTGGAATTTGTTGGTTAAGATCTATAGCTGCTAACCAAATGGTTCGCAATTCATATCCATGAAGAACTCCTTGAAAACTCTAAACAGAACTGCCCAGTTGTATAGGGTTGCTATGAGTTCAAAGTGACTGGATGACGATGGGTTTGGGTTTTTGTTTATAACAGTTGATTTTATGAATAGGTCACATTGTGTTTATCCACTTATCTGATGATAGGTAACTGGATTATTTTTGCCTCAGGCCTCTTGTGAACAGTGTTGCTGGAGCACATTAACATATTATAATTACTTTTCAAAAATCAAGATTGAAAACCTAGAAGTGGCTTATGCAAACATACTCAGCTCTTCATTGTTGATACAGAGTTTATAAACTTACTCAAATTGTATTTTTGGAAATTCTCTTTGGATTAATCTAAAATTCTTGAGTATTTCATGATTTGGATGATAATTGCATATTTAACTGTTTGTCCAGTGGATTCATAATATCTCTCAGCCTTCTCTTGTACAGAATGATTGTTAACTGCATCTTAAGTCAGATCAACCATAAAACACTGAAAATATTCCAAAGAATATGCTTCATGTTAAAAAAAATAAAAAACAAAACCCATTACTGTCAAGTCAATTCCAAAGCATAATAACCCTAAAGAGCAGAGTAGGACTGACCACCGTAGTGTTTCCCAGGAGTACTTGGTGTAGTTGAACTGCCAAACTTTTGTTTAGCTGCCGCATTGTTCACCAGAGATTCTATCAGACTTTAAGCAAATTGTAAGAAAAGATAATCGGAAAGGATGGAAGGAAGAGCATCATTGTTAAATCAGTAAAGCCTTAAAGGATGTAACTGACTCCTATGTAGAATATTTAGCATGTTTCCCAAACAATCACCATTCTCTCACCTGTAAATTGTTTGTTGCCTTGGTTGCCACCAAGTCATGCTGGGTACGTGAAGCATAGCACTCTTTAAAGCAACAATCCTAGTGCCCATGTGCCTGGCTTATAGTCTCCCATTGTTTGGATGGTGACACAACTATGTTGTTATTTTGAGAAACATCAAGATGGCTCCATGCTCTTGTCTGCTACTATGGAGTGGGGAAATCTTCAGTGTATTTACAAGGAAAAAGACAAGATTTGTCACACTGGAGAAATAGCTTTTTATGAGCCTTTGTGCCAACGCAACTTACTTTTGATATATTCTAATTATTCAGTACAGACATTTCCTGTGTCATGTTACACACAAAAAATTATGATATGTGTAACATGGTACCTTCTAGTCTGATGTCTACAGGTACTTTGGGTTTCATAAAATTTATAATTTTTATAGTCATAGTTACAGTGAGAAATTTCATGGGAACCATTTTAATGGTATGCATTCTACTTTGTCATAGCTTGGCTTCTAACTGTATAATGTTTATTACCTTTAACTTTGTGAATTAAGATCAAATGTTTGGAAGACCTTTGTGTTCTGTTTGTCCTTGGCTTAAATTTGCTACAAAGGAGCCAAGAAGAACAGAGAAGAATTCTTAAAAGACAAATGAGAAAATACTGTATAGGTCACATGCTCTCCCTTCATTTAGGTGGGAAAAACTCATATAGTCTTGTTAGACTTCGAGACAAAATTCTTTTATTCTTTATTGGATCTCATTCACATCACTGATTTAGGTGTGTAATATTGTCCATGTGCATCTGAAGAGAAGAAAATGATAACTTTACAAAAAGAGAGTTACATATCATAATTCTACATTTTCACATATCTATAGCAACACATTATAAAATGATTAAAGTAACATTATTGTTTTAATTAAGAAATGATATTCGTTGTAGTCAGATTAAAATGAGGGGGTAGATTTAAGAGGAAATGGGAATAATAACACTAATCTTTGGAAATGCCTGCCTCATGGAAATAAGGGTTCTAGAATATCATATTTGGAAAGGATTTGGTTTTCCCAATCCAGTCCTCCTGCTCCTTAGTTCATAGAAACTCCCATACATATTGGGGGAACTTATAAAATCAACCCCAATTCAGGAGTTGGGAAACTGACTGCCTCTGATACTAATAATTTGTAAGCTTGTTGTGATCATTGTTAGTTGTCATCTTGTCAGCTCTGAGTCATGACAACCTTAGTAAAATGGAAGGGAATGTTGCCCTGTCCAGTGCTGTTTTGATAAACAGCTTTCCACTTCCTCCTTGTGGAATTAAAACAAGCAACATCACACACTTGTTCAACAACTCTAAATACTTTTCTGATCTTTCTAATAACCATTTCAGACATTTGCTGATCATTGTCCTGTCTCCACTACATATCTTTGTTCCATTTTTCTTTTATTTCCTTGCCATTCAGTTTCGTTTTCTCTCATCATTTCTACTCCACCCCAGTCCCTGACTCCCCTTAGTCTGCTCTGTGTTTCTAGGAAAATGTGTATTCTAGATATTTTATATCAATGGATCATACAGTATTTAACCATTTGTGTCTGGATTCTGATGAAGATTTAAGGGTAAGGTTTTATGTGATAGACTGTTTTTAAGCAATTATAATAGATTTCCTAAATGGGAAGAAAACAAGTGATGCAATTCTTACCTGCAATACACATAGTATGGTGAAAACACTATGATCTATCACAGGAAGATTGTGCTAATTATTAGCTGATGTTGAGAAACCACTGCTTGTGTTATTAGAAACCCTGATGGCATAGAGGTTAAGAGATACGTCTTCTAACAAAAAGGTTGTTGATTCAGACCCACCAAATATTTCTTGGAAACCCTGTGAGGCAGCTGTGCTCTGTTCTATGGGATCTCTATGAGTAGCACCAGCTTCACAGTAGTGGGATATTTGTTTTTATCAGCAAGTTTCCACTTTTCTTTCCTATTCCACTGCCTCCCCTTCCTGATAACCAATGAAGATTGTTTCTCTGTATGTGTAAGCCATTTTGTGTTTGCTCCATTATTCTAACTGTTCTCACAGTGGAAAGACTCTTTTCCCGCCTCTTAGTATTGTGCTCACCGTATTGGGCATATCTCCAATTTTCCAATCCTATGTGAGAGGGTTACAGTCTTAATGCAGCACCGTGGAGGTAGTTTGAAGAGGTAGAGTAGATTGGACCTAAAGATTTTTAGGTATTGCTCTAGATATTCATTTAAAAAAAAAAAAAAGCTATTGCTATCAGGTTGTTTCTAGTTCATGATGTCCTTATGTGACTGAGTATAATCTCCATGGAGGATTTCCAAGTAGCACCTGATACATGTGAACAGCCAACCTTTTGGTTAGTTAGCTAAGCTTTTAACTACTGAACCACCAGATGTTTATATTTCCAACAAAAATGTTAGAATCACATTCCCAGGCAATAATTATACTGTTGACTTATTTGTAACTTAGAGTGTAAAGTCAAAATTAACAATATTATGTATCACTATATAATAGTCAATACTTACGGATCTATTTGAAATACCAAGTTCAAGTATTTGCATTTCTGTATTGCATGGAAATGATATTTCTTGAATGAAGTGAGGTTTATAAAAATTGAGTGAAAAAAATAGAAAAATATGTTGGGAACAACAGGATTGAAAGTAGGCTTCTTTTCCTTTTCCTGCTTTCTCTGGGTTTCCATTAATACTGATGTGCTACCCTTTCTACCATTTTAAAAACAAAATCATGTTTGTCTTAAGACTTTCTTCTAAGTCCTCTGATCCAGATTTTATAATCCATGGAATATGTTTTACAGGTCCTTTCATTTATAACAGTTATATTTTCAAGCAGGTGAATGATAATATTATCAAGAATACATAAGTCCCCAAGCCCCCTGCTTGGTAAAGTAGAGGGTCTGTAACTGAAACAGTGGCTTCAGCAATGGCTCCAACCATAGAAACAATTGTGAGCATACTGCTGGACAGGGAAGTGTTTTGTACTGCTGTACAGAAGGTCTCAGTGGGTCAGAAGGGATGTGATGGCACCTGACAACAGCAATACAAATGCCCAGTTTGACTGGCAGGTGTCTATGTCTTTGCATGCCTATGGTGGCACTGTATATAGCTTAGGCCTTGTTTTCACTGATCCTCTCGTCTTCTCTCCTTTTAGCCACCTCCTTGGTTTGAACAAAGGAAAACTTTTCTCATCTGTAGTTCTAGACAGTGTTTCTGACTTCCTTGTGTTTTATTTCTGGCTTATCCAAGTCTTCAGGATCTTACCTTCCATCCAAAGCTGTTATTCAAGTATCAAGTTAGGTTAAGAGTGTTTCTTTTAGTTAAGGAGTTTTACAACTGGTAATATTTAGGCCTTGTAGTATATTCTTATTTCTTGTCTTTCTGGTGACATTTTAAAACCTTATTACCTCTCTTACCTTGGCCAATCGTGTTTTCTCTTAACCTTTAAATTTTCAGTTCTCACAGCTCAAGTTGGCTTACTGGAAGTCTAGAATGCCTGTTTAGCACAGTCTGAATCTTTTTCCTGCTGGGTTTTTTGTTGCTGTTGTTAGTTTTAATTTTGTTAGGGTACTGAATAGGTAAAATACTGAGCGAATTCAGTGTGTATAACTAGAGTTGAAGGATTCACCAAGAAACAGTGAGTCCTGTTCTTACCACATTCACATAACCTTTGGATATTTGCTCTGATCTGTATCTAATCACCATATACACACAAAATCTAATGGAGAAATTTTTGGAATATTTCAGTAGCTATACAGGTATGTGCTAATCAGAATGTATAAAACCACTTTCTCAAGTCATTGAAATTCTTGCTTTCAAAGTAGATTCATGTATATATATATAAATTGTGATTAAATGAAAGGCTACCATGCAAAATCAATTTTGCATGCCTGCCTAGCTGAAGCTCCTTCTCTCCTTGCCTGGTGACAGCACACTTCTCATTTTCATTCTATATTTGTTGTATCTTCTTAACATGCTCCTGTCCCCTTCTCTCCCCACACTTCTTTCTTATGATTCAGACATTGTTTTGAGGTAGGATTATTTGGAGAAAATTTTCAAGTATATTTTCCCTTAAATGAACAAATCTAAGCCTAAGATGGAAGCAGATTTGGGAGAGGGGGAAAGAATCCTTACTTTCACCATCCTTTACAAATGGACTATGTTCTTGAGTGTAAATATCTGTTTTAGAATTGAAATTTTTGGAAGTGAGATTTTTCTGAAACTTTGACACAAGAGTGCTATGCTATATAGTACTAAAATGAACTAAAGGATATGGTATAAAATTATGAAGTGTTTGCTCTTCGTATGGACAAGTCTCTGTATACAGAGGCAGAATGGGATGTCAGGGTATTTATAGGGCTAAAAGGTCCCAAGTGTCTATAATGTAAACCAGCTTCAATCTAATGGTGCAATATTGTCACATTCAGTAAAAGATGCTTCTGAGGTTTCAAGATCTTAAAAAGTATTGCTGTTCATTTTTGTGGATATTAGCAAAAGTGATTTTGTCAGAAAATGTTTTTAGAAAAGAGTTCAACCTTCTATCAATGGTAGTTTGGGCCCACATTTTGTACATAATCTCTGTATGGTCACCTTTCATTTGTTTGATTTTCAGATTGTTGTTTTCTTTTCTGGTGTGTCGTGGTATAAATAAGAACATAGCAATCATAGGCAAGAGGCTGTCAGATTTAAAAGGCACTGATGCCATTTGAGAGAAAGATGCTGTTTCATTTCCTGTTCATGTTACTGTCTGAACGGTTGATTATGACTCACAGCCACACCGTAAAAGTCAGAGTAGAACTGTGCTCTGCAGGATTTATTGTGCTACATCTTTCAGAAGCAGACCATCACTGCTTGCTTCCAACGTGTCTCTGGATAGGTTGGAATTACCAGAGTGGACGGATTCACTTTAAGGATTACAGCTTTTGGCTAGTTAGTTACACACTTAACCATTTATACCATACGGGGACTGACTATACCTGCCTGTACCTCATTTTATTTCTGTTCACTGTGTATTGTGTTCTGAACATTTTCTGGTATCTTGTTTCACTAGCACAAACAGCAGAAACTACGTGGTAAGGCTTTCCTCATTTAACTACATTGGGAAGGATTTGAGTAACTTCTAATTCAGGGACATTCATGAAACTTCATTTTCTGCAGTGAGGAGTATATGTAAGATTTGTTCCACCATTTTTTCTCAGACTGAGAAGATAGTAGTTTTATGACTTAGTGTCCAATGCTGAGAAGTCTGCAGGTCAGCTCTGTTGTGGTGTTAATACTGGTATGAAGCCTAGTACAGGCTTTAGAAACATGAAATCAGCTCCATTCTTGCAGAAAACAATCAGCAAAGCTGTCCATTATCTGTATGTTTCTGAACAACAGAAATATGTGGCTGACAACTCTCTTGGGTATGACTTTTGTTGAACTACAGTTCAGAAAAATTCTGGTTTTGTCTCTTCTGTTTTTTTTTTCTTCCAGTTAAGATTTCTTCAAGTTTTAAAGTAAGATT
Organism: Heterohyrax brucei; assembly: GCA_028571685.1. Lineage (NCBI taxonomy): Eukaryota > Metazoa > Chordata > Mammalia > Hyracoidea > Procaviidae > Heterohyrax > Heterohyrax brucei. The sequence goes on along the minus strand of CM053167.1, from coordinate 13,438,632 downwards.
CTGAAAATATTACTGCAGTGTACAAATAGAGGCATGTATGTAGCAAGCGTTGTTTTTTGGTTTTGTAATGTTAAGTAACCCATCACCATCAAGTAGATTCTGTCTCATAGTGACCTTTGGCACAGAGTGGAACTGCCTCATCAGGTTTCTAAAGCTGCCATCATTTTGGAAGCTGACTGCCACATACCTTCTCCCATGTAGCAGCTAGTGGATTTGACCCATGGACCTTTTTGTTAGCAATAGAGTGATTAACCACTGTGCACATTGATGTCAAGTTAATTACAACTCATGTAGCTCTATAGGACTGAGTAGAAAACTGCTCTGTGTGGTTTTCAAGCAGTAGCTTGTGGATTCAGAATGCTGAACTCTTAACCACTGCACCCACCAAGACTTGAGTACTGAATTAGGCACTTGGAAAAGCATGCTAATAGTTCAAAGCCTCAGAAAACCATTGTTGTTATTCCTTAGTGCACCATCAGGTCAGTTGGGCTGCATAATGGCCCCATGTGATACAGTAGACCTGCTCCATGGGTTTTCTAGGCTATGATCATTGCAGGAACAGATTACCATATCTTTTCTTCTGAGGAGCCACTAGGTAGGTTGGAACCACCAATCATATGGTTAGCATCTGAACCATCAGCCGCTGTGCCATCAGGGCTTCTTGGAAGACTGTTTACAACTTTATAAAAATAGAAAACAGGGGATGAAAAGGAGACACATTGCAAGTGTCCTTGACTGTTCTTTTACAGCACCATGTTACTGTACTTAGGCTTCTGACATGTATGAATTTTATAGAAAACATAAATCTTTAAAAGCTTGTGTTGTTGAAGAGAGTTCCTCCATTTTTGCAGTGCAAATTGCTTATAGATTGCTTACTTCTTTGTCCTGTTGTACCACCTAGAGATTTCCATTTGTGTACTAGTCATTGACCCAAGATCGCCACCATGAATCCTTGGTTCTGCTCAAGCCCACAAGATGGACATTACCTTCAGCGTGTAGTGGGCTACCTGAGCCTGTCTGTCTTCATTTGAAATGGCCTCCAAGTGCCTTGTTTACTCAATTATTGCTTTTATTTTTGTAATTTCCTGGTTTCCTTCTTCACTTGCATTTCATCCACTGCTGTTTTTGTGGCAGGTGGGAGTTGCCAGTCCATGTGACAAGCTTAATTTCTTTTCACATGGTATCCACAATTCAGATTTCATTGGAAGTCCTGCATTTTTGTATGGCAAACTTATTAAACTCCTCTCAGGAATTTCTAAATTTAGTCAGCTTTTGAAAATCAGCCATTGAAAACCTGGTGAAGCACAGTACTACTCTGACACATGTATGGTCTCTGGGAGTCAGAACTAGCTCCACGGCAAGCTGGAGGACACATTCTGGCAATGTATTTTACAATTTCTATATTTCTAAAGTAAGTTAACTCTAAGCCGGCCAGTGAGGAAAACAGGAAGTAGGCATCACTCCTCTTTTTTTCCCCATCTCCTTCCTCCTCTTTTTGTTTTCCTTCTCCAGCTGATTTCACTCAAGCAAGATATCTTGAAAGAAGAGGTTTCTCACTGGCTGACATACTGGGGATGTCTAGCAGATTGTCTTCTTTACTCTGTAGTTTTGTTTTGGTTTGCTTTTCTATAGAGAACCCACCCTTCAAAACTTTTAGAATAAGATGCCTTAAATGAAAATTTCATGAGTCTCTGTCATTCCCCTGTGATCAAGTCATAGGTGTCACCCAAATTTTGAACATTTTCCATTTTACTAGGGATTTTGATTACCCAGCATTTGGAAATATCAGGAAATGGTGTAACATTACAGTAGAATAATTGGCAATGGAATTTGAGTTAGCTCTCATGGGTTAATGTAACTAATATAGTCCTAGAAAATATGGAATTTTAGTCATCTGCTTAAATTTACTATTCAGTTTTGCATTGGACTTAATTCAAAAAAAAAAAAACAATGAAACTCTACAGACATCAATACTTTTTAAGTGCCTTTGAGTTGGTTCTGACTCTTAGTGTATATACAACAGAATGAAATGCTGCCTAATCTTGTGCCATCCTCACAATTGTTTCTGTATTTTAGCCTATTATTGCAGGTACAGTGTCAGTTTATTTTGTGAAGATTCTTCCTATTTTCATTGGCTGTCTGTCTTTCCAACCATAATGGACTTCTCCAGGGGTAGCATGGGCAGCATGTCCAAAGTCTATGAAGACTGCACACATAATCAAAGAAGTTTTTGATTTAATATTTGAGTAAAAATGAGGAGCCTAGGTGGTACAACAGTTAACCATTGTTTTGCTAATCAAAATATTGGTGCTTCAAACCCACAGCAGCAGCTCTGTGCTAGAATGACCTTGCTAGGAAAACTGTACAGGGCAGTTCTGCTTTGTCACATGGCTCCCCAACGAGTCAGATGTTGATTCAGTGACTATCTAATTAATTTGAAGACAAATTATGGCTTGTATATTCTTATTGCAACTATGAAGATGATTTTACACCTTAGTCCGTAATGATCCTAGATGGTCCGTTGTTACAGATGAAAATTGAGGTTTGGAAACTTGCAAAGAGCAACTAGGATGAAAATCCAGCAGGACGTCTGTTAGTAAGAACAGAATGCCTTACATCTTAGGAAGAAAGGGAATTTTTGGTTAGCTGTCCCCAAGTGGGAACTCTGGAGAAGAGAAAAGGGACTTTCTTGCTTCTGTTCAAGATTTAATTAAAGAGACCTGAGACTGCAAATGGTTAAGAGCTCATCTATATACTGGAAGTTGCTGGTGTGAACCCACCAGTAGCTTTCTCTCTAGGAGAAAAGACCTGGAGGTCTACTCTGCAAACATAACATCCTAGGACACCATATGGGGTTGTTTGACTTTGTCACACGGCACTTCTCTGACACCTAACAGGTACTGAGGTTTAACGTCGTGATGTATAGCGTGTTTGTATATCCTAAGCTTCATTAAAGCTTACTGAAGTTCTAGAGTACTGTGGAGCTGCTGAATTATTTAGAGGGATAATTAGTAATAGTTGATCATTTACTGGAGTCCTTGGATGGTTGAGATGGTTAGCTGTCCAGCTGCTACCAGTAAGGCTGGAGGTTAGAGTCCATTCAAAGATGCCTTAGAAGTAGAGCTTGGTTGTCTACTTCTGAAAACTCAGCACAGTACTGCCCTGACACAATTGAAATCAACTCCACAGCAATTGCTTTTTATCCATTACTGTCTAATAAATTTGAAGGTTAATTATAGATTCTATATTTTTACAACAATTTTATCTGAAGTTTACAGTTACAATAACTGAAATTTTATTTATTTTTTACCTCTCTGCTTGTAGATTGAACGTGAAGATTTGAACTGAAATATCTCTTTTTTTTTAGACATTATTATCCTGGAAATCTTTAATTAAATCTCAGAGCACTTAAATGAATTATAAGAGGGAATTGGCATTTCTTGCATTATGCAGGCTCTGTGGCTTATGCTGTTTTTAACTAAGTCATTTATAACTAGGTATATAATATCCAGACTCAGAAACTAGCTTCTTTCTCACTGTTGTTGATTGTGTACATGTGTGACTGTGTATGTGCATGTGTGGGAATGTAACTTAGTCGAATTTGTGTGTGCTTAAGTCTGCCTATGTGACTTGTGTGTGTATGACTTTGTTAATTTTATGTGTGGCTTGAGTCTGTTGATGGTGTGTGTAGCTGCTGATTGTGTGTATGTCTTTTGAGTGCATCTGACTTTGTTGTTTGTGTGACTGATTGTGTTAATTGCATAAATATGTGAGTCTGGTTTTACTGATTATATGTGTGTGCTTGTGTATTTGAATCTGACTTCATTGTATGTGTGTGATTCTGATTTTGTTGACTGTGTGTATGAGTCTGTTGTTTGTGTGTATATCAGTGACTGCTGAATGTGTTGTGTATGAGTTTGACTCTGTTGATTTTTTGTGAATCTGACTTTTTAAACATTGTACTTCAAATGTAGGTTTCCAGAACACACTAGGTTCTCCTTAAACAGTACACATATGGTTTTATGATATTGGTTACATAAACACACAAAAGATCGGCACTCTCCCTTCTGCACCAGCTTTTATGTCTCCTCTTGCATGTTTGTCCTTCTCTCTGGCTAGCCTTCCCATGTAGTCTCAGTTTGTTTTATGGGCTTACTAAGTCTCTGCTAAAGGATGAACCTCAAGAGTTATTTCATTACTGAGCTAACAGGATGTCTTGGGGCCACAGTCTTGGCGTTTCTGCAGTCTGTCATGCCAATTAATTCAGTCTGACTTTTTGAATTGTGTGTGTGTCTCTGACTTTGTTAATCATGTATATGTGTCTTACTTTGTTGATGGTGTGTAAGTGTGAGTCTGCCTTTGTTATGTATATGTGTGTGATCTGACTTTGGTGATGTGTGTGTGACTCTGGCTTTAGTGATTTTTTTTGTGTGTGTACTTTATCTTGACTTCACTGTTCGGTATGCACACATTGTGCTCTGTACCCATGACCCCACTGTCTCATGCATCTACCCTTTCCCATGGAGGCTGTGTTGGGAGGATGCTGGTGAAGCCATCTGTGAGGACCTGTCCCAGGCAGCTGTTCCAGTCACCTAAGCCCCTGATCAACAGGTGGAGGTTACTTTGTGTAAGATGTGCAGCACAGTGTGACTCTCAGGTATCCTGCCTGGACAGTCTTTTGCACTGACAGCCCTCATCCGCCCTTACTGAACTGAAGACAGGCTGGGATAAAGCCGAGTGGCTGTAGGGGTTCCATTTGAAAGTAGCTGATGATGCCAGTTCTCAAATGTCTCTTCTAGAAAAGACGACACAAGGATACATTTTGTGAGTTTGAAGAACTGTAGAGACATCCCTCATATCTCCTGAGTATCTTTTACTATGTACTCAGAGGTACGTGACTTTTGAGGAAACCATCAAGCATACGGAGTGCCCAATGCCCAGGAATCCTCTGTTCTCCTAGCCTGCCTTGGGGATGACACCTTTCTAAAAAGTGATGTTACTGTCCCTTAAGCAGTACCTTTTGCCCCGGAGGGTTGCAGTGGGGCGATCCTGCTTTAGGGTTAGGTAAAAGTTGACCTAAGCAGCAGTAAACCCATCCAACATCCACAAGATTCAGCTTTCCATGTAATAACATGCTGTTCCCATCGAGTGCTGTGGATTCGGTTCTGTATCATGGTCACCTTATGCACCAGAGTAGAATGTCCCCATGTCTACTTGATTGTGATATTGATGGATATGAATGGCTGTGTCTTTCCCCTATAGAGCCATCAAGTAGATGTGAACCACCAGCTTTTGCTTTAGCATCAGGGTACTTAACTGTTACACCTCCAAGTCTACCTAATGCAATGTGATGCCCACTCACATTTGATTTGCCATGAGCACAGATTCTCACTGAGAGGCATAAAGGGTTCAGTCAGTCTAGGGGAGGAACCAAGTCCTGGAATTTAAAAAAAAAAAGAAAAAGAACACAGGTAGATGAAAGCAAATGAGTTTTATCTATGTTTCCAAAAATAACTACAACAGTTAAGTCTCAGGGATTAATCATGACTTAGAAAGGTTAATCCAGAGATTTTTCTACAGATCTTGAACAAAATCTGCATCTTGCATAGTCCAGCTAAAGGATATGGCTTTAACAACTGTGATTATGAAAGGTGTTTGGATTGATGTGTTTATCAGTTTGTTTTCCATGATTCCCAGTGTCATTTGATTGTCCACCATTTTGTTGTTTAGTGTTTTCCTGTGTGTTGTAGTTTCTGTTACTGTGATTTAATAAGATGGAGTATATTGATGAGGTCTGTAAGTCTGGATAGTGTCTTATGCCAATCTCTTTTGGGATATAAATGAGGGAAGTGAGCAGATAGACATGGGGACTTGGAAGAGTTCAGAAACAGCCACCATGAACGCACAGCTAGATGCAGCATATACCCATCGGGCCAAAGCTTCCTACCTTGAGATGCTCCCAGAATAAGGAAAGACAGATATATCACAAGGGCTTTTCTCCTGAACTAGTGGAGAGACAGAGTTCCACGAGAATTGCCTGTGGAATAGATCAGGCTGGACTATGCAAGAATAAATTTTTCTTTGTATGCAAGTACATCTTAGATACAGCAAAAACATAATATAATTCTCTTGTTAGTTTGTTAAGACCACACTTTATGTTGTTGAAAGCATTCAAAGCAAAACATGCAAGATCTGACAATGAAGTCTGCAGCACGTAAGGATGCTATGCACCTTAGGATGCTATGCACCAGCACCAGTGCCTAGTCCAACCTTCAAGGCAATTTTGGAACTCTACAGAATGGTCATTGTGCATGGTGACACAATGTATAGTTGTCTAGTTGCTTCTGTGGGAGGTTTTAGGCAGTAAACAAATAACTGCATTGGAACATGCACGCTACTCACCTGATCTGGCCCCCAATGACATTTTCTTTACCCAAAAAGAAAGGAAATACTGAAAAGAAGACATTTTGATGACATTCAGGACATCAAGAGTAACACCACAACAGTTATGGTGGCTATTCCAGGAAAAGAGTTCCAAATTGCTCTGAAGGGTGCACTAGGTGTTGGTGTTGGTGCATATCTACCCAAGGGCAGTACTTCAAAGGTGACTGTAGTGACATTCAGCAATGAGGTATATAACGTGTTTTCTAGGATAAGTTCACAAACTTTGTTAGCAGTTCTCATACACCATTGAACACTTTTACATGTACCATTTTGTGACACTGATGACATTCTTCTGTCTATACAACTAGTCTTACTTCTATGCATTGTTCCTCTCCCATTAACATGAAGTAACTGTCTCCTAATCTTCCTATCTGACATTTACTCATTTATATTTTCAGTTAGGATTCTGTTTTAGAATTTCCGACCAAAATGCTCAGGAGTGGTAGCCTAGCACTATCCAGTTCTTCTCTTATGTTCATAGAATGGCTAGCCACCTATACCATTTCATCTTCCCACTTCCCACTATTCTTTTTACTCATTTGCTGCAAGTGAATAGAGACCAGCTGTTTCTTGTGTGTGCCTTGGGTGACCCTTTATAAGCTTTTAATGTTCCAGCCACTACTGAACATGGTAGAACCAGAACAGAAGCATTAAATATGTTGTTTGGCCAGTTAAATAAGTTGTATCAGAAATCTATGATCCTAAACCGTTTTTAGAAAGTGAGCCCTATCCCTTTAGTTGTTTGTTTTTATAAAAGTAGGCTCAGCAGCTGTCTTTTTGCTGTTGTTATTATATATACATCTTTCATGCAGCTTTTGTCAATTCAGCCTTTATGAGTATACATTTTTTTAATTTTTATTTTTTTAATTTAATATGGCTGAGTGAAAATGTACATTTCCATATAAATTTACATGCCCACCTATATGCAGCTTCCACTGCTCTCCCTGTCCAGTGACAGCACACTATTCCTCTCTGCTCCATATATGTCTCATCCTCCAAACAGTCTCCTTTCCCCTCCTCTCCACCCACTCTCCTTCCTCCAGCCAGAGGTCAGCAGGATGAGATCCTATAGATGTATAGAACCATCAAGTGCATCCAATATATGGTCACTCTGCATTACCAAGTCTAATCCATTTGTGTCCAAGGAGTGTACCTTCATTATGATTTATGGGCAAGGACCAGGGACCATGCTCCCAGGGGAACCCCGAAACCACTAGACCATCACTTGAGGTCTTTTAGTGGAGATCTCAGGATGCACCCCTTTTTATTCTTGTGTTGCCAATGAGACTCAACTTAGTGAGCCCCATTGCGGCTATCACTGTGGTGGCCGGGTACCATCTGGTTCTTGGTCCCAAGGTGATGTAGGCACCCACTCATGTGGGTCTCCCTATCTTCTGGGTTGTCTTTACCCCATGTCATTTTGGTCCTAGTGAGCATCTGTTCGTGCTGAGTTGGGACCATTTACTATGCCCTCGGATGGCAGCTTGACAGCTTCTAAGACCCCAGATGCTACTCACCAATGTGGGGTGCAGAGAGCCCTCTTAGCAAAATGCTAGTTGCACCAATTGGCCTCGATTTTGCCTAACAGCATGGTCCCCTGTCCCCTACCCTAGCTCTATCCTTGCAATATTGGGTTAAGATGTAAGGAGTATTCAAGTTATTCTGTTAATATTGTTCTTGTTTCTAATGTGTGCTATCACCTATTTCACCTAACCAGATTTCTAGTCTAATCTAAACCCTCCCCCCTTCGCACTCCCTCTCCTCCCTTGCAGCTATCAAAGAGTATTCTATACACAAGTCTGTTTCTGAGATCTCATCATAGAGATCTCATACAATATTTGTCCTTTTGTCACTGATTACTTTCACTCAACATAATGTCTTCCAGTTGAAACCAGGTTATGAGACATTTCTTGGAATCATCGTTATTCTTATCATTGCGTAGTGCTCCATTGAGCATAAATACCGTAGTTTATCTATTTTTTCAGTTGTGGGGCATCTGGGTTGATTCCACCTTTTTGCTATCGTGGGCTGTGCTGCAGTAAACATTCTTGTGTGTGAAAGTTCTTGATTCTGTAGGATATATTTCAAGTAGTGGAATTACTGGGTCAAATGGTATATCTATATCCATTTTTTAAAGGAAGCACCAGATTGCTTTCCAAAAAGGCTGAACCGTTTTGCAAACCAACCAACTGTGTAGGAGGATTCCACTTTTTCCACAGCCTCTCTAGCATTTGCTGCTTTGTGTTTTTGGGATCATGGCCAACCTTGTTGGGGTGAGATGCTGTCTCATTGTTGCCTTGATTTGAATTTCTTTTATAACTAAAGATCGTGAACATGTCTACATGTGTTTTTTTTGGCTGCCTGATCTCCTCTTCAGTGAAATGTCTGTCCATCTCCTTTGCCCATCACTTAATTGGATGATTTATCTTCTTCTTATTGATATTTTGTACTATCTTACAGATTATGGAGATCAGGTGTTGGTCTGACATAGAGTTGCCAAATATTTTTTCCCATTCTGTAGGTGTTCTTTTAATTACATTAATAAAGTCTTTGGATGAGCAAAAGTGTTTGATTCTTAATAGTTCCCGTTTATCTATTTTCTGATGATTGTGGTTTGTTTGACAGATTTTGGAGTCTGCCCACATTGTGTATTAAAACTTCCATTGTTGTTTCTACCTTTTCTTGGATGAGCTTTATTGTTTTAGGTTTGATATTTAGGTCTTTTGTCCAGTTGGAGTTGGTTTTTGTATAGGTGTAAGATATGGATCTTGTTTCAATTTGTTGCAGATGGATATCCAATTTTGCCAGCATCATTTGTTGAACATACTGTTTTTAACCCCAGTTTAATGTCTTAGGGCCTTTGTCGAATATCATAGGCAGGTGGTGTCATCTCTGGGGTCTCAATTCTGTTCCATTGATTGATCTGTCTGTTCTTGTACCAGTACCAGGCTGTTTTGACCACTGTGGCAATGTAGTATGTTCTAAGGTCAGGTATCTGGGGCTTCTTCCCTTTCCAAACAAAATTGGTGATTTGTTTCTCCATCTCACTAAAAGAAGATGCTAGAACTTGTATTGGAATAGCATTATATAAGTAGATTGCTTTGAGTAAAATAGACATTTTCACGATGTTAAGTCTTCCTATCCATGAGCAAGTAGGTTTTTCCATTTATCTAGTCTCTCTTAGTTTTTTGTAGTAAAGGCTTGTCATTCTCTTTGTAATGGTCTGTTATTTCTCTGGTTAGATTAATTCCTAGGTACTTTATCTTCTTAGGGGCTATAGTAAATGGTATTGATTTGATGATTTCTTCATTAACAGTCTTGTTGGTATAAAGGAATCCTACTGATTTACTTATGTTTATCTGTTTCCTGAGACTTTGCTGAACTCTTCTATCAATTTGAGTAGTTACTTATAGATTCTTTGGGATTCTCTGCATATACAATCATATCATCTGCAAACAGGGACATTTTGACTTCTTCTTTGCTGATTCAGATGCCCTTTATTTCTTGGTCTTGTCTAATTGCTGTGACTAGAACTTCTAGTACAATGTTGAATAGGAGAGGTGACAGTGGGCATCCTTGTATAGTTCCTGTTCTCAAGGGAAAGTCAGTCTCTCTCCATTCAGAATGATGTGGGCATTTGGCTTTGTATAAATGGCCCTTATTGCATTGAGGAACTTGCCATCTATGCCTATTTTGCTAAGAGTTTTTAGCATGAATGGGTGTTGGACTTTATCAAATGACTTTTCTGCATTGTTATTTATGTGGTTAATCACATTAACTGTTTTTCTGATGTTGAACTAGCCTTGCATCCCTGGTATGAATCCCACTTGGCCACAATGGGTTCCTTTCTTGATGTGTTGTTGTATTCTATTGGCAAGAATTTTGTTGATGATTTTTGCATCAGATTCATGAATGATGTCAGTCTGTAGTTCTCTGTCTTTGTTGGTTCTTTCCCTAGCTTTGGTATCAGGGTTATGCTGGCTTCATAGAATGAGTTTGGGAGTACTCCACCCTTTCTATACTGTGAAATAGTCTCAGTAGTATTGGAGATAACTGCTCTCTAAATACTTGGTAGAATTCTGCAGTGAAGCCATCTGGGCCCAGGCTTTTTCTGGTTGGCAGTGTTTTGATGACATTTTTAATCTCTTCCTTTGTCATGGGTTTATTAAGTTGTTCTGCTTCAGTTGTGATAATTTGGGTAGGTGGTATGAGTCAAGGAGCTTTTCCATTTCCTCTAGGTTTTCAAATTTGTTAGAGTACAGTCTTTTATAGCATTCCATTATGATATGTTTGATTTCTGTTGGATCTGTAGTGACACCTCCCCTTTCATTTCTAATTTGGGTCATTTGTTTCCTTTCCCGCTTTTCTTTAGTAAGGGTAGCCAGTGGTTTGTCAGTTTTGTTGATCTTTTCAAAAAACCAGCTTTTGGTCTTTTCGATTTAAATTTTTTTTTTTTTTTAATTCTCTAATTCATTTAGCTCTGCTCTAATCTTTTATGATTTGGTTTCTTCTGGAGCCTGAGGGTTTCCTCTGTTGGTCTCTCTCTACTTGTTCAAGCTGTAGAGTTAATTCTTTGATTTGGTTTCTTTCTTCCTTCCAGGTGTGTGCATTTATGGAGATAAACAGACCTCTGAGCACTGCTTTGGCTGTATCCCTTAGGTTCTGGTAGGAAGTGTTTTCGTTCTCATTGGAATTCATGAATTTCTTTATTTCATCCTTGATTTCTTCTATAACCGGTGCTTTTTTGAACAAGATGTTGTTCAGTTTCCAAGAGTTCCACTTTCTGTCTATGTTTTTTCTGCTATTTATTTAGACTTTTATGGCTTTATGATCTGAGAAGATGCTTTGCAGCAATTCAATGGTATGGATTTTGTTGAGAATTGCATCATGTCCTAACACATGGTTAATTCTGTAGAATGTTCCATGTGCACTGGAGAAGGAGATGTAGTTGTGTGCTGATGGGTGGAAAGTTCTGTGTATGTCCACGAGGTTTAGTTGGTTAATTGTGACAATGAGGTCTTCTATATCTTTACTGAGCTTTTTTCTAGATTATCTGTCCAGTATTGAGAGTGGAGTGTTGAAGTCTCCCACTATTATTATTGGGTGATCTAATTCTTTTTTGTGTGTAGTCAGTGTTTCTTCGATGTACTTAGGTGCTTTGGTACGAGGTGCATAAATATTTAATATAGTTAAGTCTTGCCTGTGTACTGAACTGTTCAGCAATAAATAGTGTCCATCTTTGCCCACGATGGTGGTTGTTTTAGTCAGCTAGGGCTGCTCTAACAGAAATACCACAGAGTGTATGGCTTTAACAAAGAAAGATTTATTCTTACACAGTCCGGTAGGTTGCAAGTCCATATTCAGAGTGTCCGCTCCAGGGAGACTTTCCCCTTGACGGCTCTGGAGGAAAGTCCAGTATTGCATCAGTCATTGTCCAGGGAGTGTCCTAACACAAGAACCTCTGGTCTGAACGACGCGCTCTGCTCCTGGTGCTGCTTGCTTGATGGTAGCGAGGTTCTCAAATTGTCCTTGGTTCTTTTTCCTTTTATTCCTTGCAAGCTAAAAGCATTAAGGGTGGGGCAAGCCATACTCCAGGGAAACTTCCCCCATAGCAGGAATTTACAGCCCCACCCTAATCCTTTAACATACAGGTTAGCAAAACCACACAATGGAGGACAGTCCCAAGATACTGGGAACCATATCCCAGCCACGTGGCTGCACACATTTTTGGGGGGACACAATTCAAACCATGACAGTGGTTTTACATTAAAATTGATTTTGTTGGAGATTGGAGTTGCTACACCTGCTCTTCTTTGTTCATTGTTGGGTTGATATATATTCTTCCATCCTTTAATTTTCAGTTTGTTCCTATATTTAGGTCTCAAGTGAGTTTCTTGTAGACAACATATGGATGGGTCATGTCTTTTGATCCAAGAGGTCCCTCAATGTCCCTTTACTGGAGCATTCAGTCCATTCACACTCAATGTAATTATTGATAGGTATGTGTTCAGTGCTACCATTGTGATAAGTTTATTTTCGTGTTGATGTTTTCTCTGTTGTTCTTGTTAGTCTGTTCTGGAACGTTCTTTTTTGTAAGTTAATTTTTCACCTTTTTCAGAGCTGGTTCTGTAGTTGTTGAGACTCCTGTGTTATATTTCTTGAAATGGTATGATACATCTTTGTTGTGCTTTACAGCTGTCCCTATGATCTCCTTTAATAAACTATAGATTAACCCAATTTTAATTACTACCAGCCTTGTCATCTTCCTCTCCATCTGGAAGGATTATAACGACTGTAGTACATCCCTCTTTTTAATATGATGGCACCATAGTTTTCATGATGATCACTGGATTGCTTCTTTCCGTATTAAAGCTGTGATTGACTTTGGAGCCTTCCGTAACTGAGCAGAGTTGTGAGTAGTGTGACGTTCTAAAATATAAAGTTAGTGGTTTTGTTCTTCTAAGCCAGAGCCAAGAACTTCTTTCAGTATTTCTTGTAGTTTGGGTTTGGTTTTTACAAAGTCTCTGAGTTTCTGTTTGTCTGGGAATGTCTTAATTTCATTTTCATATTTGAAAGATAGTTTTGCAGGATATATAATTCTTGGTTGGAAGTTCTTCTCCTTCAAGGCTTTGAATGTGTCATGCCACTGTCTCCATGCTGGCATGGTTTCTGCTGAGATATCTGATGAAAGCCTACAGGGTTTCCCTCTGAATGTTAGCTTTGCTTTGAGTTTGCTGCCTTTAAGAGTTGCTGCTTATGTTTCATTTTGCTAAGCTTGATTATAATATGTCTTGGAGTCTTTCTTTTGAGATCTATATTGGGTGGCATATGATATGCATGTGAGATATCTGTATTCTCTTCTTTTATGATTTCTGGGAAGTTTTCTGTCAGCAGCTCTGCAATGATACCCTCTGTGTTCTCAGATGTCTCACCATGTTCAGGGACTCCAAACTGTTCCTCTTTAGTAGAGTCCCACATGCTTCTTAATGCTTCTTCATTTTTCTTGTTTCTTTTTTTTGATTTCTGCTCATAGATGGTAGTGTCAGTAATTCTGTCATCCAAGTCAGAAATTCTTTTTTTCATTTGTTCCGTTCTGTTTTCTTGGCTTTGAATGGAAGTTTCTGTCTTTGATTTTGTTCTTGACCTGTTGTATTTCAGAGTACTGGTGTTCCATCAGATCAAACAGCTTGTTTAATTTCTCCTTTTATTCTGCTGAATTTTGTACAAGGTCTAGAAGGGCTCTGTATATAATCATTTTGTATTCACTTTCTGATGCTTTCATAAAAGTTTCTTCATCTCGAAACCTCCTTGGTTGCTTTGTTTGGGATCCTTCTGAAGCCATGGGTGATTTCTTATATGCCACAAGTGTCTGTTGTTTTTTGGGTCCCATGTGAGTAAGTAGAGGCTGGAAGAGATACTGTGAGGATGGACTGCAGGTGTTTCTCTAGGCTGTCTTAAAATGTAAAGCAAAAGGTATCTGACCACTCCCCAAGTCAGTCAGGTTTTCAGGTGTAGAGGTCCCTCTTCCCAACTGGCAAAGTAAGCACCTCTATATCCAACCCCAGATGATACAGACTCGTTCAGAATACAGCAATGCTACTTCCCTGTTGGTTTCTGCTGACAGGGCCCACTCTTAGGCGACACTGTGTACAGTACTGCTTTTTTCGTGGAAAAACGCTCTCTCGTGGGCAGGCTCTGGCTCCCAAGCTATGAATTAGGTCCAGCTGCGGCCACATATCCAAGATGGTGCCCTCCACACATAGAGGTGCTAAAGATGCTGAGAGGTAGTGATTCCTCTGCTTATGTTACAGGGCCCCCACCATAGGCTGGCACTGTGTAAATTACTGCTTTTCTGTTGGAGAAGTGCTATCCTGTTTGCAGGCGCTGGCTCACAGGCTAAGAATTAGGTCCTGCTAAAATCTCTGTACCCAACATGGCATCCCTCACACTGGCAATGCTAATCTATACAAACCCCGCTGTGGCAGAGATAGAAAGACAGGCCCAAAGTGGCTAGATTAGCAGGGTCCTAAGCCTCACTCTCAACATATGGGAATTTCATCTGCCTCTCCCCATAGCAGCATGTCTGAGTCTAGCCGCTAGGCAAGACCCAGTCCCACCCACTGGCCAAGACAGAGAAAAAAATGTCAAAATGGTGCATTTACCTTCAGTCCATGAGAGCCAGGGCTAGCAAGGGCAGGAATCAGCAAAAGAGAGGAGGTATTTGACTCAGTGGTATCAAGTCCAAATTAACAGCCCTGTGCCATGTCCTGGGGCTGAGTAGGTGATTAGAAGACTCCGTTTGATTATCAATTCAGGTCTTACTTTCCAGAGGGATATAAGGAGACGTGTGCTTAGTCCGCCATCTTGACTCGGCCCCCCTATACAATTTATTTTTTAGATGGACTGGTACATCAGTTGGGAAACAGTGAAATCTTGGGAATATTTGAATCCATCCCACAGGAATTGCTTTCATGCATATCATTTATTCATTTCCCATTCCCTCCCTGGTAACCATAGAAAATTGTTTCTGTGTGGAAACCTTTTCATGAATTTTCTTAGTAGTAATTTCATACAACACTGATGCCTCTGCAGTTGACTCCTTGCCCTTAGCATAATTCTCTTTAATTTGCTCCATATCGTGAGAGGGCATCAAGTGTGTCCACCACTGTCTGCTAAAATCATGGTGTTTTCCTGTTTGAATTCTTGTCAGTGATCAAGTTGGATGGATTTACATCTAAGTTCCCAATTCTGTTCCATTGGTCAGTATATCTGTTGTTGTACTTCATATCACACATCTTGTTTCTACGGTCACTCTTTCATAAACAACATGTTGATGAATCATGGTTTGTTTTGTTTTATTAAATGAAAGATTACAGACTGAATCAGTTTCTCAAACAGAAATTTATAGACACTTTGCCACATCACCCTAGCTGCTCTCTCCACATTGTAATGGTACACTTCTCCCTTCCACCCCATATTTCCTATGTCCATTTAACCAGATGCTATTCCCCTCTGCCCTCTCATCTTGCCTCTAGACAGGAGATGTCCAGTTAGTCTTCTGTGCTGTGTCTATGCAATCCAAAAACCACACTCTTCACTACCACTATTTTATGTCTGGTATTCCAGTTCAATCTTCGCTTGATGTGCTGGCTTCTGAAATGGTTTCAGCACTAGACTAGCAGGGATCTTAGGGCCACATCTTCCAGGAATCCTCTCATCTGTCAGGTCATCAAGCCTGGTCTTTTTACTGAAGTTCAAGTCTTTACCTCACACTTCTCCTATTCCATCAGGCACTGTTTGTTGAGTTTCCTGTAAGAGCATTCTTCAGTCTTGACACCTTCTATATCTTCTTGTGCTGATGCAGTGTGCTGTTCATGTGGCCCTTTCTGTCTCTTGGGCATACACTTTCCTTGTGCCTTTGGTGCTTTTCTTTTTCCTTTGCTGCAGGTTGAATGAGACCAATGGATGTTTCTTAGGAGACAACTTGTAGTTCTTAAGACCCCAAATGCCTCTCATTAGAGGGGCATGCACAGCACTTTCTAAATAAACTTTGTTATGTCACTCGATCTAGAAGTCACCTAATATGGCACTTGATGTAGAAGTCCCCCGAAACCACAGTACTGATTCCTGCCTTTGTTTCTTCATACCTGAAGTTGTGTTCATATTTAGAAAATGTTTTGCTTTTGATTTCATCCAGTTGTCCTAACTTCTCTTCTATTGTATGTTGTCTCTCCGTTCACCTAAAATAATTTTTGTCTAGATCAAATTAGTTAATACCCCTCTATCTTCTTTCACACTCCCATAGCCATCAAAGGTGGTTTTCTTCTGTGATTAAATGTGTTGCTGTGTCCTTATGATAATAATCTCTTAAAACATCTATCCACTTTGACAAATTTCACATAGCATAATGCTATCAAGATTTCTCTGTGTTGTGAGATGTTTCCCAAATTTATTGTTTTTCTTTATTATTTTGTTGTATTCCTTTCTTCGTTCTGTGAGATTGGAAGCCATAGTGGTCTGCTTCTTTGTATTATTTAAAATAACCTGTTGCCTCCAATCTATCAGAAAGTTGTTTGAATTACTGTGTTCCATTCTCTCTGTGTGTATATATACACACACAGGTATAGAGAAACATACATGCACAAAATCATACACACTTCACTTGTTAAAATGCCCAAGAAAACTAGTTGAGTGTGCTGTTTTGTTCATCGAAGCAGTAGAACTTTCAAAACTTTGTCACTGGATGACTAGGTGGTGAGAGCTGTTGCTAGGCATGGGGGCCCCAGCATTAGCTTACTTTTATCTTGTGTGTTCAACTCTGGCACCTAGTCTGTTGGCCCACAAGTGTGCAGCGCCTGTTGGGGAATGTTGATTAGTGTGGGCTCAGGTTGCTGGCTTAGCACACTGTGAAGAGCCATACACAGGGTGAAAGGCCTGCAGCCCTGATCCTAGGGAACAGCCTGTTTCTGTGTTAAGTGACTGGATCAGTGGTGCTGAAGACTTCTTCCCCCATCTCTTTGTTAAACTGCTCTTTTGTTACTTCAGGCACTGTATTAAAACTGAGTACATGGCATAGCATAGAAAAGAAAGGAGTGCTGCAGAGTAGGAGAGAGTTTGTACCCTGAAGAAACAGTTTTGATCCACATGTGACAGGAAGAGCTTACATTCTGGCATTCCAGTGGAAGAATAGTACAATTCTGTAGGCATGTCTTTCTGAAGCTCAGCAGTGCAGCTGAGAAATACACTGTTTGAATGCAGTGTTGTTTATCAGTCTTCTGCAGAGGGTAGACTCCCAGAGGCCTGTCATGTCCTTTCTAGGAGGCTGTGCACCTAGTCTCAACTTTCTGTTGGCCAGCCTGTTTTCCTGGCTTTCTGTTTCATGTTCTGAGCTCCTAGAATGTCTTATTTAACTCATAAGTTGTTTTACTGGAACTTTATTGTTGAGGATATTAGAGGATGCCTCTGACTACTCCAACATGTTAGACATGCTTTCAAAGTTTATTGATCTGTGTTTTGCAATGTAATGTAGCTTATCTGAAGGACAATCTATGTTAACTGGAAAATAATGTACATCTTGTTGCTGTTAACAGACTATTCCTTGTAGGTATCCTGGATCTAGTTGGCTTATAGTGCCATGTAAGTGTTATTAATCTCTGTCTCAAGATATTCAAATTTCAGACCACTGTGGTAAAACTTATTCCTGCCTTCACTTTAGTCAATATTTCTATTATACATTTTGGGTTACTTTTGTTTGGCATATGTGTATTTAAAATTGATTTCACTTTTGGGATTTTACTTTCCTGATCATTATAAAATCTTACTGTTTGTCATAACAGTGTTTTAATTGTAATCTCTTTAGCCTGATACTAAATCAGTGCTCCATCTCCTTTTTGATTACTCTTTGCATGGAGTATTTTTTCTTTCTTTCACTTTCAACCTATCTTTGGATCTCAGGTGTATTACCTGTAGACAGCATACAGTTTGAGTTTGTTTTTTGACCATTCTGCAAATCTCTGCCACCGAAATGGAAGAATAAATTCTGCCATTTTAAAAATTCATTTTGTTCTGTGTTTTATAAAGTTTTTATCTTATTTCGAATCCTCCAATATTGCCCATATTGTCTTCAGATATAGTTTCATTGGTCAGAATCTGGAGGGTCTCATTTCCTCTTGCCCATATTTTGTTTTATTTTTCGTGGTTATCATGAAACTATTAAACACCTTAAATTTGTAACAATTCAAGTTACAATTCATTAACACATACAAATCCTCTTACTGTACTATTTCTTCTAATCTTTATGTGGTTATTAATGTTTATTTCAACTTATAACTCTATGTATTGTGTCTGTGTCCTAGGCTAGGTAAGCATAACTGGTGAAATCTCTTTTCCTCCCTTCCTCACTTGCTCCTATAAAGAGATACAGAGACCCTCCCTCCCATACAGAGATACAAAGAGTGAGACAGATTTATCTCCAGGATGTATTTTGTGTGGTTGCAGAAGCTGGCAAAAATCAAGTTCTTGGATCAGGCTGTAAGCTTATGACTCAAGTAGCTGCAAGGACTGAGGCACCCAAGATAGGCATGTCAGATGGCAAACCACTAGTCCACAAGCTGCAGAGGATGATGTGTCTAAGACCAGCAGGTAAGAAGGCAAATCGATGGCTAGCCTGCTATGGAGGCTGGCAAATTCTGAGATCAACACATAAGGTGGTAACTACTGGGTCACAGGCTGAAGAAGCTGATAAACCCCAAGATAGGCAATAGAGAGAGGATGTCACTGGCTCAAGTTTCAAGAATTTCCAGTCAGATGATCATAAGCCAAATGCAGAATGCACAGCAAGAAGGGTAGCTACACCCTCAAGGAAATTCATTATAAACTGATTGGCTACTCACATCTAATTGCAAAATGGAGGCTGCTCCCATCAGATCACAAGATGGAATATGACCACATCGTGACATAACTGCCAAAGTATATCGCTACATAAGTGCCAACCATCTGAGAGCCATAGCCCAGCTAAGCTGATATACACCTTGATCATCACAGTTTATAGCTTGTCAACATGGTACCTGTACATACCTTTTAAAACAATACACAGGATTTACGTAGAAACTATTACAAAGTCATTCTTGTGCATATGATGGTATAATTAACATGTGTACAGCCCCAAAATCCACCAGTCCCATTTAGTTTTGATATTTGCATAAGGGAGGAAAGAAAATAAAAGTAGTAATTATGTATATACACACAGGTATCTGTATAATAAAAACAATGAAGAAATACTATAACACTAACAGTCCTCATTTTTGTAGCTGGTCACATTGTCAGAACTGGTGTTCAGAGCTACCTTATTCTATCACCCATTTTGTATTTCCCTTAACCTCAGCAAGCAGCTCAGCTGGTTGTACTTCTTTGTCTGGTAAAGTAATTGAAATCTTTATTTCTGGTGTGTCTGGGCCATTAGTCTTCATGTTGGAATCTGGCTGCAGTCGTTGACTGTCACTGTCCCTGTTCATTGGCTTTAAACTTTGGACATAGTAATTGTAAGTGATGGTTCAAGGAATCTCCAATATTTAAGATACATTCTAAGAACTGAGTTCCCCTTGTTTGTATTGCTGTTGATAGGTGCTATTGTCACTGACTTATAGAGACCTTGTGTACAACAGAATGAAATATACCTCTTTCTACAGTACTCCACTGTTTGAGAGGACTGTTGGAGGCATTGTATCACTCCAACTCATTCAGAGTTTTCCTCTTTTCCCCTGTCCCTCTACTTTACCAAGCATAAGGTCCCTGTCCAGGAGCCAGTCCTTCCTGATATCATGTCCAAAGTCTGTGACACACCATCTCACCATCCTTGCCTGTCAGTAGCATTCTCTTTGTGCTTGTCCAAAAATATATTGTTCAATCTTTTAGCAGTCTATAGTGTATTCAGCATTCTTCACTAATACCACAATGCAGAGTTCATTGTCTACCCCTTTCCTCCATATGACAAAATTGAAAACACCTTGGCATACCTTAGTCTTCAAATGACTGCTGGTAGTCAAGATCAATCACAACAGACAGATGCTTTTTTTTCTTTTTCTCTTAATCTATGAGGTGTAAGGAGCCCAGAGTGACTGGGTGACTTTCTTAATTTCCCATGCAGCGGCATTTGTGTCATATCTACAGGTAGGAGAAATATTCCCTCTTAAAGTAAGATTTCTAGACCTATGGAGCCTAGGGTCATGAGGGCAGGAAGCAAAATTTATGTGAGTGGGTCACAAAGGATAATAATGAGTGATGATGATATGCCCAATTTCACATCTGGATTTCTGGACACATGAAACCTGGCTATGAGAGAAACAGTACTATGTCCTGGATGCTGGTTTAGCACACATACAACCTCTTAGAGAACACTGAACCAACCCTACAAACATTGCTACCTGGCAGGTACCATAATCTTGTCTTTAGAATGCCATTTTGTAGGTCTAACAAATCAGCTGATTTATGTTGATGAGTAATATGAATTCCATTGCCACAGTCTATTTGCTGTGAACTCAATTCCTTCATTCAAAGAAATATCGTGTGGGGTACTATGATGTAGGACTAGGCATTCTGTAAGTCCACTGATAGTTAATTTGATAGAAGCATTACAAGCAGAAAAGGCAAGTCTATATCTAACCTAGTAAGAAAACACTACTTTATCTATGATGAAAGTGGTTCATTATAATCAATCTACCATGACGTTACTGGTTAATCTCCTTAAGGTTACTGGTCTCCCTGCAGAGACCAAAACAGGGTCTCAGTGTTGGTCTTTGCTGATGTCAGACTAGGCATTAAGTAGTGGCTGTTTCAAAATCAACCATAGTGAGTGGAATTTCATGTTGCTGACCCTTGAATAACTTTGGTTGGAACTATTATGGCCACTTAGTTCATGAGAAGGCAATGGTTTGCTTTCCACTGAATGTGCCATCATAATTGATGGCTGAAATTCTTCTATACTAACAACATCCTTTGGTGAGCATCCAAGGAGACACAAATGTCTTCACTTTCTCAGCACAATGGAAAGTCTGTCCACATGAATCTCCTATATCTTTGCCATCAATTTTCCAATCATGTTGCTTACAAGTCTCTGATTGTCCAGTCAAAACATTGGTTACAGCCCATGAATTAGTCTACCTTCATCCATCTTGCCGTTCCTCCTTCAAAGAAAGTGACCAACCTGATACAGTGTTTGAAGTTCAACTCTTTCTAAACTTCGTGTTTCCCTTCACCACTGTTCTTTAAGAAGATCCCAAAGAGGGGCTGTAGTGCTATTGTCTGAGTTTAAATGGTTGCTGGCACAAGTTTTCTCTTCTTCAATCAAAAGTTCCTCGTGGAACTTTCCATGAGGTCACAGGTGTGGACTGAGTGACAGAAGATAATGGGACATGAGGGAGACAATGGTCATTCTAATACTTTTGGGTCCTGCTCAAAGCAGATTGTCTATGTACTGCTTCCATTTAATGATGTTTTGCTGCTGTGCATATCCAAGTTTATAACTGTGAGACAACACCTGGTAAATGATTCGCAACTCAACCAAATGGCAACTTGCAGGTCTACAGTAAGTATTTAGTCTTTACAAAGGCCCAAAAGTGAGCCAAAAAGATGTATCTGAAAAGGAGAATAGTTATCTGCAGAGGGTGGCAGAGCTGTGCTCTAAAATCTTAAGGCTGTGTGCCATGGTTCACCAGAAGCAGCCTGGTAAGGACTCCATACAGTGTTTCCGTAAGACACTAGCATTTCAAGCATCATTCAATCAGCCAGGTCACATGGCCCAAGTGGTTTACATGGCAAGCTGAACACATTGTAGAGCTTTCTCAAGTACCACACTGAACTCAAAACTAGCAGATTTGTGAATCACTTGATAAACAGTCTGGAGAAGAACACTCAGAGAGGTCAACCAAATGTTGCACTTCATTTTTAGTTGTAGGAGGGTGTCGGATTTCTACTGACTAAACCATTCAGGTGAAGGAGAGATACGTAGTGCTGAGACTAAGAAAGGATAGACATAAAACAGTTTGGGATCAGGTGGCTAACGACATCCCACAGCCGAGAGCCCAAAGCAAAGTTTTTTTTAAAGTATTTATAGTCTTTTGGTAACTTAGAATACAAGGAACTGAAACATTCAGTAACTAAGCCACTTGTTTACAGTTTCAGTTGTACATTGTTCCACATGTTCGGGCCAAGGACTTGGAGGTGTTCCCAGATTGCCTCTAGGTTACAGTACACAAACAGTACAAGAGGTTATAAGGAGTTGAAGTAATGGTACATCAGCCAATATGGCTGTACTCATGTCAAGAGAGTTAACATGATTTCCCACAGGAGGGGCCAGACACAACAACTTGTCGTTCACTCTGTGAATATCTCCAGGTGCCTTGCATCATAGATTCTTCTGGAAATTTCACTGAAGTAGAAGGTGTGCGGGGTTTTGTCAGACTGAATTCCCATCTCCAGCACACAAATGTCTAACCAATAAGTCAAGAGTCATTTACTCATCTTCCATACTAGATCCAATCAACATAACATTGGTAATGTAATAGACCAGTGTGATATCTTGTAGAGGAGAAAGGTGACCACGTTTCCTCTGTATTGAATTCTGATATGTTGTTAGAGAGCTGATGTGGCTCTGACTTGAACAATCACTGTGTATTGCTGGCCTTGTGAACTGACGGAAAATGCTTCTGGTAATATTTAAAACTGGAAATGAAAAAAAAAAAGTGGTAACCAGATAAACAGCTGCATACCAGGTACTAGGAGTGGCATTAATTGTTGAAAAGGTGAACAAAGGTGAACTGTAGTCATCACTGGTTATGTTTATGGCAATTATGTTTTTCGTACCACAAAATAAAATACATGAGATTAGTGAAGATGTGGCGAACATCCCTATTCCTGCCTTCTCATCCTTGATGTTGGTGCTAATATTTGTAATTTCTCTTGGAATACGATACCATGTCTGCTTAGTGTTTACCTAGACAGAGTCAAGTTATAATGGCTTCTACTTGTTTCTGCTATCAAAATGACCCTTGCAGCACTTTCAGGGATCCAGTATGGGGTTCTGTAATTTGCTAAGTATCTCTTTCACAATTATGCATTTTAGAGCTGGGGAAATCACCACAGGATGGCTACATGGATGTACTGGCCCGATTGTGAGACAGACCTAAGGTAAGACACAATTAACAACCTCACCTCCAAATGCCCCTGCTCTGATTGGTGGGCCACAGAGAATTTTTTTTTTTTTTTGATGTATTGGAATTGGTGTGACTTCAGATCCAAGGTCCACTAATCTCTGGAAAATCAGATCATTTCCTTTTCTTAATATATACTCACCCTCGTAAATGGTTGCAAGTCTCCTTGGGGAAAGCTGGGAGAAAATTTAACAGTATAAATTTTTGGCAGTGAGTGGTGTCCTTCCACAATAGAATGCAGCCCCTCTATCATTCAAGGTGTTGTGGGTCTGTAAAATGGCTCAAGTTAGGGAACTTGAGAGCTCATGATTCAGTTCTGTTGATTCAAGTTGAACTGCCATTGACTTGCCATAAAATCTTCTGCTTGCAGAGTGAGTTCTTTTTCATTTAATTCACAAGGTGACTATGTAGACAGCACTGTAAGTTTATACCAGTTAAACTATTCTGACTTCTGATTTGACTGCTACCCATTAGAGTAACTAACCATACTCACCTTGTCACGTTCTGCAACTTAGCCTCTACGACTACGGAGTCCAGTCAGTCCCACTGTCATTAAATGTTTTAATGCAGCTAACACAATTTCCGGCCTCCAGTCTGAATGACATGAAACGGCAATCAGAGCAGTCTTCAAGGATGCTGAGGCTGCCATCACAAATTTGTTCCTTATTATTGTGGTAAAGTTTGTGTCCTCTGGGCACTTCATGCTTGGCTCTGTGGTCTAACTTGGTAAGTTCACCCTCATGTGTCAGTTTCCCTAAGCCTCTGAATACTTTCTTCAACAGTGCACCCATTCAGTTCTGGCCCTTCAGTTTGGTTTAGTGTAGGCCATTGCCAGATCTGTGCTTCATCAACAAAACCAAGTCAATGGATAGATAATTTCTGAACCTGTTGAATGGAAACACTGCATGAAGAGGCTGTGCTTCATGGAATCGTGTCAATAAACTCAGACTGACCCATCTGTATGTTCCCTGTACAATCATCCCTACCCTTAATAGTTATTGTTACACATGTGTGCCAGGTTTACATTTGTGTATATTAAAAAGGTGAAGCAGCTCTTTTGGGATGTACATCTTCTTGGATGTCATTTTATATTTCACCATTTGAAACTTGCTAGCACTTAAGTCTATGTTACAAATCTGAAAGCAAAAATCAGTAGTAGGTGTGGGTCCATGGGACATTCAGAAATAGCTTGTAAGACATCTGTCCCAAGCAGTGGCCCAGTATGTGACTCAGATATTCATCTACTGATGACTCAGAGAAAGACTTCTCAAACACAGTTGTGGGTTGAAGGGGATAAAAGTGTTAATTGGGAGTACTGTTTAGCATACACAGGTGGAATGATTTCTTCAGGTGGGATTAAGAGCTGTGTTGGCAGCCATCCTTCAATGGAATTTAGGGACCCAGTGTATTTATCTGGGTGACTACTTTTTCATGTGACCACATCTCAAGTTTCAGGATCCTATATTTCCCAATTAGTTCCCTGACCTTAACTGCAGACACCACTCCAGTGTGGGAATTTAGTTGGTGTAATTCAGACACTTTTGTAGTAAGACTGAATTTTGTTTTTGGCAGTGTAAATAGAGCTTATGCTCTATTACTAGAAGTAATAGAGCTTATGTGGAAACTTTAAGATCTTTTTTGAGGTGATGGATAGGTGACTCTGAAAACATGAGCTATGTTTTACTCTCACCAGTTTGTCCAGGAAAGTAGGACCAACCAAACAGCTTCTGTATACTTCCCATCCTGATAGAACTGTAGAGAATATCAAACATGTGATCAACCCAGAGCCTCACTTCTTATCAATATCTAGTTTTTTGGTGAGGATATTTTGTGTATTAATATTACCGTGCCTTATGCCATGGGTTAGCAGCACACTGTTTACTACTGGAGGCAGAGTTGTCAGACTTTTAAGACTTGTGAGACTTGAAAACTAATTTTGAACCAATGTTGATATTGAATATTTCAGGCTGAGTTCTCCAGAAAAACAAAATCAGTGAAACATAGATATATGTACGTAGCTGTATAGAGAGTAAGACAAAGAGACAGACAGAGAGATTTGTCTCAGGAAAATGACTCACAGATTTCTAGAGTCTGGCAAGTTCTCCTAACTCATGTAGCTGTAAGGCCTGGAGAACCCAAGATTAGAAGTTCAGGAAGTAGGCCACTGGCTTAGAGGCTACAGTGGCTGACAATTCCAAGATCTGCATGTAGGATGGCATGCATCTGACTCACAAATTGCAATGACAGACAACTCCTAAAACTAGTGGGTAAGCTGTCAGACTACTGGCATACAGCCCACAGAGGCTGATGAATCTAAGAGTGAGAGAAAATAGAGCAGACCACTGGCTCCAGACTAGAGGTCAGATAAAGAAGAAGTACATACAGGATCCAGAAATAGTGAGCTTTGCCAAAACATGTGTGTAGACACCACTACCCAGAAAACTCCCTTTTTGATTGATTGGCTACTCAAACTAGATTACAGAGTTGAGGATGATTATATCAGATCACAAGACAGATGACTGCTACATCATTACATATTGCTAGATTACATAAATTTGTAATTGCCAGACTATGTTATAACATTACAGCCACCACTGAGAATCACGGCTTAGCCTAGTTGGCACGCAACTGTAACCATCATAGTGCCCAAATAACAAGTATATAATTTTGTTTCATGCATTTGTCTTTTAAACAGTGCAGAAAGCCTGGTTGATAGCAGCTAAGAGCTTGGCTGCTAACCAAAAGACTGATAGTTTCAATCTACCAGCTGCTCCTTGGAAATTCTGTGGAATGGCCTTACTCTGTCATAAAGACCAGCAATACTCATTAATTGTTATACCTCATAAGTACATCAGCTCTCTAACCACATGTCAGAATTCAGTTCCGAGGGAACTTATTTCCCCTTCATCTTTAGCAATTATAGTTGATAACAGAGGTTCCTTAGAGATGTGGCTTATATGCAACATATATGGACATTCTAACAAAGCTCACTTGCTTGCAGTGTATCTTGTATCTGGCTTATCATTGTCTGTCCTGAAATACTTGAAATTTGAGCTAGTTGGTTGCTCTGCTGACTGCTTATGTTGGAATTTATCAGCATCCTCAGTCTGTAAGCCAGCAATTACCAACTTTCTTGTTGGTCTCAGTATTTGCCAGTCTTCGTAACATACGAGCCATCAACCTACTGTTGCACCTGCAAGGCTTGGATACAGCAGCTTATGGGGTGTGAACCAGTGGTCTGCCATTGACATGCCTGTCTTGGGTTCCACAGTCCCTACAGCTATGTGAGTCACAAGCCTGCAGCCTGATCCCCAAACTTGGGACTTACCAACTTCTGCAACAATGTAAGACCATTACTTGAGATAAATGTTTCCCATTCTCTGTATCTCTCTGTGTGTTAATACATGATACATAGGTAACAAAGATAGAAAAACAGAGATTCAGAAACTTCACTAGCTGTACTTCTGTAAAAAACTCAGCCTAAGACAGGAACATAATACACAGATAGAATTTATAATAAAAATAATAACCATAAAGGGATTAAAGAAGCAATATGGATGGAGAGTTTGTATATGTTATTGAATTTAAGATGGTACCAATTTAACCTACACTATTATAAATATATGACATTTAATGTAACCACATGGAAACTGAAAAATACAAAATGTAAAATAAAACATGTGCAAGAGGAAATGAGAGAGAATCCAGCTTGTGACAAACAAAACTACAACTGATGAAAATACAAGCAAAATTGGACACTTCAAAAAAGGATGAAAAAAATTTTAAATGTACAATTTAAATACAACAGAAATTTGCAGAATGGACAAGAAAACAAAATTCAAATGTGTGCTGTCTACAAGTCATGCAGTTGACATCCAAAGACACAAACAGGTTGAAAGTGAAAGGGTGAAGAAATGTTGTATACAAACCACAGACAAAGAAAGCCAGGGCATTGATTTTAATATCAGGCTAAACAGACTAAAATTAAAATGCTGTTGTGACAAATTTTTATACTCTTATAATCATCAGAAGGGTCGCACTGCAAAATAGATAAGTCAATTTTAAACACGTGTGTATCAAATGAAAGCATTAAAATATACGATACAAACATTGACAGAAGTGAAGTGAGAAATCTGTTTTACCATAATGATTTTAGACTTCAGAACTCCACTTTAATCAGAATACCTAGAGAAAATATTAATAAAGAAGTACATGTTGTTGTTAGGTGCCATCGAGTCAGTTCCAACTCATAGTGATCCTATGAATAATCGAAAGGAACATTGCCTGATCTTGTGCCATGTCCAGAATTGTTTTCATCCTTAAGACCGTTGTTGTGGCCACTGCATCAATCTATCTCATCGAGGGTCTTCCTCTTTTTTGCTGACCTGCCACGCTACCAAGTATGCTGCCCTTCCCAGAGACTGACCCCACCTGACAACATGTCCACAGTATGTAATATGCAGACTTCCCATCTTGGCTTCCAGGGAGCACTCTGGTTGTACTTCCAGAACAGATCTTTGTTCTTTCGGTTGTCCCCGGTGCATTCAACCTTCTTCTCCAGCACTACAAATCAAAGCCATCAATTCTTTTTCTGTCTTATTTGTTCATTGTCCAGCTTTCACATGCATATGATGTGATTGAAAATATCATTGCTTGGGTCAGACACATGTTAGTCTTCAAGGTGATATCTTCAATTTTGAATGCTTTAAAGCAGTCCTTTGCAGCAGAGTTTCCCAATGCAATGCTTCTTTTGATTTCTTGGCTGCTGCTTCTATGGGTGTTGACTGTGGATCCAAGTAAAATGAAATCTTTGACAACCTCAGTCTTTTCTTCATTTATGAGAATGTTGCTTACTGGTCCAGTTGTGAGGATTTTTGTTTTCTTGACAATGAGGTGCAATCCATACTGAAGACTGTGGTCATTGATCTTCATCAGTAAGTGTCTCAAATTGTCTTCATTTCCAGCAAGTAAGGTGTCGTCTGTGTAACGTGGGTTGTTAATGAGTCATCTACTAGTCCTGAAACCTTGTTTTTCTTTGAGAATCAAACATCTTATTTGCTCTGCACATAATTAAAAAGGTATGGTTAAAGGATACAATCCTGATGTACCTTTCCTGACATTAAGTCATGCAGTGTCCCCTTGTTCTGTTTGCACAACTGCCTCTTGATCCATGTACAGATTTCTTAAGAGCACAGTTAGATGTTCTGGAACAATGTTAGTCTGATCCACACAGCTGAATGCTTTTCCACAGTCAGTGAAACACAAGCAGACATCTCTCTGGTCTTCTTTGCTTTCAGCTGAGATCCATCTGACATTAGTGATAGCATGCCTGGTTCCACATCCTTTTCTGAATCTAGCTTGATAATCTGGCAGTTGCTTGTAAATACAGTGTTACAGTCACTTTTGAATGATCTTAAGCAAAATTTTACTTGTGTGTGATGTCAACGATATTGTTTGGCAGTTTCCACCTTTGGTCGGATCGTCTTTCTGTGGAATTGGCATAAATATGGATCTCTTCCAGTCGGCCAGGTAGCTATCTTTCAAATTTCTTGGCATAGACAAGTGAGCACTCTTAGCAGTGTATCTGTTTATTGAAATTTCTCAATTGATATTCCATCATTTCCTGGAGCCTTGTTTATTGCCAATGCCTTCAATTCAGCATCAACTTTGTTCTTCAGTACCATTGGTTCCTGATCAGGTGGTACAGCTACTGATGGCTGAACACTGAAAACATTAACTAGTTTTTTCTAATGACTGTGTGTGCCTTCCTTCTTATTTTGATGCTACCTGAGTCATTTAATAGTTTCCTGGTAGAATTCTTCACCATTGCAACTCAAGGCTTGAATTTTTTCTTCCTTCTTTCAGATTGAGAAACACAGAACGTGTTCTTCCCTTTTGATTTTCCATTTACAGCTTTTTGCACATGTTATCATAATACATTCTTTGGTTTTCTCAAACTGCTCTTTGGAATCTTGTGTTGAAGTCTTTCATTTTATTTAATTTTATTTTTTATTTGTTACAGTAAAAGAATGAAATATCTAACACCTATCAATTATCTCATCTATGGTAAATTGTCAGTACCCGCCCCCCCCCCCCCCATGTAGCCAACACAGTCATTTTCTTCTGTGGATAATTCTCTTAGGTCCTTATAACAAAGTTCTCATTTGACACCAATTTTCACTCAGCATGATCTCTTCCAAATGAGATCACATTATGTTTTGCAAAGTTGTCACTGTTTTTTAGTACAGTATATAGTCTTCCAATGAGTGTATGTACCATAGTTTGCTTATCCATTAATCCACTGATGAGCATTGGGCTTGATTCTAACTTGTTATTGTAGACTGTGCTGCAACAAACATTCACGTACATGTGTCTGTTTGTGTGACAACCTTTGTTTCTGAAGAATAAATTCCAAGCTATTGAAAGAGATGGAATACTTCCAAATTCAGTCTATGAAGCCAGCATAACTCTCATACCAAAACCAGGGAAAGATCCCACAAAAAAAAGATTATAGACCAATATCACTCATGAATCTAGATGCAAAAAATCTTCAATGAAATTCTAGGCAATAGCATATACAAAAAATAATTCATCATGATCAAATTGGTTTCATTCCAGAGATGCAAGACTGGTTAAACATCAGAAATATGATTAATGTAATCAACCACATTAATAACACAACAGATAAAAATCATCTGATTTTGTCAATTGATGCAGAAAAGGCATTTGACAAGGTTCAACATCCATTCATGCTTAAAACTCTCAGAAAAATAGGGAATAGAGGGGAAATTCCTCAATATAATCAGTAGCATCTATGCAAAGCCAACTACTTTCATCAACCCTAATATTGAAAAACTGAATGAATCCCCTTTGAGAACAGGAACTAGACAAGGATGCCCACTCTCATCACTTCTGTCCAACATTGTGCTAGAAGTTCTAGCCAGAGCAATTAGACAAGTCAAAGAAATAAAGGGTATCCATATTGGCAGTGAAGAACTAAAGATTCCCCCTTTGCTGATGATATGATTGCTTTTCCAAAGAATCCAAAGAAAGTCATAAGTAAGCTATTGGAGCTAATAGAAGAGTTCAGCAAAGTATCAGGGTACAAGATAAACATAACTAAATCAACAGGGGTTCTTTATACCAACAGTGATATTATTGAAGAAGAAATCACCAAATCAATTCCATTTACTATAGCCCCCAAGAAGATAAAATACCTAGGAATAAATCTAACTAGAGAAATAAGAGATCTTTACAGAGAAAACTCCAAGAGGTTAATACAAGAAACTAGGAGGTACTTATATAAGTGGATTAATAAGCACTACTGAAGAAGAAGAACACACTGGGAGGCCTCTCACTACCCTACTTTAAAACCTATTGCACTGCTTTGGTTGTCAAAACAGCCTGGTCCTGGTACAAAAGGAGACATATAGGCCAATGGAACAAAGTAGAGACCCCAGAGATCCCGTCATCTTACTATGAACAGCTAATACTTGACAAAGGTCTTAAGATTTTAAACTGGGGTAAGAACAGTCTCTAACAAATGGTGCTGGCATAATTGGGTCTCCATCTGCAAAAAATTGAAACAAGACCCATATCTCACACCTTATATGAAAATCAACTCAAATTGGATAAAAGACCTAAATACAAAAGCTAAAATGATAAAGCTCATCCGAGATAAAATAGGGTCAACAATGGAAGTTTTAATACACAATACAGACAGACTTCAAAATCTGACAAACAAAACACATTCACCAGAAAAGAAGATAGATAAACAGGAGTTAACAAGTATCAAACACTTCTGTTCATCCAAAGACTTCATCAAAAGAATTAAAAGACCACCTACAGAAAGGGGGAAAAAATATTTGGAAACTCTATGTCAGACTGATGCCTGATCTCCATAATCTATAAGGTACTACAAAATATCAATAAGAAAAAGATAAATAATCCAAGTAAGTGATGGGCAAAGGCGATGGACAGACACTTCTCTAAAGAGAAGATGCAGGCAGCCAAAAAACACATGCGGACATGCTCACAGTCATTAAAGAAATTCAAATCAAAACAACAATGAGATACCATCTCACCCCAAGAAGGTTGGCCATGATCAAAAAAATGCAAAACACTAAATGTTGGAGAGGCTGTGGATAGATTGGAACTCTCCTACATCGTTAGTAGGATTGCAGAGTGGTGCAACCTCTTTGGAAAGCAATCTGGTGTTACCTTAAAATAATGGATATAGATATGTCATTTGACCCAGTAATTCCTCTGCTTGGAATATATCCTACAGAATCAAGGCCATTCACACCAACTGATACATGCACATGAGTGTTCACTGCTGCACAATCCACAATAGCAAAGAGATGGAATCAACGCAGATGCCCAACAGCAGAAGAATGGATGGGTATACTTTGATGTATGTACTCCATGGAGCACTATGCAATGATAAGGAACAATGATGATACCAGGAAACAACTCTCAACTTGGTTTCAACTGGAGGATGTTACGTTGTGTGAAACTAGTCAGCGACAAAAGACAAATATTATATGAGACCCCTGCAACAAAAACTTCAAAGCAGACTCATACATAACAGAAAAGACTCTTTGATGGCTACCAAGAGTGGGGAGGGCAGGAGGGTAGAAGGGCGGGAGGGTGGGAGGGTGAGGGCTGAAGGTTTAGATTAGATAGTTGTTAGAAATTTGGTTGGGTGAAACTGGTGACAGCACATGTTAGTAAGAAGATCAATATTAATGGGACATCAACACAACTTGTGTACTCCTCCTATCTTAACCCAATATTGTAAGGACAGAGTATGTACATTTTCATTTTTATTTAATAGAAAAATTTTTTTAAATCCTTCATTTTAATATGTAGCCTTAAGTTTTGTGACTTCCCTAACTGATTAGAATTTGGATGATGTGTCCTGCATTGTCTCCTTAAATATACATTTACTGGTTCTGTTTTTATAAGAGGAGAGCTTCTTTCAGTATTTCATGTAATTTTGGTTTAGTTTTTACCAAGACTCTAAACTTCTGTTTATCATCAAAGGTCTTAATTTCACCATTATATTTAATTGGCAGTTTTGCTTAGATAAATAATTCTTGGATGGAAGTTTTCTCCTTCTGGGCTTTGAATGTGTCTGCCCACTGTTTTCTAGCCAGCATTGTTTCTGCAGAAAAGTTAGACAAAAGTCTACAGGGCTTCTCTTGGAGTGTTAGCTTTGCTTTGAGCCTTGCTGCCTTTAGAAGCGTCTGTTTATGTTTCATCGTATTAAGCTTGATTATAATATGTCTTGGTGTCTTTCTTTTGGGGTCTAGCTTTTGTCGTGTTTGACAAACATTTTGGACACCTATGTTCTCTTTGTTCATAATCTTAGGAAAGTTTTCTGTCCACATCTCTGCAGCTATGCTCTCTAAATTGTCTTTAATCCCCCCTTATTCAGAAACTGCAATTAAACATAAATTATTATGAGTCTTACATGTTTCTTAATGCTTCTTCACTTTTTTTATTTATTTCCTCTGATTTCTCCTCATAAATGTTGGTGTCAGTTGTTCTGTCCTCAAGGTCACTGAGTGTAGCTTCTATCTGTTCAATCCTACTCTTTTGGCTTTGGATTGAATTATCTAATTCTGCATTTTTGTTATTGATCTGATGTATTTCAGATCATTGACATTCCATCAGCTCAGGTAGCTTACTAAATTTTTCATTTTGTCCTACTATATTTTGTTTCACCTCTAGCAGGGTTCTATATATAATTTTTTTTGTACTCGACCTCTAACAGATTCAGAAGGACTTCTTCATTTGGGAAATTTTTTTGAATGTTTATTTTAGGGATTTTCTGGAGCATTTCAAGGCTACCTCTTTAAATAAATGATTAACTATGGTCTGTTGTCTGCATTCCATCTAGACACTGCTTGATTTCTCTGGTATTGGGTCTTCTACTTCACTATTTCTTCATTTTGCTTTAACTGCTTGAAGTTCAAGAGCAAGTTTGCGAGTCTTTTCTAACATCCAATTTGGTCTGTTTTTTCTTTCCTGTCTTTTCAATGACCTCTTGCTCTTTCCATGGATGAAGTTCTTGATGTCATTCCACAGTTTGTCTAGTCTTCAGTCATTGGTGATCAGCACATCAAATCTGTTCTTGAGGTGGTCTTTAAACTCAGGAAAGATATGGTTAAGGTCATACTTTGGCTCTTCTGGACTTGTCCTAATTTTGTTCAGTTTCAATTTGAATTTGCATAGGAACAGTTGATGATTTGTAGCATAGTCAGCATCTGGTCTTGTTGTAACTGCTGATATGGAGATTTTCTGTCATCTTTTTCCACAGATGTAGTCAATTTGCTTCTACTGTATTCCATCTGGTGAGGTCCACGTGTAGAGTCGCTATTTGTGTTGACTGAAAAAGATATTTCCAATGAAAAAGTCACTAGTCTTCCAAAATTCTACCTTGCAATCTCTGGCATTATTTCTATCACCAGGGCTGTACTTTCCGACTACTGATCCCTCTTCTTGTTTCCAACTTTTATATTCCAGTCACCAGAAATTATCAATGCATCCTGATTTCATATTAGATGAATTCAGACTGCAGAAGCTGGTAAAAATCTTCAACTCTTCATCTTTGGCCTTAGTGATTGGTGTGTAAATTTAAATAATAGTTGCATTGACTGGCCTTCCTTGTAGGTGGATGGATATTATCTTATCATTGACAACACTATACTTCTGGACAGATCATGAAATGTTCTTTTTAATGATGAACACACTGTTTCTCTTCAAGTTTTCATTCCTAGCATATTAGACTGTGTGATTTCAGATTCAAAATGGCCCAACACAATCCATTTTGGCTCACTAATGTCTATGATTATGCATTCTATTTCATTTTTGACAATTTCCAAATTTCCTAGATTCATACATATTCTATGGCCCAGTTATCAGTGGATGTTTACAGTGTTTTCTCCTCATTTGAGTTATGCCACTTCAGTGAATGAACAGTCCAGAGGTTTTACTCCATCCATGTCGTTAAAGTTAACTCTACTTTGAAGAGGCAGCTCTTGTCTGTCATTTTCCGAGTACCTTCCAACCCAGGGGGCTCACTTTCCGGCACCATATCTGACAATGTTCAACTGCTATTCATAAGATTTTCCTTGGCTAATTCATTTCGGAAGTAGACTTTTGGGTTCTTCTTCCTAGTCTGGTTTGGTCTGGAAGCTCAGCTGAAAGTTGTCTACCATGGCTGACCCTGCTGGTACTTAAATACCAGTGACATAGCTTCCTACATTGCAGCAACAAGTAAGCCTCCACTGACAGACAAGTGGGAGCTGCTCACTCTGTCATTACACCCCTTGCTGAAGGTGTTACCTTCTTTATCTGATGCTGTTATCTGCCTTACCTGATGCTATTTTCCTCCTTATATGATGGTATTACCCTTCTTATCTGATGGTATTACATGACATTATAAGCCAACTTGGTCTAGGAGACCTATAAAGAACAATCCATCAACAAAAGTAGAACATGTATTATTCTGTAGTTCACCTGTATTATTGTGCATATATACCACACACTAGATCACAAAACAAGTATCAGTGAATTGAAAGACATTGAAGTGATTTTTTAAAAAAATCTTTGACTCTAATGGAATAGCACAAAAATGATGAAAGCTTGAAAATTTTAAAATTACTAAATTCACTATTGGCAACCAATGATCCAAAGACAAAATAACAGGGAAAATTTAAAATATATTTTATGTTTATTATCTATAGCTGCTCAAACTGAGATGCCACAAGTGGTTAGCTTTAACGAGCAGAAAAATCCCACTTCACAGTTTAGTAGACTGTGCCGGCTCTTGCTGGTTTGAGTGGAAGGCACTTCATTATCAATTTCTTGTGTCTAGGAGCTTCTCAGAGCAGGTACCCCAGATCCAATGCATAGGATAATGACACTAAATTACAAAAAGGCAGACAATCACAGCACTGGGACTCAAGTTGATATACATTTTAGGGGGTGTGGCACAGTTCAATGTATAACCCTCACATAACCCACACTCCTCACTACTTAGGACTGTCTTGTTACCTGATATTTTGTATGTACAATTGTAAACAAATCTACTATCTTACTATTTGGAAGTGAGCAATGTGCTACATTTGGCACTAAGAAATGCAAATGTTTAAAGCAAGAGTAACACTGTGATGGTACACATCATGTGTCAACTTAGCTGGCCATGATTCTAAGTGTTTTGGCAGTTAGGGAATGGTGCAGTTTGGCATTTGTATAATGATGTAATTTGGCAGTTATTTAACAATATAGTCATCCCTGATTTTGTGATCTCACATGGTTACCCTCCATTTTTACATAATGTTGGTTTTCACATACTGACCTTATCTTTGGAACCTATGTTAGTTAAGTGTGGGATGGATGTACATATGAAGAAAAATGAAAGTAAAACTGAGCACATGTGTGTGATGAAACCAAGTAAGTTATCATACTGAGTTAAAAGAGCAAAATACCAAATCAATAACCTAACTTTATACCCTGAAAAACAAGGAAAAGAGGAGAATACAAAATCCAAACTAAGAAGAAAATAAACTTTAGAACAAAGTAACCAAAGAATACAGTGAAACAAATGTTTGGTTCTTTCATAAGAGTGACAAACATAGGAGTCTCACTGGCAACACAAGAATAAAAAGGGGTGCATCCTGGGATCTGTACGAAAAGACTTCAATTGACGGTCCAGCAGTTTTGGGGTTCCCCTGAGAGCATGGCCCCTAGCTCTGATGCTGCCCTTACCCATAAATTATAATGAAGGTCTACTCTCTGGACAGGAATGGATTGGACTTGGCGATGCAGAGTGACCATATATTGGATGCACTTTATGGTTCTATACATCTACAGGATATCATCCTGCTGACCTCTGGCTGGAGGAAGGAGAGTGGGTAGAGAGGAGAGGAAAAGAGGCTGTTGGGAGGATGAGACATGTATGGAGCAGAGAGGAATAGTGTGCCATCACCAGAAAGGGAGAGCAGTGGAAGCTGCATATAGGTGGACATGTAAATTTATACGGGAATGTACATTTTCACTCAGTCGTGCTAAATAAATTTTAAAAAAAGTGACAAACATAGCACTATACTGGCAATGGGAAATAAAAAGAGTAGCCAAAAGAGCTAAAGTGGGAAATAAATGTGACTAAATTATTATCAGTAACATTATTATAAAAATGATGATAGAGTGCTATGAAGAAATTAAATAATCTCGGAAAAAAACAAATTGCTGTATACAGATAACCCAAATTGACTAAACATTACTGTCTACAAACAGACTTGAAGTCAAAGAAAAGATTGAATCACTTAAAAAAAAACAACTAAGTTAAGACAGATTCACTGGGGAATACGCCAAACAGTTCAAGAAGTGACAGCAATAGTTGTCAAACTCTCAAAAACAGAAGAAAACACGTCCTAATTCCATTCTTGGAGGCCAACATTACCTTGGTTCCAAAGCTAGACAAAGACTTAAAAGGAAAGAACACTGCAGACCGTATCCTTTATGAATATAGAAATAAAAATTCTAAACAAAAACTGCAGTAAACATTTCAGATGATACTAAGAGGATGGTACCCAGTGACTAAAGAATGACAAGTCATTCGAGGAATGAAAATCTGTGCAACATAAAATAAGTTAATTCAATATACAATATTGGTTGAATGAGTGAAGTCCTATATAATACCTCAATTAACACAGAAAATACATTGAGAAAACTGACAATCCTTTCATTATAAAAGCACTGAGCAAATGAAGAAAAATTTCTTAACAGGAGAGATGCAATTGATGAAAAACTGCCTGACAACATCATAATTAGTAGTGACTTACCAAACTTCTTCCCCTAATGTGAGAAACAATAAAATGACTTGTACTTCTCGCAGTTATATGAAACAATGTTCTGCAAGTACCAGCCAGAATAATTAAATCTGAAAAAGAAACACCAGCAAAAACAGGAATAAGTGTTTTCATTATATTTGAAGATAATTATTTGCACACACACACTATAACTTTCTACAGATAAGCTAGAGAAGTTTTTAAATTAATTTATCCACGTTTCGTGCTAAAGACTGTAATCATTAAATTTGTATGTCAACTTGGTTGGACCCCAATTCTCAGTGGTTTGGCAGTTGTATAATGTTTTGACAACTTCCATATTAAGATTTGATGTAATGTGATTACTTCCATAATGGCATCTGTTGTGAGCAGCCAGCCAGTTCAAAGGGAGTTTCTTTGAGCATGTGACCTTCATCAAGTATTAGCAGACATTCTGACAACGTGATGGACCTCTGCTTCTTGGGAATCCTGTAGCTGGCTGCTCTTCATCTGACCTCTAGTTCTTGGGACTTAAGCCAACAATTTACCTGCTGCCTGGCCTGCCAATCTTCAGGGCCTGTGAGAAACAGCCCTGCTCTCTCATCTGTCGGTCATCAGTTCAGCAGTCCCTGTGGGTAATAAACAAGTAGACACTTCTATCCTAACCCACCGACTTGGAATATTACAACTTCTGCAAGCACTTGGGCCATTTTCTTGATATAAATTTCTCTCTCCGTATGTATTTAAACTGTCTGTCTGTAGATATAGATATAGAGATAGGATTTATATGTGTACACACACACACGCATGTATGAGAGAGAGAGAGCATGTGTATATATGTATTTGGAACCCTGGCGGCATAATGATTAAGAGTTTGGCTACTAACCAAGAGGTTGGTAGTTCAAATCCACCAGCCACTCCTTTAAAAACCTACACTTCAGTTTCCAAGGTATGTTTCTAGTATATATACACTTTACTGATTTTTCTTCTCTAGACAACCCAACCTAAGACATTCAGTGGTTCTAGAGAAAAAAAAATTATAAGGATAAGTCTTTTGAATTTGTTTGCAAGTCTGGCTAGTCTTAAAGAAGTTGATGACTCTGTTTCTAATACTAAGGAGGTAGTCTATGGAGTAATGTAACAACACAGTATGCAAAATACCACCACTGATACATCAGGTATTGATGAAAAACTGGGTTTTGGATGATAGTACATGTGATAACGTTTCATAATTTTGTCACAACAAAAAGCGTAAGAAAGGTGGTTGGTTGGTCCTAGTTTTACTAGACAAACTGGTAAAAGAAAGAAGTGATCTCAGGGCTTCAGAGTTGTTGACCAAGCACTACCTCAAAGACTTGAGATTTGGTACTTGTGTCCTGAGAGAGCCATATTTCTTTTTCTTTCTTTCTTTCTCTCTTTTTTTTTTTAAATTGTGATTGAGTCAGTGTATAATCAAGTTTAAATTTGGATACCTGCCTATGTGCAGCTCCTTCTTTTCTTCTTGCCCGGTGACAGCATACTCCTTTCTATATATGTCACATCCTCCTAACAATCCCCTGTCGCATCCTTGCCACCTGTCGACTCCCCTCCAATAAGACGCCAGTAGGATGACATCCTATAAACCCCTAGCACTGCTGCTCTGTCCTTGAAGTATGGGGTTAAGATTGGAAGAGTTTTCAAGTTACGTTGAAGTCCATTTAAACTGATCTTGTTTCTAATGTGTGCTGTCACTGATTTGATGCAACCAAATTTCTATCAACTATCTAACCTATAAGCAATCCTCCGTGCCCTGTCTTCATCCTCTACGTTGCAGCCATCAGAGTCATTTCTTCTATAAATGAGTCTGTTTTCAAGTCCTCATAGTAGGCATCTCATACAATGTTTGTCCTTGTGCTGCTGATTGATTTCACTCTATATAATGTCTTACAATTGAAACTAGGTTATGAGATGCTTCCTAAAATCATCATTATTCTTTGTCATTGCATAGTGTTCCACTGAGAATACATACCATCTTTTATTTATCCATTCACCTGTTGGTGGGCATCTGGGTTGATTCCATTTGTTTGCTGTGGTGGACTGTGCTGTCATAAACATTCATGTGCATGTATCTGTTCATATGACTGCCCTTGCTTTCTCTAGGATATATGCCAAGCAGTGGGATTACTGGGTCAAATGGTATATCTATTTCAAGCTTCTTAAGTAAGTTCCAGATTGCTATCCAAAGAGATTCTTCCATTTTTCAATCCCAATACAACTGTAGGAGAGTTTCAGTTTCTCCACAGCCTCTCCATTATTTGTTGTTTCATCTTTTAGATGTATCTTTTAGATCATGGGCAACTTCTTTGGGGTGAGATGCTGTCACATTGTCATTTTGATTTGGATTTCTTTAATAGCTAATTATAGTTAACATTTCTGCAGGTATCTTTTGGCTGCCTGAATGTCCTCTTTAGAGAAATGTCTCTCCATTTCTTTTGCCCAACACTTAATTGGGTTATTTATCCTTTTCTTGTTGATATTTTGCAATACCTTGTAGATTACGGAAATCAGACATTAGTCTGACACAGTTGCCAAATATTTTTTCCCATTCTTTGGATGAAGTCTTTGAATGAGCAAAAGTGTTTGATTGGTCTATTTTCTCTTCTGTTGATTGTGCTTTGTTTGTCAGATTTTGAAGTCTGTCAACATTGTGTATTAAAATATCCATTTTTAATCCTATTTTATCTTTGGTGAGCTTTATCATTTTAGATGGCATATTGAGGTCTTTTATCCAGTTTGAGTTGGTTTTTGTGTAAGGCGTGAGGTACAGGTCTTGTTTCAATTTTTTGAAGATGGATATCTGGCTTTGCCAGAACCATTTGTTAAAGAGACTGTTTTTACCCCAGTTTACAATCTCAGGGACTTTGTAGAATATTGACTGTTAATAAGAGTGATACTGGATATGGTGGCATCTCTGGTGTCTCAACTCTATTCCATTGGTCTGTAAGTGTTTTTTTCTTTTTCTTTTGTTAACAACACCAGGCAGTTTTGACTACTGTGTCAGTGTAATAGATTCTAAAGACAGGTAGTGAGAGGCCTCCTAGAATGTTCTTCTATAGTAGTGCTTTGTTTCTTCCCCTTCCAAAGAGATCTGGTGATTTGTTTCTCCACCTCACTGAAAAATGTCCCTGGAATTTGTATTGGGATTGCATTATATATATAGATTGCTTTGGACAAAACAGACATTTTCACAATGTTAAGTCTTCCTATCCATGAGCAGAGTAGATTTCCTATTTATGTAAGGCACTCTTATCTTCTTGCAGTGAGGTCTTGTAGTTACCTGGTACAGGTCTCTTCTCTAGTTAGATTTATTTTTAGGTATTTCAGCTTCTTGGAGGTGATAGTAAATGGTACTGATTTGGTGATGTCTTCTTTAATGATCTCATCCTTGGTGTAAAGGAATCCTACTGATTTACTTACACACATCTTGTATCCTGATACTTTGCTGAACTCTTCTATCGGTTTGAGTAGTTTACTTATGGATGCTTTAGGAGTCTCTGCATATACAATCATATCATCTGCAAATAGGGAGATTTTTACTTCTTTGTCATACAGATATCATCTATAACTTTGTCTTGTTTAATTGCTGTGGCCAGAAATTCTAGTACAATGTTGCATAGGAGAGGTGAGAGTGGGCATCCTTTTCTAGTCCCTGTTCTCAAGGGGAATTCTTTCGGTCTCTTTCCATTCAGCATGATGTGGGCAGTTGGCTTTGTGTAGATGGCCCTTATTGCATTGAGGAATCTCCCCTCTATTCATATTTTGCTCAGTGTTTTTAGCATGAATGCGT
Organism: Heterohyrax brucei; assembly: GCA_028571685.1. Lineage (NCBI taxonomy): Eukaryota > Metazoa > Chordata > Mammalia > Hyracoidea > Procaviidae > Heterohyrax > Heterohyrax brucei. Next base: position 13,397,818 of record CM053167.1, on the reverse strand, counting down.
TTTTGGACTGTGTCAAATTTTTCTGCATTGATAAGATCAGGTGGTTCTTGTCTTTTGTATTATTTTTATGGTTGATCACATTAATTGTTTCTCTGATGTTGAAGCAGTCTTGGATCACTTGTATGAATCCAACTTGGTTGTGATGAATTATTTTTTTGATATGTTGTTAAATTCTATTCACAAAGATTTTGTTGAAGATCTTTGCATCTAGGTTTGTGAGTGATATTGGTCTGCAGTTCTCCTTTTTTGTTTAGTCTTTCCCTAGCTTTGGTACCAGGGTTATGCTGGTTTCCTAGAATGAACTGGAGTGTATTCCATCCCTTTGTATGCTGTGAAATAGTCTCTGTAGTATTGGGGTTAACTCTTCTCTAAAAGATCAGTAGAATTGTGCAGTAGAGCAATCTGGACCAGGGCTGTTTTCAGCTGGTAGTTTTTTGATAACTTTTTCAAGCTCTTCCTTTATGATGGGTTTTAAGTTGTTCTGCTTCTTCTTATGATAATTTTGGTAGGTAACATGAGTGTAGGGATTTGTCCATTTCCTGTAGGTTTTCAAATCTGTTAGAGTACAGTCTTTTGTAGTATTCTGTTATGATACTTTTGATTTCTGTTGGATCTGTTGTGACATCTTCCATCTCATTTCTTATTGTGGTTATTTGTTTCATTTCCTGTTATTGTTTAATAAGTTTAACCAATGGCTTGTCAATTTTGTGAATCTTTTATAAAAATCAGTTCTTGGTCTTACCAATTTTTTCAATTGTTCTTGTGCCCTCTGATTCATTTAGTTTTGCTCTAATCTTTATGATATGTTTTCTTCTAGTAACTGAGGGATTCTTCTGTTGTTCTCTTTCTTCTTGCTCAACTTGTAGGGTTAATTCTTTGGTTTGGGTCCTTTATCCCTTCCAGATGTGTGCATTTTTACAGATAATTGACCTCTGAGCACTGCTTTGTCTGTATCCCTAAGTTCTGGTAGGAAGTGTTTTAATTCTCATTTGAATCCATAAATTTTGTTATTTCATCCTTGATTGATAACCCATGGCTTTTTGAGCAAGGTCTTGTTCAGTTTCCATGAGTTCCAATTTCTGTCTATGTTTTTTCCGCTATTGGTCTAGACTTGTATGGCTTTATGGTCTGAGAACGTACTTTGCAATAATTGTGGTTTGGATTTTGTTGAGATTTGCTTTATGTCCTAATAGTTGGTCTATTTTGGAAAATGTATGTGTACACTGCAGAAGAAAGTATAGTTATCTGTTGATAAATAAACAGTTCTGTCTATGTTGATGAGGTCTAGTTGCTTAGTTGTGGCACTAGATCTTCAGTTTCTTTACTGAACTTTTTTTTCTGGAAGATCTGTCCAATACTGAAAGTGAAGAGTTGAAGTCTCCCACTCTTATTCTGGAGTGATCTCACTTTTCAATGTATTCAGTGTTCCTTTGACATATTTAGATGCTCTAGTATGGCGGGCATAAATATTTAATATTGTTGTGTCCTGCTTGTGTAGTGAAACTTTCAGCAGTAATAGTGACTATCCTTGTCCATGATGGTAGATTTTACATTAAAATCTATTTTATCTGAGATTAGTATTGCCACAACTGCCGTTCTGTATATTGCTAGCTTGTTACATATGCTTCCATCCTTTAATTTTCAGTTTGTTCATATATCTAAGTCTAAGGTGAGTTTCTTGTAAGCAACATATAGATGGTTCATGTCTTTTATCCAAGATGTCACTCAGTGTCTCTTTAGTGGAGTGTTCAGTGTTTACATACAGTATAATTATTGATAGGTATATATTTAGTGTTGTTATTTTGACTTTTTTTTTGGTGTGTTCTCTGTTGCTGTTAATTTACTGTTATGGATCATTCTTCATGGGTTGATTTTTCATCTATTCACTGTTGGTTTTGTGTTTATCCAGACTCCTATGTTACATTTCTTGTTCTGATATGCCAAGCCAAGTGCCGTTGAGTCAGATCATCTTTATTGTACTTTGTGGCTACCCCTATGGTCCTGCTTAATAATCTAAGTTGAAACCCAATTTTAACTTCTACTTGACTTATTAACTTCTTCTCCATCTGAAAGGACTATACCTACTGTAACATATCTCTCTTTTTAATGTGATGGTATTTTAGTTTTCATAATATCATCATTGGATCCCTTCCTTTAATATTATAGTTTTGATTGAATTTTGTGCCTTCTCTAACTGAGTATGTTTCTGGATGTTGTGTTGTGCATTGCATCCTGAAATATAGACTTAATGGCTTTGGTTATCTAAGCTGAGAGGTTCTTTCAGTATTTCTTGTAGCTTTGACTTGGTTTTTACAAAGTTGTAAGTTTCTGTTTTTCTGTGAATGTCTTAATTTCATTTTCATATTTGAAAGGTCGTTTCACAGAATATATAATTCTTGGTTAGAAGTTTTTCTCCTTCAAGGTTTTGAACATGCCATCCTACTGCCTCTGTGACAACACAGTTTCTGCTGAGAAGCCAGAAGAAAGCCTACAGGGCTTCCCTGTGAGTCTCATTGCCTTTAAGAGTTTCTGCTTATGTTTCATTTTGGTAAGCTTGATTATAATATGTCTTGATGTCTTTCCTTTGGAGTCAATTTTATGTGGAATTCAATACACATCTTTGATATCTGTTCTCTTCTTTCATGATTTCAGGGAAGATTTCTGTCAGCAACTCAACAGCAGTACTCTCTGTGTTTTCTCATACTCCTCCCTGTTCAGGAACTCCACTTAGTGGTAGATTGTTCCTCTTGATAGAGTGCCATGTGTTTCTTCATGCTTCTTCGTTTTTCTTTTTCTTTTCTCTGACTTCTCCTCATGTATGCTGTGTGAGTAGTTCTGTCTTCCAAGTTAGAGAGTCTAGTTTCTGTTTGTTCAATTGAGTTCTTTTGTCTTTGTGTCCAATGGCCTTATTCTGTAAATTTGTTACTAATCTGTCAGATTTCAGGATGCTAATGTTCCATCAGATAAAACAGCTTGCTTATGTTTTCATTTTGCTCTGCTGCATTTTGTATAATGTATGGGAGGGCTCTATACATAATTCCTTTGTACTTGACCTCTGACAGTTTCAGAAAGCCTTCTTCGTCTGTGAAGTTCTTTGATTCTTTATTTTGAGAGTTTTCTGGAGCCATGGATGAAGTTTTTTAAAGTGTTTCATTAAGATTGCCTTCTGAACATCTAGAGGCTGTTTATTTTCTCTGGTGTTACCTTAACAGGACCTGAGACACAGTTCTGAGGAAAAAAATGATCAACAGCCACCTCTATGTATTCCAGTGCATGGGCCCACTGGACTGTCTAGGGTAGCAGGTTTTGCCTCCTAGCTGAAAATGGCACAGTCCTACTTTCAGAGTCACTGGAGATAGTCAGCTAACCCCATGGTATAGATCAGTTCAGGTTGAAAGAGATACTGATGGGCTACACTGTAGTTATTTTTCTAGGCAGTCTTAATTTTAAAAGGTAAAAGCTATCTGACTGCTTCTAGTATCAGTCAAGTGGTCAGGTGTGGTAGTCCCTCCCGCCAGCTTACAATGGAGGGGACTCATCAGCTTGTCTCCAGATGCTGTGATATAGTTCAAAGTAGGACAGGCTACCGGTCTGTTGTCATATCCTTCCAGGCCCCTCTTGTAAGGCTACACAGTGCTAAACACAGCTTTTCTCCTGGCAAGATGCCCCTCCTACTGGGACTGCCTCCCTACCTGGGAATTAGCCCCTGCTGAGGCCTCTAGTTGGATATTTATGCCTCCCAGTCAAACAAAATAGTGTCCTGGTCAACCTGTCCTGCCCCCACAAAACAGCAGAATCTATGGTGGAGGTGCAAAAAGAGAGGGTGGGGAACTGTGGTGCTCTGAGACTGGAGCTGGGCTCTCAAAATGTGGCTATTCTACCCACTGATCATTTTAGCACTGTGGATCTGCATAGCTGCTCTTGAGCTGCTCCCCACCTGCCAGCCAACAAAAAGGAAAAAAATGTTAAAAACACCAGTCTGCCATCCAGTTCAGCTCAGCCAAAAACAAGCTGCTTCCCATTTAGTGGCATGCAATCTAAACCGACAGCCCTATGGCATGTCGTAGGGCTTACTCGGTGTCCAGAAAGCTCTGTTCAGTTATGAATCCAGGCTTTAGTGTCCAGAGGAAGTTAAGGAGATGAATGTCTAGTCAGCCACATTGACTCTGCCTTATTTCTTGTAACAGAATCAATATTGGAGTAACAGCTATTAGGAAAAACCAAGTAAAAGGCATTAGAACTGTCTCTACCCAGGAAAATAGTAAACCAAAAGCAGTGCTGCATTCCTGGAGGGACTGTACAGGTTATTGCCACTACTGAGCACTTGACAGTGGCAAGAGTTGTGATTCCCACCACATGCCTTCAGCTTGCCTGTTTGGCCAGTATAAAACACAGATGTATCTTGGAGAATGACAGTGATTATAAACTTAAGCAAATGGGCACTTGAATTTCAGATGTTGTTCCAAATGTTGTGTCTCAACATGAAGACAACTAAAATCCTCACAACTGGACCGGTAACCATGATGAACAGAGAAAGAATTAAGTTTTTCATGAACTTAATTTTACTCAGTTCCATAATCAATGCCCACAGAAACAGCAGTCAAGAAATCAAAAGCCACATTGCACTGGAAAAGTCTGCTGCAAAGGAATTCTTTAAAGTGTTGAAAAGTTAAGATGTTACCTTACTCAAGGCACAGTATTTTCAGTCTCATATGCATATGAAAGCTCAGCACTGAACAAGGAAGACAGAAGAAAAACTGATATCATTCAATTGTGGTGCTGGAGAAGAATTGTGAATATTGAACCAAATGTTGAACCAAAAGAACAAACAAATTTGTTCTACAAGAAGTACAGCCAGTGTGCTCCTCAGAAGCAGGCTTAGTGAGACTGCATCACAAGTTTCAGACATGTCAGGAGAGATTAACATACGGAGAAGCACATCATGCTTGGTAGAGTGGGAGGTTAGTGAAACAGACTCTCAGAGAGATGGATTGACACAGTGTCTGCAATGGTGGAGTTAAGCATAAAAACAGTTGTGGACGTGGCATAGGACTAGGCAGTGGTTCATTTCATTGTGCATAGGGTCAGCATACAGCTACCATTGCATGAAATGGGAATTCCAGAACAGTTAATTGAGTTCCTAAGGAATCTATATGGATCAAGAGGCAGTTGTGGAAACAGAACAAGGGGGCACTGCATGGTTTAAAGTCAGAAAAGCATGTGTCAGGATTGTATCCTTTCACCATACCTTTTAAATCTGTGTGCCGAGCAAATAATTGGAGAAGCTGGATCATATGAAGAAGAACAAGGCATCAGGATTAAAAGATGACTCATTAACAACCTGCTTTACCCAGACAACACCACCTTACTTGCTGAAAGTGGAGAAGACTCGAAACCCTGACTGATGAAGATCAAGGACCACAGCCCACAGTATGGGTTGCACTTCAACATCAAGAAAATGCAAATCTTCACAACTGGACCAGTAAGCAGCATTGTTTCAAACAGAGAAAGGACTGAGGTTGTCAAGGATTTCATTTTCCTTGGGTCCACAATCAATGCCCATGGAAGCAACAGTCAAGAAATCAAAAGACGCTTTGCACTGGGAAAGTCTGCTGGAAAGGATCTCTTTAAGTGTTGAGAAGTAAAGATGTTACATTAAAGACTAACATGCACCTGACCAAAGCTATGGTATTTTCAATCGTGTCATATGCATGCGAAATCTGGACAATGAAAAAACAAGACAGAAGAAGATACGATGCCTTTGAATTGTGGTGTTGGAGAAGAATGTTGAAATGTATCATGGATCCATTGTGCACGGGGTTGCTGTGAACTGGAGCTGACTCAACAGCACGTAACAGCAACATGATGGTCACTATCAGCTGGAACCAACTCTGTGGCATTTAACAGCAGTAACAATCCCAGACCGAGAACCATAACCATGTGAGGTGCTTCCCCAGGTTAAACAGGTAGTGGAAAAAGATTGTTTATAACTGTTAGAACTCACTATCAGTATTTTAATCATCTAGTGCTTCTCTAACAGAAGTAAAACAAAGTAGATGGCTTTATTTAGCAAAGAAAAGTTTATTTTCACACAATCCAGTAGGCTACAAGACCAAATTCAGAATGTCCACTCCAGTATAAGGCTTTCCCTCTTGTCATCTCTGGAGGAAATTTGTTGTATTGCATCAGTCTTTGTTTAGGAAGCATCTTAGCACAGGAACTGCAGGTACAAAGGACTCACTCTACTCCCAGTGCTGCTCTCTTGATGATGTGAGGTTCCCAAATCTCTCTGTCAGAACTTTTTCCTTCATAGCAAGTGACTACGTTGAGCACAAACACACTTACACATTGCATCTTTCTCTGCCAACACAACTGCTGCCCATCCACTCCCATTAACATCATACAGGCAGGAATTCCAAATGGAGGAACATCATACAATATCAGGTACTATGGCACAACCAAATTGTTACAGTTTTTTGTGGGAACACATTGAATCCGTGACAACCAGGTTCAGAAACTTGGATTGTAACTGTTAGGAATATTTGTGAGTATTTATGTTACCGTTACAAGTACACGCTTTCATACATCTTAGGCACAAAGACATAAATAGGGTGAAAGTGACAGGGATTTAAAAAAACAATGCAGACAGTAGTCAAAAGAGAACAACTATTAGACTATTTAAAATCTGTTAAAAGAAACAGGAAACTGCATAAGGATAGTTGATCAAGATATAACAATTATAAATATTTGTGTGCTTAATGTTAGAATTAGAAAGCATATTCTGACAAAAGTGAAGTGAGAAAAAGACAGATGAAAATAGTAATAGGAGACTAACACACCATTTTTGATAACAGGTTGAACAACTAAAAAGAAGGTCACTGAAGAAACAGAAAACTTCAGTTGTCATACAAACCAACTGGACTTATCAGACATATACAGAACATTCCATCCAACAATAATCCATCTAAAACCATACCACTGCCATTAAGTTGATTCAGACTCATAGTGACCCTGTCAGTAACCAATAATATGATTTTGTTGTTAGGTGCCATCAAGTTGGTTCTGACTCATAGCAACCCTACAGGTTGGAGTAAAATTGCCCCATAGAATTTCCAAAGAGTACCTGATGGATTTCAACTGTCAATATCTTGATTGACAGCCATAACACTGCACTACCATGCCATCAGGTTTTCCAACCAACAATATAGCACAATATACATCTCTTCTACAGCATAGATTATTCTCCAGGATAAACAAAGGAAGTCTCAATAAACTTTAAATGACTGAAATCATACCAAGTATGTTTTCCAACCACAACCTAACATTAGAGAGAGAAATAAAAGTGCAAAATACACAAATACGTGGAAATTGAGAAATTAAGAGGCAATGACAACATAGCATGCTAAAACCAGTGGGATACAGTGAAGGATAGCTCAAGAAGTAATTTATAACAAATGCCTACATTAAGAAAGAAGAAATACCCCACATCAAGAGCTTAACTCTACAACTTGAAAAAAAATGAGAAAACAAGAAAATTAGAAAAAAGCCATGCAAAGTTTCCAGAATAAAGGAACTAATAATAATGATAGGAACTAATAATAATGATAGCAGAAGTAAATGAAACTCAGAACAGAAAATAATAGAATAAACAAGACCAGAAGCTGGTGAAAAGATCAACAAAATCTGTAAAAATGTATACACACATTGTTATGTGACGCCATAGTGGGACAGCATACTTCTCCTTTCTATCCTGTACTTGTATGTCCATGTCCATTCAACCAGTTACTGTCTCTTTTTTACTTTTTAACTCACTTCTGGAAAGGTGCTACTAGTTTTATCACATGTATCTACTTGAACTCACTCATGACAAGTATCTTTACGTCCCATAGAAGAAGTTGATCATTCAAATGCTGGTTTTTGAATGGTTTAATGTGGGGCTAACAGACATTCCAGTAGCCATACTATCTGGCACCCCTCCAGTCTCAGTGAAACCATCAATTTGGTTTTCCAGCAGGAATTCAAGTTCTGTATCACACTTTTCTCCTGCTCCATCAGGGACTCTCTATTGTGATCTGTCTCAGGATGTCCATTGGTGGTAGCTGGTTTTACATTCCCCATACTGATACGTTTCTGCTTCTTGTGACCCTTTCTGTTCCTTGTGCTCAAATTTTCTTCATATCTTTAATGATCTTCATTCTCCTTTCATCCAGGTGGACTGGTGCATGTTTACTAGCTTTCAAGACTCTAAATGCCACTAACCAACATCAGAAGGAGAATATTTTCTTAGTTAAGTTTTATTATGACAGTTGAACTAGATATTCCCTGAAACCATGGCCTCCAGATTCCCTACCCCTCTTATTGTGACCCTCAAAGTATTTGGATGTATTCAGGAAGTTTCTTTGCTTTGGATTTAGTCTGGTACTACCACCTTCCCCATGTCTTTGATGCCTTTTATTCTCTTTTCCTTCCAGTATGTTGGGACCATTTGATACTCCTTAGATGACAGCTTACTAGTTTTTAAGATTCTGGACACCAATCACCAGAATAGGACACAGAACATTTTCATAGAGGGTAGAGAGGGTAGAGGGGAACAAAAACCGCTTAGCTATACCATTTGACCTGGATGTCCTCTGAAACCATGGTCCTCAGATCCATGGTCCTGTTATTCTGACTTAGGAAAGCTCTTAGCCTTAGTGTAGTCCATTAGTGTTAATCTCCCTTCTATTGCATGCCAGTTCCTTCATTTAATCCAATCCCTATCTGCTCTCTAATCTATGGATACTCGTTTTCCTCCCACCTCTCCCTTACAACTATCAGAGATTAGTTTCTTCAGTGCTTAAAAGTTTCCTAGCATCTTTATAATAATGGTCTCATACTGACTAATTCTACCTACCGTAATGTCTTTCAGGTAACTCCATGTTATCAGAGGTTTCCCAAGATCGTTGGTGCTCCTTATTGTTTCATAGTATTCCAGTATACATAATATAAATATACCAGTTTCCTTATCCACCCATCTATTGATGGACACCTAGATTGATTTCATCTTTTTGCTGTTGTGGACAGTACTGCAGTAAACACTTGTGTGCATGTATCTATCTGTGTGACAGGCCCTATTTATCTAGGACATATTCTAAGCAGTAGTATTGCAGGATAGTATGCTATTTGTACTTCCAGCTTTTAAAGAAAGCATGAAATCTTTTCCAAAGTGCTTATACCATTTGACATTTCCACTGGCACGGTAGAAGAGTTTCAGTCTCTGTACAATCTCTCCAACATTTACTATTTGTTGTTTTTTTGATTAATGCCAACCTTCTGGAGTGAGATGGTATCTCATCGTAATTTTGGGTGTTTTTTTGATTAATACCAACCTTCTTGGGTGAGGTATCTGATCATAGTTTTGATTTGGATTTTTTTAATGGTTAATGATTCTGAGCACTTCCTAGTGGTGTCCTGAATTTCTTCCTTGGTGAAGTGCCTGTTCATATGCTTTGCCCATTTTAAACTGGGTTATGTGTCTTTTTCTTGTTAAGGTTTTGCAGTACATTGTAGATTATAGATAATTAATGCTGATCAGGTTTTTGGTTACAAAATTTTTTCCCCCAGTTTGTAGGTACTGTTTTTACTCTATTGGTAAAGTATTTGTATGAGCATAAGTATTTGATTTTAAGGAGTTCCGATTTATTTTCTGTTTGTGCACTGTTGGTAATATTTTGTATTCCATTTATACCATGTACTAGGACTTCTAGCATTGAACTTATTGTTTTCTTCTATGACTTTTATCTCTGTGGATTTTATATTTAGTTCTCTGATTCAGAGATATAGATCTTGTTTCTTTCTTCTTTGGATATAAATATTCAGTTTTGTCAGTACCATTTGTTGACTGGAATGCTTTGTTCTCGGTATGTGGACTTTGGTCCTTTGTCAAATATCAGCTGCTCATAGACAGATGGTGTTATGTCTGGGTTCTCAATTCTTTTCCATTGGTCTACATGTCAGTTTTTGTACAAGGACCAGGCTGTTTTGACTAGGGTTGCATTGTAATAGTTTCTAAAGTTAGGTAGCATGAGGCCTCCCACTTTGTTCTTCCTCTTCAATAATACTTTACTTATCCAGGGCTTCTTCCCTTTCCATAAAAGTTGATTCATTTCTCCATCTCAATAAAAAAAAATTATACTGGAATTTGTATCGGGATGACATCATATCTGCAGATTGCTTTGGGAAGAACAGAAGTTTTCATGATGTTGAATTTTCCTAGCCATGGACAATGTAAGTTTCTCCCCTTACACATTCCTCGTTTGGTTTTTTGCTGTAGAGTCTTCTAATTTTCATTGTGTAGATCTTTTACATCTCTGGTTAGATTTATTCCTATGCATTTTATCTTCTTGGGCACTATTATAAATGGTAATGATTTGCTGATTTCCTCTTCGTTAGTCTCTTCATTGATGTAAAGGATTCCCGCTGTTTTATCTATGTTTATTTTATATCTTGATACTTCGCTGAATTCTTCTTTTTAGTTCCAGTCATTTTCTGGTGGTTTCCTTAGAGTTTTCTGTGTATGAGATTGCATCACCTGCAAATAGGGACACTTGCATTTATTCCTTACAAATCTGGACTTTTTTCCTTTATCTCTTTTGATTGCTCTGCCTAGAACCTCTAGCACAATGTTGAATAAAAGCAGACAGTGGGTCTTGTCTAGTTCCCATTCTCAAAGGAAGTGAGTTCTCACTCTCCATTTAAGATAACGTTGGCTGTTGGCTTTGCATAGATGCCCTTTAATATGTTGAGAAATGTCCTTTCTGTTTCTGTTTTGCTGTGAGTTTATAGTATGAAAGGGCTTTGGACTTTGTCCCCATGTCTTTTCTGCAGAAATTGATAAAATCAAGAGGTTCTTTTGTTTTAACTGTGTCATTAATTACATTGTTTTTCTAATGGTGAACTGTCCCTGCATCTCTGGTGTGAATACTTCTTGGTCATGGTGAATTTTTTTTTTTTTTTTGAAGTCTTATTTAATTGTATTTGCTTTTTTAAAAGGATTTTTGCATCTAACTTCATTTAAGAGATACTGGTCTTTAATTTTCCCTTTTTTGCACTATCTTTCCATGGTTTTAGTATGAAAATTATGCTGTCTTCCTAGAATAAATGTTCTAACCTCTGAAATACCTTTAGTAATAGTGGTGTTAACTCTTCTTTGAAAGTTTGGTAGAATTCTCTAGTGAACTCTGGGCTAGGACTTTTTTTGTTGGGAGGTGTTTTTTTTTTTAACTTTTTAAATCTCTTCTGATAGGTTTACTAAGTTGTGCTTCTGTTTGTACTAGTTTTTGAAGGCAGTGTGATTCTAGAGATTTGTCCTTTTTCTCTAGGCTTTCAAATTTATTAGAATACAAATTTTTTTATAGCATTCTTTTAATTTCAACTGGGTCTATTTGAGTTTCATGCATTTAATTTGTTTTTTGAGTTATTTTCTTGCTTTCCTCTTTTTCTTTTGCCAGTTTCACCAATACCTGATAGATTTTTAAAATATCTTTTCTAAAAATTTGCTTTTGGTCATGTTACTACTGTTTCAATATTTTTTTTGTGTGTCCCCTAATTCCTTTAGTTCAGTTTTAATTTTTATTGTCCATTTTCTACTGGTGCTTGAGGGTTCACTTGTTGTTGTCAGTCTACTTGTCCAAGTTGTAGGTTTAATTCCTTGATTTGGGCCCTTTCTTCTTTTTGAATATGTGAATTTATGGAGGTAAATTGACCTCTGAGCAATACTTTCGCCGCATCTAACAGCTTCAGATAGGATGTGTTTTCATTCTCTCTGGGTTCTATGAATTTCCTTATTCCATCTTTGATTTCTTTGGTAACCCAGAATATTTTGAGTTAGGTGTTTATTTTCCAAGTGTTTGATTTTTAACTCTTGATTTTTCCACTATAGATTTTGATTTTTATAGCTTTACGGTCTGAGGAGATTCTTTACAATATTTCACTGGTTTGGATTTTATTAAAGTTTACTTTATGGATTAATATGAGGTCTATTCTGGAGAATGTTCATGTGCATTGGAAAAGAAGGTGTACTTGTCTCTTGTAGTGTTGAGTGTTCTATATATGTCTGTGAGGTAGAAGTGGTTGATTGTGGCCCTTACATCTTTTGTGTATTTATTAAACTTCTTTATGGATATTTTGTCACTGAAAGTATTGTTTTGAGGTCTCTTATCATCATTTTGGAGCTATCTATCTCCTTTTTCAATGTTGGTAGAGTTCACTTGACATATTTAGAGATTCTGTCATTGGGTGTGTAAATATTTAATATGTTTATGCCCTCTTGATGTCTTGACTCTCTAAACAATATATAGTGACCTTCCTTGTCTACTCTGATGGATTTTATTTTAAAGTCTATTTTATCTGGAATGAATATTGCCACTTCTCTACTTTAAATGTTGTTAGTTTCGTATGTTTTTATATCTTTCTAGTGTCAGTTTGTTTGCATCTTTAAGTCTAAGAAGTGTGTCTTCTAGGCAGCCTATATATGAACTATGCTTTTTTATGTATTCAGCTACTCTGTCGATTAGTGCCTTTAAGCCACTTGAATATGATCATGAATAGGTAAATTTAGTGTGTTATTTTATACATTTTTCATGTGTTGTGGATGATTTTTATTCAAAATTTTCTGCTCTGTGTAATGTTTTGATTTGCGGGTTTTCATCCCTTTCACTTTTGATAGTTTTATATCTGCTGAGATTTCTTCATTTTGTTTCTTGTTTTGATGTGCAGCATTTTCCTAACGGTCTAAATTTAAACCAGTCTGTAATTTTTTTCTGTTGCCTTGATTTTCTGTCCATCTTAGAGATCTTTGAATATATACATTTGGTGTACTCTTGTCATCACTAACATTCTGAGATATTCGTTTCTCTGTATTTAGTATTTTAACTTTGGTTTATTTTTTGTGGATTTCCTATTCATATTGACTGTCTGGATGTTCTGTCCTGCATTGCATCCTTGAGTATGTATTTGATTTATCAGTATTCTAACCAGAAAACTCCATTCATGTTTCTCATAATTTTGGTTGATTTTTATAAATTCTCTAAACGTCTGTTTCTCTAGAAGTGTCCTAATTTTGTTGCTGTATTTCACAGATGGTTTAAAATACCTTACTCATGCTTTAAATAGGATACTAACACCAGTAGAACCATAATGTAACTAATCCCTCACTTGTCTGTCAGTGTGCTGTAGTATGGGGACTTTCATGTTGCTGTGATTCTGCAAGCTATACTACTGGTATTCAGTTAGCAGCAAGGTCACCCATGGTGGATAGGGTCCAGCTGAGCTTTCAGACTAAGACAGACTAGGGAAAAGAACCCAGCAGTCTACTTCTGAAAAGAATTAGCCAGTAAACATTATGAATAGTAGTAGAACATTGTGTGATACAGTACCAGAAAATGAGTCCCCCATAGTAGAAGTCACTCAAAAGATGACAGGGGAAGAGCTGCCTTCTCAAAGTAGCGTCAACCTTGGTAATGTGGGTGGCATAAAGCCTTTCAGACCTTTGTTTGCTGATGTGGCATGGCTCAAGATGAGAAGAAACAACCATAAAAATCCATTAATAACTGAAATATGGAATGTAAAAAGTATGAACCTCAGAAAGCTGGAATTATTAGAAGTAAAGTGGAATGCATAAACATAGATATTCTAGGCTTTAGTGAGCTGAAATGACCAGTACAGGCCATTTTGAATCAGGCAATCACATGGTCTATTATGCTGGGAATGCAAGAGAGTCAAAGTATGACCTTGAGTACATCCTACCTGAATTTTGATTTGATGTGTTGAACACTGATGACAAAAGCCAGATGAACTGTGGAATGACATCTAAGACATCATCCATGAGGAAAGGAAGAGGTCATTAAAAAGACAGTAAAGAAAGAAAAGACAAAATTGGATTTCAGAATAGACTATGAAACTTGCTCTTGAATGTTGAGTAGCAAAAGCAAATAGAAAAAAGAAGTAAAAGAACTGAATAGAAAATTTCCAAAGGAAGCTTGAGAAGACAAAACAAAGTATTATAATGATATTACAAAAAGCTAGAAACAGAAAATCAAAAAGGAAGTTTACACTGTGCATTTCTCAAGCTGAAAGAACAGAAGAAAAACTTGAAATCTTGAGCTATAATAGTGAAGGATTCTGCAGTGAAAATACTAAACAACTCAGGAAGCGCCAAAACAAGAAGAAACTTTCCTGAGATTGTGAGCAAAGAGAACATAGGTATCCAAGATGTTTAGCAAACACAACAAAAGATAGACCCCAAAAGAAAGACACAAAGACATATTACAATCAACCTTAAGATGAAACATAAACAGATGCTTCTGAAGGCAGCACAGCTCAAAGCAGAACAAACATTCTGAGGGAAACCCTGTAGGTTTTCGTCTGACTTCTCTACAGAAACAATGCTGGCTAGAAAACACTGGGATGACACATTCAAAGTCAAGAAGGAGAAGAACTTCCAACCAAGAATTGCATATCCTGCAAAAGTGTCTATCAAATATGATGGTGAAATTAAGACATTTGCAGGTAAAGAGAATCTTCGAGACTTTGTAAAAACTAAACCAAAACTACACGAAACACTGAAGGAAGCTCTTTGCTTTGAAAAACAAACCCATAAATTGTATATTTTAGGTGACAGTAAAGGACACATCATCCAGACTTCTTATCAGCTAGGGGAGTCACATAACTTAACCAAAGCTACAAGATTAAAATGATGGAATCTGTGATCATATTAAAAGAGGGATACACTAGAATAGTTATAGTAATTTCAGATGGAGAGGAAGTTAGAGTTATGTAGTAGTTAAAATTGTGTTTAATCTTAGTGTATTAAGGGGAATAATAAGTGTAGTCATAAAGTAAATTAACAATACATGTCAAAACAATCAAAGCAATACAGAAGTCTAAACAAACACAAAATCAACATTGAAAAGTCAACCCATAGAGAAGAATAACCCAGAACATAACATTAAGGCAATGTAGAAAACCTCAATATAAAACTAATTACATCAAAATGGTGGCACTAAGCACATACCTGTCAGTAATCACATTGAATGTAAATGGACAAAATGCTCCAGTAAAGAGACAGCGAGTGACATCCTGGATCAAAGGGCACAACCTGCCTATATGTTGTTTATAAGAAACACACCTTCGGCTTAGAGATGAGAACAAATTGAGAATTAAAGGATAGAATAATATATACCAAGCTAACAGCATACAAAGAAGAGCAGATCTGGCAATACTAATAATCTCAGATAAGGATGGTAACTATTGCTGAAAGCTTCAATACTTAAGCAAGACTTAAGAACATTAAATATGTATGCACCTAACAGCAGAGCATCTAAGTACATCAAACAAACACTGACAACACTTAAAAATGAGATATCTCATTCCACAATAATCATTGGAGACTTGAACACTCCCCTTTCAGTTATGGATAGATGACCCAGAATAAAGCTCAGTGCAGATACAGAAGATCTTATTGCATCAATCAACCAACTTGACCTTACTGACATGTACAGATCTTTTCATCCATCAACAGATAAATACACCTTCTCTCCAAAGCAGATGCAACATTCTCCAGAATAGACCATGTGTCAGGTCATAAAGCACTTCTCTATAAAATCCAAACCACTAATTTACTGCAAAGTGTCTTCTCAGACCATAGAGCTATAAAAGTTGAAATAAGTAACAGAAAATACATAGGTAGAAATTCAAATGTATGGAAACTGAACAACACGTTGCTCAAAAAGCCTTGGATTATAGAAGAAGTCAAGGAGAAATTAAAGAAATTTATGGAATCAAATGAGAATGAAAACAAATCCAACCAGAATCTATGGGATACAGCAAAAGCAGTGCTCAGAAGTCAATTTATATCTATAACTGCACAAATCTGGAAAGAAGAAAGGGGCCAAATTAAAGAATTAACCTTACAGTTTGAAAAGAAGAACCAATCAGGTACAGAAGAAAACAGATTATAAGGATTAGAGCAGAACTAAATGAAATAGAGAATAGAAAAACAATTAGAATAAATCAACAAAATCGAAAGCAGGTTCTTTGAAAAGACTAACAAAATTGATAAACCATTGGCTAAACTCACAAAAAGAAACCACAGAAGATACAAATGACCCCATTAAGACATGAGACATGAGATGTTACAATAGATCCAGCTGAAATACAAAATATCATAACAGAATACTCTGAAAAGCTGTACTCTAGCAGATTTGAAAATCTAGAGGAAATGGAAAAATTTCTGAATTTGTATCATTCACCAATATTATCATAAGGAGAATTATATCAACCTAATAAGTCTATTACAAAGGAAGAGATTGGAAAAGTCATCAAAATACACCAATCAAAAAAAGTCCTGGCCAAGATGGCTTCACCAGAGAATTCTACCAAACTTTTAAAGTTTCTTACTATTGAGGCTATTTCACACCATAGAAAGGGATGGAATACTCCAAAATTCATTCTATGAAGCCAGCATAACCTTGATACCAAAGCCGGGGAAAGATTCTCACAAAAAAAGAAAATTACAGACCAATATCACTCACAATCCTAGATGCTGAAATCTTCAACAAAATTCTAGCCAATAGAATTCAACAACATATTAAAAAAATCATTCATCATGATCAAGTTGGTTTTATTCCAGGGATGCTAGGCTGGTTCAGCATCAGAAAAACAATGTTATCAACCATGTAAATAACCTAATCACATGATTTTGTCAGTTGATGCCAAAAAAAGCATTTGTCAAAGTTCAACACTCATCCATGCTGAAAACTCTCAGAAAAAATAGGAATAGAGGGAAAATCCCTCAATGTAATCAGTAGCATCTACACAAAGCCTTCATTGTCCTGAATGGTGAAATACTGAAAGAATTCTCTTCGAGAATGGGAACTAGACAAGCATGCTTACTCTCATTTCTCCTATTCAACATTGTACTAGAAATTCTGGCCACAGCAATTAGGCAAGACAAAGAAATAATGTGCATGTATATCAGCAATGAAGAAGTAAAATTCTCCATATTTGCAGATGATACGATTGTTTATACAGAGAATCCAAAGGAACCATAAGCAAACTACTGGAACTAATAGAAGAGTTTAGCAAAGTAACAGGATACAAGATAAACCTAAGTAAATCAGTAGGATTCCTTTATACCAACAGTGAAATTATTGAAGAAGAAATCACCAAAACAATTCCATATACTATAACCCCCAAGAAGATAAAATACCTGCCAATAAATCTCTCTAGAGAAATCAGATATCTTTACAAAGAGAACTACAAGACTTTACTACAGGAAACTTAGAGAAACTTACATAAATGGAGTATTTTACCATGCTCATGAATAGGAAGGCTCAATATTGTGAAAATGTCCTTTTTACCCAAAGCAGTCTATTTATATAATGCAATCCCAATACAAATTCCTGTGGCATTTTTTAATGAGATAGAGGAACAAATCATCAACTTCATTTGGAAAGGGAAGAAACCTCGGATAAGTAAAGTGCTACTGAAGAAGGAGAACACGTTGGGAGGCCTCTCACTACCTGACTTTAGAACCTATTACACTGTTACAGCAGTCAAAACAGCCTGGTAGTTGTACATAAAGAGACATATAGACTGAAGGAACAGAGTTAAGACTTCAGAGATGTCACCATTCTGTTATGAACAGTTGATATTTGACAAAGTCCCCCAAATTTTAAATTTGGGTAAGAACAGTATCTTTAACAAATGGCACTGGCAAAATTGGGTATCATCTGCAAAAAATTGAAACAAGACCCAATTCTCACACCTTATACAAAACCCAACTCAAACTGGATGAAAGGCCTAAATATCAAATCTAAAACAATAAAACTCATCCAAGATAAAATAGGATCAACAATGAAAATTTTAATACACAATATCTACAGACTTCAAAACCTGACAAACAAAGCAAAATCAACAGAAGAGAAAATAGATCATTGGGAACTACTAAGAATCAAACACTTTTGCTCAGCCAAAGACTTTATCAAAGGAATTAAAAGACCACTTACAGAACAGGAAAAAAATATTTGACAACTCTATGTCAGACCAATGTCTGATCTCCATAATCTATAAAGTATTCCAAAATGTCAACAAGGATAAATAATCCAATTAAGCAATGGGCAGAGATAGATGTTTCTCTAAAAAGGATATCCAGGCAGCCAACGACACATGCAGAATAGCTCACGATCATTAGCTATTAAAGAAATTCAAATCAGAACTACAATGAGATACCATCTCACCCAACAAGGTTTGCTATGATCCAAAAACCACAAAACAACAACTGCTGGAGGGCCTGTGAAGAAATTAGAACTCTCCTATACCGCTGGTGGGGTTGCAAAATGGTACAGCCTCTTTAGAAAACAATCTGGTGGTTCCTTAAAAAGCTGAAAATAGATATACCATTTGATCTTGTAATTCTGCTACTTGGAATTTATCCTTCAGAAACAAAGGTTGTCACACGAATAGACACATACACATGAATGTTTGTTGCAGCACAACCCACAATAGCAAAAAGTTGGAATCAACCTAGATGCCCATCAACAGGTGAATGGATAAGCAAAGAATGGTACGTATACTCAGTGGAACACTATGTTATGCTAAATACAATGACGCTTAGAAAACATCTCATAACCTGGTCTCATTTGGAAGAGATCATGCTGAGTGAAACCCATCAGTTTCAAAGGGACAAATTCTGTATGAGACCTCTGTTATAGGGACTTAACAAAAGAATTATCCACAAAAGAAAACGATGGTGTTGGCTACATGGAGGAATGGGGAGCTGAGAGTTTATCACAGATGAGATAATTGATAGATGTTAGAAAGTTTATTCTTTTACTGTGATCAATAAAAATTAATTAATTTTAAAAAAGAATTTTTGCAATGTTTTCATCAGGTCTGCTTGTTCCTGTTTACTTCTCATCATCGGTGATATGTCTCTCCCCTCAGGAAGATGTTTAATACATTTGTGCATTGCTATTTTCTTTCTGGAATTATCCCAATAAACTTGGACTAACATGTGCCTAATTTCACTTCTACTCTTGCCAGGTTTAACAAGAAATTTAATGTTTATTTGTTGTTCTCATTCAGCTCTGACATTCTTGTTATGGTACACAAAACTCACAACAACAATGAGTGTCACTCAGCAAGACAGTGCAACATGTTGACATGAACTCAGCTGTGAGACAGTGATATACCAAGGTTATGAAACCTTATCCAGTTGTTTGTACAGTGCTTGCTGCCAATATAAGTGCACCATAGGAAGTTTACACATTAAATTTCAGACCTTGTAGCTACTTGGTAGGACAGGATAGAACTGCTCCCATAGATTTTTCAAGGAGCACCTCATAGATTAAAACTACTGATCTTTCTGTTAGTAGCCATATTCAGGATCAATCTACTGGATATGAGCTCGAAACACTTTCGCTTATTTGTGAATACTTCAGTTGTATCATGAGTCTTTTTTTCCCTTTAATTGGTTATGTTTTACTTCAGTTCCTGATTTCATATATATGCTGTATTCTTTTAGTCTCTGTTATTCGGCACTGTATGAACACTGTGTTTCTCCTCTGTGTTTCTCCTTCATTTGTATGAGCCTTTTTTTATCCAAGTGTGTCTTGCAGTGTATTCTTGATGCTGGAGCATAAGAATTTTACAAGATGTTGGTGTTCAAAATTCTCTTGTTTTTAATGTTTTCAAGAACCCATTTTCTGCAAGAAACCATGGAGTGGAAAGAGCTGAAGTAGCTGGAAAAAAGAAACTAAACAGGACTCATTCCAATTCCTGGCTTCCTTGAAATGCTTAGCTCCAGGGAAATTTAACTGACCCTATGAGGAGGCAAAATGACATCGAGATAAAATCTTTACAGCCAGTTTCTTAGGATCATCAAAAGAGGTGGAAAGACCATTAACTGACCTGCTGCCCGGATAACCACTGCCAAGAGTCTCCGGATAGAACCTCCACCCCAGTTCCAGATATGTATCTTCACTGGACCCCAGATGTCTTCAGACAGAACTTTACCTCAGTTCCGTATACATATCTCCTCTGGGGCACCAAATGCCCATCTCAGGGCCCCTACCTCCCCATCTGTTACCTACATTCCTCCATCCCTCTTACCTAAGCTTCCTAATAAAACCCCTCACTTGGCTGAAGAAGGTGGGCAGGCTTTGAGGACACAGATTTCCCCTGTCCCTCGCATTCCAGTATATAAATAAACCTCTCAGTTCTTTACTTCATTCTTGTCTCAGTATTGGCTTTTGTGGCAGGTAGCATGAATTTGTGTTTTAGGTAACAAATTGGTGGCTTGTACATGATGTAGCTGCTTGAGACTCGGTGGCCCTGCATTATTGCAGGGGGTGATGATGACCATCGCAGTAATAAGCCACAGTAGGTCACGTTTACTCCTTGGAGGAAATCAATGTGTCTCATGCCTGCTGTGGAATCACCAGTCCCCAAACTGCATTTTCTTTCCAAAATGAGTGATCAAGATTCCTATCTGGAAAAAAATCCACTAGAGATAAGCAGGAGTTTGTTTTCCTGTCTTTGTGCTCAGGGCCAGAGTTAGGATACTTGAGGGAGAGAATTTCTTCAATCTGTAACTGAGCTGTGCCTTGGATGGTTCCTTGGTCAGCTAGCATCCATATTTTTCTAAGGTAAGCAACACTCTGGATGGCCCCTAGGGCAACTACTGCCTCACATGTTCCCGAAGTAGGCTTCAGATGCTCAGCTGTGTGAATGGGCACTGCTTCAAAAAGACTGCAGGAATCCTAGGGTTTTGGTGTGTAAATAAGGCTGATTGTCCTTGTCGTTACCTCTCGCCAGCAGTTTGTGATAGAGAAAGAGGTGGTGCATATGTTTGATAGAGTGAATGTGTATTGTGTTTGATAAAGTAAATGCATATTAGCATGATTTTTGTAGGCCTTTGTAAAGTCTGAGAGGGTTTTGGAAGTGTGTTTTTTCACTGTTGTACTAATCCATACTTGCACAAGCCACTCCATCAAATTTCAACACAATTTTCAGACCTATTCAGTCATTATAATACTTGACTGCCTCCAGATCGCTTTTGCTATTTATGGTCAGTGGCTCCAGTTCTATGCTTAAAGGGAACATAGCCTCATTTCTATCCCCTTTGTCTTTACTTGTCACAATGGCCTTAACTCTGGCCTCCTGTTTTTCAACCTCTCATTTTTGTAAAGTTTGTTCAGTTGTGGGGACCCCAGCTTTGTCATTTTCTGTGGATGGAGTCTGAGAGCTTCTGTTATTGTTGTAGGCTCCATGTTTATTGTGTATGTAAAATTTCAGAAGTTTGACCTTGGGTCACACATGTAGCCAATTCAATCTTGGAATTGTTTTTTTCTCCAGTGTTGTCTTATTCAGCCTCTCTGCTTTTATAAAGCAATGTTTGTCTGTTATTGTTTCTTTTGAGTTTGTATTTTGTATGTCGTGTCCAGTATACCCTGTCTTGTCATTGCTAGTGTAGGCTTTACTTGTATCAGATCACCTCGTGCAGTTTAAGGATATTTTTGTTGTAATTCCCTTGGGACAGACAACCTCTTTGGCAGATCAGAAAAAAAACTTTCACATCTAAAGACATTGCTTAAGCTAACTGAAATTGACAAGGAAGTCAAATTTCAAGGATATAGAAAAATACTGCCACAGGTTTAAACTAAGTAACAGCCACTGGGAATAATCAACAGCCCTTAGTTAAAAGTCTCAGACAAATACAAGCATAGTTTTGTCCTTAGGTAACAGTTCCAGTACAGTAGAAGGAAAATTTAGAATCTTTTGCCCTCCAAGATACCTTGGCCAACTTAGACAAATGTAAATGCCTTCAGTGAGTTAAAAAATAAGGGGAAGGGCAGGGGCAGGCCTCTCTCTTCCTGAACCTTGAAGGTCATGTTGCTCCAGGGAGGCTTTTAGAAAGATACTTTACATCTGGGTGGAGACCTTTTGAGACACAAAACAGATAAGAATTAATACTTTAATTATCAAATTTGAGTATTTCCAAACTTTAAAAGAACTGTAAACAATTTTTCTCTCTTTTAGGAAAACTCCAAGATGTATCTGAAATGGCCTCAGAATTGTTACAGCTATAAAAAGAGATTTAAAGTTATATCCTTATCAGTACTTGGTCAGTTGAGCAGAGAATGAGAATTCCAAAGCTAGTGGATAGAAATCTTATTAGTTAAAATTAGATTCAGGAAAATATGAGGCATAGTAAAAATTGAACAAAAACCTGAAATATTTAAACAAACTTTGATTTCAGGCTTAAAGTAATTGCCAGGACCTTTTAAGTGTCTTACTAATATTAAATTGAGTTACTAGATATTTGTCATACTTTAAATTTATGTACCTTTGCATTTTAAGCAACAGGAGTATGTATACACATATAATATTTAAGTTCTAATGATCAATTTCATTCTTTCACTGTTTAAATGATATACTGTAAAGGCTTATTGAAATGTATTTATTTTACATGGTCAAAAGTTTTGCTTACCTAACAAAATCTGATGGCTTAATTTATGGGATTTTTAACAGCATTGATTTTTAAAAACTGGGGTTTTCCCTGTTAAAATAATAAAAAATTTGTAGATTTCTGAAAAAACAGTTAATTTGTTCCTTCTGTAATCTCTCTAGAAGGCACAGATTTGACCTCTCATTCAAGTAAGATTTCTGAGCCAAAAACTAAGCCATGGGTCTTGGAAAAAAAGAAGAGAAAGCTGTTTTCTCAGTTCTGCTCATAAGGGTGGGATCTCCAAACCTCCCCTGCTGCCTTCTTTAACCCACACTCTGGGGTTGATTTTTCTTTTCCTTCTCTTCAGTCAAAAGTCTAATCATTACCTTTACTTGTCCCTCCTCCACGCCCAACCCTATCCACAATCTTAGAGTTAGAGCCCCCCTAAAAGATTTACCCTTGTCTCTGGGACATAGAGGATTCCCTCCTCTATTTGATAATGTTTTCTCCTGAGCAACATTTTCTGAAATACAGGAACCTAGAAATCTTCACCCTTAGCTCTTTGCACTGTTAGTTTGTCTGATGATAATCTGGTGCCTTTTGATTGGTAGGTCAAGGAGGATGCAGCAGCCTCAATATCAACTAGAAAAGTTGTCTCCTCCCCTTCAGGCCCCATCTTCAAGTTTATCAAGGGTTCCTAGTGGGGCTTAATGGTGAGAAACCTTCTGAGCCCCTAGTCCTCATTGAAGGTCTTGAGGGGAATCACCTTTTCCTCTTTCTTTAACTTTAGGAGCTCTCTTTTAAAACGACCTGTTTTCCTGCACTTGTAACATCCACTGGTAGTCTTAGAAACTGGATCTGGGACTCCCTTCCTCACTCTTCAGGGAGGTTGGCCACCCTCCCACTTCCTCTGGGGATGGATTTCTGTTCTAGCTTCTCACTAAGTACCTTCTCTGCAGTAGATACCATGATTTTGGCTTTTTGTTTTTGTTTCTTCTTTTCTCTCCTCACAAAACTTTTTTGAGTCTCTCTTAATAGTTTGTCTATGGATTTGTCCCTCCACGCTCATTTTTTTGTGATTTCTTGGTGATGTCTGGCCAGCTTTTGGTCACAAAGCTAGCTTTTAAGAGTCCTTGTCTACTTGGTTCTCCGTGGCTAACCCAGAATGTTTTCTCATTTGATCTTTAAGTTTCTGGAGGAAAGCCTATGGGGTCTCCTCCATTTCTTGTTAGACTTCAAAGGCCTTCGCCACATTTTGGGATCTGGAAACTGGCTCACTTATTTCTTTGATTCTTGTCTCCCTGATGTCTTGGATTTGGTGTTGGTCCTCAGGGTCACTGTTGTTCCACTTTGGGTCAACACTGGACAATTTTTGTCCAGAGCGAGGAGTATCCTGCTCCCCTGAAGGGTGATCCCTCTTCCAGACTGACATGGCTGCCCTTCTTCTAGTCATTCCCCTCTCTTCCCATATATACAGAATATTCACGATAGACATCATTTCTATCCAGGTATAAGAACTGTGCCCTAGAACTGATCCAACTGCTTTGCTAGGCCAAGGGGTTCTTCTAGAAGAGATCTCATTTCATGCTTAAAGTTTCTGACTTTAGCACTAGTGACAGGAGCATTAACATATCCAGTCTCTGCTGCCCTGCCAGGACCTCCCAAAGGGGAAACATCTGTTGCTTAGTGGGCAGGAAACTGCTGGAGGTTCCTCTTGCGTTGTTCTAATTCCTTTCTCAGACCAGGGTAAGAAGAAACAGTCAGTTCTGCTCCCGTACTACTCTCTGCTCTGGGCTTTGTCTGTTCCTACCCCAGTGTGGCATAAGGGGGAGTGCAAGACAGATTCGCCTTGCCATCAAACTCACCCTTAGAAAGCAGTTGAAGTGAGTTGGACCCACCATCAGGAGGTGTTGTACAAGAGAGAGGGTCCCAGGTATTTGGTCTAGGGCCCTCTTCACCCTCCTTAAGGGAAAACAGACCTTGGGCTGATTTTGGAATTCTGTTCGGTCTTCAGTTTTGTGGGCCAGTGGATCCTATTTTAGAAGACAGCAGAATGGTAATCCCTGTGCATTCCTCAGAGGAGAGCCGCAAAAAGAGAGAAAGCTTGTTAATGCTGGAAGAGTATTGCATAGCAGCAAAAGGGCCAGTTGGGCACCTTGTATTAAAACTTAACCCTGCTCCTTCACTGAGTGATTTGGAAGGTGTTGGCAGATCTTGTTTGTTCCCTGGCTGTTTCTGTACAGTGAGCTGGGGAACATTCCTGGTACCTACACTCACCCACCCAGCATGGCTTGACTTAGGGGTTACAGGACCCAGGAGCTGTAGGATGGAGAATTTAGAGAGACAGAAGAACCAACAGTAAAACTAAAAAGGGGGTAGTGTAGGGAGACTGTGGTTTTAGGACAAGTGGTTTTAGGACATTGTTTTTGATGACTATGCTAAGTGAAAAAAGGAAGTGGATGTCGGGTTTGAGACTAGGAAATCAGCAGGTCTGTCTGTGGTTATTGCCTATATAGTGGATTGCAGGAAAGGAGAAATTGGTGGTAAAAGGCACCTGTGATGACCCTGCTGGAGCATAATAAGAACTAAGGCCTTACTGAAGGCAGTAGAAGGGAGGTGTATGGATATCAAGGTAGGAGTTGACAGAGAAGGCAGGGGGTCTTGTATATGAAATGAGAAGGGAAGAAAGCTACTGAAGAGGGTGGAAACAGATGTGTACCCTAGTAGGGGTGACTGTGCGTGAATACTTGGCCCTGGAATCCTCATTGATACTAGACAGTTTGTGATCAGCGATAGGTGTGTGTGTGGAGTTGGAGATTTCACATTGCATAGGGTTTCCAAACAGTACAGCCTAGGCCAGGGCAAATTCTTGGTACTGACGACTATAGAACACTGACTAAGGAATGCAGAGGAATTCACAGTGTGTCTAACTCAGTGGGTTGTGGAAAACTCCATGTGTACCGTAGAAAACTCCATGTGTACCACAGAAGACTCAGTGTAGGGAAGGTGGCTATTCTCCCAAAGAAAAAGGCAGGATGGTCACTAGGGTGTTGGGTATTTTTGGCTTGTCTCCCGTTGGCTGGATATTAAGGAGTGATAATATAGGGGTGCTCTTTAGGGTTTGGTTGCCTGGCCCTGTTGCTGGTATAACATTCTGATACACTCACCCACTTGTCTGTCTGTCACCACTTCCACAGACATTAACAAAATGTTCTGTGTAATCTTCTAGTGGGGCTCATTGGATCTGATGAGGGGTCAAGAAGAAAGGGTCACTGAAGGACACATTGAAGAGGCCAGAGGCATTAGGGCAGGACATAGAGGTTAAATGACTGAAACTGAATGATGACAGTGGAGTTGAACGTTGACTGAACTGCACAAAAGCCACAGGACTTAGATATTGGGGCAGGTATGTTGGATCCAGTTGGCAGCGTGATCATGAGTCAGACATCATCACTGGTGGGATTTATGAGTGGACAGCTGGCACAGCTGAGGCTCTGTTTAGCAGGTGGATACTCAAGAGCAAGGGCAGGGTATTTTTCTCAATATTAGACATTTCTTGATTGATGAGAAACAAATTCTGGCATTTTCTTCACTGTGTAGAATTTTTTCTCCGGTGTGGCTAGTTTATAACTTTTTGGTGATGTGTGCCCACATTCCTCTCCATTTCCCCATGCATTTTATAAGCTGTGGGAAGCCCACATCGCAGCCGCGCCTTGAAGATGGCGCCGAGACACCCGACCGCGCCCTGAGTAAACCCGCCTCCCCACGTCAGCCCCTGTGTGACGCCCATGATGGCCTGATGATTGCAGCCAGTTAGAAGAGAAAGCCGCCCTCACCCCATGCCAAACTGAATGCCTATTGGACATGGCTCGGTATATAAGCCGAAGCCCAGAAAAATAAAGTTGTTGTTGTTCCTCTCTTGTCTCCCTGCATTCGGTGTCTCCTGCTTGGGGCCCCGGGCGGGTTCCGGGGGTCGCAGGCAGCGACATTTGGCGCCCGGACTGGGACCTGAAGGGGATAGGACTGCAACCCTCACCGCGGGGACGCCTGGACGGGTGAGCAGGTATTTACCTGGGTCAGTATTTACTGGAGCGGTATTTACCGGGAAGATAATGGGGAATCACCCAAGCAGCCAGAGGCTGTTTGTGCCTTTAAAGGAACTATTAAAATGTAGGGGCATTCAGATTAAACAGGGGACCCTTAAAACTTTCCTCTCAGCAGTGGAGGAAGTGGCCCCCTGGTTCCTGGTCTCGGGTCATTTAACGCTGAGCGCCTGGAATAAATTGGGTGGAGATCTAACCAGAGCGGATACCCAAGGAGGCCTTGGAGGCAGCTAACCTTGTTATTGCAGCAGACAAAGTGCAAAAGACAGAGGTGGTGGAGTTTTTGGGAGCTAGTGTTTCACCTACAACTGTCGCCCCTCAAAAACTCACGTTACGAGTGGATCACTTGCATACACTCGATGATTTTCAAAAACTTTTAGGGGACATTCAGTGGGTCCGCCCATATCTCTCTCTCTCAAACTCCAAGCTAAGCCCCTTGTATGACATTCTTAAGGGCGACTCGGGGTTGGCTTCCCCTCGCGAGTTAACTCCAGAAGCAAGGGAGGCCCTAAAAAGAGTGGGGGCAGCCCTTTCCACCGCTGCCTTAAAGCGCAGGAACCCTGACGCCCCCCTCACACTCTGTGTTTTGCCCACTCCTTGCCAGCCCACAGGGGTGTTATGGCAGGGTGGCCCCCTTCGATGGGTTCACCCCCGCATTTCCCCGCAGCGCAGTATTGAATGGTACCCGGGCGCTGTGGCAAGAATGGCCTCGCTCAGACTGTCCCAAGCTGTCGAATTCTTTGGACGTCACCCCGAAAAGTTAATTACTCCCTATAACAGAACCCAAATACAGACCCTTGTGACAACCTCTGATGATTGGGCCGTCCTTTTATGTTCATTTTCGGGAGTAATCGATAATCATTACCCGAAAGACCCTCTGCTCCAGTTCAGTGCTAGCCATCCAATCATCTTCCCGCGCTGTACTTCTGACAAGCCTATACCAAATGCTCTCTCCATCTTCACCGATGGTTCCAACTCTGGTGTTGGCAGCATTGTCATTCCCAATCACTCCACCCAAACATACTTGTTCCCAAATTGTTCAGCGCAGTTGGTAGAGTTACAGGCAGTTAAGCTGGCTCTGCAGAACAATACCGACCCCGTCAACATCGTTTCAGATTCTGCATATGTGGTTAATGCAGTCAGAGCTCTGGAAGCAGCAGGGGTCATTTGCTCCAACTCGCCTGCTGCTGCTGTGTTTACTGACATCCAGAAAATTATTCTAAATCGCAACTCCCCCTTTTTCATTGTTCAGCACCGAGCACACCAAAACCTCCCTGGGCCAATTACACTAGGTAATGCAATGGCAGACCAGTTAACCCGCATGCCTATCATCCTTTCGGCCCTACAACAGGCGCAAAATTTTCATGATCAATTCCACGTCAACTCACAAACCCTTTCACGTCACTTTGGTATCTCTCGAGAACAAGCTCGTGACGTTGTGCGCAACTGTACTGCCTGTGCACCTCACTTGCCAACCCCTTCGGTGGGTGTGAACCCCCGAGGCCTTCGTCCCTGCCATCTTTGGCAGATGGATGTCACTCATATTCCAGAATTTGGCAGATTAAAATATGTTCATGTCTCTGTAGACTCCTATTCTGGTATCATTTTTGCTTCAGCCCACACAGGCGAGGCAGCCCGGCATGTTATCTCCCACTGTCTTACAGCTTGGGCAGCTTGGGGTGCCCCACTCAGTCTTAAAACAGACAACGCACCTGCTTACACCGGCCTACCGTTCCAAAATTTCCTGCAAGCCATGCGTGTGCATTGCACCCATGGCATCCCGTACAATCCCCAGGGCCAGGGAATAGTTGAAAGAGCTCACTCAACCCTCAAAGCCTGTCTATTAAAACAAAAAAGGGGAATTGGGCAGGGACACACTCCTCAGAACAGGCTGGCCCTGGCCCTGTTTACACTAAATTTTTTAACTTTGGATAAGGAGGGACGCTCCACTGCAGAGCGCCATAGTGGTGCGGCGGAAACCCCTCCACGAACAGCTATATGGAAAGATACCCTTTCTGGCAAATGGAAGGGTCCAGCACCAGTTGTCACTATCACCCGAGGAGCTGTTTGTATTTTCCCGCAGGACTCCCAAGCTCCTATTTGGGTTCCCAGCCAATTGATCCGACTAGTCAGGCATGATGTCTCCGCTGATGACTCTCCTGAAAATCCTACCCCTGTCATTACTGCTGACACCTCTGCTAATCAATGAAGCTTCCAACGCTGATGCTGTGGACACTGATGGCGCAGACACAGATAAGTATTGGGGGCTCTTAGATGTTCTGCCCCTACCTCTCCCAGTCCACTATTCTTCAGGGTTGTTCCCCCAACTTTTTACCACTAATGACTCCCTTCAACTTCCCTCGATTCCGGTAGATGAGAGCAGCAGCTCTGAACCTCGTCCACTCAATGTCACCTTGCGGGGCCTTCTCTGCTTTCGTGTGCCCCACAACCTGTCTGATCTAGAAAACTCTATAGAGAACACCCCATGTGTCACACTGTATAATATGTCTGCGGGGTGGTTTGACCCCCCCCAAAAAAATAGCTCTAACCCCATCACGAATGGTACCTTGCTGCAAGGTCGTTTACCCCTCATGATCCCCAAAGGAAATTCTACTGTCCCCCCCCAGCCTCGCTGGGCCCCCTATTGCAAAAGCACCCGCGATTGGCCCCAGCTTTGGACTGGCTGCCAAAGCCATCGGTCCCCGTGGGCTGTCAAATCCTTTTTCACATTCTCTCCCAATATTGGAACGCAGGCCAACCACTTCTCCCCCGGGAAGAATTATACCTGGCAGTTTCCAACACAGGCAAGCCCCACTAATCCTTTGATGTTTGGCTACTTTGTGGTGTCGGTGGAGGTTGCACTGACATAACCCCAGTTGTCATGCTGACCGGTGGTACAATTAGTAACACCACTGTGAAGTGGAATTCCACAGGTGTGTTTGAGGACACACTAGAAACACAAGGAGTGGGCTCTAATCTTACCTTCCCTCCCACTCCTGTTTGTGTGCAACCACCTTTCATGTTCATGTTAATGCATGACTCCCGTCCCTCTAATGACTCCGTTTCATGTACTAATAATACTTGTTTCTACTCATTATGTTGGAATGCTTCTATGTTTCATACCGCTCTAGTTACTAGGTTGCCTCGCTACGTACCATGGCCAGTGCAGAACACCCGATCGTCACTGTCAACTCATTTGCGCTCCAAAGGAGACTTTGGAATTACCGCTGCCATTGTTGCGGCAGTTACTGCCTCTGTCGCTGCGGCAGCCGCCGCTGCAGTAGCCTTGACTCAAACTGTGCAAACAGCCGACGCCCTTAATCAAATGGCGGAAAACACCGCTACAACGCTACAAACACAGCTTGCAGTTAATGGAAAACTTCTGGGAGCCATTCACATATTAAATCACCGTGTAGACTTAGTTCAAGAGCAAGTGGACAGTTTAACCCAGCTAGTGCAGCTGGGCTGTGAGTGGCGCCTAGCCAGCGTCTGCGTCACTCCCGTTCATTTTCACAACATCTCCAGGGCTGCTTATCTCTCTAGAACTCTGTCTCAACAATTGACTGGAAATTGGTCCAAAGAGACTGAGGCGCTTATCACTCAGTTGCGTAATGCCATAATGTCTGTCAACTCCACCCGAGTGGACGCTTCATTGGCCTCAATCATGCGAGGGTTTTGGTCTCAATTGGGCGTGCTGACAAAGGAATGGGCTGGTCTTGTGGGGATAGTATTCCTCTTCATATTGGCCATCGGTGTAGGCTGCTACTGTCTATGTCGCCATAAGAAACCACAGGAGATCAAATACTCCCTTTTGGTACAGGCCTACTCTGAAGTGGCAGCTGACACTCAGGGTAGCCAGGTGTGGTTACAGATGCTTGAAAGCAGTCAATGACGGGCAACCTCCAGCCAGGCTCCCTCAACCTAAGACAGGGCCCCTGCCTTTTGCTGCAGCCGGCCTGATGACGGGTAAGAGAGAAGTTCTGGGCTAGGATGACCCAAGCCAGGCGTTTCTTGCGATACCTTGCCTTGTACCTTGCTTTTATTAAAACAAAAAGGGGGAGATGTGGGAAGCCCACATCGCAGCCGCGCCTTGAAGATGGCGCCGAGACACCCGACCGCGCCCTGAGTAAACCCGCCTCCCCACGTCAGCCCCTGTGTGACGCCCATGATGGCCTGATGATTGCAGCCAGTTAGAAGAGAAAGCCGCCCTCACCCCATGCCAAACTGAATGCCTATTGGACATGGCTCGGTATATAAGCCGAAGCCCAGAAAAATAAAGTTGTTGTTGTTCCTCTCTTGTCTCCCTGCATTCGGTGTCTCCTGCTTGGGGCCCCGGGCGGGTTCCGGGGGTCGCAGGCAGCGACAATAAGCAGTAGATTTGAAGTTCTTCCCTGGCTTGGGTAATGTTCTTATGTTCTTTTCACCCATTGTGTCCATGAGTGGTGATGGAGTGATGCCTGCTTCGCTGTGGGATGTAAGCCGTTGCTTCACCCTGAACATAAAGACTGGGCTGCATACTGGTAATTCAGGATTCCCCCAGGAGCCATCTCTGGTGACTGGTTCCTGTGTCTTTGGTACTGATACTTGATGACAAAGAGGTTGTAAAGTCAGTGGGAGTTATGCAGAGGGAGGGAAGTTGGGAATGGAGATCACATTTAAAAAAGGGAAGCAACTGATGAAGAATTGGTTTTCTGAAGATGTCAAGGTTACCACAGTAGTTAAGAGTTTTAGCCTAGATGGCAGATTCTGCCCAGTGGGAAAGCCAGCCTTTCCCTTAATGAAGGTAGATCCATGACAGGTTGTTGCTTGCCTAGGCTAGAGTGTTCAAGATCTAAATGTTGAGCTTTTGAGGTCACTGCAGATTTTAGTGGGCAAGTATAGCTCTGTAAGTTTAGTATTTAGAGGAATGAAGTTGACTTGATCAGAAGCCATGTTTCTAAACCTTGTCATAAAGGTGTATGGTTGAAAGTTTTGCCTGCCATGAGTTGGTCTACAAAACATTGCAAAGCAACTGGTCTGTTCTCCACCACAGGTTAATGGTTCAGGGCTATGGTCAATGTCTAACACTGTTTCACTAATTGATTGGTGGTTCCCAAGTATATTCATTTTCACTGGCAGACGTTCATGAATGTTTCCATTACTTAGAATGTACTGTGGGACTTGGGCTAGTGATTCCACAGCATGCCTTGTCACAGGCCTTTTCAAGGGGAGGTTTCACTTATGGTGAATAATGGTGAATTGGGCCATTAAATGCAAGTGACCTGTTGACCAACGCCTCAGGCTTAGTGCTGCATTACAGAAAGGAAAAAAACAGAATGGTTGGCTGGTGATAGGAAGTGCAAGGGGTGTTGGGTTAACCACAGGTAGAGAGTGGGCAAGAAGCTGTTCACGCTTCCAGCAGTGGGCAGTCTTAAGGCCTACCCAAAGAAAGGTTTATTGTTGTCATTGTTTAATTTATTTGCTGTCTCCCTTTTCCTGACCTGTAGCACTAGCTGTTAGCTGTTAGGACTCAGTTAGCATTATTCTCAGCTCTGCTGACATGATGCATTTTGAATACAGGGTAGAGGGTGGCAGATATGATTGAAGTGTAAACAGCCATCTCACAGGAGTACCAGGCAGTAGAGTCTGGTTGGTGTGTCTGTTGTTAGTTGCACTGAGTGGATTCTTTTGTCCTATTGGGTCCCTATGAGTCCTCATTAGTTCAGTAGCGGTGAGTTTTTAAAATTGTTTTGTAATGGATATAGTCTTGGGGGCAAGAGGGAGAACAATACTCTGATGGAAAGGAGGGGCTGGACTTGTGTGTCACAGTAAGTAGCTTTGCACTGGGCTGGGATTGAAGGTCCTGCAGTGGCAGTGCTCTCTGAGTCTGCTTCCCTTACCTGGAGAATCCTTATGCAGTTT
Organism: Heterohyrax brucei; assembly: GCA_028571685.1. Taxonomy (NCBI): domain Eukaryota; kingdom Metazoa; phylum Chordata; class Mammalia; order Hyracoidea; family Procaviidae; genus Heterohyrax; species Heterohyrax brucei. Next base: position 13,365,325 of record CM053167.1, on the reverse strand, counting down.
AGGAGCCAGGCCTTAGTGTAGGTGAGTGGTCACAGATACATCCAGCTAAGAGTCTCTGTTTGCCCCCTGCCCTGTGCAGCCTTAATTGACCTGAGGGAACATGTGTGCAGTGTAGGCAGTCATTCTTGCTTGTCTAGAGCGTTATATCAGCCAGGAGGAACAGCAGCTAGATAACGGGATATGGTACCTGACCTGGAAAAGAAGAGAGCTTTATATAGAAAGCATCTGGTTGGGTGCAGGCAAGTGTTTTACCTAACCTGCCCAGAAGACATCATGTTCTTAGCAGCAGTAGAGCTGAAGTTCGCTGCCTGGGGTTGACTGCAGCTAACTTCCCAGAGTTGGAGAGAAGAACTTCCAGCCAGAATTAATAAGCCATTTCCGGCTGCTACCTAGAGGTACCAGGCAACAAGTTTTTAACCTTGGACCAAGGGCCCCAGAATTAGTTCAGCTGAATAGCCTTCCAGCAGTCACTCGATGTTTAGGAACCAGGCCAGGTTTTGCTAAGTCTAAGTTATTAACTGAGTATGGTGGGTATGTTACCAGTCCTGAGGGTGCTTAGCATCATTTGTCCTGAAGGGACAACTTCCCTGACTGAGGAAATGCTGAAAATGGGTGGTGTCATGGTAAATACTGGTTTGATGACCATTTTGGCTGGCTTTAATTTTGTTGTGTTTTATTATGGTGGAAATATACCTATCGAAAGAGCATCTCAACAATTTCTGGGTGTACACTTCATGGACATTTGTGATGTTCTTCATTCCAAATCATGGTACCATCACTGACATAACCTGACTGCCCCTGAAGAACCACCCCTTCTTTCCCACTGCTTCCTATCGGTGTGGACCCGTGATCATCTCTGGTTTCTGTGTCTGTGCTTATGTAAGTGAGCTCACAGAAGAAGGTTCATCCGTGTTGTAGCATGCATCAGGGATTCATTTCTCTTTGTAACAGAATGACATGCCACTGTGTGCATGGTACCACATTTTGTTCATCTTTGTGTCTGTTCGTGGACATTTGGGTTGTTTCTACCTTTTGGTGATCTTAAGGAGTGCTGCAGTGTGTGTTGGCATACAAGTTTGTATTATCACTTTTACTTATGGGTGTACACCTAGGTGTGGGATTGCTGGGTCATGTGGTAATTCTGAAGTCCAGCTTTTTGGGAAAAGGCCAAAGTGATTTTCATCTCACATCCCTACGAACAGTGGATGTATGTTCCTCTGTTTCCACCACATGGCCAACACTTGTTGTTTTCCATTCTTTTCATCTTTGCCATTTTATTGGAGTGAGGTGGCATGTCAGCATCATTGTGGTTTGCATCTCTTTCATAGTACTTCTCAGTGGATGCCTGTTCCTGTGTTTCCACTACATGGTCAACACCTGTTGTTTTCCATTCTTTTCATCTGTACCATTTTATTGGGGTGAAGTGGGATGTCATGGTCACTGTGGTTTGCATCTCTTTAACGGTGCTCATCTTTCATTTGAATATCCTCTTTGGTGAGATACCTGTTTGAGTCCTTTGTGCATGTTTTTATTAGATCCTTTTTTTGGTGCCGTTGCTGAGTTGCAGGACTGTTTTATGTATATTAGATTTTTTAATCCCTGCCACATATACTATTCCTGAAAATTTTCCCCCAATCTTCTAGTCGCGTTTCCAATTTTTTGACAGAGTCCTTTGGTGTACAGAAGTATTTATTTTTATGAGGTCCCATTTATCCACTTCTTTTTAATGCTGCCTTTATTGTCATATCTGTGGTTGGCATCCTTTTAGCCTTTTGAATTGGTTATCTCTGTTTCATGTTATGGTATAAGCTACGCAAAGTACAGAAGATACTTGTAGGTGCAAAGGGGATCCCACACTTGATAACTCATGATGCTTGAACCATCCATTACCCAGACCCTGATATCATGGAGAATGACACAGTAGTGATTGGTTTAGGCACTGGCAAAATAACTGACTTCATCCATTCAGTACTGGTAAGTGCTGGGAATAGGGGGTGATTCCTCCTTCACCCTCTGTACCCCGACTCATCATCCTGTCTCTTGTTTCTGTTATCCCTGCTCCCTCATCTTCATCAGAGAGAACTGAAATGTGAAAATTAGATGAGTACGTATCGCTTTAGGCTGACTTGTACTCACTGGATCCCATTCTCATCCTGGTGTGCATTTGCCACTCTCTAGTTGCAGACAGGTGGAAAGTGTTTTAATCAGCTAGTGCTGCTCTAACAGAAATACCATAGAGTGGGTGGCTTTAACAAAGGAAGGTTTATTCTTACACAGCCCAGTAGGCTACAAGCCCAAATTCAGGATGTCTGCTCCAGGGGAAGTCTTTCAGTCTAGTCAGCTCTGGAAGAAACTCCTGTGTTGTATCAGTCTTTGTCCAGGGGGGCATCCTCGTGCCAGAACCTCAGGTCTCAAGAACCTGCTCCACTCCGAGTGCTACTTTCTTGATGGTGTGAGGTTCTCCCTTCTCAGCCCGCTTCTTTTTCCTTTTATCTCTTGCAGGCTGAAAGGGTTAAGGGTAGGGCAAGACATAGTCCTGGAAAACTCCCTTTACAGTGGAGCAGGGAGGTGATTCTATGAAGAATTTACTGCCCCACCCTAATCTTTAACATACAGCATAGGAAAACCACAAAAGGGAGGACAATCACAAGATACTGGGAATTACGGCCCTGACACATGGTTACACACAGTTTTGAGGGAGACATAATTCAATCCGTGATAGTAAGGATAAGAGGTGATGCTGAGTCAGTGGTCGAACTCTTGCTTTCTCTACCAGAGACTGGAGTTCATTATTTAGCTAGTGCCTGTCTGTTAGTGTAGACTTCTGTGTTGCTGAACAGCTTCTGGCAGATCTTCCAGACTGAGGCAGATGGGAGAAAGGCCTGACTGATTAGCTAGTGATAACATTATTCACAGTAGTATAGTCACATTGTGCATGGAGACATCAAGAGTTGGGGGCCATCTTGACAGCAACCAACAACAACAATAAGCATTTTCCAGGTTGTCCCTGGAGTTTACAGGGTTCTTGACACTACCTAGTGTTATGATCTGCCATTGGCAGCATTGCATTAGTCCACTGTGTTCTAGCAACCTGTCAGCTAATGTGAGTATCTTGGCTCTGCAGGTTGTTACTAGAGAGGGGAACATGGTATTCTGAGTGTGATTAAAAGTGTTTCCTCTGGATTTGTTTGTCCTCCTCACTCCTCAGGCTTCCATGACAATGGATCACACACAGGGTTTGCTAGTAATGTGCAGGGGAGTGCAGTATTTTCACCAACTTCTTATAACAGATTTTTCTGGAATACTGAAAATTTTAAAGACTAGGACTCAGAGAGCAAGCAGCAGCGGTTTATTGTGTGCCTACTTTGAACCATTGTGAATTGTATTTATTGCTGTTTCTGTCCTCCCCCTGTGAGGTGTTATGTGACTTGTCCTCTCCCTGATTTAAGAATCAGCCTGAGTTCTCACATGTTCTGAACCATCAAACCAAACCTGTTGTCGTTGACTCAGTCCCAGTATATACTGCTGTTACAACTGCCCCTGAGGTTTCCAAGACTGCAGTCTTTAGGAATGCAGACTACACCACCTCCCATCACCTATGCAGTTAGTATCTGAACCTTTAGCATCTAAACTACCAGGGATATTCATATATTGTAGTTTGGTGTAATTTCTCCATACATCCCTTTTTAATTGAAGAGCTCTGATGCTGTTTGTTTTTATTTCTTTCATGGCATTGCTGTCTTGGTTTGTTTTTGTTGGAGCTGGTTGTTGTATTGAATGCCACACTGTCTGGATGGTCCAGTCCTTTCATGGGAAATACTTTGCACTCCTTGTGTTTGTGGTATTATTTATGGTCACCGGAAAATCTTAAAGAACATGCACAGCTGCCAATATTTAGATGTGTTACCTTTGGGATTAAATGCAGAGAAGATGTATTACATTGGACAGGTGTATGTTTATGACAGCTAGAGTTGTTGCTGATTTCAGCATGATGACAGGCGCCATATACCTCCCCATGGCACTGCACACTTCCATGTATGGAGTACTGTGGTCTAAAAAAGAGCAAACTTGGTGGAGTAAGAGAAGAGACCTAGCAGTCACATGTAGCATTTCAATTTGAAGGAGGCTGTCTAGAGTACTCCACACTCAAGGCTTTGTGTAAGGTGAATCAAGGGTGGCCATGAGTCATTGTAGATGTGGTTGCTGCTTGGCTGGCCTTAGCTCCAGCCCTTCTGCAGTTGATGCCACACAGGTCAGAGCCTCTACCATGAAGTACAGTGTGACTGTCTAGTTTGTCCCAGGTGAACAAAGATGCTCTCATCAGGCAGAAGGAGTTTAGAGATCAGGGGGCGGAGATCAACAGGTTTCTAGGTGAGGTTTGCCTGCAGATCTGTTTGTTTCTCTGTGCATATGGTGTATGTTTTTTTTTTCCTTTGTTTTGCTGAGTTTTGTCTTTTGAATACATGCCTGGTATAACTGGTTCAGAAGCTGGAAAACTGAGTATCAAAGTGTGCCTGATCAGAGACGCTTCATCTGAGAAGGGAAACTCGTAAAATCCTGAGCTGCCATGTTGCATCCAAACAAGATTGCTGATTTCAGTGGCCAGCAGTAAGCTTTGTGATGGTAGAGGTTTTGTCATCCCTGGTTGTATTGCTGATTGTGTTCATCAACAAGATTTCTTGTTCTCTGCTTCTTCAGAGCTGTGCCCAAATGGGCAGGCACACACCTGTGAGGGTTCTTTCTCCCTGTCCAACAAAGCAGCGTTGTGAAATTCTCACTCAAGGAATATTATTTTTTCCATGTTTCTTTTCATATTTGATGGGTTTTGCCCCTACTGGGCCATTATTAGAGTATCCAAGTTTAAAATACAGTATCTTCCTAAAAATGTATCCTCTGAAACTTTGAAGTGACTCTGTTTTTGATAATTTCTGGTAATACTGTTTTCTTTAAAGTCTAATAACATAGGTCTTCCCTTTCAGTATAGCAGTTACACTTCCACACTCCTCCTCTTACCATTGGAATGACAGCATGCCTACTGAAACTACCAAACTGCAAAGTTAATCACTTTCTTTTTACTCCAGGGGCTTAGGAATCTCATCAGGACCCTTCCCTTTTACCTGTCTTCATCTGAACTTGAAGATCTTCTTGTATCTGGATGGTGCAAGTTATGGTTCGGACATTACTTAGTCCCTGCCTGCAACTCTTCTTCCTTTTCATGACTTGGGTCGAAACTGTGTTAGACATTCTAATTTTAGTCTGACCATTACCCACGTTTCTTTGTTTTTCATCTTTTTTGTGTTTGTTTTTCTGGTGAATTCTGAATAGTTGCTTCTCAGTGCTGGCAGGTTCCCTGTTTTGTTCACCTTCAAGACTTGCTGTCCCGTATCGTAGAGTCTCATTTGCAAAGCCTTCTGACTGTGTGTCCCTCCACATCAAGCCATCAGTTTTTCAGGTGGCTGAATAAGATACTGGCATGGGTTTTCAGCAGTTCTCAGTTGTTTTTCTTTCTTTCTTTTTTTACACCTGTTGCAAGACTTATAACTTCTTAATTTTGAATTATTTGTGGCCTCTCTTATGTTGCTGCTTTGGGTTGGTTGATCTTTTGGTTGGTTTTGTGTGTGTGTGTGCGTGTACGTGTATGTGCATGTGTTTTTTGTGACATTGCTGTTCTCTCTTCCCTTAACAAAAGGTGTGTTTAATAGATTAGTTGTTGAAGCTGTGTTGACAACAACTTGGGTGTGTTTTTCTTACCTTGCTGCTTGTGTGATACATAAAACCTTAATGTATTGTTAGCCTGTGTCCTTCACACAGTTGCTGTGTCCTCTATAGCTACGCTTATGTTGTTACTGTGTCCCCCATCTCATATGAATTTGAAACCTGGACACTGAAAAAGGAAGAAGGTGAAGGAGTTACTGCTTTTTGATTTTGGTGTTGGCAACAGATGTTGAGGGTATCACTGACTACTATTAACAAACATTGTAATCTAAGAATCTATAGAAAAATCCTAATCAGAAAGGAGAAGATGCAGAATAGGATTTCAAATTCTCGTAGGCACCATCTGGAATCAAAAATACCCTATAAACCTGATTAAGCGATGGGTAAAGGAGATGGATAGACACTTCACCAAAGAGGAAATGCAGGCAGCCAAGAGACACATGAGGAAATACAATCATTAGCTGTCAGAGAAATTCAAGACAGGACTATAATGAGATAACTATCTCACCTGAACAAGTCTGGTCATGATCCAAAAAACAAACAAAATAAACCGCAAAACAGTAAATGTTGGAGAGGGTGTAGAGAGACTGGGACTCTCTTACATGACTGGTGGGCTTGCAGAATGGTACAACCTGTTTGTGAAGCAATTTGGTGCTTTCTTAAAAACCTGGAAATAGGTATACCCTTTGATACAGTAATCCCCCAGCTCAGAATATATCCCACAAAGTCTGTCACACAAACAGATAAAATGCACACTAATGTTTATTGCACCACAGTTCATAGTAACAGCAAGTTGGAATTAACCCAGATGTCCATGAACAAATGAATGGATAATCAAACTATGGTACATATACTCAATGAAAACTGTGCAACAGTAAAGAACAATTACAATTTTAGGAAGCATCTCATAACCTAGTTTAAAATGCAAGGCATCAGTGCTGAGTGAAATCAGTCAGTGTGAAAAGCATGAATACCGCTGTAAGAACTTAAAAGTAGACTTGTGACAGAAAAACAAATTCTGATGACTACACAGGGCCAGGCAGGGAGGGAGAGCTTTGGTCATAGATTAGATGGGTGGTAGAAATTTGACTAGGAAAAAGCAGTGACTGCACACAATAGAAAGATCAGCTCAACTGGACTTCACCATAAACTGAAACCTCTTCCAATCTCAACCTAGCACTGAAAGGATAGAGTAGCGGGGGTGGAGTCTGGGGACTGTGCTTTGGGGCACATCAAGGCCAAACTAGCATAACTAGCCTGTTGCTGAGAGAGTCTTCTGCACCACATGTTGGTGATTGGTGTCTGCGGTCTGAAATGCTAGCAGGCTGCCATCTCAGATAAACCACATGGTCCTAACTCATGTGGAACAGGTAATCAGCAAGAATAATGAAGACACGAAGAAAAAAAGAGCTCACGAGAGATAAGGACTCATATGAATAAGTCAGCATGTGACCAAAGAAACCAGATGGTGCCCAGCTACCACCAGAGAGACACACATGATAGGACACACGATGTTGATTCCCTGTGGCAACACCAAAAAAAGAGAGGTACAGCTCAACAACTCTAAAAATACTGTAATTGATGGTCTGATGGCCTGGGGGATCCCCTGGGAGCATGGCCCCTAGACCTGCTGCTGCCCCTACCCAGAAGACCCTATTGAGGTATGACAAAAATGGACTTGACTCGGGGACAAAGTACAACTATATCGTGTGTGTAATTTATGGTTCTGTGTGGTTATAGAATGCTGTCCTACTGGTCTCTTTCTAGATTGGGGAGAAGAGGGTGAACAGGAGGTTACAGGAGATTGTTGGGAGGAAAGTAGAAGGATAGAATTAAAAGGAAGCATGTCCTGTCACCAGGCAAAGAGAGCAAAAGGAGCTGCAGATAGATGGGCATGCAAAATTGTTTTAAATACTTTCACTTATTCATGATTTTTAAAAAAGCCCTAAAATCCTCTTAAAACCAGCGAATAGGCTAGCTTAATTAGTAAAAACTGTCTTCTGCCTTGAGCACAATGCTGTTTAAAAACTGTTTGTGTAAGATCAAGTTGACAGCAATAACTCAACAGATTGGACAGGAACCTTACAGGACAGTGAATTTATGTTAACTGGGGAGGGACGGCTCAGAAAAGGAGGTTGAGGATGTTGGCACAACCTGAAGAACATATTAGCATCACTGAATTGTGCATGTAGAAATGGCTGATTTGGTGTGTGTTTTGCTGTATATATTCTCTACAACAATAACAATAAAATTTAAGAAACAATATTGATCACATGATGGGGTGCCAGAAAAACAAGTAAATCAGTGTAAGAAGAAATCAAAACCCTCTTTAGCAGTGAGGGTGGCGTGTTTATGTTCAACACATCAACCAGAAAGGTCATTTGCCTGAAAATGGCATACTGTTTGGTAAAGTTGCAGGGTCATCCAAAACAAGGGAAACACTCTGTGACTTGGATTACAGAATTCATGGGACAGTGGGCTCTGTAAAGACTGGGCAGCATCTGGTTCTTTTTCACCTGACTTTACCATGAGCCAGCTAACTCAAAACGGCATTAAACAAAGTTCTCCATGTTTTGGGGTGATTCTTTGACTTTATAGCCATTGTACCTAGATGAAACCAGCATCTATGAGACTGTATTAACCAGTAGCCCAATAAGGGCATTTCAGGCAGTTTCCTCTTCACAGGATTTACTTTTCTCCCACTTTTGCCACCTACTGCATTTCTCCCACCCCTACTTCAAACACACCATCAGTCTTAAAGTGCTTATTTAGTGGATCTTCAAAGAATTCAGAGAAGGCTGATAGTTCCAAAAGCCTCCAGGGGCTTTCTTTAAAATGTTGGTTGTAGTCTAATTCATAAGTCTCCCTGGCTTACAAGAGACATTGATAGCTGTAGTCTGTTGTGTCAGTGCCCCACTGTCTGAATTGTTTTTTTCCTGGTTAACTCTTCCCTGTTAACTGGTTTTAAGGATAGCTTCCATCTTGTTTTTAAATGACCTACTTCAATTTTCTCTTCTTTGCCTCTAGGCAATGTGTGTATGGTGATTGGTGGAGCCAATCTTGGCCATCTGGTGTGATCACCAAGAAGGAAAGACATCTGGTTCTTGTGATGTTGTGCATGTGAAGAGTGCCAATGGCAACAGCTTTGCCACCAGACTTTGCAATATCTTCGTCATTGGCAAAGTAAGGTTTATAATCTCAGGGCTCTTTTCTAAGAGTAACTGCTCGAAAAAGTCAAAGACTGCGTCCACTCGGACTTTTGGCTTTGTTCTGTTTTGTTTTCTTTCCCTGGTTCAGATGTGCAGAGTGAAACAAGCTACCCTCTAGAGCCATTAACCAGAAAGTAAGTTAGACTTGCTGACTTCTTGGGGTGCACAGTCACGGGTCTGTGTGAGGAGCCACAGGAACCTTCTGTCTCTGAGGCTCCATAATGTCTCCTGTGTGAAAATGGAGCTGATGGAGTTTTTATACCATCATGCCTGACAGACTGTAAGTGGAGGACATGTGCAAAACACATTACCTGTTCGCTGCCTTCTAATCTCAGAATGAACTTGCTTGAATGTATCTTGGAGCCTTTACAGTGAGAGTTCATTACCCTCACAGTGTCTAGAACTGACACCCTGGCCCTGGCACTCAGCGGTATAAGCTGCCACTGAAATTTTCATCTGAGCCATGTGTCTCTCTCCCTAGTAACATGATTTGCATGTAGGAGAAGAGTAAAAGATTGGGAGTGGCTCCTTTAACTGGTACACTGTGAGGTTTTACTTTCCTGAGGTGGGAGGGATGCACTCTTGCAGCTGCTTCTTGGCTCTGCCACTTGCCAGTTGTATGAACAGATCATTTCTCCCCTCTTAACCTGTTTTCATCTTCATGTTGAGGTTCAGGATCAGGGTAGTGACAAAAGAAATGAATGAAAAGCCTGTGAAACTTGTGGCAGGTAGCCCACTTTGCTCCACCTGTGGTTTGCAGGGTCCTTCCTGAGGTTGGTGGCCTGTAGTATTGTTGGACCTCCTGTGTCTGTTGTAAAGAAGGTGCTCCGAGAACTTGTTGGCTGTTTACCCCATACAGAGTAGGAGCTGGAAGACTAGTGTTAATCCGTTAATCTGCAGGCTCCTAGAGTAAGCGGTTGCCGGCCTGGAGGTTGGTCTGTTAGAGGTGAGATGGAAAGAGGTAGATTACTTTTCACAGACAATTTATGTGTAAAGAAAATTTTTGTTGGATTGCATTCTATTAGCTGTGTATTAATGAGACAACGAGAGGTAATTTTGATGTGTTTGTTGTGCTGGTTGGTTTGGTTTTGGTTCCCATTTTGTGCCTGTCCTGTGTTACAGGGAAGTTGACTTACCATGGCTGAAGAGAGTAGTGAAGAGGCTGATGGCTAAATAGAGCAGTGGTGAAAATACAGTGAGACAGTTTTTCTCCATTCCAATGAAAAAGTGAATTGTGATTTACTGATGTCACTTCTTTCTTGTCGGTAATTCTGGGGTTTATGGGACCTGAAATTCCAATGGTACTTCCCTTGGCCATCTAGGAAATAAGTCTTCTATTCTTCCTTCTCTTCATCCACACACATAGCCACACCCCCTCCAGTGGTGTAGAGCCAAGACAGTAACATTGCAAAATGAGTGCAAAAGCATATAACATATGTGACTGGCTAAGAAAATTTTACTATGCAAGGAACCCTGGAGCTGTAAGAAAGAAAGATATGTTAACAAAATGGGTTTGTAAAAGTCAGTAGTGTTTACTGCTTTACCAGGGGCATCCTTTGGTGAAGCTTGGTTTCATTTATTTGCTTAATTTTACTGACAGTATGTGTGGTAAAGACACAAAGTGTAAGTACAGTTTGGTAGTACTCTCTCAATTGCTCTGGTAAGGATCCAGCCATCTCAAAACCACCAGTGCAGATAGCATTGGGAAAGGGAAAATGACAGTTCAGTATTGAAAATAGTTTTAACTTTTTGTCCCCAGAAAGGCTCTTAAAGACTATAATTTAGGGGAATCCACGTGCTAGAACATTGGTATTTTGGACCATCTACAAACTGTCATTATCAATAGGTATAGCATTTCGGGAAGCATGTCAGCAAAACAGATACTGAGTACCTATCAGTGCACAGTAATACTCATGAAGAAACTGTGTATGTGTAATTATGTTTCTGAACTTCTGAGTGTGTTTTGAATACTAGTATCCCTTCAGATGTAATTGTAGACAGTACATTAGGATAAAGGTTAGTGGATGGGTATGTCACCAGAGTTTTGTAGCTCAAAGAAAGTGAAACACCAAACAGGTTCTGCTTGATTGTCAGGAATGTGGAAAACCAACGGTCTGTGGTGCCAAGGTACAGTGTAGTGCTTACCTTGAGGTGGAAATAACTGTCAGAACCATTTGGAGGGAGAGCACTGGAAGTGCTTTCAACCCAGACTTGCTTGGGAGTGGTTTAAATTAAAAATGTGTTGTCATGGAGTCGATCCAAACTCACAGTGATGCTATAGGACAGCATAGAAATTGCCTGATGGAGTTTCCAGGGAGCAACTTGTGGGTAGCACTGGACCACTACACCATTATGGTTTCCTGGCTTATTTTAGACCAATTTGATCCCATCATCCACACAAACTATATAAACATAGATGAGTGTGTTGGGGACTGGTAAAGGGTATGCTACAACTTCATGAAGTTGTGGAATTGCCTTCTGCTGGAGAGTTGTGATTACAGCATATTGTATCTGCAGCTGTGTTGTTAGTGTTGCTGGGTAACTTGCACAGGGTTATTATGAAGACTTGAGAAGGAGGCTATTTAGCTTGCTGGAATAATGCCCCAAACCCACCCCTGACATGAAATCGGTCTGAACCAAAACCTGTAACTACCCATCCCCACAGGCATGTGGGGACCTAGTGTGAACCCCTGATGGCTGGTTATGCCCTGCTGTGCCTATGTGTGCTCACTTCCCCAGTGGTCTTCACAGCCTCTGACAGTGCTGCATTAAGAACTTAATAGTTCAACCCAATAAATGTCTGCTTATTTACACCATTTCTTAGTAATGGCTTTAAGTACTTCCATCTTGCTTGGATGAGTGTCTTGAGTCCATTTTGTGGCCTGCCAGAATGATGCTGGTAGCCCCCGGTAAGGTGACAGATGGCTCTGTACAGGCCATTTAACTCTGGACTGACCTTTGCTTGCTTGGTAGTAGATGCATAATGTTCAAGGTACACTGTTGCCCAAGTAAAAAGTTCACTAATGTTCATCACCACCCATGACAAGCAACATGGACAGTCTTGGTCCAGACAGAACTGTTGGAAATTTTCATTCTGAGGAGAAATAATGTGGACAGTGCCCCAATGCAGTGTGAAAACATCAGGCTAGAGGGACATTTTTGATACCCTGAGAATGTTTTCAACCTTGACTTCATGACATTGCTGTCTTTGCTCTTTAACTTCCTATTCATGATTCACCATATGTAAAACTTTTTAACCCTACCGTATCATCACAGAAGTCTTAAATCAACTCCAAGTACAGATTCCATCCTGGGTTCAAGTTCCTCTTTTTCTGTGAACCTGTGAAATCTAGACTACAAGTTACCTACTTACCAACTAAGAGGATGGAAACAGGTGCAGGGTAGACATTTTCATTCCAAATGCAGGAAACTGGAGGGAAAAAAGGACATAATAGGCACCAAGCAAGTCAGAAACCCAGCAGAACAATTCCTGCTAGCTCTCAAGGCTTGAAAACAATCTTCTGCTCTCTGAGATCAGTTAGGGAATGGACCCATTCTCCAGACTCTAGGTGTTGAACACATTCTGTAGAGTCTAGGTAGAGACCACTTGGCCCAGGGTGTCAGCTCCATCTTCAGCTCTACTGGGGCTGAAAAGGAACTTCCTTGGTTTGGGCAACCACAGTGTCCCAGTCCAACAGAGTAGACAACCCTAACTGTCAGCTCCTTGAGAATGGTAACCCCTACCCTCAGCTTTGGGCAAAAGATCCAACCCCATCCTACTGGCACTCAGGAACAGCAGCCTTGTACTCTGGAACCAAGTTGATGAAGACTGGATACTTTGAAACTTATGAGGCTGTGACAACACCCTTTGAGACTTTAGGGTGTGGGATCAATAGCAGAGTGGTCAAGCTCTTTCTGTGATCCATGTAAGAGTGAAGATCCAAAGGAACAAGTGAATCAGTTACGTGCAACATTCTAGGAACTCTGAACATCAAAGGCAAAGTTCAAAAATTGGACTGAAGAGAGCAGGCCCAGAAGCACCTTCAACTGGTCAGTGCTGGGAGTAGAAGGGATCCTTTGAACATAAAGTTTCTGTGTTGAGAAGCTCCCAGACCAGGAGAAGGTTGATGACAAGGACCTTCCCCCAAAGCCTACAGAGAGAGAAAGCCTTCTGGAGCTGGTGCCCTGAATGTGGACTTCAGCCTACTCTACTGTTAGAGCCATCTACTTGTGATATTTCTGTTATAACAGCTCTAGTTCATTAAGACATTCCATTTTCAACAATTTGAAGTGCAAACTCTGACAGAGTATTGAAATTATATAATAGATATACAAAGTTATCGGAAATTACTAACAAACTGACATCAGCAATAGGGAGAAAGGAAAAATGACTGATGTACCTTTCAAATATGCAAAGACTGCAGGCCAGTAGTGGTCTGGCTTACCTATATTTGATTACATTACTAACACCTGTTGGATGTCCCTGACTGCTCCCTGTGTTGAACCACCCACTCCCATATCCCCCATCTCCACCTCGAAAAAACAAAAACTATTAAAGTGATTCCAGTTCCTAGAGACCTTATGAAGTTTCCAAAGAGCACCCAGTACACTGAAACTGCCAACCTTTAGACTAGTAGCTGTGGCACTTAACCGCTAGTCAACAAGGCTTCCTAATTATGCACACAGGTGGGAAAGTAGCCTTATACAAACATGTCATCTGGTGCAGGACCAGACAAGGTTTGGTTCTGTTACACTGTAAGGACAGAGCTGACTTGACAGCAACTAATGGTACCAACAAAAAATGGTGAGAAGTTGGAGCTCTGTGGCACAGAGTCTAAGAGCTCACCTGTTAACCAGAAGGCTGACAGTTCAATCCCACCAGCAGCTTCTGGAACCCTAGGGGGCAGTTCTGCTCTGTCCTAGAGGGTCATTACAGAGTCAGAATCCCCTCAAAAACCTCATAACTATTTATATATATATATTACATATCTATTACATACTGTCAATTCTTCTGTCAGTCTGCACTTTAGACTTTCTTCCTTCATCCTTCTCTCCCTTCTCCTTCCCTCTTTTCTGCCTTCTTCCTGTCTTCCTCTAATTTCCTCCACCCCTTTCTGTCATACTTCCTACCTTCCTCCATCCTTCTTTCTTCCTTCTGTCTTTTTTTTTCCTAGAGCTCCATTGCTGTTGACAGGTAACAAATGATAGCAATAATATGCTTATTTCTGAAAATCTGTGTATCACTCATTTCGCCTTGGATGCCTGCATGCTCCTTTGAATGCCTATCCAGTTCAAAGATCCTCAGTGTTATTTTGGACCTACCCTAAATTTCTGCTATGAAAGACACCAATCCTTCCTACAAGTGGTGTTTCTCAGAGGCAAGATGTATCTGCCAAATCAAAATGGGTGTAATTGAATTCTCTTGTAACCTGAGTTGTGGCATTTGGAGTAGAAAGTTTGATAAAATCTCAGTCATCCATCAAATAATGGAAATTTGCTTGTCAAAGGAATGTTTCAGATTCTTTTACTGTGTCTTTTAGGATACCGTGAACTTAACCTCAGTCCTTTTTTTTTTAAAAAAAAAATCTATATGTCATGAGTTTTGAAGGATCCTGAAGTAACTAAGGTAGATGACTCAAACTTAAACCATGCATGCATTTTGACTGGATATGACATTCAAGAAAAGATGTCATATATTGTTATACCTTGCAAAGCTATTATAAAATATAATTGATTCAGGATGAGGGCTTTAAAACTCGTCTACTGATTACTAACAGAACAGATAATCTTAATAAAATTACCAGTGGAGTTCCTTTTCAAATAACAGAGAGGGTGTAATTATAGACCCAGAATCACCACATTAGTGCTGGAGACTTAGCTTGTTTTCCAAAACCATTTTATCCTTATCAAATTAGCTTAAAGTTATAAGCTAACAATGCCTGGGTTTTGCTGAGAACTCCAACTTAAAAAGTGTGTGTGGCTCCTTTGGGACCTGGCTGTCTTCTATCTTTCCGTAGTTAATGTCCTGGGAAGGAATGGAGGACTACTTCATTGGATGCCAAAGTAGCTGGGGAATACTCATTCTATCTTTGTCAGGAAGTTACAGATCAGGGAGATGACATTTTGACTACTGGTTCCTTTTCAGCTGTGCAGTTCTAGAATTTCTATAAAGACAGTGGTGACATAGGGAACTTGGGTCAGCAAGGAAATATGAGCTCTCAGCCACCTGCTACTGTCACTTCAGTGCCTCTTCTAGGAAACGTGCTTGAGCTGCAATTAGTGTGGGAGTAGGAGTCATGATTACCTAACCTTTAAGATTAATGGTAAGAATAAATCACGGGAGATGGTGCTTGGTGGGAATCCCTAGGTGGCTCCAATGGTTGACTGCTTGACTACTAAGCAGAGGCTGGAGGTTCTAGTCTTCCCAGGGGTGCCTCTAAGAAAGTTCTGGCACTCTGCTTCCAAAAAGTTACAGGTACTGTAAACAGTGGTGGATTTGAACCATTGACTCTTTGGTTAGCACCCAAGTTCTTAATCACTGCCCCGCCAGAGATCCTCATAGGACCAGCTGCATCTGAACCCTTGGATGGAGGAGGAAGCCATCCCTGGATGAGCAAACCCTCAGCAGAGTCTGATATGTGTTCAAGTTTGAGATCTATGCCTACAAAACAAGGCTAGGGGAATTCTTTCGTGTCAGAATCAGTGGTGGTGGTGGTGGTGTGTGTCCTAGAGGGAATTCCAACTGGCAGTGACCCTACAGGATAGGGTAGCACTGCACCATAGGATTTTCCAGGCTGTAATCTTTATGGGAGAAGATCTTTTCCCAACATCACAAGAAGCTTCTGGGTGGATTTGAAGCTGCCAACCTAGTGGTTAACAGCCAAGCACTTAACTGTTGTGTTACCAGGGCTTCTGAGATAAGGAACAAATATAAATAGTAACTTTGCATGCTGCAGGGTCTCTGCCCCAACTACTGAGCTCTGCTGTATCACCCTGAGAGTTTTCATGTACAGTATGTAAAACAAAAGGGCACAGCTGTGTTCCAGTAAAACTTTTTTTTATAAATTATTATTATGATTGAGTGAAAATATACAATCCCATATAAATTTGCATAACTGCCAGTGAGTGGCTGCCACTGCTCTCCCTGCGTGGTGACAGCACACCCTTTCTCAGTGTTCTTACATGTCATATCCTCCTAATAATCTCCTATCCCCTTCTTTCCACCCTCTCCCTGACGTCTAGTAAGAAGTCAGCCAGATGACATCACACAGATGCACAGAACCATAAAATGCACACATGACATGGTTGCTCTGTGTCACCAAATCCAATCTGTTTCTGCCTGAAGAGTCGACCTCCATCATGATTTATGGACAGGGGGAGCATCAGGGCCAGGGTTCATGCTCCCAGGGGAACCCTGAGGCCCCGGACCATCAGCTGCAGTCTTTTAGAGGAGATCTCAGGGTGCACCCCTTTTTATTTTGGGGTTTCCAGTGAGACTCAACTTTGTGAGTGCCATCACGGCTATCACTGGTGGTGGCCAAGCACCATCCCATTCTTCTGGTCACATGTTGATGTAGTCACCTACTTACATGGGTCTCTCTGTCTTCTGGGTTCTCTTTGTGCCATATTGTTTGGGCCCTTGGAAATCATCCGTTCCTGCTGAGTTGGGACCATTTGGTGTACCTCACAAGGCAGCTTTTAAGACCCCAGGTGCCAGTCACCAATTTGGGGTGCAGGAGACTCTGTTAGGAAAATGATAGTTATGCCAATTGGCCTCGATGTCTCCTGAGAGCATAGTCCCAAGACCCCCACCCTAGCTACTCCATCCTTACAGTATTGGGTTAAGATGGGAGGAGAAATCGTGTTTTGTTGAAGACCAGTTAAAACTGATCTTCTTTCTAATGTATGCTGTCACTGATTTCACCCAACCAAATTTCTATAAACTATCTAATCAATACTTCACCCTCTCCTTCCTTCCCTCTCCACTCTTGCAGCCATCAGAGTGTTTTCTTCTATGCTTAGACTGTTTTTAAGTTCTTATAGTAGGGGTCTCATACAATATTTGTCCTTTTGCCCTGACCACTTTGACTCAACATAATGTCCTCCAGTTGAAACCAGGTCATGAGATGCTTCCTAAAATCATCTTTGTTCGTTGTCATTGCACGGTGTTCCATTGAGTAGTTTACCTATCCATTCCTCTGTTGTTGGATGTCTGGGTTGATGTCATTTTTTGCAGTTGTGGACTGTGCTGCAATAAACGTTTGTGTGCATGTATCAGTCAGTTTGAATGGTCTTGATTCTGTAGGGTATACTCCAAGCAGTGGAGTTACCAAGTCAAATGGTATATCTATTTCCAGCATTTTCAGGTTGTAGCATTTTACAATTCTACCAACAATGTAGAAGAGTTTCAGTTTCTCCACAGCCTCTCCAGCATTTGTTGTTTTGAGTTTTTTGGATCATGGCCAACCTTGTTGGGGTAAGATGGTATATCATTGTAGTTTTGATTTAATAGCTAATGGTCCTGAGCATGTCTGCATGTGTTTTTGGTTGCCTTGATCTCTCTTTAGGGAAGTGTCTGTCCATCTCCTTTCCCCATTGCTTAGTTGGATTATTTATCTTATTCATATTTTGTAGTATCTTATAGATAATGGAGATCAGACATCGGTCTGACATATAGTTGCCAAATATTTTCCCATTCTGTACATGGTCTTTTAATTCTATTAATAAAATGTTTGGATCAGCAAAAGTGTTTCATCCTCAGCAGTTCTCATTTATCTATTCTCTCTTCTGTTGAATGTGGTTGATTTGTCAGATTTTGAAGTCTGTCTACATTGTGTATTAAAACTTCCCATGTTAATCTTAATTTTTCTTGGATGAGCTGTAGCAATTTAAATTTGATATTTAGGTCTTGTATCCAATTTGAGTTTGTGTAAGGTGTAAGATATGGGTCTAGTTTCAATTTATTGCAGATGGATATCTAATTTTGCCAGCACCATTTGTTGAAATGATGGTTTTTATTCCAGTTTAAAGTCTTAGGGCCTTCATTAAGTATCATCTGTTCACAGGAGGATGATGTCAACTCTGGGGTCTCAGTTCTATTCCATTGATTCATCTGTCTCTTACCAGCTGTTTTAACAACTATGGCTGTGTAATAGATTCTAAAGTTGGGCAGTGAGAGGCTTCCCAGTGTGTTCTTCTTCAGTAGTGCTTTGGTTATCCGGGGCTTCTTCCTTTTCCAAGCAAATTTGGTGATTTGTTTCTCCATCTCATTAAAAAATGTCACAGGAATTTGTTTTGGGATTGCATTATATAAGTAAATTGCTTTGGGTAAAATAGACATTTTCACAATATGAAGTCTTCCTATCCATGTGCAGAGTAGGTTTCTCCATTTATGTAAATCTCTCTTAGTTTGTTGTAGTAAGATTTTCTAGTGCTCTTTGTAAAGTTCTGTTATTTCTCTGGTTGGATTTATTCCTAGGCATTTTATCTTCTTCGGTGTTATAGTAAACGGTATTGATTTGGTGATTTCTTCATTAATAATCCTACTAATTTACTTATCTTTATCTTGTATCCTGACACTCTGCTAAACTCTTCTATCAATTTGAGTAGCCTGCCTATGGATTCTTCTTTAGAATTCTCTGCATATATAATCATATCATCTGCAGATAGGGAGATTTTTACTTCCTCTTTGCCAATTCTTGGTCTTGTCTAATTGCTCTGTCTGGAACTTCTAGTACAATGTTGAATAGGAGAGGTGAGAGTGGACATCCTTGCCTAGTTCCTATTCTCAAGGGAAACTGTTTCAGTCTTTCTCCATTCAGGATGACATAGGCAGTTGGCTTTGTATAAATGGCCCTTGTTGTACTGAGAAAGTTGTTGTCTATTCTTATGTTGCTGAGAGTTTTTAGGATGAATGGATATTGGACTTTATCAAGCGTCTTTTCTGCCTCAATAGACAAAATCAGGTGATTCTTGTCTTTTGCATTGTTTATGTGGTTGATCTCATTGTTTTTCTTATGTTGAACCAGACTTGCATCCCTGGTATGAATCCATCTTGGTTGTGATGAATTATATTTTTGATACGTTGTTGTGTTCTATAGGCAAGAATTTTGTTGAAGATTTTTGCATCTAGGTTCATGATTGATAATGGTCTGTAGTTCCCTTTTTTTTGTTGAGTCTTTCCCTGGCTTTGGTATCAGTTACGCTGGCTTCATATAATATATTTGGGAGTATTCTATCCCTTTCTATACTGTGAAATAGCCTCAGTAGTACTGAAAATAACTCTTCTCTAAAAATTTAGTAGAATTCTTCAGTGAAACCATCTGTGCCATGGCTGTTTTTGGTTGGTAGCTTTGGATGACTTTTTCAATCTCCTCCTTTGTGATGGTTTATTAAGTTGTTCTGCTTCACCTTGTGATAGTTTGGGTATGTGATATGAATCTAAGAATTTGTCCATTTCCTCTGTGGTTTCAAATTTGCCAGAGTACAGTCTTTTGTAGTATTCTGTTATAACATTTTTTATTTCTGACAGATCTCTTGTGACAACTCCCCTTTCATTTCTTATTTGGGTTGTTTCTTTTCCTGTTTTCCTTTAGTAAGTTTAGCCAATGGTTTGTCAAGTTTATCGATCTTTTCAAAAAACCAGCTTTTGGTCTTTTCAATTTTTTCAATTGCACTTCTATTCCCTAATTCATTTAGTTCTGCTCTAATCTTTATGATCTGATTTCTGCTGGTGCCTGAAGGATTCCTCTGTTGCTGTCTCTCTACTTGTTGGAGCTGTAGTGTTAGATCTTTGGTTTGTGTTCTTTCTTCCTTCCAGATGTGTGCACTTATAGAGAAAAACTGACCTCTGAGCACTGCTTTGGCTGTATACCACAGGTTCTGTTAAGCAGTGTTTTCATTCTCATTGGAATCCATAAATTTCTTTATTTCATTCTTGATTTCTTCTATAACCCATGGCTGTTTGAGCAACATATTGTTCACTTTCCATATGTTCCATTTTCTATGTTTTTTCTGCTATTGATTTCCACTTTAATGGCTTTGTGCTCTGAGAAGACGTTTTGCAATAATTCAGTGGTATGGATTTTGCTGAGATTTGCTTTATATCCTAACACAGGGTCTGTTCTGGAAAAATGATCCATGTCTGCTGTAGTTGCCTGCTGATGGCTAAACAGTTCTGTGTACATCAATGAGGCCGAGTTGGTTAATTGTGGCAATAAGGTCTTCTGTGTCTTTATTGAGCTTTTTTCTAGATGATCTGTCCAGTGTTGAGAGTGGAGTATTGAAGTTTCCCACCATTATTGTGGAGTGATCCTCATTTTTGAATGCAGTCAGTGTTTCTTCGATATATTTAGATACTCCAGTATTGGGTATAATATTTAATATAAATATTATATGTTAATTATATTATTAATTATATAATTAATTATATATTAATTATATATAAATATTATATATTAGTATAATATTTAGTATAAATATTTAGTATTGTTAAGTCTGGCTTGTGTATTGAACCTTTCAGCAACAAATAGCATCCATCCTTGTCCATGATAGTGGATTTTACATTAAAGTCTATTTTATCTGAGATTAGTATTGCCACACCTGCTCTTCTTTGTGCATTGTTAGCCTGATACATATTCTTCCATCCTTTAATTTTCAGTTTGTTCATATCTTTAAGTCTAAAGTTAGATTCTTGTAAGCAACATACGGATCATGTCTTTTGATCCAAGATGCCATTCATTGTCTGTTTAATGGAACATTCAGTCCACTCACATTCAATGTAATTATTGATAGGTATGTGTTTAGCACTGTCATTGTGATATGCTTATTTTTGTGTTGATGTTTTCTCTGTTGTTCTTATTTTGTTCTGGGACATTCTTCTTTACAAGTTGATTTTTCACCTTTTTCAGGGTTCGTTTTGTGGTTGTTGAGACTCTGTATTATGTTTCTTGATTTGATATGTTGCATGTTTCCGGAGCTCTGTGGCTACCCCTGTGATCCCCCTTAACAATCTATGTTTAAACTCAATTTTAACCACTATAAGTCTTATAAACTCCCTGTCCATCTGTAAGGACTATAACAACTGTAGTACATCCTTCTTTTTAGTATGATGACATCATAGTTTTCATGATATGATGACTGGATCACTTCTTTTAATATTTTAGCTTTGATTGACTTTGGAGCCTTGCCTAGCTGAGCAGTTTTCTGGGTGATGTGTTCTGTTTCCTCCTAAAATACAAAATTAATGATTTTGTTCTTCTAAGCCAAGAGCTTCTTCCAGTATTTTTTGCAGTTTTTGTTCAATTTTTACAAAGTCTTTGAGGTTCTGTTTATCTGAAAATGTCTGAATTTCATTTTCATATTTGAAAGGTAGTTTTGCAGAATATATAGTTCTTGGTTGGAAGTTCTTCTCCTTCAAGGCATTGAATGTGTCATCCTCTTGTCTCCATACCAGCATCATTTCTGCTGAGAAATCAGATGAAAGCCTGTAGGATTTCCCTCTTTGCTTTGAGTCTTGCTGCCTTTAAGAGTTTCTGCTTGTGTTTCATTTTGTTAAGCTTGATTGTAATATGTCTTGGAGTCTTGCTTTTGGGATCTGTATGGAGTAGCGGTCGATACACATCTTGGATATCTGTACTGTCTTCTTTCACAGTTTGTGGGAAGTTTTCTGTCAGCAGCTTAGCCACAGTTCTGTGTTCTCAGGTGTCCCACCCTGTACAGGAACTCCAATTAATCATAGATTGTTCCTCTTAACAGAATCCCATATACTTCTTAATGCTTCTTCATTTTGCTTGTTTCTTTGTTTCTGATTTCTCCTCATAGATGCTAGAGTTAATAGCTCTGTCTTCCAAGCCAGAAAATTTATTTTCCATTTGTTCAATTCTGTTTTCTTGGCTTTGAACTGAATTTTGTATCTTTTTTATTTTGTTATTGATCTGTTGGATTTCAGAGTACTGGTGTTCCATCAGATCAAACAGCTTGCTTAATTTTTCATTTTGCTCTGCTGCATTTTGTATAAGGCCTCTGTACATAATCCTTTTGTACTCACCCTCCAGTAGTTTCAGAAAGGCTTCTCTATCTGGGAAGTTCTTTTTTTTTTTCGGAAATTCTTTGTATCTTTCGTTGTGGGCCTTCTGAAGCCAAAGGTGAATTCTTCCTAATGTTCTGGTCCAAAATTTGTTGAATTTGGGCATATGGAGGTTGTTTTATTTCTCTGATGTTACCTTAAGGGGATATGAAGCATAGTCTGAAAAGGAAGCTGATCACCAGACACTTCTATATACTCTAGTGACTGGGCTCAGTGGACTCTCTAAGGTAGCAGGCTCCACCTCCTGATTGGCAAAAACACAGCTCCACTTATAGGTCATTGCGGAGCCATCAACTGACCCTTCAGTCTGCGAGAGCTAGCACTCATCAAGGGCAGGAGTTGGAGAAAAAGAAGTTTCATGATTGGTGGTAGGTAGACCAAAGAGCGATATGCTGTGTCCTAGGGCTCACTAGGTGTCCAGAAGCCTCCATTTAACTGTCAGTTTAGGCCTTGGTTTCCAGTGGGATTTAGGGAGACATGTGTTTAGTCTGCCATCTTGACTCTTTCCCCTCCAGTAAAACTTGATTTACAAACAGACAGCTAGATTTGGCTCCTGCAATGTGATTTACAGACTTCTCTCAAGCTCTATTTAACCTATTTGAGAGTGATTGGGCTTGCTTTCTGTGCATTGATTTGAAAGGTTTTATCCACATGTAATACTTTTTGTTAAAAGATTCTAGTTTATTTAATCTAAATATATGTCTATGCCAGCATAACATTTGAAAATATGATATTTGGTATTCAAATTTGTAAGGCAGAAGAAGGAAAACTTATGTTAAAATTAATTTATGGAAGATACGTATTTGTCTTCCTGATGGCATAGTGATTAAGCATTTGGAAGCTAACTGAAAGGTCAGCAGCTTGAACCCACAAGGCACTTTTCAGAAACACTGAAGTTCTACTTTGTCCTATAGGTTGGTTATAAGCTAGAACCTACTCAAGGGCTATAGGTCTTTGTTTTGCTTTGTTTTTTTAAACTTGGTATATTTACTTTAAGAAAGTATTGTTCTATGTGGATAATTACTAATACATAATGAGTAAAATCATACCTTAGCTCTTATTACTTATTATAGGACATTTATTTCATGTCAAAATACGTGAACTTTATCACCTCTAAGCACGTACAAGAAACCCTGGTAGCACTGTGGTTGGATGCTAAGGATGCTAATCAAAAGGTGAGCCACACTCCACGAATGTCCCTTTACATTGGAGGAGAGCCATGACTTGCATAAAGGTGTCACAATCCTACCCTAATCCTCGTTAACTTAAAACTACCATCACAAAATGGAGGAAAACAACACAGGACTAGGAATCATGGCCTATCCAACATGTATTTTGGGAGGACACAATTAAATCCATGACAATTATAAAAATGTAGTTTTATAATTTTAAATGCATATTTACTAGCATTGTTACATATATAATGTGATCTCACATTTTTTACATTGATTACAGAAGACTTGATATTCCTTAAAAATTTTCTTTAAGTGAAACTTTACCATTACAGTTTCTCCTACAAAAACTTACAAATGTTTTACTGTGACCTAAGCTACTCTCCCTTCACTAGGACAGCACATTCCTGGCTTTCAATCAGTATTTTTCAGGTTTATTTAATGAGCTTCCCTAGCCCTCCATTGTTCCCTCTCTCCTCAGAACAGCAGCTGACTCAGGTAGCTTCCAGGGAGCTCTGATAGACTTGAACTGCCGACCTTTTGGTTAGTACATGTAGCACTTAACCTCTATGCCACACATATTTAGTAGTTCTTATTTAGTACTGAATCTCCTTGATAAGCTCTTTATTTTTGTTTTTTGTCCACTCTTTTGACCTTTTTAATCAACATTCTTGGCTTTCTCCTTTCTGTTGTTTAAGTAATTCTTTTTCCCAGGTACTGAATTTCTAACACCGCTTGTCCTGTCTGGTTCTCTTTCATTTTCAAGACATTCTTGATTGATTAGTGAATACTCTTTCACTTGTTTAACAAAATCAGTTTTTTTCTTCAAGGGTAAAATGTCCTCTTGATTGATTTCTTGTTTTTCTTCCTTGTCTGTCTCTTCCATCTCTTTCTTTGTTTTCTTTTTAATGTTACAAATGTTTTCAAATGCCTCTAGATTTTTTTAAAATTCATTTTTAATTTTACTCTAGATGAATGTTGACAGAGCAAATTCATTCTCATTAAACAGTAAATACACCTGCAGAACTCTGCAGGAGGAGTAAAGATACAGTGAGCAGCCCGCACTTGTCCATCATTGGAGGCTTGCTTGTTGCTGTCATGCTGGAAGCTATGTCACTGGCATTTAGGTACCAGCAGGGCCACCCATTCTAGACAGGTTTCAGCTGAGCTTCCACACAAAGACAGACTAAGTCTACTTCTGAAAAGAATTAGCAAGAGAAAAACCTCATGAATAGCAGCATAACATTGTCAGATACAATGCTAGAAAACGAGCACCCCAGGTTGGAGTGCTCCTCCTCAGAACAGAGTCAACCTTAATGAAGTGGATGGTGTAAAGCATTCAGGATCTTCATTTGCTGACAGGGCACAACTTAAAATGAGAAGAAACAGCTACAAACACCCATTAAGAATCAGACATGGACTGACACCTAATAACAACTAGGTGTAGCACTTATCATGATGCCACTATGGTTTCTTTGTATCAGCCAAATTAAAGACCAAATCCATTGCCATCAAGTTAATTCTAATTCATAACAATCCTACAGTGCAGACTAGAACTGCCCCATAGAGTTTCCAAGGAGTTCCTGGTGGATTTCAATTGCTGACTTTTTGGTTAGCAGATGTAGCACTGAACCACTACAACACCAAGGTTTCCTTAATTACCCAGGAAGCTGTAAATTTAAAAATACTTTTATTCAAAGAGCTCATTCTTAGAATTAGTTTCTTGCACATCATTAGCCATGTTTACTATTCCCCTCTATGCTGTTGATAGACCTGAAGTTCTAAAAATAAAAGAAAGAAAGTCGTCATGTCAGAAGGTGCCTCTGTGCCCAAAGTATTCTAAGGACTAGAAGTAATAGCCAGCCTACAGGGATGCAGGGAGTAGTATGATGTCAGTCCACGGAAATTAGCAAATAGTGTTTCAGTTCAGAGGTAACATCAATATTGAGTAACTCCTGCTCTTGTGCCTTTGACACCAAAGGATGTTATTGCTATGCATTTTTTTGGTTCCTGCAATACTCTACCAAACTGCTGAGATAATTTGAGAAAGCCTTAGGACCCAAAAAGAAAAGAAAAAAATGAAAATGATGCATACTAATACATTAGGGTTCTTCACTGAAGACTAACCTGCTACCATTAAACAAACAAAAAAGATGAAAACCATGTTACTGAGTGTCCACTGAGTCTGTTTTATAGAACTGCCTTGTATACTACCACACATGGGAATATATCTGTCTCCAAAAGTGGTTCTCATGCAACTCCCTCAACAGACATTTCAAAAGGCAATCTGCAGAGACAAAAACTTTAGTAAGAATGGGGGCAAGGGGAGTACTATCATTTTGGTGTTTGGAGAAATATTGAGCTCTTCTTAATTTAAGGAGGATAATGCAAAATTATGTTAATTACCCTGGTTGTTGATAGAGGCTAGGAAAATCAACTGTACCAGAATCGTCATCTTCTTTATTTTTTTCTTTACTTTTATTATCTATCTGTGATCTTTTGGTCAGCCGTCTTCTCTTTCTGATCTGTCATCTATCCTCAAATGTGGTAGTGATTCACTGACATCTAAACATTTATTTCAAAGGAGTATTTATGTATTAAGGACAAAGTGGCATATTGGTTAAGTGGTATGGCTGCTAATCAAAGGGTTGGCAGTTAAAATCTGCCAAGTGTTTCTTGCAAACCTATGGGGCAGTTCTTCTCTGTGCTACAGAGTCACTGTGAGTCAGTTAGTCATCAACTCGATGGCACTGGGTTTGGTTTTTGATTGTGGTTTAAAGACAAGCTTCTATGAATCAGTAAGGCAAATAATTTTTGGTCAATGATTCCTGTTCTAATTACCAGTTTCATTAAAGACCATGTGTCTCTGTGTTTGAGGTAGAAGGACTTTGTTGCTATAATATGAAAACTCTTAATAGGTACAGAAACAGTAAGTGATAAATCCCCTTTAAAATATAAATGCGATTCCAAATACCTCATAGTCTGCAATCTAAGAAAAAAGAAGAGCAGATGGTTGAAGGCACGCTTCCTGCCCCACTGCACTCAGATAATCCACTCCTTGGAAATAATGAGCTATGAAGATGCCTTTCTAGGTTTCCTAAATGCTTCTAGATTTTCTTCTTTCAAAGAATAATTCTTTAGTATTGTCACAATAATAATGACGTAATTTTCCTAGCTTCCTGTTTTTTGATTTAATGATATATATGAGATGTCACTTTTGAGTTTTTCTTTTCTAGGAATGATGAGATACTACATCTAGTACAAACATAGAACACTAGCCAAGTCTAACTCAAACCAGATATTTCTTGTATTTTCTTATATGCAATATTATGTCTGTAAGCTCCTCCAATGATAGTGTTTAGTTACACACAATGAGCATGAATTCCTGGCTTACTTGTGTGCTTCAGCTTTGTCATTCTCATTTAGCAATGCTTGGACAGGTAATGCTAATAGACAATCACTTATTCAAGTCCATATCTACCTACTAGCTGATAAACCTCTGCGATAAGACAACTGTAGAACCCGTTTAGGTACTGGGTCTGCTCTGCAAGCAATACAATCAAAACATGTTTTTCAATCTGGATTGAATGTCTTAGAAATGGACACTTTGGAGTGGCAATCAGTGGGTCCTAAGCAGGCTTAGAAGAACCATCTTGCAATGCACTATGTCAGTGAGTGTAGGTAGACACTATCAGGAAGAAATGGTGATGGCTATTAGAGTATAAATATGAATAAGTATATGTGTTTCAAGTATTTGCTTGATTATAATCCAATGGAGGTCTTCCAAAGAGTGGCTTTTAATTCTTTCCATATGTATAAATATGTTATAATTTCAATATTTTGAGTAAATCTGCCATGACTTTTTTCATAAAGTACTAAGTCGTTCAGGTAATGAGGGTAACAGTGTTAGGCAAGGACGGTAACAGCATCAGATAAAGTGGATAACAGCATCAGGTAAGGAGGGTAATAGCCTCAGATAAGCAGGGTAACACCATCAGGTAGGGAGGGAATGAGCAGCCTCCACTGGTCTGTCAGCAGAGGTCTGGTTGTTGCTGTGATGCAGGAAGCTATGCTACTGGTGTTTATGAACCAGCAGGGTCAATCATGGTAGACAAGTTTCAGCTAAGCTTGTAGACTAAGACAGCCTAGGAGAAAAGACCCAGAAGTCTCCTTCTGAAAGGAATTAGCCAAGAAAACCTTATGAATAGCAGCTGAACATTGTCATATATGATGCCAGAAAGTGAGCCCCTCGAGTTGGAAGGTACTCAGAAAATGACAGGCAAGAGCTGCCTCCTTGAAGGAGAGTCAACCTTAATGACATGGATGGAGTGAGGCCTCCAGAATCCTTGTTTGCTGATGTGGCACAACTCAAAATGAGAAAAAACAGCTGCAAACATCCACTAATAATTGAGACATGGAATGTATGAAGTGTGAATCAAGGAAAACCAGAAACAGTCAAAACACATAAACATTGACATCTTAGGTATTAGTGAGCTGAAATGGACTGCTTTGGGCCATTTTGAATCTGCCAGTAATATAGTCTGCTATGCTGAGGATGAAAGCTTGAAGAGAACAGTGTTGTGTTCATCATCAAAAAGAGCATTTCAAAATCTGTCCTGAAGTACAATGTTGTCAGCAATAGGATAATATCCATATGCCTACAAGGAAGGCCAGTTAATACAACCATTACTTAAATTTACACACCAACCACTAAGGCCAAAGATGAGGATGTTAAATATTTTTACTAGCTTCTGCAGCCTGAAATTGATCGAATATGCAATCAGAATGCATTGAAAATTACTGGTGTTTGGAATGCCAAAGTTGGAAACAAAGAAGGAGGATTGGTAGATGGAAATTGCAGGCTTGATGATAGAAATAATAGGAGATTGCATGATAGAATTTTGCAAAACTAATGACTTTTTCATTGAAAATACCTTTTCTACCAACACGAACAGCAACTGTGCACATGGACCTCAGCAGATGGAATACACAGGAACCAAAGTGACTACCTCTGTGGAGAAAGATGATGGAAAAGCTCTGTATCAGCAGTCAGAATGAGACCAGATGCTGACTGTGGCACAGATCATCAATTGCTCGTATGTAAATTCAAACTGAAACTGAAGAAAATTAGAACAAGTCTGTGACAGTCAAAGTATGACCTTGAGTATATTGCTCCTGAGTTTAAAAACCATCTCAAGAATAATTTTGATGTGTTAGTCACTAATGACTGACGACTAGATAAATTGTGGAATGACATCAAAGACATCATCATGGAGAGGGCAAGAGGTCATTAAAAAGGCAAGAAAGAAAGAAAAGCCCAATTTGGATGTCAGAAGAGACTCTGAAACTTGCTCTTGAACATCAAGAAGCTAAAGCAAAAGGAAGGAATTGTGAAGTGAAAGACCCAAACAGAAGATTTCAATCAGAAGCTTGAGAATACAAAAGAAAGTGTTGTAATGATATGTGCAAAGAGCTGGAAATGGAAAACCAGAAGGTAAGAACATGTTTCCCATTTCTCAAGCTGAAAGAACCGAAAAAAAAAAAAAAATAAGCATTTAGTTGCAACAGTGAAGATTCTAAGGGAAACTATTAAACAATGCAGAGAGCATCAAAACAAGATGGAAAGAATACAGTCATTATACCAGAAAAAAGTGGTTAATGTTCAGCTATTTGGAGACATAGCATATGATCAGGAACCAATGGTACTGAAGGAATAAGCTGAAGCTGCACTGAAGGCATTGGTGAAGAACAAGCCTCCAGGAATTGATGGAACATCAGTTGAGACACTTCAACAAATAGATGTGGTGCTGGAAGTGCCCTGTCATCTATGCCAAGAAATTTGGAGGACAGCTACCTGGCCAACTGACTGGAAGAGATCCATATTTACACCCACTCCAAAGAAAGGTGATCCAACCAAATGTGGGAATTACCTAACAATATCATTGATACCACATGCAAGTAAAATTCTGCTCAAGATCATTCAAAAGCAAATACAACAACATATTGACAAGGAACTGCCAGAAATTCAAGCTGGATTCAGAAGAGGATATGAAACCAGGGATGTCATTGCTCATGTCAGATGGATCTCGACTGAAAGCAATGAAGACCAGAAAGATGTTTACTTGTGTTTCACTGACTATGCAAAAGCATTCGACTGTGTGAATCATACTACATTATGGCTAACATTGTAGAGAATGGGAATTCCAGAACACCTAACTGTGCTCTTAAGGAATCTGGATATGGATCAGGAGGTAGTCTTGAGAACAGAACAAGGGGACACTGCATGGCTTAAAGTCAGGAAAGGTGTGTGTCAGGGTTGTATCCTTCCACCATACCTTTGTATTCTGTATGTTGAGTAAATAATCCAAGAAGCTGGATTTTACAAAGAAAAACAAGGCATCAGGATTGGAGAGTGATACATTAACAACCTGCATTATGCAGACGACACCACCTTACTTGCTTGAAGTGAAGAAGATTTGAAATACTTACTGATGAAGATCATGGACCACAGCCTTCAGTATGGATTGCACCACAGTATCAGGAAAACAAAAATTATCACAATGGTATAAGGAAGCAACATTGTCATAAATGAAGAAAGTATTGAAGTTGTCAAGGATTTTGTTTTACTTGGATCCACAATGAACACCTTTGGAGGCAGCAGTCAAGAAATCAAAAGATGCATCGCATTGGGAAAATCCACTGCAAAGAATTCAAAGTATTCAAAAATAAGTACGTCACCTTGAAGACTAAAATGGGCCTGACCCAAGACGTGGTATTTTCAGTTGCACTGTGTACATGAGAAAGCTGGACACTGAACAAAGAAGACAGAAGAAGAACTGATACCTTTGAATTCTGGTGTTGAAGAAGAATGTTGAATGTGCCTTGGACCACCAAAAGAGCAAACAGACTTGTTCTGGAAGAAGTCCAACCAGAGTGCTTTGTAGAAGCAAAGATGACAAGACTGTGTCTTACATACACTGGACATGTAGTCAGAAGGGATCAGTCCCTGGAGAAGGACATCATGCTTGATAGAGTGGAGAGTCAGCAAAAAATAGGAAGGACCTGACAAGATGGATTGACACAGTGGCTGTAACAATGGGCTTAAGCATAAAAATGATTGCGGACATGATGCAAGACAGAGAAGTGTCTCGTTCTGTTGTTCATAGGGTTGCTATGAGTCAGAATTACCTCAGCAGTACCTAGCAACAACAACAGCAACTAACCATTCTTTCAAGTGAATTATAACTCCTGGTATTGGTAAACTTTTTGTTTTCCCATATTTAATTTTCTTAAAAACACATTAAACATCAAAATATCAATCTGATTTTAATAAGTTTCAAATCAGCTTTCATGTTGAAGGAAACACGTGCTAAATATTTCAAGGAAATGAAAATCTCTATTTTGGGAAACACAATATAATCTAAAACATGATGGCATTTTGACAGTCAACCTAGTAATAAGAAACCTGGTCCACTCCAAATCCTAGAGACATTACCTCTTAACCCTAGCTATAGGTCCACCATCATGAATGCAGTCTGAAAATACTCACATGGTTTTGTTAGACTCTCACATGAAGTTATCTGTGAAGACATACAACTTAGCTGTTGGCAGTAATACCACAAATGCTAAGACTTCAGCACAGGATAATATTTATTTTACAACTGGATTTACAAAAATACTGAGATTTGTTTTGAGGAACAGTATGTCTCACAAGCAGTGTCTACTGACTACTAAGATGGCTATGCAGAACTCAGACACTTTTTTTTTTTAAAATTAACATTGCAATAGGAAGGGGCACTGTGAATTGGCCAACCAGTACAAAGGACATTTAGAACAAAACCTCATCTCTCACGTCCACTGTCTCTTCCTTTTCTCCCTCTCTCTCTCATCAAAATAAATAAACTTGAAGGTCCTTGTATTCATGAATAGACCACACTTGTTGGGTATCTGATTTGAGATGGAAAAGTTGCTTGATTACTATCAATCTTTTAGTCTGGCATTTTAAAATCTTGTTTATCACTGTGTCTGAAGTGTTCTCCTGCAAACCTACTGTGACAGTTCCCTGTTCTTGATTGTGGTTAAAGTGCTATACATTAATTCAGTGTTTAAAATTCCTCAAACAAAACCATTTATCAGTAAATTAAAGTAGCATAAAATGAGTTTATTTTCATGATAGGAATTTATATACAGATATAAATACCTTCTCTACCTGTTCCACAACCCACCCTTCCTTCCATCCATCCACCCATCCACCCACCCACCCACCCACCCACCCACCCACCGACCCACCGACCCACCGACCCACCGACCCACCATCCGTCCATCCGTCCATCCGTCCATCCGTCCATCCGTCCATCCGTCCATCCGTCCATCCGTCCATCCGTCCATCCGTCCATCCGTCCATCCGTCCATCCGTCCATCCGTCCATCCGTCCATCCGTCCATCCGTCCATCCGTCCATCCGTCCATCCGTCCATCCGTCCATCCGTCCATCCGTCCATCCGTCCATCCGTCCATCCGTCCATCCGTCCATCCGTCCATCCGTCCATCCGTCCATCCGTCCATCCGTCCATCCGTCCATCCGTCCATCCGTCCATCCGTCCATCCGTCCATCCGTCCATCCGTCCATCCGTCCATCCGTCCATCCGTCCATCCGTCCATCCGTCCATCCGTCCATCCGTCCATCCGTCCATCCGTCCATCCGTCCATCCGTCCATCCGTCCATCCGTCCATCCGTCCATCCGTCCATCCGTCCATCCGTCCATCCGTCCATCCGTCCATCCGTCCATCCGTCCATCCGTCCATCCGTCCATCCGTCCATCCGTCCATCCGTCCATCCGTCCATCCGTCCATCCGTCCATCCGTCCATCCGTCCATCCGTCCATCCGTCCATCCGTCCATCCGTCCATCCGTCCATCCGTCCATCCATCCATCCATTCTGCATCCATATGTCCCTCCATTCACTTGCCAAAGCCACCTATTCACGTACCAGTTTATACATATTTCTTACATACATGTGTCTGTGTCACCCCAAAATACTTAAAACCAAATATTACATTACTCATTTTTGAGTGGTTGATTTGCAGTGGATATCTCAGATCACTCTATTCACTTCATGTGCATTCATGTTATTAACCCTGAGAGATCAGAATAGTCAATCCTATCTTTGATTTTCTTAACTTGCCCAACTATTATATTTTTTAAAAATATTTTGTTGTCATCAAGAATATACACCATAAAATATCCACCAATTGAAGCATTTCTACATGTACACTTCAGTGACACTGACTACATCTTTAAGTAATACAACCATTCTCACTTTCCTTTTCCAAGTTTTTCCTCCATCATTGACATAAGTTCACTTTCCCACATGGTTCCTGTGTACTCTTTTGAGTTGCTGTTGTCAGTTTGAATCCGAATAGATAGCTTTTAAAACAGCATCATGTTAAAGGCATACATTTTTTTAACCAGTTAAGCTAAACTACTATGTAGTTTTAAAAAGAATTCCAGAGATAGTTTTGGTTTATTTTAGGGTGATAATTTTGGAGGGTCACCCAAACTCTATGGTTCAGAAAGTCTGGAGTCCATGAGAATTTAGAATTCACTTCTGTGTTTTTCCCCTTTTGGTCAGGATTTCTCTACAGAATCTCTGATCAAAATATTTAATAATTGTAGCCAGTCACCATGCATCCATCTTCTGCAATTATAGTAAAGGAAGCAGTGGTTGATGAAGGCAATTAGCCATACATTCTGTATCTTTCTCCTGTTACTGTGTCTCCTTTTTCCTGTATCGCTACAGGAGAATAGAGACTAATTATTGTGTCTTGGATGGCCAGTTGCAAGCTCTTATGGGGAGTAGAACAACACTAGGCCAATTAACTAGAATGTCCCAAGAAAACGTGACCCTAAACCACCAAAGTGAGAAAACAAATCCCACAATGTGTTTAGTTGTACAGAGCTGCCTGAGCCACTACTCTTTCTGTTGTTGGTGGTATAAATATGTCCATCACATGATTTTTGCCAGTTTAACTTTTAACAGTATATAACTTACTGATGGCAGTTACAATAATTGGCTATGTAACCCTACCTTTAATCAATAGATTTGTTCCATCACTGTTATTAGGGAGTTTCATGGTTTTATTGTAGACCCCCAATCTGGCACCTCAGCTTCACCCACACTTTTGCCACTTGAGTGAAATGGGAGCTGCAGGGTTGTAATACAGAAGTGGATCCTCTGGTGCACACTCAGGTAAAATCTTAGGTTTAGAGTTTTCCTGAAAGAAAACTTGACCAGGATGATTTAAAAACATGAAAGCTTGATCGTATGGGATTTCCTCCCATATCTTGGTTGTGCTAGAAGACAGACCAAGTTGTAAAATTGTGGGGTAAGTCAAGTACCCCTGTGACAGCCAAAATCTAGCATTGCTTAACTGCCATTGTGTCCACACAGTATTACATGGATGTTTCATAGATTTCTTGGTCATCGGGCCATAATCATGCCTCTTCCATTGTGCTAGAAAGCACTGTAGTGCTGTTTTTCTTGATACGTGATCATGTTCCCATCTTGATCTCTGAACCTTTTCTAAGAAAAAAAAAACACTCCCTTAAGAGAATATAAATGTAATAGACTCCTCCTAAGTGGTGAAACCAATAGGTGACTTGCTGTAGAGATGTTGACAGAAAACTTTCCTGATTTTATGAACAAAGCGAACATAGTATCCAAGATGTGTCCCGAACACTGCAAAAGTTAGATTCAAAAAGAAGAATGCCAAGGCATATTATAATTAGGCTTAGTAAGCCAAAACACAAAGAGATGCTTCTGAAGACAGCAAGGCTCAAATCAAAACTAACAGTCTGACAGAAACCCTATAGACTTTCATCTGACTTTTCTACCCAAACAATGCTGGCTACAAAACAATGTGCAGAGACATTCAAAGCCCTCAATGAGAAAAGCTTCCATCCTAGAATTATTTACCCTGAAAAATTGTGTATCAAAGATAATGGTGAAATTAAGACTTTGGGAAATAAAGAGAAATTTAAAGACTTCATAAAAACTAAACCAAAATTACATGAAATATTGAAAGACGTTCTTCCCTAAATGTATATTTTAGGTGATAATTCACGGCACTTCATCCAAATTTCTAATCAGTTAAGGAAGGCCCAAAACTTCACCAAACCAAGCCAAAAGCTACACTATTATAATAAGGGAATCTATGATCATATCATGACAACTATAATACCATCGCATTAAAATAAGGATACACTACAATAGTTAAAGTTGTTTCTGATGCAGTGAAAATTTCAGACTTAAAAAATAGTTAAAATTGATTTCAATAATTATATGTTAAGGGGAATTATATATGTAGCCATAAAACAGATTAACAATATATCATTTGAAATTCAAAATCACAGTATAGGAGTCTTGCAAATACAAAATCAAAACTCATACCATCCATAAAGAAGAATGTCCCAGAACAGATTAATAAGCACGACAGAGAAACCATCAACATGAAAATAAACATATCACAATGACACCACTAAACATACACCTATCAATAATCACATTGAACGTAAATGGACTGAATGCTTCAGTAAAGAGACAGTGAGTGACATCCTGGATCAAAAGACATGACCCATCTATATGTTGCTTACAAGAAACACATCTTAGACTTAAAAATAAGAGCAGGTTGAGAATTAAAGATTGGAATAATAGATATCAAGTTAATAATACATGAAAAAGAGCAGGTGTGGCAATATTAATCTCAGATAAAATAGCTTTTAATGTGAAATCCACTGTTGTGGACAAGGATGGTCACTATTTATTGCTGATAGGTTCAGTATTCAAGCAAGGCTTAACAATATTAAATATTTATGTACCCAATACCAGAACACCTAAATACATTGAACAAATACTGACAACACTGAAAAATGAGATTGATCATTCCATAGTAATAGTTGGGGACTTTAAAACTCCCCTTTCAGTTAAGGATAGATCATCCAGAAAAAAGCTCAGTAAAGATACAGAAGATCTTATTACAATAATCAATCACCTTGACCTTATCAACATATACAGATCTTTTCATCCATCAGCAGATAAATATATCTTCTTCTTCAAAGCACACGGAACATTCTCCAGAATAGACCACATGTTAGGTCGTAAAACAATTTTCTATAAAATCCAAACCACTAATTTATTGCAAAGTACTGTCTTGGACCACAGAGCTATAAAAGTTGAAGTCAAAAAGAGAAAATTCATAGGTAAAAATTCAAACTTGTGGAAACTGAACAGACTTTACTCATAAAGCCTTGGGTTATAAAACAAATTAAAGACACATTCAAGAAATTTATGGATTCAAATGAGAATGAAAACACATCCTACCAGAATTTATGGGATACAGCAAAAGCAGTGCTCAGAGGTCAGTTTATCTCTATAAATGCACACTTCTGGAAAGAAGAAAGAGCACAAATTATAGAATTAACCTCACAACTTGAACAAGTAGAAATAGAGCAACTAAGAAACCCCTCAGGCAGCAAAAAAAAACAGATTATAAAGACTAGAGCAGAACTAAATGAATTAGAGAATAGAAAAACAATTGAAAAAATTAACAAAACCAAAAGCTGATTCTTCGAAAAGATCAACAAAATAGATAAACCATTCACTAAATTTACGGAAGAAAACACCAGAAGACACAAATACCCCGATTAAGAAATGAGCTGGGAGATGTTACAACATACCCAACTGAAATAAAATATAAGAGAATACTATGAAAAGCTATAGTCTGACAGATTTGAAAATCTAAGGGAAATGGACAAATTTCTAGATTCAGGTGAGTCACCAAGACTACCACAAGGAGAAGTCAATCAACTTAATAAATCTATCACAAAGGAAGAGATTGAAAAAGTCATCAAAAATCTACCAACCAGAAAAAGTCCTGGCCTAGATGGCTTTGCCAGAGAATTCTACCAAACTTTTAGAGATTAGCTCCAATACTAATGAAGCTATTTCACACCATAGAAAGAGATGATATACTTCCAAATTCATTCTATGAAGCCAACATAACCCTGACACCAAAACCAGGGAGAGATTCCACAGAAAAAGAAAATTACAGACCAGTATCACTCATGAATCTAGATGAAACAATCTTCAACAAAATTCTAGCTAACAGAATTCAACAGTGTCTAAAAAAAAATTCATCATGATGAAGTTGGTTTCATTCCAGAGATGCAAGGCTGGTTCAATATCAGAAAAACAATCAATGTAATCAACCATATTAATAACACAAAAGATAAAAATCACCTGATTTTCTCAATTGATGCAGAAAAGGCATTTGACAAAGTTCAACGTCCATTCATGCTTAAAACTCTCAGGAAAATAGGAATAAAGAGGAAATCCCTCAATATAATTAGTAGCATCTATGCAAAGCCAACTGCTTTCATCATCCTGAATGGTGAAAGACTGAAAGAATTCCCTTTGAGAACAGAAACTAGACAAGGATGCCCACTCTCACCACTTCTATTCAACATTGTGCTACAAGTTCTAGCCAGAGCAATTAGACAACTCTAAAAGGCATCCATATTGGCAATGAAGAAGTAAAGATTTCCTTTTTTGCACATGATATGATTGTTTATACACAGAATCCAAAGTAATCTGTAAGTAAACTATTGGCGCTAATAGAATAATTCAGCAAAGTATTGGGATACAAGATAAATATAACTAAATCAATAGGATTCCTCTATACCAAGAGTGAAATTATTAAAGAAGAAATCACCAAATCAATTCCATTTACTATAGCCTCCAAGAAGATAAAGTACCTAGGAATAAATATAACTAGAGAAACAAGAGATCTTTACAGAGAAAACTCCAAGAGCTTACTACAAGAAACTAGGAGAGACTTACATAAGTGAAGTAATCTGCTCTGCTCATGGATAGGAAGACTCAGTATTTTGAAAATGTCTATCTTGCCCAAAGCAATCTACTTATACAATGCAATCCCAATATAAATTCCAGTGACATTTTTTAATGAGATGGAGAAACAAATTATCAGCTTTATTTGGAAAGGGAAGAAGCCCCGAATAAGTAAAGCATGACCAAAAAAGAAGAGCACACTGGGAGGCCTCTCACTGCCTGACTTTAAAACCTATTACACTGCCACAGTAGTCAAAACAGCCTGGTGCTGGTACAAAAAGAGACATATAGACCAATGGAACAAAGTAGAGACCCCAGAGATGCCACCATCCTCCTATGAACAGCTGATATTTGACAAAGGTCCTAGGATTTTAAACTGGGGTAAGAAGAGTCTCTTTAACAAATAGTGGTGGTGTAATTGGATATCCATCTGCAAAAAATTGAAACAAGACCCATGTCTCACATCTTGTACAAAAATCAACTCGAATTAGATAAAAGACCTAAATATAAAAGCTAAAATGATACAGCTTATCCAAGATAAAACAGGGTCAACAATGGAAGTTTTATTACACAATATAGACAGACTTCAAAATCTGACAAACAAAACACATTCATCAAAAGAGAAGATAGATAAATGAGAATTAATAAGAATCAAACACTTCTGCTCATCCAAAGACTTCATCAAAAGAATTAAAAGACCACCTACAGAATGGGAAGAAATATTTGGCAACTCTATGTCAGACAGATTCCTGATCTCCATAATCTATAAGGTTCTACAAAACATCAATAAGAAAAAGACAAATCATCCAATTAAGTAATGGGCAAAGGAGATGGACAGATACTTCTTTAAAGAGGAAATCCAGGCATCCAAAAAACACATGCGGCCATGCTCACGATCATTAATTATTAAAGAAATTCAAATTAAAACGACAATGAGATACCATCTCACCCCAACAAGATTTGCCATGATCCAAAAAGCACAAAACACTAAATGTTGGAGAGGCTGTGGAGAGATTGGAACTCTCCTACTCTATTGGTGGGATTGCAGAATGGTGCAACCTCTTTGGAAAGCAATCTGAAGTTACCTTAAAATAATGGATATAGATATACCATTTGACCCAGTAATTCCTCTGCTTGGAATATATCCTACAGAATCAAGGCCACTCACACCAACTGATACATGCACATGAATGCTTATTGCAGCACAGTCTATGATAGCAAAAAGATGGAATCAATCCAGATGCCCAACAACAGCAGAATAGATGGGTAAACTTTGGTATATATACTCAATGGTGTATTATACATTGATGAGTAACAATGATGATAGCAGGAAACATCTCTCAATTTGGTCTCAACTGGAGGACATTATGTTGAGTGAAACTAGTCAGGGACAGAAGGACAATTATTATATGAGACCCCTACGATAAAAACTTAAAAACATACACATAACAGAAAAGACTCTTTGACGGCTACAAGGGTAGGGATGGTGGGAGGACAGGAGAGTGATTTAATCTAAACATGGGTTTAGATTAAATAGTTGTTAGAAATTTGGTTGGGTGAAATTAGTGACAATGCACATTAGTAAGAAGATGAATATTAGTGGGACTTTGACACAACTTGTGTACTCCTATCTTAACCCAATATTGTAAGCACAGAGTATGTACACTTTCATTTTTTATTTAATAAATAAAAATAAAAACAAAAAGCAAAACCACCCTAACAAGAAAATGTTTTAAAATTACTTGAGAGGTCTGACACAACTAAGGAAGGCTGATGTCAGTTCCAAGACAGATAACAGAGGAGCAGGATAAGACGTACAAAAACACATGTACATACCAAAAAAAAAAAAAAAAATACATAAACATAATCCTATGATGACAAAGGTAATAGTGGACCCCTTAACTCCCCAGGGAAACCATGGTGGCATAGTGGATTAAGTGCTACATCTGCTGACCAAAATATCAGCTGTGCAAGTCTGTCAGGCACTCCTTGGAAGCTTTATGGAGAAGTTCTACCCTGACATCTAGGGTTGCCACGACCTGACTTGACAGCAGCGGGTTTGGCTTTTTTTTTTTTTTTCCTTTTTAATTCCCAGACAAACCCTTCAACCTGCCAGACAAACCGAGGCACACTCAGGCATCCTCAAACTCAGGATCTGTAGCCACTGAGAATCACTCTTGGTGATTCTCCTCATGGGATCAGTCATCCAAGGAACTCTTTCACCAGAAACTAAGGGTCTTTATATTGCCTTAAGTGTCAGAAATTCCTTCCCAATTTTTTTCTTCTAAGTCTTGCTTAAGTACTCATCTCTTTTGTCGTACATTAGAGAACAGCGACATCGTGGGCCAGCCGCAGACCTTCTAGACAGCTCAATTTAGAGATTCAAAGTTCCCCAGTGTAGCTATCTGTTGTGGAACTGACTGGAATCCTAAGCCTCCCATGGTGCTCATGAGTCACAAAACTTGTGCCCCCATACTGGGTGTCAAATTTGTTACTGTAAATCTAAGTGGGGATTGCGCCGTTTGCTACAAATAACCCATCTCTGAGACAGGCATAAGATGAGAAGCAGTAGATTTTATTATGCACTAATACTCAAGGAGACAGAGGGGATATTTACTCCAATGTCTGCCTCCACTGGGGAAAAGAGATTGGAGGCTTTATAGTGTCAAGGCTCAGTATGCAGCTGCGATTATTCAGGAGTTTTTGAGAAAGGGATGTAGCTTCTAGACAAGCGGGAAAGAACAGGATAAGGAGGCTGTATATACAGCAGAAGTTTCTGGGATGTGGAGTAGGACTTACCATGGGTTGTTGCACCTGCAAGTTTTCTTGCTTCCACTGCTCAAATCTCCAGGCAGAATCAGGGATCCCAGGTGCTCTCAACAGAAAGTCATGTAGCAGTCAAGAGATTTTTCTTTAAACCTCTTCAGCAAACTGTTTCTAGTTATCCAGCTTCTGCAAAAAGACACTGATTAGCTACTATAAAAAGCTTATTTTAACTTCCACGGATATGGCAAAGCTGATACAGGGTTACTTTGTTCTGAATGGTTATTTCTTCATTTTGTATTATATGTTTTATATTTGGTTTGCTTCAGTCTCATTGTTTCATTTTCTTATGTCAAGAAGAGTAACTATAAGCAGGAGATGAGGAGGATGAGAGTCTCATCTTTTGAAATTATTTAATAAGCAACATTGGTATCAGTTGTTTACATATTCCTTCAATGGCTCTTGCTGAAGCATAAGGAAGAAAAACATACACAACAAGGTAAAGTGTAATTTTTCTTATTCCACCCTCATTTTTAACCAAGATTTGCTACATTAAATTGAGGAGATCAAATTTATTTTCATCATAGTATGAAGCCCTAGTTTTTGTCTTTGCTACTGCTATCCTAGGGGTTTCTGAGACAAGCTTTGCTACTGACAGTTAGGCACAGCTACTTTTCTCAGTTTAAATAATAGTTTATTGTGTTTTATGTGAAAGTGTATATGGCAACTTGCATTTTTGTTACTACATCTATTGTTCAGAGACATTGTTTACATATTTCTCAAAGTGAACATTTTTCTTCCAGTAATCTGAATTCCGTGTCCACTGGCCACTTACTTTTTCATCTTTGCGTTTATGTATTTTTTATCATGTAGTCTCCATAGGTGGTATCTTAAATGTGTACCGTACTCACTAGCATAATGTTTAATTTTATGAGCCAAGTGCTATTTAGCTAAAGGTATTCTCAGAGTAATTTTTGTTCAGTGTTTATAGACTACCTCACGGTTATCTTCAGGAGTCTCATCTAGTCCAGTGAGTATGCACTTTTTAGTAATTTAAGTTCTGTTCCAAATTTTTCTTTTTTTTTTATTGGGATCTATCTGTCATGGCCCTGATTTGAAATGTTGGTACCAGTAGCTCAGTATGTTTGGTCTCAAGGTAGATAAGGCTGTAGTTCATGTACACTGTTAGTTCTGTAGACTAGAGTCATTGGTTTTCTTTTCTTCTTTGACCGAAGTGATACCAGTAGTCACATCTTAGATAGCTGTGTAGGTATATACAGTTGGGTAACTGAGTAAGCCAGAGTAACAGAGAACACACCATGAATATTAAACAAATGGTTTTGTTTTTGTTTTTTGCGGTGGGATAGCAAGTGGAATTTAGGACTTACGTTTGCAATTGTGTTAATTAACAGATGACAAATAAAATTTAAAAACTGGAAAAAGAAACCATTCTATAGTGTAATAAATGGAAAAATAATAAGAATACTTCAGCAAAAGGCTGAAGAGGAGAGAATCTTACTTGACTAAAAAAGGGATATTTTAATCTATATTGCCTCCCTGTGAGTAGTCCAGGTGTCTGCTGTGGGTAGATATGTAGTGTGTAGATTTTATTGTGTATTACTGTAGATTTTGTTGTATATTACAGGAAAGTTGAGCTTGCACAGATTCAGGCAATTTGCTTTTCTTACAAGTATCAAGTTCATGCTGATGCTGCTAGTCCAAAATTGACTACAACTTTGAGAGTTAAGCTCCCACTTGAAAGGTAGTTCTATTCAGCTTTTCTGGTAGAGAATCCACAAACTGGGAACTCAGTTAGTTTGTTACCTTATCTTATACTTTTCCAAAAAGTATAATGAAAATGAGAAATGTCCCGCTTGTAGTTACTAAAGTTTGTCAATTTCAGAATCTTAGTAAGTAGTTTGTATTTCAGAAGAGAAAATATGGAGCACATTTTATTACTCTTATCAAAACTGGTAGAAGGGGATAGAAACACAGAAAACAAACTACTCTCTTTTTAACTTGCATTGGTATTAACTTCAAACCCTTAGTTTGTTTAAGTTATGGAAGCCAAGATTGAAAATATTCTCAGTGCATCAAAAATGTCCCTCCATCCTGCTCTTCTCACACTGTACTGGGCCACTTCCAAAATTACTGTCTTTCAAGATCAAAATTTCAGATAGTTCTGCCTGGACTAAGACTGTTCATGTTGCCTGTCAGGGCAGACAAATATGTTAGTGAACTTTTTGGATAGACAACAATGTACACTGAACATTACGCTATACTACCAGGCAAGCAAAGACCAGTCTAGAATACAATGTTACCTCACTAGGGGCTACCAATATCATTCTGGCTGGCCAGAA
Source organism: Heterohyrax brucei (assembly GCA_028571685.1). Lineage (NCBI taxonomy): Eukaryota > Metazoa > Chordata > Mammalia > Hyracoidea > Procaviidae > Heterohyrax > Heterohyrax brucei. Next base: position 13,323,114 of record CM053167.1, on the reverse strand, counting down.
AGTAGAGCCTCAAAGCACTCATCCCAGCAGGATGGAAATAGTTAAAACCGTTACTAAGAAATGGTATTAATAAGTATTTATTGGGTTGAAACATAAAGTTCTTAATGCAGCACTTTTGGAGGCTCTGAGAACTACTGGCGAAGTGAGCACACATATGCATAACAGGGTATTACCAGCCACCTGTGGTCCACACTAGTGCCTGTGAGCATGGGTAGCCACAGGTTTTGGTTCGTATTTGTTTCATGTCAAGGGTGGGTTTGGGGCATTATTACAGCAAGCCATTTAGCCCCCTTCTCAAGTCTTCATAATAACCATAATAACCCTGTTAAGTTATCCAGTAACACTTCAAGAACACAGCTGCAGATAAAATGTACTGTAATCATAACTCCCAGGGCGGAGTAATTCTGCAAGCTCATAAAGTTGCAGCATGTCCTTTGCTAGTCACCAGCACATCAGCTACCTATATACATTTTTATGGGTTGTTTGGATGATGGAATCAAACAAGTCTACAATAAGCCAGGAAACTCTAATGATGTAGTGGTGAAGAGCTACTCCAGAGCAGCAGTTTAAATGCACAAGTTCTCCCTGGAAACTCTATCTGGAAATTTGTGTGCTGTCCTATAGCATCACTGTGAGCCAGAATGGACTTCATGGCAATGTGTTTTTAATTTAAACCACTCCCAGGCAAGTCTTCATTGAGAGCACTTCTAAACTATTCTGATAGTCATCCCCACCTCAAGGTAAGCACTACACTGCACACTTGCACCACAGAAAGTTAGTTTTCCGTGTTCCTGGCCATCAAGTGGAGCTTCTTTGGCATTTAGGTTTCTTTGAACCACAAAAGTTTGGTGACCCACATATCCATTAACCTTTTTCTACAGCTACATCTGAAGTGATGCTAGTATTCAGAACACACTCAGAAATTCAGAAATGTAATTACACAAACACACTGTTTCTTCATGATTATTACTGTACATGGTGCCTGTCTGGCAGACATGCTTCCTGAAATGTTATGCCTATTGATAATGACCTCTTGTGGATGGCCCCAAATGCCAATTTTCTAGCACAGCTGATTCCCCTGTAGTCTCCAAGGGCACACATGAAGTTAAAATTATTTTCAAATTACTGAAATGTTATTTTCCTTTTCCCAATGTCATCTGCACTGGTGGTTTGTGATGGCTGGCTCCTTACCAAGAAAGGATCAAGAGAATACTACCAAACTGTACTTATTTGTATCTTCATAAGCATATATCCTGTCAGTACAATTAAGTGAATAAATAAAACTAAGGATGCCTAAGGTGAAGCTGTAAAAACTACTGATTTGTACTAATCCATTTTGTTAATTTATCTATCTCTTTTATGGCTCCAGGGTACCATGCACAGTAAAATTTTTCAGCCAGTCACAAATTTTATGTTCTTTGGCACTCATTTTGTAATGTTACTGACTTGGCTCCACACTCCTGGAGGGGGTGGGGCCACACTTGTGGAGGAAGAGAAGAAGGAAAAGGAGAAGACTTATTTCCTAGATGCCCAAAGGAAGTACAGGTGGCATTCCAAGTCCCATAAACCCCAGAATTACCCACAAGAAGGAGGTGACACCAGTAAATCACAACTCAGTTGTTTATTTGAACAGCAAAAAACTACACCAGTGTAGTTTTGTCACTTCTCTGTTTAGCATTCAGCCTCTTGTCTCTCTCTTCAGTGATGGTAAGTTGAATGCCCTTTCCGCTGGTCAGGGAAATCCAAGGCTTATTACCCTGCAACACAGGAAAAGGACAAATGAGGAAAGGAGAAAGGGAACCAAAACCAAACAACCAGCGCAACAAACATATCAAAATTACCTGTCTTTGTTTCATCAACATACAACTAATGGAATGCAACCAAACAAGTATTTTCTTCATACATATATTGTTTGTCAAAGAAATCTGTCTCTCACAGCCTCACCTCTAACAGTACATTCAGCAAGCAGGCAGCTCCTTACTCTAGCAGCCTGCTGACTAACATGAGTCTTCCAGCAACTGTTCTACACCAGGTAAACAGCCCATAAGTGATCTCTGAGCACCTTCTTTATGAAGCATGGGAGGTCCAACAATACTCAAGGCCACCAACCTCAGGAAACAACTTACAAACTATGGATGGAGCAAAGTGGGCTCCCTTTGATCAGTTTCACAGGCTTTTCACTTATTTCTTCTTTCACTACCCTGATGCTGAACCTCCATACGAAGATGAAAACTGGGCTTAAGAGGAGAGAAATCATCTGCTCATACAGCTGACAAGTGGCAGAGCCAAGAGGAAGCTACTATACTGAATCCCTCCCACCTCAGGAAAATAACACCTCACAGTGTACCAGTGAAAGGAGCCACTCCCAAATCTTTACTTTCACCCCTCCCCTGCACTGAAATCATATTACCATGGAGGGAGGCAGATTGCTCCGATGAAAATTTTAGTGGCAGCTTACACTGCTAAGTGCCAGGACCGCAGTGTCAGTTCTAGGCGACACTTAGAGTAACAGACTGTCACTGAAAAGGCTCCAAGGTACATTAAAGCAAATTCATTTTGAGGTTAGAAAGCAGCTAACAGGCAGTGTTTTGCAAATATCCTCCTCTTACAGTCCTTGCATCAGGAGTGTCAGGCAGGGTGGTATAATAACTCCACTGGCTCCACTTTCACACAGGAGATGTTATGGAACCTCACAGATGGAAGGTTCTGACAGGATGTGAACCTGTAACCGATGGCTCTGCTCAATTCAGCACACAGTAAGTGGTGGACAATTGGAAGTTGCAAGGGTGAATTTAATTTCTGTTCCATGATACTGCTAGCTCCTCACATAGAACACTGTGACTGTATACCCCAAGAAGCCAGCAAGTTTAACTTTCTTTCTGGTCAATGGTGTTAGCAGGTAGCTTGTTACACTTGGCACATCTGAACCAGGGAAACAAAACAAAACAAAGCGAAGCCAAAAGTCAGAGTGGCTGCAGTCTTTTACTTTTTAGAGTACTTATTCTTAGGAAAGAATCCAGAGATTATAAATCTTACTTTGCCAATGACAAAGACGTTGGAAAGTCTGGTGGCAAACTTGCTGCCATTGGCACCATTCACGTGCATGACATCAAAAGAACCAGGATGTCTTTCCTTCTTGGTGACCACACCAACACGGCCGAGATCGGCCCCACCAATCGCCATACACACTTTGTCTAGAGGGAGAGAAGAGAAAACCGAGGTAGGTCATTTAAAAACAAGATGGAAGATATCCTTAAAACAAGTTAACAGGGAGGAGTTAACCAGGAAAAAAAATTCAGACAGTGGGACACCGACACAACTGACTACAGCTACCAAGGTTTCTCCTAAGCCAAGGGGACTCAGGAATTAGGCTGTAACTGACATGGGAAACAAAGCCCCTGGAGACTTTTGGAACTATCAGCCTTCTCTGAATTCTTTGAAGATTGACTAAATAAGACTTTATGATGGATGAGGTGTTGAAGTGGGGGTGGGGGAATGCAGTAGGAGTCAAAACTGAGAGAAAAGAAAATGTTATCAAGAGTAGACTGGCTGAAATGCCCTCACTGGGCTGCTGGTTAATACAGTCCTATGGATGCTGGTTTCCTATCTTCTAGGTATAATGACTACAAGAAAGCCAAAGAATCACCCCCAAACATGGAGAACTTTGTTGTCTGTTGCCATTTTAAGTTGGTTGACTCATGGCAACATTAGGTATAAAAGAACAAGATGTTGCCCTGTCTTCACAGAGCTGACTGTTCTCTCCATTGTGTAATTCATGTCATGGAGGGTTTCCTTGTGTCCGAAGTGACCACCTAATAAGATACCATCTTCAGGCAGCTGATCTTTCCTGATTGATGTGTCTAACATAAGCAAGTCATCCTCACTACCAAAGAGCGTTCTGATTTCTTCTAACATTGATTTATTTGTTTTTCCAGCACCCTGTCATTCAACAATACTCTTTCTTAAATATTATTGTTGTTGTTGTGAACATATGCAGCAAAACACACACCAAACCAGCAGTTGCTACAAGTACAATTCACTGATTATGTCCCTCAAGTTATGCAGCCATCCTCATCCTCCTTTTCTGAGCTGTTCCTCCCCAGTTAACATAAATTCACTGTCCTGTAAGGTTCCTGTATGATCTGTTGAGTTGTTGTTAACAGTTTGATCCTATCCTAAAACAGTATAATGCTCAAGGCAGAATACAGTTTTTACTAACTAAGCTAGCATATTAGTTGGTTTTAAGAAGACTTTAGAGAGTATTTTTGATTCAAGGTTTAGTGAATATCTCAGACCAGTGGTTTCAGGGGTTCCTCCAGCCTCTCTAGATCTAGGGTGTCTGAAATCTGTACGAATTCTAAATTCTGTTCTGCATTTCCTCCTTTTGGATTGGGATTCTTCCCCAGATTCTTAGTTAAAACATTCAGTAATGGTGGCCAGTGATACCTTCAATATCTGTTGCCAACACCACAATCCAAAATCAGTATTTCTTTTACTGTCTGCCTTTGTCAGTGTCCAGGTTTCAAGTCCACATGAGAAGGGATACACAATAACAACATGAGGATAACTACAGAGGACCAAGCATACTGTGTCAAGGAGACAGGCTAATAATACATTAAGGTTTTATGTACCACACAAGCATGGTAAGAAAAACACCTGAAAATTATGGTCAACCAAGACTCAACCACTAATCAGTAAGCACACCTTTTTGTCAAGTGAAGACAGAACACCAGTGTCACAAAGAAACCCGTGTGCATACACAGACAACCAACTTACCAACCAACCTAAACCAGCAACATAAAAGATGCCACAAATAATTTGAAATTAAGAAGTTATAAGCCATGGAGCAAGTATAAAACAACAACAACAGCTGTGAACTGCAGAAATCTCAGGCCAGTATTTTATTCAAGTACCTGAAAAAAATGATGGCTGGTAGGGAGGGAACTTAGAAGGGTTTACAAGATGAGATTCTAGAATAGGGAATAGCAAGTCTTGAAGTTAAACAAAACACGGATCCTGACAGCACTGAGAAACAATTATTCAGCATTCACCACAAAAACACAAAAGAGATAGAAAACAAAGAAACCCAGGTAATAGACTACAGTGAGAAGGTCTGACACAGTTTTGACCCAATTCATGAAAACAGAGAAGAGTTAAAGGAAGGGACAAACACAGAGTGACAAATAGTATCTGAACCATAACCTGTGCCATCCAGATACAAGATCCTCAAGTTCAGAAGAAGGCAGGTGAAAGGAAAGGGTCCTGATGAGAATCCCAAGCCCCTGGAGTTAAAATAATTAACTTTGCACTTTGTAATTTCACTAGGCATGCTGTCATTGAATGGTGTGACCCCCCTTTTGAGGAAGAGTGTGACTGTGTGACTGCTACACTGAAAGAGAAGACATTAGACATTAAGGGAAAAAGCATAACTAAAAATTACCAAAAATAGTCACTTCAAAGTTTTAGAAGGATACATTTCTAGGAAGATACCATATTTTAACCTTCTATGCTCTAATAACAGCCCAGTAGAGGCAAAAAACCATCAAATGTGAAAAGAGAGATGGTAAAAACAATATTCCTTCAGTGAGAATTTAACAAACACTGAACTAACATTGTTGGACTGGGAGACAGAACCCTCACAGGTGCGTACATGCCTATTTGAGCATAGCCCTGAAGAAGCAGAGAACAAGAAATCCAACTGATGAAACACAACCAGCTGTACAACCAGGGAGTGGCAAAACCTCCACCATCACGAAGCTTACTATCAGCAACTGAAATCAGAAATCTGGTTTGGATGCAAGCATGTCAGCTCAGGATTATAAGAGTTTACCTTTCTCAGATGAGGCTTCTCTGATCAGATACACCTTGATACTTGGTTTGGTGGCCACTTACATCAGGCACATATTCAAAAGATAAAGCTTAGTAACATAAAGGAATGAAACTGCCCATTGCATGCAAAGAGAAGCAAACAAATATACTAGCAAACCTCACCTAGAAACCTCTTGATCCTGGCCGTCTGATCTCTAAGCCCTTCCTGCCTGATGAGAGAGCCCTTGTTCACCTGGGACAAACCAGACAGTCTCACACTGTACTTTATGGCAGAGGCTCTGACCTATGTGGAATCACCTGCAGAAGGGCTGGAGCTAAGGCCAGCCAAGCAGGGTGGTCAACCACATCCATGCTCAACCAATCTGAATAAAAACCCTGGACACCAACACTTGGCTGAGCTTCCACAGGAGGCAATACTCTGTGTCTGTGTACCATCATACATTGTAACCAGTGTAAGCCAGGACTGCTCACAGGGCCACTGGGAGAGGACTGCTGATAGCTCAGGCTTAGACTTTTCCTAGATACCACCCCACATGCTTCTTTCCATGCTGACTTAGTATCTGTTCTTCCATGATAATACACCATGCCATGAGTTCTGTGAGGCTGCAAATGAATTGCTAAACCTGAGAGAGGACCAACCCCAACTCTGCAACATAGCATACCAGTTTACCGGGGATGTAATTCCGGGCTCACTGAACCTTATTCTTCACTCAGTGAGTTTCTCGTTAGTGAATACTACTGGTTTTGTAACTCTAAGTTTATTTTGGGATTAAAACCCCAAACAAAGGGCAAAACCATTGTTGTTGACTCAATTCCAATTCATGGTGAACCCAAAGTGCTTCAGAGTAGAAGTCTGCCCTGGATGGTTTTCCAAGGCTGTAATATTACAGAAGCAAATTGTCAGCCTTTCTTCTGCCACACTGCTGGGTGGATTCACAATGGTTAGTAGCTGTGCACAAACGGTCTGCAACAGCCAGCAGAAAGCAAACAGTAAATGAATATCATCTTCTCCATGTAGAAGAGAAGGACTATTATCATTTTTGGTCAGAAATGTTTAATTTGAAGTAAAAAGCGTGAGCTCAATTTGGAAATTATTTTCAATGCCAAGCAAAAGTTAAGACTTGCCACCATCAACCTCAATACCGTTGAACTCACAGCCACCCTTGATTCAACTTACACAAAGCCTTGACTGTGGAGTATTCTAGGGAGCCTCCTTCAAATTAAAATACTGCATGTGACTGTTAGGTCTCTTCTCTTCCTCCATCAAGTTTGCTCTATTTTGGACCACAGTATTTCACACATAGAAGTGTGCAGTGCCATGTGAGACACGTGGTGACTGATGATCTTTTGTCATCATGCTGAAATCAGCAAGAAGTCCAGCTGTCAAAAACATGACCTTGTTCAGTATAACAGCTCTTTCCTGCATTTTCTCTGAAAGGCAAAATATTTAAATGTTGGCAGCTGTGAGTGTTGTCTAAGATTTTTAGGTGACAGCAAATAATACCACAAAGACAGGTGGTGCAATCTTTCTCATGAAATAGTCGGATCATCAAGAGAGTGTGTGGCATTCAGTAAAACAACCAGCCTCAACAAAAACAAACCAAGATAGCAATTCTGTGAAGAAACCAAAACAAATGGCAACAGAACTCTTAAATTAAAAACTGATGCATGGAGACACTACACCAAACTACAGCCTTAGTGGTTAAGTGTTTGGCTGCTAATTGAATGGTTGATGGGTAGATATGCAGTCTGCATCTGTAAAGTCTGCAGACTTGGAAATCGTATGTAATGGTTGTAATGTCAGTATGTGTTGGGACTGAGTACACAGCAACGGGTTTGTTTTGGTGGTTTAGAGTATGTGAGAACTCCTGCTGATTCTTAGACCAGGGAGGGGACCAAGCCACATATACCCGACAGGAACAAGATAGAAACAGCAATAAGTACAGTTCAGAATGGTTCAAAGTAGGCATGAAACAAACCACCACTACTTGCTATCTGAGTTCTAGTCTTTAAAATTTTCAGCATTCCAGAAAAATTTCAGTTAGAGCAAATTGGTTAAAATATTGCACTTCTTTGGTACATTACTAGCAAACACTGTGTGTAATCTATTGTTGTGGGAGCTTGAGGGCTGAGGATGATGAACAAATCCATAGAAATTGCTTTTAATTACAGTCAGAACACCATGTTACCCTCTCTGGTGACAGCTTGTAGATCCAAGACACTCACATTAGCCAAGGTGTTGCTAAAACAGACTAGGTTAATGCAATGCTGCCCAAAGGCTGATCACAACACTAGCCAGTGCTGAGAATCCTGTAAACCCCAGGAACACCTGACAAAGGCTTGCATTATTAACACTGTTGTTGGCTGTCAGTATTGAAGGCTATGGTCTTTGATCTTTATTAGTCAGTACTTTAAGTCCTCTGTTCTTCAGCAAGCAATGTTTTATTATCTGCATGTGACACATTCTTAATGAGTCTTCCCTCAGTCCTGATACCCTCTTTTTCTTCAGATGATCTGTCTTCTCTATTTTTTCAGTGTATAGATTGGTTAAGTATGGTGGTACACATCTTTCTTGAGTTTATACTACACAGTATCCTCTTGCTGTGTTTGAGCAAACATCTCTTGGTCAATGTACAGGCTCCTCATGAGCACAATTAAGTGTTCTGGAATTTCTGTTCTTAGCATTATTATCCATAAAGTGTTCATGACCTACAAAGTCAAATGTCAAGAAAACACATGTTAAAAGCTCTTTGTTTTCTAGTGACAGTATATACCACAAGCAGATAGAGTTAAGAATCAAAAGTTTACCCCCTCATAGCTTAAAACCAAGCCGAATCCACTGCTGTTGAAGTGTTTCTGACTCATAGAAACCCTACAAGACAGAGTAGAACTTGCATGATGACTGATGACCTTCTGGCCAGCAGCTGTAGTACTTAATCACCATGCCACTAAGATTTCCTGTCATACTCTAGTAGGCTACAAGTCCAAATTCAGGGAGCCAGCTGCAGGGGAAGGCTTTCTGTGTCTGGTAACTCTAGAGGAAGGTCCTTTCCATCAATTCCCTTCTCCCCTAGGTGCTTCTGAGTGCAGGGACCCTGGTCTAAAAGATGTACTCTATTCCTGGCACTATTTATTTAATGATATGAGGTCCAAGGAAAGGTCTGTAGAGCTTCTTCCCTTTGCTTTAGAATGATGCCTGCATATCATGCAGAGCTATCTGAAAACAAGGCAGTTTTCTCTTACTCAGTTAGCTGATCATAAGAAACTGTTTATGGGGCCATGTTAAGACTGCATCTTACATACTTAGTACATGTTGTTAGGAAGGATCAGCCCCTGGAGAAGGACATCATGCTTGGTAGAGTGGAGGGTCAGCAAAAAACAGAAAGACCCTGGATGACATGGACTAACATGGTGGCTGCAACAATGGGCTTAAGCATAAATATGATTGTGGCCACACGCAAGACCAGGCAGAGTTTCTTTCTGTTGTTCCTGGGATGACTATGTGTTGTAACAGACTCGATGGCAACTAACAATAACAACAAACACAAAAACCACACTAAAAAGATGAAAAGTCAACCCATAATGACCAAAACATTAGATGCAAATGACCAAACATTAGATGCTACACAGGAAACATTGACAAAACAGAAATAATGGCATCAAAATGATAGCACTGAATACAACTATCAATAACTACACTGAATGTAAATGGACTGAATACTAAACAGACAGTGAGATCCTGGATCAAAAGATATAATTCTTCTAAATGTCGCTCACAAGAAATGTATCTTAGACTCAGAAGTATGAGCAAACTGAAAATTAAAGGATGGAAAAATATGCAACAAGCTAGCAACATATAAAGAAGAGCAGGAGTGGCAATACTAATCTCAGATAAAATAGACTAATGTAAAATTCACCATTGTGAGCAGGCATGGTCACTACTTGTTGATGAAAGTTTCAATACATAATCAGGATATAACAATATTAAGTATTTAGGCACCCAATACCAGAGCATCTAAATACATTGAACAAGGACTGACAACATCAAAAAATGAGACAGATCACTCCACAGTAACAGCTGCAGACTTCAACATTCCCTTTCAGTGATGGACAGATCATGCAGAAAAAAGTTCAGTAAACATACAGAAGATCTTATTGTGACAATTAACCAACTAGACCTCACCAACATATATTGAACTTTTCACTTAACAACAGATAAGTATACCTTCTTCTCCAACGTGCACGAAACATTTTCAGGAATAGACCATCAAGCAAATCTCAACAAAATCCAAATCACTGAATTATTGCAAAGCATCTTCTCAGACCATAAAGCCAAAAAAAGTTGAAATGAATAGTAGAAAAATCATAGGTAGAAATTTGAACTCAGGGAGACTGAACACCTTGCTCAAGAATCTACGGGCTACACAAGAAAAACTGAAGACTCTCTCAAAGTAATGTGGGGCTCCATCTGCAACTGGCTGGAGTTCAGAAAATGGGTGGTGGGATAACAGAAAACACAGTGAGAACTACAGAAAACTGCTCTAATGTCACAAAAACATGAGATGATATCCATCTCCGATGTTCACTGAACTCCACACATGGTAGATCCCAAAAGAACGGCATCAAGGCATATTATCATCAAACTGACAAAACTATAGATAATACACGGTTTTAAAAGCAGCTAGCCTTAAACACAAAACAGTGTAGAAACGAGAACCATTCAGACAGAACTCCAATTACTTAGCAGAAACTATGTTGACAAGAGGCAATGGGATGACACATACAAAACCTTCAAGGAAAAAAAGTGCCAACCAAGAACCATATATCCTGAAAAACCATCTCTCAAATATGACAAAGAAATTACGACATTCGTAGATAAACAGAAATTTACAGAATTTGCAAAGCACCAACAAAAATGACAACAGATACTGAAGGAAGTCTTCCAATTAGAAAATCAGTAATATCAGATAAATACTTATGCGTACAGGCAGGATAAAGCATCCAGATATCAACATCGATAGCGAGTTCACAAAAACGAATGAAAACTAAACACTACAGATAGGAAAACAGAGATCTTGGTACATAAGCAAGTATATCGTTATGCCAAAGAGGGACAAATTAATGTATTCATGTATCTGTCTGAAAGAAAAGAAGTCAGGTAAATACAAAGACATTAAATACTGGTTTAAATTTAGAACATAGCAGTAAATATAAACATATTCACAAAAGAAACTAACAATCCAACACATCAAAACAAGAAGCATAATCAAGAAGTCTCAGCAAATACAAAACAAACATTGAAAAGAAAACCCATACAGAAAAATGGCTAAGCACAGAAAATTAGGTGCAAAATGGAAACTGTGAACTACTCACCATAAAAAGTACCTGAAAGACAGCAGTCATATATCTATATACACATATACCCACATACATGTGTATCAATAATTTACACTAAATGTAAATATGTTAAATGCACCAAGAAAGAGACCAAGAATAGTAGACTATATTAAAAACCACCATTGGTCTATATGTTGATTCCTATCGACATATCTTAAAGATACAAATATGCTAAAACTTAAGGGATGCAAAAATACATACCAACTACCAACATTCAGAAAACAGAAGATGCGGTAGCATTAATTTCAAATAAAGTAGACTATGAAGGAAAATCAACTACAGTCAACAAGGAAGGTCACTGAAAGGTTAGCAAATCAGGAGGACTCAACTGTAATTAAATGTTTACACACCCAATGACAGAGCTTCCAAATACATCGGACAAACTCTAACATCACTGAAAGGTGAGCTAGACAGCTCCACAATAACAGCAGACTTCAAAATACTACTTTCAATTACAGGCAGGACATCTACAAAGAAGCCCAATGGACACAGAAGATCTGAATGCCACAATCAACCAACTCAGCCTCACACCCATATACAGAAAATCCACCCAACAACAAATAAGCGTAACTTCTTTTCCAACGCACAAAGAACATTCTCCAGAATAGACCTCATAATAGGCCATAAAGCAACTCTGAACACCATTCAAATCACTGAAGTATCCAAAGCAAATTCACAGACCACAAGGGCATAACATTTGAAATCAACACCAGAGAGAAAGAAGGGAAAAAAAATCAAACACATGAATACTGAATAACACCTTGTTCCAAATTTCTTGGTTGTGGAAGAAATCAAGGATGGAATAAAGAATTTCATAGAATTAAATCAGAACCAAAACACATCCTACTAGAAGCTACAAACACAGCAAAAGCAATGCTCAGAGGTCAATTTATAAAAAAAAATGCACACATCCAAAAGGAAGAAAGGGCAAAAAAAAAAACAACCAAAGAATTTACCATACAAGTCAAATAAGTAGGAACAGAGCAACCAAAGAACCCCTCAAGCAACAGAAAACAGATGATAAAAATTATGGCCAAACTAAATGAATTACTACTACAAAAACCACCAAAAGAGGTAACAAGGTCAAAGACTGGCATTTTGAAAACAGCAGCAAAATTGATACAGCACTGGCAAAAGGACAAAAGAGAAACAGGACAGGAAGCAAATAACTCCACTCACATTAAAAGAAATAAGATGAGTGATATCTAGACAGACCCAGATAAGATTTTTAAAAAGTCATTAACAGAACACTATGAAAAGTTAGGAAACCCTCGTGGTGTAGTGGGTTAAGTGTCCCTTCTCCTAGCCAAAAGGTTGGCAGTTCAAATCTGCCAGGGGCTTCTTGGAAAGTCAAGGGGGCTGTTCTACTCTGATCTCTAGGGCCGTCATGAGTTGGACCTGACTCAATGGCGATGGGTATGTGGTGATGAAAAGCTATACGCTGATAAAATTTGAAACCTAGGAAAGATGGACAAATTTCTAGAAACATACTTCCTACCAAAACTACAACAAATGGAAGTAGGACAATTTAATAAACCTATCACTGAAGAAAAGATTGAAAATGTAATTTAGAAACTTCTAAACAAAAAAAGTCTTGGCCCACACAACTTCTCTGGAGAATTCCCCCAAACTTTCTGAGAAGAATTAATATCACTATTACTAAAAGTATTTCATAGCACAGAAAAGGAAGAATTCTCCCAAACTCCTTCTAGAACATTAGCACAACTCTGGCACCAAAACTGGGTGAACACAGCACAAAAAAAGGAAAATTACATGTAGCCCATGAACTTAGAAGCAAACATCCTCAAAAAAATTCTAACTAAAAAAATACAACAACACACCTAAAAAATAATTCACAGTAACCAGGCAGAATTCATACCAGGGATGCAGGGATGGTTCAATATTAGAAAAACAACTAATGTAATCAACCCACATAAATAAAATGCAAGAATTGCCTGATTTTATCAATTCATGCAGAAAAGGAACTTGAAAAAATCCAGTATCCACTCACATTAAAAAGTCTCAACACAATGGGAAGAGAAGGAAGATTCTTCAACAGATTAAGAAGCATCTACGCAAAACCAACAGACAACATCATCCTAAGTAGAAAGAGACTGGAACCAGAAAATGGTGTTTCTTGTCACTCCTATTAAACATTGTGCTGGAGATTAGAGCCAAAGCAACCAGAAAAGGTAAATCAATGAAGACATCTACAATGCTAAGGAAGAAACAAAACTACCTTTGTTTGCGTTTGAAATGATTTTATACAGAGAAAATCCTAAAGAATTCACAAAGAAATGATTGGATCTAACTTTTGAGGTGTTTGATAAACATCTTGAATATCTATGTTCTCTTTGTTCATAATCTTAGGAAAGTTTTCTGTCAGCATCTCTACAGCAATACTCTCTATGTTGTCATTAATCCTCCCTTGTTGAGGAACTCCAATTAAATGTAAATTATTCCTCTTCATGGAGTCCCATATGTTTCTTAATGTTTCTTTGTTTTTTTAATTTTTTATACTCAATGGAGTACTATACACTTATAAAGAACAATGATGATAGCAGGAAACATCTCTCAATTTGGTCTCAACTGGAGGACATCATGTTGTGAAATTAGTCAGCAGCAGAAGGACAATTATTATATGAGACCCCATGATAAAAACCTTAAAAGCATACTCATACATAATAGAAAAGACTCTTTGATGTCTACAAGGGTGGGGAGGGTGGGAGGGCAGGAAGGCAAGGGGCAAGGGTTTAGATTAGATAGTTGTTAGAAATTGGTGACAACACACATTAGTAAGAAGATCAATATTAATGGGGCTTCAACAGAACTTGTGTACTCCTCCTTTCTTAACCCAGTATTGTAAGCACAGAGTATGTACACTTTCATTTTTTTATTTAATTAAAAAAAAAGAAAGAAAGAAATGACTGGAACCAATAGAAGAGTTCAGCAATGTATCATGATACACGATAAACATAGATGAATTAGTTGGATTCCTTTTACACTAACAAAGAGGAAATCAAACCAACAGCATTCACCTACTTAGGGGTAAATCTAACCAGAGGGGAAAAGACCTATACAAAGAACAATACAGAACGCTATTGCAGGAAACCCAAAGAGACCTACGTAAGTAGAGAAAACTACCTTGTGCATGGAAAGACTTCATATTGTGAAAATGTCTATTCTACCCAAAGTGGTCCACACGTACAAAGTAACACAAATTCTAGTGTCATTTTTTTATGAGGTGGAGAGACAAATCACTAACTTCACATTGGCTGTACAGTATGATAAATGCAGTGTAACATTACTGAAGAAAAAGAAAGTAAAAAACTTCACACTACCTGATTTTAGAACCTACTGCACTGCCACAGAATAATAAAAACAGCCTGGTTCTGGCACAAACACCATTCACAAAAACTAACTCAAAATGTATGAAAGATCCAACTATAAACCTAAAATTATAAACAGTATGGAAGAAATATAATGCACAATATCGGGAGCCCTAATACCCAGCACAAGCCAACTACAAAAATATTACAAACACCAGAAGAGAAAATGGATAAATGAGAACTCCTAAAAATCAACCTTTATGCTAATCCAAAGAGTTCACCAAGAAAGTAAAAAAACTACCTACAGAGTGGGAAGAAATTGTCAGCATCAAAAGAATCTGATCAGCATTGAATCTCCATAACTGACAACGTACCTGAAAACTTCAATGAGAAAAAGACAAATAACCCAATTAATAAATGATTGAAGTACTTTGAAGTACTTGAACAGGCACTTCCCCAAAGAAGGCACCCAAGCACTTAACAAACAGATGAGGAAATACTCAGGGTCATTAGTCATTAGAAAAATACAAATCAAAACAACAAGATGCCATCTCATTCCAACAAGGTCATCACCAACATGCGCGCACACACACACAATGTTGGAGAGGCAATAAGGAGACTGGAACTCTTCTGCACCACCGATGGGAACATAAAATGGTACAATCACTTTGGAAATTCACCTGGCATGCTCTTAGAAAACTGGAAATAGAAGTACCATATAACCCAGCAATCCTATGAAAACCAAAAAAAATTCATTGGCATCAAGTCAATTCTGACTCATAGTGACCCTATAGGCAGAGCAGACTGCCCCACAGAGTTTCCAAGGCGTGCCTGGAAGAGTTGAACTGCTGATCTTTTGGTTAGCAGCTGTACCAGTTACACTAACTGTAATTTATCCTTGTGAAATAAGGGCTGTCACAGGAACAGACATGCGCTTACCAGTGTTTACTGCAGCACCTTCACAACAGCAAAAAGATGGAATCAACCACGGTGCCCATCAATGGATAAATAGATAAACAAATTATGGTACATTTACACAAAGGAATACTATGCAATGATAAAGAATGACAAGAATCTTGACAAACACTAGATAACACAGTCATCTGCAAGACATTACGCTAGTGAAATTAGTTAGTTGCAAAAGGACAAATATTGTATGAGACCACTATTATGAAGACTCAAGAAGAGGTTTAAGCACAAAATAATCTTTGATGGTTACCAGGGAGGAAAAGGAGAGGAACAAACACTCACAGATAAGCCAGTAGACAGAAATTGGGTTAACAGAGGACACAACAGCATGCACTAGGAGTGATATCCACATTGGTGGACTGTATCAAGGGCTGAGAGGTTTCTTAAATACAATGCCACAGTTTGAACGTCAGAGTACCAGAGGCAGGGGTTTGAGGATCATGGTTTCAGAGACATCTATGTCAATTGGCATAGCTTTTTTTTTTTTTATTTTAAGAAAAGGCTCTGCATTCTATTTTACTGAGTGTCATCTGGGATCTTTAGGACTAGCAAGCTGCCATTTAAGGAGCTTCAACTGGTCCCAATCCACCTGGAAGAGAGGAGAGATGGAAGAACAGCAAAGACATGAGGACAACTTGAGCACAGAGGACAGAAAGGGCCATCTGGTCCTGAGACTACATCAACATGGGACCAGAAGAATCGGATGATGCTGCTAGCCCCGAGCTGCAACGAGGACCACAGACTACTCTTGTGACAAACACTGAACTGGTCTATTGAAAGAGTGTACTTCTTGCCTTAGATGCTTTCACGGAAAGGTGGAGAGGATGGGACAGGACCTGCTTGGGTGAACCCAGGAAGTACACAATGTGAAAAAGAAGTGTGCTGCCAGAGGGTTGGAAGGCGTGATCGCACACATCTCGGGCCTTTGGGAAAGGTATGTGACGCCCCCCGACGAGCTTATAGGGAAGGAAACCGAAATCGGGTCACCTTTAAGATCTAGAGGAAACCCTGGTGGTGGCGTGAGTTAAGTGCTATGGCGGTTAACCAAAAGGTGGGCAGTTCAAATGCGCCAGGCTCCCCTGGGACACTGTATGGGGCAGTACTGTGCTGACTCTAGGGTCACTTATGAGTCGGGTACGACTCGACGGCAGTGTTGCTTTTAAGATCAAAAAGGACGTCCTGCCGCGATGTGGTTCGAAATTCTCGGAATCACGAACACAGCGTTTGCTCATCGGCAGGGTAGCTGCTGTGTATGTACATCTGCAGGTTCAGTTGGGAGGAAAGTTAAGGCTTCCTCCTGGTCCTAAGAGGCGGCGGTAGGCGCCGGTGGATTAGGAAGACCAGTAGGATCCGGTGTTTCCCTCTCAGGTGGAGAATACTGAGGTCAGCCCTCTTTTTTCAGTGTGGTCTGAAAGCAGCTGCTTGCAGAATGAAGTCCAACAGAAACTGCACCCGATTCAATCAAGAAACAGGTAGTTGCTATTCAGAGGAGAGTGGACAAAAGCAGCTTAGGGCATTAAGAGGTGTTAAGAGGGGGTACACACTCCATTCTTCTTTGTTAACTTCTTCTTTTTTGATTTTTACATTACGTACAATCCAAGTTAATTTGCCGTGTGGAACCCTATACACACAACTCCATGCAATACTGAGGGCTGACCTCAGTATTCTCCACCTGAGAGGGAAACACCGGATCCTACTGGTCTTCCTAATCCACCGGCGCCTACCGCCGCCTCTTAGGACCAGGAGGAAGCCTTAACTTTCCTCCCAACTGAACCCGCAGATGTACATACACAGCAGCTACCCTGCGGATGAGCAAACGCTGTGTTCGTGATTCCGAGAATTTCGAACCACATCGCGGCAGGACGTCCTTTTTGATCTTAAAAACAACACTGCCGTCGAGTCGTACCCGACTCATAAGTGACCCTAGAGTCAGCACAGTACTGCCCCATACAGTGTCCCAGGGGAGCCTGGCGCATTTGAACTGCCCACCTTTTGGTTAACCGCCATAGCACTTAACTCACGCCACCACCAGGGTTTCCTCTAGATCTTAAAGGTGACCCGATTTCGGTTCCCTTCCCTATAAGCTCGTCGGGGGGCGTCACATACCTTTCCCAAAGGCCCGAGATGTGTGCGATCACGCCTTAGTGGCACGTGGTCTTACAGTGTTCTCATCTGCCTCTTTTCCTCAGGCTGGCAGCAGGGCGCAGGCTGTGCAGTGACGTAATCAGCCCGCGCTGTGTCGACGGAGCCGTTTTGCTCCAAAATGGCAGAGCAAGTTTCTCCGGGAAAAACGGCAGACGAGGTGTGCACTTCTCTCTTCAAAAAGCCTGGACGAAAAGGTACCGCAGGCCGCCGAAAGCGTCCGATCCGCAACCATGATCCCGGAAACAGCAGCAGCAGCAGTGAAGAAGACAGCGCGGTGGTTCGCCCGGAAAAGAAGCGAAGAGTCTACGATCCGATGATACAGAAGACTTCTACCAGTGCTAATGAAAAGGCTGTTTATGGCAACTCGAGTCAGGAGGAGGAGATGGAACTTGAGAGTCTCGGCATGGTCTACAAGTCCACCCGGTCAGTGAAATCCGTGGCGCCAGAGAATATGGGAGCAACTGCTGTCTACGAGCTGGACACAGAGAAAGAACGTGGCGCACAAGCCATCTTTGAAGGCAGCCAGAAAATCCAGGAGGAGGTGAGGGGCAAGGAAGATGACAAGATTTATCGAGGAATCAACAGTTACGTGAAATACCTGAAGCCCAGGGATACGTCTTTGGGCACGGTGAGGAAAGGCCCCATCCGAGCTCCCGAGCATCTGCGTGCCACCGTGCACTGGGATTACCAGCCCGACGTCTGTAAGGACTACAAACAGACAGGCTTTTGTGGCTTCGGAGACAGCTGCAAGTTCCTTCATGATCGTTTAGATTACAAGCATGGGTGGCAGATTGCACGTGAGTTTGAGGAAGGTCGCTGTGGTGTCTATGAGCATGAAAACTACGAAGTAGGAAGAGGTGAGGAGGAATTACCCTTCAAGTGTTTCATCTGTCGCCAGACTTTCCAAAACCCAGTTGTCACCAAGTGCAAACATTATTTCTGCGAGAATTGTGCTCTGCAGCATTTCCGCAACACACCACGTTGCTACATCTGTGACCAGCAGACCGGTGGCATCTTCAGTCCAGCGAGAGAACTGATTGCCAAACTGAAGAAAACTCGAGTTGCTGGAGAGAGTGGTGCTTCCAAAGTCCCAGAAGACTCTGATGAGGGTTCATTTCCCATTACTTTAGCGTCTCAAATCTCAGAATAAATGTTACGTTGTTGTGGCAGTTAAAAAAGAAACTATGTTGTCTTATTGAGTGCTGTTCATTTGGTGCTAGCTCATGTCCCTTTTGCCTCCATCACAATGAAACACAGACCTTGTGCCATCCTCACAAATCTTTCTGCATTTTAAACACATTGTTGCAACCAGGGTGCCAGTCCATCTCACTGGCAGAGAGGAAGAGAGGATCTTCCTCTCTTTTGCTGACCCTCTACTTTATCAAACTTGATGTGTTTCGTCAGGGACTGCTTCTGCCTCATTACATACCCAAAGTGTGTTAGCTGTCTCACCATCCTTGCTTTAAAAAAAAAAAAAAAAATTATCGTGATTGAATGAAAGTTCACTATACAATTCAAATTTGCATACCTGCCTGTCTGCAGCTCCCTCTGCTCTTCTTGTGAGATGACAGTACACCCCTCTTTTCCGTTCCATACTTATCATATCCTTTGAGTCTCGGTCCCTCCTCTCCACAGTCTCCACTGCCCTCTAGTGACAGGCCAGTAGGATGACACCCTGTAGGTGCATAGAACCGTAATGTGTACACACAATGTGGTCACTGTGTCCCTGAGCCCAATCCATTCCTATCGAAGAGCTGACCTCACTAATGATCTATGATGAGGAACAGCATCAGGCCTAGGGATCTTGTTCACAGGGCAACTCCCAGTCCTTCGGACCAACAATTGCGGTGTTTTAGTGGAGTTCTTAGGGCGCACCCCTTTTCTTCTCGTGTTTCCACTGGGGCCCAAAGTTGTGATTCCCATCATGGCTGTCATTGATGGAGGCCAGGCACTGTCTGGTTCTTCTGGTCACATGTTTGATATAGCCACCCATTCATGAGGGTTTTTCTGTCTTCTGGGCTCTTTTTCCTTGGTGGTTTTCTCTAGTAATCACCTATTGCAGCTGAGTTGGGACTATTTGGTGCACTTCAGATGGCAGCTTGCTAGTTTTTAAGAACCCAGTCACTGCTCACCAGTACCAGGTGCAGAAGACACTCTTAGTAATAGGCCAGTTATGCCAACTGGTCACCGTCCTTGTTTCTGAGGAGCATTCTGTTTACACTTCTCCTAAGGCAGATTTGTTCATTCTTCTGGCAGTCCTTAGTATATTCAGTATTCTTTAGCAACACTGTAATTCAAATACATCAATTCTCCGTTGGTGTTTCCTAGTCAATGTCCAGTTTTCACATTCTTAGCAGGTAATACCATTACGTGAGTCAAGTACACTTTAGTCTTCTAAGTAACAGCATTATTTTTAGAACTGTACCAAGAGTGCTTTTGCAATAGATTTGTCTAAGACAGTATGTTTGATTTCTTCACTAAGGCTCTCCTGGGCATTCCATAAAAGTGCGGATTTGTGTATTTTATCAAACGGTAAATTTCGGACATTATTTCTCCACATTTTGTTTTTGCCCTTTTTCTGTTCTCTTTATGGAAAACTGTGGTGACATGGAGCGAGGGTGGTTAAATGTTACATCTGCTGACCAAAGGTCAGTGGTTCAAATCAGCCAGGCACTCCTTGGAGATTCTATGGGGATGTTCTGCTCTGACCTACAGGACTGCTGTAAATCAGAATCAGTTCTGTGGCAGAGGGTTTAGAAGAGTCCCCCAGATGCCTTATATACAACTTAGGTGGGTTGGTTGGTTTTGAATTGTTTTTCCTTCCTGCTCTTCAGACTGGAGATTTTTAGGAAACTGTATTCAAGTTAGTTGATTCTTCTGTCTGCCGCTGAACCTTCTAGTGAATGATTTTATGGCTATTTTCAGTTTCAGAATTTTTATTTGCTTCTCTCTCTCTTTTATCTTTATTGGTATTTGTTAAAACATTGTTTTCTTTGTTTACTTCAGTTTGCCCTACCTTTTTTCTTTAGCTCTCTGGACGTAGTTAAGATACTCCAAAAGTTCAAGGTGTGTGTGCTATCTCATTAGAGTTCTTTTATCTTCTGAAAAGGGGTACACTATCTTCTTTCTTTGTTTTGCAATTTCTTTTCTCAAAAGTGGATTTGTTTTAAATATTGTAACATGTATATAACCATATTCTTTCAGTTACGGTTTGTGTTACTTTCTGTATTTTGTTTATTTAATAACTCTTTAAAACTAGTGTAAAGATTTATTTCTCTTATTCAGTTTTGAACTCTTTTTTTTTAAAAAATAAAAATCTAAGTGGTTATCTAGAAATTTGATGGAAATTTTGTTAAAGTCTAAAAATCAGGAAAGGAAATAGTAATAACTCTCGTCAAACTTGTAAGATGGCTCTCTGTTGGGACATTTTTTTAATGCATAGCCAGACTATTTACGACATTCTTAGCCTTTACTTTCTCTTTTGCATAGCCTTAAAGTCAGCTAGAGGTGAGAGCTTAAGGTCTTTTCAGGTCTTTCCTGGAGCATGCATCTTTTCCTGGGTGTTCATGTTGATTTCTGTATTGCTTGTTATAAGTGTTTTCAAAATTTTCTTCTTCAAAGTACTGTACCACAGCAGTACAATGACTGGTTAAGAGTTCATCTGCTGATTAAAATGTCAGCAGTTCAACTGTACCTGCTGCTGCTTGGAAACCTTGTGGGGCAGTTCTGCTCTCTCATGTAGCGCTCGTAAGAGTCAATGAATGCAGCAGAAATGGCTTGTTTGCTTGCTTTGTGTTTGTGTTGTTTGCTTGAATTGTATCTTTTGCTCCAGATGGTAGACAAATTTGCATTTCAATGTTTTTGAGGTAAATTGTTTCTCCACCCAGCAAATGTTCTAAATTATACTAAACAAAGGTAAACTTCTTAGGTCAATACTTCAAGCAGCCCCTAACCCACTGCCCTGAGTCAATTCTGATTCACAGCAAATCCCCATGGTTTCCAAGGCCGGAAAGCTCTGTGGTAGCAGACTGCCATATATTTCTTCCACAGAATCTCTGTTGACTTCTACTTGACGACTTTTTGGTTAGAAGTTGATTGTCTTAACTGCTACGCCACATGGCTCCATCAGGGACTCCCATACAAGTCAAAATAGGCAAAGTGAATTACTTAAAATATGGTTTGCCTTGCTGTCCATGGATTAGCAGTCACTCCAGAAATGTGGGCTAACTAAAATCTTTAGTCACCACTGAACCAAGAAGAGGAAATGAGGTGAAGGTAAGTTAAGATATTACAGAGCTCTTCTATATTTTATCTGGTTGTTTCCTTCATTTCTGTAAGTACTATATGCCAGAGTTATAGTAGATTCAGAAGATCTCTATACAGTACTCTTTGGTGTTCCTGGGAAAGTATATGCTGGAGTTCCCCAATCTTACATTTTTTACTGTTGTCAATTAGGGGGAAAAAAAGGTATTTTCTGGAGCAAGATCATAGATTATTTGATTTAAAAATTATGCTGTTGGCTTTTTAAAAAAAATCATTGTGGTATTTATTAACAAAATACTTGCTGTTTCAACATTTTTAACATGAACAATTTGGAGACATTAATTTTGTTCATTATGTTGTTCAGTCATCACCATAATCTAGTTATATGTTTTTCCATCACCTTTAACAGATGGGATGTTAATGTTTCTGAGTATCATCTTCGAGTCGCTGACTTCTCCACTGAGGTCTGTCGGTTTTTGCTTCATATATTTGTGGCTTTATTTTTTAAATATGTACCTTGCAAAATTGAAAGTTCCTGTGGATCGATACTCAATTACCTAGTGCTGCTACAACAGAAATACCACAAGTGGATGATCTTGACAAACATCAATCTATTATCTCACAGTTTAGGATAGTAGAAGTCTAAATTTAGGGTGTCAGCTCCAGGGGAGGTGTTTTTGTCTCTCTTGGCTCTGGTGGAAGGTCCTGTCACCAATGTTACCATGAGTCTAGGTGTTTCTCAACACAGGAATCACAGGTCCAAAAGACCACTAGTATATCACAAACTATAATGTTTTCAATGTTCATTCATGCCATAGCCTATATATGAACGCTGTGTATTTTTTCTAGCAGAGTTAGTGTTCCATTGTATGTATGTACCTCATTTTAGTCATTCTTCTACCAATGGGCATTTAGGATTTTTTTGCCCACCTTTTTGCCTATTGTGAGTAGTGCCATAATGATCACAGGCATACAAACATTTCTTTGTTTCTGCTTCTGATTTGGGAGAGTATATAACTAGAGTGGCACCGCTTGGCTGTACAGTAATTGTGTCTTTAACCATCTTAGGATGTGTCATTTTACCATACCACCAGCTATAGATGAGGACTTCAGTTTTTCCCTGCTTTTCCGCATTTAAGGGGTGTGTGTGTGTGTGTGTGTGTGTGTGAGAGAGAGAGAGAGAGAGAGAGAGAGAGAGAGAGAGAGAGAGAGAGAGAGAGAGAGAACATAGCCATCCACATGTGGGGAAAGTGGTATTCGTTGAGGTTTGGGTTTACATTTTTGTAAGTACTAATGATGTCCAGCATCTTTTCAGGTGCTTGATGGCATTACACTCAGTCATCTGGTACTGCTACCAGTAGAGGAAGGCTTTAACAAAGAAAAAATTATTCTTACACACTACAGTAGATTATAAATCTGAATCCAGGGGAAGTCTTTCCTCCTTTGTTAGCTCTGGAGAAAGGTCCTCGTGTTGTTTCAGTCTTTTCATCTAGAAGCATCTTGGTGCAGGAACCTTAGGTCTGAAGGACACCTTCTACTCCTTGATGGTGCGAGGTTTCCAAATCCCTGCACCCTTACTTTTCTTTTATCTTTTGTGGGATAAAAGCAGGAAAGCCTGGTGTTATAGTGGTCAAATGCCACGGCTGCTAACCAGAAGGTCAGCGGCTCAAAGGAACTTCTTAGAAACTCTGTGGGGCAGTTCTTCCCTTTCTCTAGAGTTACTAGCAGTTAGAATTGACTCCACAGCGGTGGGTTTGGTTTTGGTTTAGGATAAAAAGTGGAGCAAGCCACACTCCAAGGCTCCTTTAATACTGGAGCAGGGTGGTGATCTTAGGAAGGGTTTTGCAGTCCCACCCTAATCATCTTTGATAGAAAGCCAGTCTGTTAACCATGGGCAGAGATTAGGACTTAGAGCATCAGAAAATCACAAAGTAGGGACAGGTGGGGCTAAGATGGTGGACTAGACACACATCTCCTTGATTACCTCTGAGAACTAAGGCCTAGAAAAGTAACTGGAAGGAGCAGTGTGGACATTCTAGGAGCTTCAAGATCAGGCATGTGAGATTGGACTGTGCAAGAGGAAGGGGAAAAAAATACTTTGTCAGTGGCAAGACAGTGGCACAGTGAGTACTGCTTCTGCTGGTACAGCACCCAAGAGGGTTACAGGTATGGATGCCTTCTTTGTCAACCGGGAGCCTGGAACTGGGTCTTCTGAACCTGTGAGCCCGGCACAGCCTGGTCACATTGCTGATCTGCAGTGCCTAAGGAAACAGCGTATTCTGCAGCAGAGAGACTGCCTGGGACAACCTATTTAGAGTGACTGGGGGTGTTATTGCCCATCCCTCATCTTCTCGGAGCTGTGCCATAGATTCTGCTAACTCACTGTAACAAACGCAGCTCATGCAGGATGCCAGCTTAGTCATCTGAGAGGCACTATCAGCCTCTCCTGAGGGTTCAGCTGAGGCTACTTCTCACATTGAACAACAGTGCCTGTCTGAATAGTACTTCTCCCAGCAGACAAGCTGTTTTTGACACAGTTGTATCTAGAAAAAGTAGTAGGTCATGTGACAGGGCCTTAACCACTCCCTTCTTTAAGCCATGTCACAGTGTCTGCTGACTGCTGACAAGGCACTATCTTTGTTAGCTAGGAGGCAAGGCATCCCACCCCTGAAGGCCCAACCGCAGCTGATCAATGCCTCTCTCAGGAGAAAGCCAACTTTTAAATTAAGAGCAGCTAGAGAATGCAGGGTTAACCAACAGCTGACTGTGGTGGTGCCATTTTCACTACCCTTCACTGAGACGTGTCATAGCATTGGCTAACAGCCCCCCAGAGACTCCATAGGTAGGGTGCTGTCTTTGCCAACCAGGAGGTGGGGCCTGCCATGCCTGAGGACCCAGCTGATTTTGGCTGGTGGTGAACAGTGCCCCTCTCAGCAGAAAAAGCAGATCTTAACTGTATCTAGAATACAGTGGTTTCTGGTGGCTGAGTGTAGTAGCAACCCTCCCTCATCCCTTCCCTGAGCTACTACATAGTCTCAACTGATGTGATGCTGGAGAGTCAGCACAAGTAGCTCGCCACCATTATTGGTCAGGAGGTGAGGCCTGCCACCAAGCCAAGTGGCACTGTGGGGCTTGACACAGTTTATATTGTCAGAGAAACTACATGTAAGTCAGCTGCACCTAGAGAACACAGTGGCGGCTGGTGACCAAATCAAGCAGCCCCCTTACTTACTCCATTGTTAGACCTATGTCACAGCTCCCGTTGGTGTAACACCATAGAAACTGAACAGCTTCTGGACAGCATGAATACAACAATCAGTATCTAACTGTTTAAAGCAGCAGATCATGACTCCAGAAAACTCCCCAAATAAAGATTCAACCAGCTTTCCAGATGAAGATGACTTTCTGAAATTATCAGAGTAGAATACAAGAGTTATGTATAGAGTCTGTCTAGGGATTAAACAAAATATAGCAGAACAAAAAGAAAAATTAAATAAGCTATCTAAATTGCTAGAACATCAACAATCTGAAATCCAGCAGAGCACTAACAAAATTATAGAAACAGACAATTCAATGCAAAGCCTCAAGAGCAGGATGGAGGTGTTAGAATGCAGAACTAATGAACCTGAAGATAAGGCAATTGACACCAGCATTTATGAGGAGAAGTCACATTTTGGGAGGACACAGAATTCAGCCCATAAGACCATTTGTTTATCTCTTTCGGTGAAACATCTGTTCAAATTCTTTGGTCCTTTTTTGATTAGGTTATGTGTCTTTCTCTTAAATTGTAGGTCTCATTTGTGTATTTTGGATATTTAATCCTTATCAACTATATGGCTTGCAAATATGGTTATCCCATCTGTACATTTTCTCTTCACTTTATTATTAACATTGGTAGAAGAAGAAAATTTTTTAATTTTGAGGAAGTCCTATTTATTTACTTATTTGGCTTTAGATATGTTCCCTTGTGCTCCTGGCATTGTATCTAAAACTCCATTTAAAACAATAAAACAGAAGTCCTGAAGCATTATTCATGTATTGTCTAGGATTTTGACAAAATGCAACACCTTTATATAATATAAACACTCAACAAGGTATAACAAGCAGATATCCTCAGTATGATAAAGATCATTTTTGAATGTCATAACTAAGGCCGTAATGGAAAAAGACAAAATTTTATACCTCGACCAGGGAAGGATGGGTGCTTACTACCACTGGAAGAATTTTATGGGTTTGGTACTTACAATGAAGGCCTATGATCAATTTTGAGTTGATTGTTAACTGTAGAGTGAAGTTGGGTGCAAGTTCCTTCTTTTGTTAGTGGAAACCTTGTGGTCCCTGCACCATTTTTCAAAGACTCTTACAATTCATTTCTTTTTTGGATACACCGTGTGAAAAATCAACTGACCATAGATATTCTTTCTGGACTTCAAATTGTATTTCGTTGGTCTGTCTGTCATTACTCCAGTACCAGCCTGCTACAATTACTGGTGTCTTTGCAATACATTTTGAAGGGAAATGTGAGCCTTTGTACATTGTTATTATTTTCCAAGGCACTTAGAGTATTCAGAGATGTTTTCATTCCATGTGTTTGAGATTGTCTTTCTCGTTTTAACAGTAAAGGCTGTGAGGATTTTGATTGGGATTGCTGTTTCTTAGGTAATATTGAAGTCTTAACAATACTGTCTTCCAGAAAATAAACATAAAATGTACTCTAAGTTTTTAAGAAGTATTTTATCAGCTTTCAGTGTACACTTTCTCGATAAATTTATTCCTAGTCATCTTATTATTTTGAATGCTGTTATGAATTAAATAGTTTCCTTCATTTCCTTTTCAGATTGCTCATTGTTGGTGTATAAAAGTTTGATTTTTGTCTGTTGGCCTTCTAACTTGCCACATTGCTGAATTTATTACCTGTAACAGCTTTCTTGTATATTTTTGGAGAGTCTTTTATAGGAATTGTTATTGTTAGGTGCCAAAGAGTCAATTCTGACTTACAGTGCATTATGTACAACAATGAAATACTGTCCTGTCATGGGCCATTCTCACAATATCATTGATACACTTGACACCATTGTGGCAGCTTTTGTGCTAGTCCATCTAACTGTCATTCTCTCTTTAACTGGCTGTCTTCTTCATCAAGCATGATGTCTTTCTCCAGGAATTGATCCCTGCTGATAGTATGTGCAAATCACTTGAGAAGAAGTCTCACAGTTCTTGCTTCTAAAAAACATTCTTGCTGTAATCCTTCCAAGAGAGATCTGGTCATTTTTCTGGCAGTGTATGGTGAAGTCAGTATGCTTCACTGCAATTTAAAGGTACCAATTCTTCATTAAGTAGAATTAATTACGTATTTTGCAAAAAAGGGATAGTTTTATTTCTTCCTTCCACTTTTGTATAGTTTTATTGCTTCTTGATCTGCACACCTCTTTTTCTAATGCTGTGTCAGTGATTCTACTTTGTGTCCCCTATCAAGGCTGTCTTTAATGGTAACAGGGCACCGTCTGGCTCTTCTCTCCTCATGCTGATGTAATCTCCCAATCATATGGGTCCTGTGTCTCCTGGGCTCGTTTTTCTTCATGTCTTTGGTGTTCCTAGTCATCATCTGTTCCAGGCAGATTGGGACCCACTGATGTTCCTCAGATGCCACTCACCAACTTGGGGTGAAGAAGACTCTCTTAGCAAAAGACTAGTTATGCAACTGACCTCGATGTACCCCAAAAACATGGTCCCCAAGAAGCCCCTCTCCATGCCACTCTGTCCTTTGAAATGCTGGGTTGAATTAGAAAACCATTTAGCTTATGTTGTAGCCCAGTTATGCTGACCTGCCTTCTACTGAGTGCTGCCACACCCTTCACCTAACTGAATTCCTATAAACTATCTAATTTATGATCAACCCACTCTCTCTCTCTCTACTCTTGTAGCCATTAAAGAGTCTTTTTCTTCTGTGCATAAGACCTTGTAATAGTGGTTTCATACAATACTTGTCCTTTTGCACCTATTTCACTCAGCATGATGTCTTCTCATTAATACTACAGTGTGAGATGCTTCCTAAAATCGTTATTGTTCTTTACCACTCCATTGCATAGATACACCGTAGCTTGTTTATTCGTCTGCCATTGGGCATCTGGGTTGATTTAATCTCTTTGCTGTTGTGGACTGTGCTGCAATAAACATTCATGTGCACGTATCTATTTGTGTGACAGCCCTTGTTTCTGTAAGATGTATTCCAAGCAGTGATTGCTGGATCATGTGGTACTTTTGTTTCTAGCTTTTTAAGAAAGTTCTAAATTGCTGTCCAAAAGGATTGTATCGTCTTGCATCCCCACCAGCAAAGCAGGAGAGTACCAATCTGTCCACAGCCTCTCCAGTATTTGTTGTTTTGTGTTTTTCAGATTATTGCCAACCTCACTGGACTGAGATGGTATCTCATGATAGTTTTGATCTGGATTTCTCTAGTAGTTAATGATCATAGATGTTTCCTCATATCTCTTTCTGCTGTGAATGTCTTCTTTGGTGAAGTATCTTTTGATCTCCTTTGCCTATTGTTTAATTGGGTTATTTGTCTTTTTCTTGTTGATGTGTTACAGTACTTTGTTGATTATGGAAACTAAACATCTATCCAATGAGTAGTTGTCAAACATTATTTTCCCATTCTGTAAGTAGTCTTTTAACTCTCTTGATAAAATCTTTGGGTGATTGTCATTGTTTGACTTCCAGTAGTTCTCATTTATCCATTTTCTCTTCTGTTGTTCACACATTGTTTGTCAGATTTTATAATGTGCCTAAGATGTGAGTTAGAAATTTCATTGTCTATATTTTTTGTTGAATGATCTTTATCATTTTAGATCTGATATGTAGGTCTTTGATTCATTTTGAGTTACGTAAGGTGTGAGATGTGGGTCTTGTTGCGGTTTTTCACAGATGAATATCCAATATTGCCAGCACCGTTTTTAAAGATTCTATTTTTACCCCAGTTTACAATCTTTGGCCATTGTTGAATGTCACTTCCTCATAAGAGGAAGGTGGTATTTCTGGTATTCCATTGGTCTATATTATGTCTGTTTTTGAACCAGTACCACCAGGCTGTTTTGATTACTATGTCAGTGTAATAGACTTTAAAGTTGGGTAGTGTGAGGCCTACCGCTGTGTTCTTCTTCTTCATTAGTGCTTTAGTTACACAGAGTTTCTTCCCTTTCCGGACAAAGTTAGTGACTTTTCTCTCGTCTCTTTAAAAGTGGCATTGGAATTTGTATTGGAATTGTATATGTAGATCACTTTAGGCAGAATAGACATTTTTGCAATGTTCAGTCTTCCTATCCATAAACAGAGGTCTCTTTTGTTTTTTTCTGATAGGGTCTTATAATTTTCTCTCTCTCTATCTTTTAAATCTCCGGTTAGATCAATTCCCAGGTATTTGCTCTTCTTGGGGCTCTAGTAAATGGCATTGATTTGGCGATTCCCTCTTTGATGATCTCTTTGTTGGTGTAAATGAATCCCACCAATTTACTTGTGTTGGTCTTATATCCTGATACTTTGCTGAACTCTTCTTTTTGTTCCAGTAGTTTATTTATGGGTTCTTTAGGGTTTTCTGTGTATGCTGCCACATCATCTGCAAATAGGAATACTTTTACTTCTTCTTTAAGTGGTTGCCCTTTATTTCTTTGTCTTATCTGATTGCTCTGGTTGGAAGCTGTAGCACAATGTTGACTAGAATTGGTGACATGGGCACCCTTGTCTAGTTCCTGCTCTCAGAGACAATTCTGTCAGTCTGTCTCCATTCAGGATGATGTTAGTAGTTGGCTTTGCACAGATGCCTGTTACTGCATTGAAGAATTTCCCTTCTATTCCTGTTTTGCTTAGAGTTTTTAACATGAATGAGTGTTGGACTTTGTCAAATGCCTTTTCTGCTGTAGTTGATGACATTAATTGTTTTTGTGAGTCTCTGCTATGAATCCTGTTTGGTCATGATGAACAATTTTTTTGATATGTTATTGAATTCTGTTGTCTAGGGTTTTGTGGAAGACTTTTGTATCTAGGTTCATGTGTGACAGTTGTCTATAATTTTCTTTTTGGAGACAGTTTACCAGGAATTGGTATCAGGATTATGCTGGCTTCATAGAATGATTTTTTGACTATTTCATTTTTTCCTATGTTGTGGAATATTTTCGGTAGTGTTGAAACTAACATCTCTCTATAAACTCAGTAGAATTCTCCAGTGAATGTGTCTGGGCCAGGACTTTTTTGGGGTGGTAGAGTTTTTTTTTTTAAAAAAATCACTGTTTCCATCTCTTCTCTCATGATAGATTCACTAATTTGTTCTTCTTTTTGTGGTAATTTTCATAGGCAATGTGAACCTGGGAATTTGTCAATTTCCTCTAGGTTTTCAAATCTGTTAGAATACAGTCTTTCATAGTATTCTGCTGTGATACTTCTATTTTGGTTGGGTCGACACCTCCCACTTCCTTTCTTATGTGGGTTATTTGTTGCTTCTCCTGTTTTACTTCGGTGAGTTTGCCAATAGTTTATCAAGCTTATCGATCTTTTCAAAAAACCAGTTTGGGATTTTGTTAATTCTTTCATTGTTTTTGTATTCTCTAATTCATTTAGTTCTGCTCTAGTTTTTATTGCCTGTTTTCTTTTGGTGCCTGAGGCATTCTTTTATTGTTCTTTCTACTTGTTGAAGTTGTGGGATTAATTCTTTGGTTTGGTTTTTTTTTTCTTCCCTTCCAGATGTGTGCATTTATAGAGATAAATTGACCTCTGAGCCTTGCTTTTGTTGTATCCCGTAGGTTCAGGTAGGATGTGTTTTCATTCTCATTTGGTTCTATTAATTTCTTTATCGTATCCTTGATTTCTTCTATAACCCATGAGTTTTTGAGCAAGATGTTGCTCAGTTTCATGAGTTTGAATTCCTACCCATGTTTTCTCTGCTAATGATTTCAACTTCTTTGGCTTTATGGTCAGCAAAGATGCTTTGCAATAATTCAGTGGTTTGGATATTGTTGAGACTTGCTCTGTGGGCTGATTTGTGGTCTATTCTGGAGAACATTCCATGTGCGTTGGGAGTAGGTGTACTTATCTGTTGTGTGAAAAGTTCTGTATATGTCTGTGAGGTTCAATTGGTTGATTGTTGCAATGAAGTCTTCTGCATCTTTATCGAGCTTGTTTCTGGATGATCTGTCCCTTACTGACAGTGAGTGTTGAAGTCTCCTACTATTATTCTGGAGTGATCTATCTCATTTTTCAATGTTGTCAGTGTCTGTCTGAAGTATTTAGATGCTCTGATATTGAATGCATAAATATTTAATATTGTTATATCTTCCTTATGTATTAAAACTTTAAGCAATAAACAGTGAGCATCTTTGTCCACAATGGTGACTTTAAAATCTATTTTATCTGAGGTTAGTATTGCCACCCCTTCTGTTCTTTGCCTATTGTTAGCTGGGTATATATATTTCCATCGTTTGATTTTCAGTTTGCTCACACCTTTAATGTAAGGTCTGTTTCTTGTAATCAGTGTATTACAGTGTGTTATTTTTGATCCAGCCTATTACTCTCTTTTCTTTATTCTTGCATTGAGTTCATTTACATTCAGTGTAATTACTGATAAATATGCATTTAGTATTGTGGTTTTGGTGTCTCAGTTTTTGTGTTGTTGACATTTTCTTTGTCCCACTTAATATTCTGTTATGTATATTTTTCTTTTCATCTTTTTCAGTGTTGGTTTTGTGTCTGTTGAGACTTCTGTATTGTGTTTCCTGTTTTGGCATGTAGTATTGTTAGTTTGTTTTGCAGCTATGCCTTTGTTCCCCCCTAATGTTCTAGGTTTAAACTAGCCTTCTTCTTTATAAACTTTATATAAACTTCTTTATATCTCCTTAACTTCCTGTCCATCTTAAACTGCTATGAGTAATGTAATATGTCCCTCTTTATAGTATATGTTGTCATAATTTTCATGTTGAGCTCTGTGTTTCTCTAATTTTAATACTTTAGCTTTGAGTGAGCTTTGTGACTTCCCAAACTGATTAGGACTCTGGATGTTTCATCTGGCTCTGCATCCTTTTATGTACATCTAATGTTACTGATTTTGTAATTGAAGTACTTCCTTCAGTATGTCTTGGAACTTTGGTTTTGTTATTTCAAAGTCTCTAAGCTTCTGTCTGACTGAGAATGTCTTAATTTCACCGGCATATTTGAAAGACAATTTTGTGGGATATCTAATTCTTGGTTGGAAGGTTTTTTTCCCTCAAAGCTTTGTCAGTGTCATCCCATTGCCTTCTTGCCAACAAGGTTTTGGCTGAAAACTGGAAAATGTTCTGCAAGTATTCACTTTGTACTTTAGTTCTTGTTTAAGCCTAGCTGCCTTTAAGAGTCTCTCTTTATGTTTTATTTTGTTAAGCTTGATTACAGTGCGTCTTGGTGTTTTTCCTTTGTGCGTCTACCTTTTGTGGAATTCAGTGAGCATCTTGATGGCTGTCTTCTTCTCTGTCATGATGTCAGGCAAGTTTTCTGTCAGCAACTCTTGAACTATTTGCTGTGTATTTCCTGCTATCCCTCCATGTTCTGAAACTCCAATGACACGTAAATCATTCCTCATGATAGAGCCCCACATGATTCTTTTGTCTGATTCCCCCTGACAAACGGTGGTGTCAGTAGCTTATCTTCAGTCTTGCTAATTCTGCTTTTCATTTCCTCAGTTCTGCTATGTTAGTTTTCCATTAAATTGTGTAATTCTGTAATTTTATTATTGATCTGAATTTAAGATCATTTATGCTCTAGCAGTTCATAAAGCTTGTTTAATTTTTCATTTTGTTCTGCTGCACCTTGTTTAATCTCCAGCCTAAAATCTAGAGGGCTTCCATACATATTTCTTCTGTATTCTATCTCTGATTGTTTCAGGAGTGGTTCTTCATCAAGGAAGTTTTTTGATTACTTCTTCTGGGAGTTTTCCAGAGTCATGGTGGTCTATTTCTTTGAATGTTTAGATAGTGATGGTTAACTTTACACCATCAGAAAGTTGCTCAGCTTCCCTAGTGTTGAACCAACAGAAGCTATTGTGTAGCCTTAAGAAAGGGGTAAATGCATGACTAAACTTGGCCATCAGCTACCACTATGTTCGCTAGATGCAGCTGCCTTAAGTACAGCTGCTCTGCTAGGTGGAATGTTTTCCAGCCCAGCAGTGGTGCTCAGCTTGGTATCTGGCCCCAGATGAGCCCTCCGGGTGACAGTCCCCAGTGACAAAGATGGCAACCTACATGTGCCAACTCTCCAGAGTCATACCAGTAGACACTATGGACTAACTCAGAGAAGAGAGGAGAGAAGTTTGCCACCACACTCAGCTGCCAGACACTGCTGCATTCTCTTGATGCAATTATTTTAAAAACTGCTTTCCTGCTGAGAGACATGCCTTCCAGTGGTCACCTGTAGCATCTGGGCCCTCAAGAATAGCAGGACTCAACTTCTGGCTGACAAGATGGCAAGCTACTTATGGATTCTCGTGAGGGGCTTTCAGCAGACCCAATGGCAAGGCTCAGTGAAGGGAGGGGGAGATGGCACTGCCACACTTGGCTGACAGCCACAGTTGTGTTCTTTAGGTGTGATTTTCTTGAGAACTGTTTTCCTGAGGAGAGATGTGCTGTCTAGCAGCAGCTAGTAGCAGCCAGGTGCTTGCAGGGTAAGCCCTGCCTCCGACTGTTTTGTGGAGTCTCTCAGGGTGTGTGTCTATAGACAGCATGATATGTCTCAAGAAGGGAGAGGTATAGGCACCACCACACTCTACTGCCAGCCACCACTGTGTTCTCTAGGTGCAATTGTCTTAAAAACAGCTTTTCTGCTGAGAGAGGCACTGTCTAGTCAGGTGCTATTGCCAGCTGGACCCTCAGATGTGGCTGATTCCACCTCTCAGCTGACTTAGGATGGTGTTCTGCTTGATTTGCCTCTCCTGCCCTGGGCCAGCAGAATTTATGGCACAGATCAGAGAAAAAAACTGGGGAAAGGCGCTGCCAGATGCCACTGGGTTCTTCAGATGTGATGATTGCCTTAAGCACAGCTTTTTCTGCTGTGGAAGATGCTATTTACTTAGGTGCTTCAGCTCAGCATGGTTGTTAGCTCTGCCCAGTTCTCATGTTCAGCAGTCCTAATCCCTGTTCCAGTTCCAGTCTTGGCCTCCTGGTTAATAAAGATGGCTTCTGTACCTGTAAGCCTATCAGAAGCTGTGCCAGCAAAAGCAGGTAGGACTCTGTGCTCCTTCTCACCTCCAAAAGAAGTAGTTTTCTTCTTACTGATATCTGATCTGATCTCACAATCTTCTGCCTGATCTTGGGGCTCCCAGAATTTCTACTCTGCTCTGTTCAGTTGTTTTTCTAGAGCTTAGTTCTCGGAGAGAATGAAGGAGGCATGTGACTAGTCCACCATCTTGGCCCTGCCCTCAGATTCTATTTTTATTCTCTGCTTCATTGATGTCTGTTTGTGTTTTATGTAATCTCCCTGTTTGGGCCTTGATTTTTCTCTTCCTTTTCTCATTATACAAGTTGTATAGCTAGGTTCTCCCCCCCATCTTTTTTAAGCTAGGCAATTTCCAGCATAACCTTCCCACTGAGCACCAATTATTTAGATCCTGTGTATTTTGCTATACAACAATTTATTTTTTGTACTACTATTTATTTTCAATATATGTCTTGACTTATGGTGTCATTCAGGTACTTTATATTCTTGTCAGATAAAGAATTCTCCTTAGAAACAAGGATAGCCAGACCACCTGGCTTACTTTGAATGTGTTATCAAGAGGGTAGGCCCTGGAGAAGGAAAAGATGCCTTGTAGAGGATCAGCAAAAAAGAGCAAGACCCCTAAAGAGATTAATGCAGCTGCTGCAACAATGAACTCAGATGTAACAATGACTGTGAAGACGACACAGTACTGGGCATTGTTTTGTTCTGTCTGTTGTGCATGCTGTTACCGTAATTGGAAGAAACTCAAAGGCACCTATCAGCAATAATTGTATGTTCCTGTTGGTCTTATTTTCAGGTGTTCTGCCCATTGTTGAAAGTGATGTGTTAAAGCCTCCAGCTACCGATATACCACTGTTTCTCCATTCATACCCTTGGAGGATAGATTCTTCTATATAATTGGCCTCTTTCTTTTATAATAAGTTTGTTACTTAAAGTCTGTTTTGTCTAATGTTAAAATCAGCAGGTAAACTTCTCTTCATTACTTTGTTTTTTCCTTTCATTTTGAATCTATCTGTATCTTTGGGTCTAAAACATGTTTACTGCAGACAATACATAGTTCAGTGCTATTTTTTTCAATGTATTATATCATTCTTTGTCTTTTGATTGGATAATTTAGTCCATTTGCATACCCAGTGTGTATAAAATGATAGGACTTACTACTGCCAATTTGTTAGTCTTTTATGCTATAACTTCTGTGTCCCTCGTTTCCCCTAATACTGCCTGATTTTTGTCCCTTTTTAATAATTTGCATTGAATCCTTTTGGCTTCCTACTCCTTTCCTTCTTTCTTCCTTTTAGTATTTGATCTATATTTTCCCTGTGTTTGCTATAAAGCTTACACGTAAAAATCTGGTATTTACAACAATCTGTTGTCATCAAGTCTACTTGTGTTAAATTTATAGTAATTCAACTTACAAAAATATAATTTCCCCACTTTTTTGTTTTATAATATATCTACTTACACATTTCACATTTGATAGAAATCATTCTATGTATGAATTCAGATTACTTTCTATTTTCTTCTCTTTTCCATCACATGGATTAACTTTGACGTTTTGTAAATAGG
The DNA here is from genome assembly GCA_028571685.1 of Heterohyrax brucei. Classification (NCBI taxonomy): domain Eukaryota; kingdom Metazoa; phylum Chordata; class Mammalia; order Hyracoidea; family Procaviidae; genus Heterohyrax; species Heterohyrax brucei. The sequence goes on along the minus strand of CM053167.1, from coordinate 13,287,385 downwards.
GTTTAGTGGATAGAAACTCTATCATCTCTATTTACATGAAAATGTCTTAATTCAGCCCTAATTGTTGAATGAGAGTATTCCAGATATAGTATTTATTGTTGAGGACTTTTTTCTTTCATTGTTCTAAATCTGTCATTCTATTGTCTTTGTACACCAAAATTTCTAGGGATGTGTGAAAACTTAGCTTGGAACTGACTCAGTGACAAACAGTTTCATTCTGGGTTTCAGTATGTGAATATTTGCTATTGTGCTGCTATTTTCAAGATTCTGTTATCTTAGTCTTGTTATTTTGGGGTAGTGTAGTAATTAAAGCTTTTGACAGCTAATCAGAAAGTTGGTGGTTCAAAATCACCAGATGCTCTGAGGAAGCAGACATGGCAGTCTGCAACTATGAAGATTTATCCTGTGTTGTAACTATGAATCAGAATTGATACAATAACTGTGTTTTTTTGTTTATTTGTTTTGTTTTGCTATATCAAACAAGTAGATTTCAGCATCTTTTTTAAAACTATGCTTTCAGTGAAAGTTTAAAGTTCAAGCCGGTTTCTCACACAAAAACTTACACGTGCATTTTTATGTGACTCTACTTGATTTTCCCATACTGTGACAACATGCTCCTCCTCTACAACTTTTATTTTCTGTGTCCATTCAGACAGCTCTTTTTCCCCTCTGCCTTCTTGTCTCATCTCTGTATCAGAGCTGCAATTTAGTCTTATATATCCACTCAAGGCAGGAAACACACTCTTCAACAGTTATCATTTTACATCTTACTGACAGATTTAATCCCTGCCTGAGGAACTGGCTTCAGGAATAGTTTCAGTTCTGTGCTCCCAGAGAATGTGGTCCAGGGGTCACGTATTCTGGGACCCTCATATCTGCCAGACCATCGAATCTGGTCTTCTTTGTAGAGTTGGAGTTCTGCACCCCTACTTTTTTCGTGTTCCGTTAAGGATTCCTTGTTATGTACCTTGTTAAGACAGTCATTGGTGGTAGCCAGAGACCATGTAGCTATTCTGGTCTCATGCTGATGCGATCTCTGGTATGTGACCCTTTCTGTCTCTTTGGCTCATGTTTTCATTATGTCTTTGGTATTCACTCTTCTCCTTTGCTCCTGGTCATTTGGGTCCAATTGATGCTTCTAAATGGCCATGTGGTAACTTTGAAGATCCCAGACATAATTCTCCAAAGTGGGATGCAGAACACTTTCCTAATAAAATTAGTTGTGTCACCTGACCTAGACATGTTCTGAAACCCTGGTCCTGAGACTACCTGCCCTGCTGCTTTTTTCCCTTGAAATGTTTTGGTTGCCTTTAGAAACGTCTTAGCTTTTGGCTTAGTACACTTGTGCTGACTTCTTCTGTATTGTGTGCTGCCCTTTCCTTCACCTAAAATTACTCGTCTACTATCTAGCTAGTGAATACAGTTTTTCTCTCCCCATGCTCATAAAACCATCAAAGAATGTTTTATTTCAGGTTTAAAACTTTTCTCATGTCCTTATAATACTCATCTCCATGTGGTATTCGTCCTTTTGCAAATGACTAATTTCACATACCATAATACCTTCCAGATTTCTTTATGTCATGTTTCACAAATTATCATTGTATAACATTGGATCATGTGAACATATTAAATTTGTTTATTGATTCCTCTGTTGATGAGTATCTAGATTGATTCCATCTTTTTGCTATTGTGGACAGTGCTTCAGTGAACACTGGAGCATGTATATGTATCCATATGATATCTCTTACCTCTCTAGGATATATTCCAAAGAGTGGAATTGTTGGGTCATATGTTATTCCTATTTTTACATTTTAAGGAAAGGCCAAATCGATTTTCAAAGTGACTGCACAATTTACATTCCCACCAGCCGTGCAGACGTGTTCCATCCACAGTCTCTCCAGCATTTATTCTTTAGTGTTTTTTGGATTAAGCCAGACTTGCTAGTTCAGATGGTATCTTATTGTACTTTCAACTTGAATTAGTATGGCTAATGACTCTGAGCATTTTCTCCAATATCTCTTAGCTGCCTGAGTGTCTTCTTTGCTGAAGTGCCTGCTTATACTCTTTGCCCATTTTTAATTAAGTAAATTAATTAACTAATTAGTGTGCCTTTTTGTGGTTGAGATTGTAAAAATACCTCAAAATATTTTCTCAGTTTGTATGTTGTCTTTTTACATCTTTTGGTGAACTACTTAGATGAGCATAAAGTTTGATTTATAGGAATTCCCATTCAGCTATTTTCCAGTGTTAGTAGACGGTTAGTAGTGTTTTATACCCTTTTGATGCCATGTATTAGGGCTCCCAGCCTTGTCCCTGTTTATAATTCAGTGATCTTTATGGTTTTCTAGTTAATGTTGAGGTTTTTGATGTGTTTTTCAGTTAGTGTATGGTGCGAGATACGTGTCTTCTTTATTTTACAGGTGGATGCCCGTTACACCAACGCCATTGTTAAACAGACTCTCTTTTCTCCATTTATGGACTTTTGTCAAATATCAGCTGCTCATATATGGCTGATTTTATATCCATGTTCTCAGTTCTGTTCCATTGGTTTGTATGTCTGTTTTGGTACTAGTGCCAGCTATTTTGAATACCTTACCAGATTTTAAAGGTTTGACTACCTTTAAAAAGTTTGACTACATTTTACTAGGTTTTAAAGAAATGTAGTGGGATGCCTCCCACTGTATTCTTCTTCAGTATGGTTTTGCTTACCTGGGACTTCTTCCTTTATGAAGGCAGTGATTTGTTTCTCTATCTCATTTTTTTAAAAAGTCGTTGTAATTTCTATTGCGATTGCTCTGCATCTGTTGTTCACTTTGTGTGGAATTTGAATTTTTACAATATTGGGTGTGCTCTTCCATTAGAAAGGTGTGTTTCTTCACTTACATGGTACTCATTTAGTTTCTTGTAGTAGTGTCTTGTACAGGTCTTAAAAAGAATCCAAAAAACAAAAACCCAACTGAACCAACAAGATTTCAGCAAAGAATCTCTGGTTAATTTTATCATTAAATATTTTATCCTCTAGGGAATTACTGTTAATGACATTGATTCAGGGATTTCATAACTGATGTTCTCTTTGTTGGTGTACCGGAATCTAAGTGATTTTTTAATCTTCCCCTGTATCCTGATACTTTGCTGAAATCTTGTTGGTTCAGTTGATTTTTTGTTTTTTGGATTCTTTAAGGCTTTCTGTGATCAAAATCGTATCATCTGCAAACACTTCTTCCTTGCAGATTTGGATGCTCTTTATTTCTTTCTCTAGCTTTGTTGCTCCAACTAGAACCTCTGGCACAACATGAAATAAAAGTCATAACAGAGGGCACTCTTTTTTTGGTTCCCACTCTCAAGAGGAATGCTTTTCAACTCCAGTTATGAGGAATCTGGCTGTTAGCTCTGTTAGATATTCTTTCTTATGTCAGTAGTTTCCCATCTGTTCCTAACTTGGTGAGAGTTTTTGACATAAATGGGCATTGGACTTGGACAAATGTCTTTTCTAAGTCAACCGATAGAAGTGGGAAGTTCTTGGTTTTTGTTTTACGTACTTAATTCATCACACTGTTTGGTTTTCTAATGTTCAACTATTCCTGCATGCTGGAATAAATCCCTCTTGGTCTTGATGAATTTCTGTTGTTGTTGTTGTTCTTCTTTTTGACATATTATTTAATTCTATTGGCTAGAATTTTGTTGAGGATTTTTCATCAAACTTAATGACAGATTTTAATCTATAGTTATCCTTTTTCCTTGTCTTACCTTGTTTTGGTACCAGGGTCATGATGGCTTCATAGAATGCATTTGAGAGTATCCCAACATTTTCTATACTCTGAAATATTCATAGGAATAGCAATGTTAATGTAGAAAGTTTGGTAAAATTCTCCATTGAAGCTGTCGGGACCAGAAATTTTTTACTGTTGAAAATTCGTACCTTATTTTCAATGTCTTCTTTTGTTGTGGGTTTATTTAGTTGTCTAATGTCTGTGCAGGAAAACCTGGTGGCATGGTGTTTGAGTGCTGTGTCTGCTAACCAAAAGTTTGGTAGCTCACACCCACCATACACTCCTTGGAAACTCTATGTGGCTGTTCTACTCTGACCTATAGGGTTTCTATGAGTCGTAATTGACTTGATGGCTGTGGCTTGGCTTGCCATTTCTGTGTTAGTTTAGGTAAGCAGTGTGTTTCTAGAAATTTCCCCATTTCTGGCAGATTTCAAATTTATTAGAACATAATTTTTCATAGTATTCTGTTACAATTTTTAAATTTCAGTTGTGTTCCTTGTCTCATTACCCACCTCATTTCTAAACTGGCTTGTTTGTTGTTTCAATTTTGTCAAGTTTGGCCAAGCTGTGTCAGTTTTGTTGATCTTTTCAAAGTCTTTATAACTCTTTCAATTCTTCTTTTCTTCTCTAGTTCATTTAGCTCTGCTTTAATTTTTATTATTTGCTTGCTTCTAGTGCTTAAGGCATCTTTTCTCCTGTTTTTCTCCTTGTTCAAGTTGGGAGGATAATGTTTTGATTTGGGCCTGTCTTTTGATGTTCACATTTGCTGCTGTAAATCGTCCTCTCAGCACTACTTTTCCTGTGTTCCAAAGTTCCTGATAGGATCTATTTCATTCTTATCTGACTCTTCAAATTAATTTATGACTTCCTCGATTTCTCCTACAACCCAGTATTTTTTGAGCAAGGTGTTGTTCAGTTTCCATTTGTTGTTATTGTTGTTGTTTGCTTTTTCTACTATCAGTTTCTAGTTTTATGGCTTTCTGGTCAGAAAAGATGCCTTGAAAAATTTCAATGCTTTGGATTTTCTTAAGACTTGCTTAATACATGACTTAATACATGGTCTATTGTGGAGAATGGTCCATGTGTGTTAGAAAAGAATGTATATTTGAATGATGTTAGGTAGGTTATTCTCTATATGTTTATGAGATAAAGTTGTTTGATTGTGTCATTTTTAAATCATCAGTATCTTTCCTGAGTTTCTTTATGGATGTTCTGTCCACGGAAAGCAATGTGTAGAATTCTTCTTCTCTCATTGTGGAGCTGTGTATTTCTGTTTACATGGCTGTTAGAGTTTGTTTTATGTGTTTAAGAGCCCTACCATAGGGTGCATGATTATTCAGTATGATTACGTGCTTCGGGCTGGGAGCTACTTTTTCCTAGACGCTTTGTCCTCTTGTTCCTTCCCCCATGTTTTTACCTCTCTGCTTGGTGCCTTGAAACTGTTTGCAGCTCAAGCAAAACTATTACCTTGAAACTGTTTGCAGGAGAATGAGCCCAGACTAAAACTGTTTGTGTTTTCCTGTCCTTTGTTTGAGGACAAAACTTCCTGGTGCTCTGTAACTATAAAGTTCATGACCACTTTTGGCAATGTGTGCCACCCTGTTGGCTTCTTACCTCTTAAGCATATAAATAAAGCTTGTGAAAGAGGACTGGGGTCCATTGTTTTCCATTAGACACCATGGTCCCACCTGGCTTCAACTTTACCTTGTATGATGTGTTTCTTGTGTGAGTGGGTTTTTTCCCGTCCCCTTTCCTGTCTCCCTCAGACATGAGCCTTTCCCAGTGCTGGTCACTGGGGTGGCAGATGCAGCAATTATGTATTCCAGATGCATTTGACCCTGAAATCATTATACAGTTCCTTCATTATCCATTGCTGTGAATCTCACTTTGAGGTTTATTTTATCAGCAGTTAATGCTGCCAGTGTTGCACTTTTGTTGGAATGTCTGTTGCTTGGTATATATATTTTTCCATCCTTTGAGTTTTAGTTTGTGTCTTTAAACCTAAGGTATATCTCTTGTAGGCAGCATATAAACAAATTATTTATTTATGTATTTCAGAATAATTCTGGTGCTATCTGTCTTCTTAATTGATGCACTTAATCCACTAAACTTAGTGAAATTATTGATAGGTCTGAGTTTAAGGCCATGATTTTGATGGCTTTTTAATGCATTATTGACAACTGCTATGTCCCCCTTAGTATTCTTGCTGAGTCATTTTTCTTTATGTGTTTCTGTTCATCTTTTTCATTGTTGCTGGTTTCTATTTGCTGAGACTTTGGTTTCTTTGCTTTTTTATTTGGGTGTGTGGGATTGTTTATGTCCATTGTGGTTCCTAAATATTTACCTCTATCTTTCCAAATTTCAACCAGTCTTTTATTTCTTCCTATCATCTTGAACTTCTCTTCATTTTTTTTCTTTTTCAAGATTTTGTATTTGTCATCCTATTTCCTCCTTGCCTATGTGGTTTCTATTGATTATGCCAAACTTAGTCTTATTGACTCTCCTTTGTAGATTATTTTTCATTTATCCCTTGCTTCTCCTAAAATTTTCTCTATGCTTGGTTTTGTCAAGCTTGATTGTAATATGTCTTATTGTCTTTCTCTTGGGGTCTTCCTTGTGTGGAGTTTGGTGAACATCTTTCATAGACATCTTATCTTTCACAGTATCAGCTAAACTTTTTTGTCATCACATTGTCAATAACCTCTCCATACTTCCTGTTATCTCCCTGTTCTGGTACTCCAATTACTCTTACATTCCTTTTGATAATGTCATGTAGTTCTTAGAGTTTCTTCCTTTCTAAAACTTCTTATCTCATTATTCTTCAAACTGGTGTCAGGTACTTTATGTTTGAACTCATTCATTCTGATTTTTATTTTCTCATTTCTTCTTCTTTGGACTTTCTATTGAGTTGTCTAATACTGTAATTTTATATTAATTTTCTGAATTTCTCTTTGCAGTTTCTCTAAAGTGTCTTGCAGCGTGCTCAGTACTTAACAATATACTATGCTCCATTTGGCCTGATCTCCTTCCTGATCTCTTGAAGAGTTTTGCACACTAATCTTTGTGTGGGACTTCCACAGAGTTCTCTGCATCTGGAAGATTTCTTGATTCTTTGTTTTGGGAGCTTTCTAAAATCATAATGGTCTGCCTCATTATGTGATTTGATATTGACTGTTATCTCTGAGCCATCAGTAAGTTTATGTTTGTTTACTGTGTCCTAGGTTCCTTTTTTAGTTTTTGAAATGCCTGAACAGGTTTTTGTTTGAGCTATTTCGGTTATTCGCACCTCTGATGTGCTGACATATTGCCACTACATTGCTAGTGCTGTTAGTAGGAGTGTCAGTCCAGGAGTCCATTTACTTTTCTTTATGGATTCAGCTCAGCAATTCAGGTAGTCAGTCACCGAATATGTGGTACATGCTCTATCTTACAGATCTATGTGTCCAAGGGCAATTGGTGTAGTCACAGGTATCTGGCTGTGAGTAAGGCAGAAGACACACAGGCACCCCTAAGACTGTTAGGAAAGTGTGTCCCTGGGATTTGTAGCCAGAGTGTAGGTACCTGATGCTGTTGATTATAGAAATCAGGAAGCACTATTTATTCTTGTACTGCTTTTGCAGGTGGCTTAGTGGCTTGACTGGAGCTACCAGACCTCAATCCCCTGCTGTGGGTAAGTGAGGTCCCTGCTTAAGAGGCAGAATGGTGTCTTTCCATCAGAGAGCTGATCCAGTAAAATTAGGGTTAGGGTATATACTGTTGTACTTTGCAAGTGAAGGCCCACAGTACTGTAGTGGACCCCCAGATGTCTATGCATTAGAAGAAGACAGTCCAAGTCCATAGGTCTCTTAGGCCTGGGCCTACATAAAGAAAGTATTTCTGTCCTGAGTTCCTGTTTAAGTGAATCAGCAGATTATTTTTGTACATGTTTGTTAATTTGTTCCCTGTCCAAGGCTGGAAGAATGGCTCATGGCACAAAAGGGGTACTACCTGCAGCCCAGGGAATGTGTCAGTCTCTGGAGCTGACAAGGGCACACTCCAGAAGCACTGCAGAGGTGGAGGGCAAGTAAAAGAGACACTGGGTTATTGCAAAGGAAAGTTTGTGATCTACTCATTATGGGTTAGACAAAAGCTACTTAGCTTTTGTGGTTAAATGCCATTTTCACTTGTTGTAGAGGCATGAGTGGATGCTCCACCTGTTTGTCTCTTCTCATACAACTGAGTAATATTCCAGTATATATTTAGCCATGTGTCACTTAATTTTCATCATACGTTATGTGATTTGAATATTGGGTAAACATGCCTAAGTCACCATCAGTAGTATTAACTGATTTTCTGTCTTTGTGTTGTTAAATCACTTATAGTTTGCTGGGGAATTAATAGTTCGCCTTTGTCTCCTCCTATTGCCTATAACTAGTATTGGTTTTGCTGCATTTGGAAGCCATGATCAACTTCATAGTAATGTTTTTGGAAGAAAATTAAACTGATGGGTAATCTGTCGTACTCAAGAGATGTGCAATGCATGAGACTAGATGTTACTGCAATATGATCTTGTAGCACAGTAAGCTTTATATTTATAAGTAAAGCCACATTAAGACAATGATAAAAAAGACAGTATAGTAACTTATATACATACGTATATGTGTAAGAATATGCATACGTATAAAGCATATACATAAGTATATACAATAAAGTATATACGTAACATAGCTGTTTATTATGACTACCAAGATATATGTATTACAGGTTACATACATACAACACATGCTGTTATAAATCTGGCTGCTTTGTATACTAGAGAGAAGATGCACTTTATGCATGACAGAAGCTATTGTACTTGCTACATCTAGTTCTATCTACCATGTCCCTTTCTCTTATATAGATTCCTGACCACAGATGTGCATGCAGTCAGACATTGCCCAACAGATGTGTCCTGTACTTTATTTTGTTTACCTGTTCATTAACTGATGGATATTTAGGTGTTTTCATCTCTTGGGAGCTGTGCTAGAATGAACACTGGTGTACATGTGCCTTTCATTTTTCACAAGAAATTTTGGAAGCTGTAGCTATGTAAATGTGAATGTTGTTGTTGGGTAATGAGGCAACCTGTTTAACTTTTTGAGAAAACTCCAGACTATTTTCACAATGACTATACAGTTTTATAGTCAGATCAGCATTAAGTGAGATTTTCAAATTCTCCACAGCCCATCAAAATCTGTTGTTTGTTTGTCACTAACTGACAATTTAGTGTAGCTGAACTTATATTTCATTGGAATTCTGATCTGCATTTTCCTAATGGCTGTTAGTGTCCTTATGTGTTTGGTCATTTGTAGTTCTTTCTTTTTGTTTTATTGTACTTTACAAGAAGATTTATAGTTCAGATTAATTTCTCATCAAACAATTAATGCAGGTATTACTTTGTGGTATGCAAATGCCACTCCACAACATGTCAACACTTCATCCCTCTTGACCTCAAGTTCAGCATCATCAGTGTTCTTATCCCTTCCTGCTCTCTTGTCACTGGTCCTGGAGTGGTGTAGCCACACAGTCTTATTTTGTCTTATGGACCTGTCTATCCCTTGGATGAAGGGCGGACCTCAGAAGTGATTTCATTAGTGAGATGAAAGACTGTTTGGGGGGCATTCTCTTGGTGTTTCTGTAGTTTCTGTTAGATCACTAAGTCTCTGATTTTGTTTATTTACTTTTGTGAATCAGAATTTAGTTCTACGTATTTTTCCAGCTCTGCCTGGGACTATTTACTGAAATACCTCTCAAGATCAGTCAGTTGTTGTAGCCAGACACCATCTAGTTGAGCTGGACTCGGTCTGTTGGAGGCTGTGATGGTTGTGGTACCTTAGATCTTTGAACTAATCTTTCTTTTATGTCCCTGAGATCTTTGTTCTAATCTTTCCTTTGTGTCCCTGATTTTCTTCATTCCCTCCATTTAGAAGTGTTGACACCAGTGGGGTATCTTACGTGGCTGCTCAGACTTCTAAGCCCAGAGACACTACTCACTAAAGAGTGTTCCAAATATTTTCTTTACAAACAGCATTATGCTAACTAGGTAGATGTTCCCTAAGACCACTGTCCCCAGGTGTCAGCCCAGTAATTCAGTCCCTCAGGGAGTTTGGATGTGTTTGTGGAGCCCTCCTAGAACATGTCTTGGGCAAACTTTGCTGGATTCCCTGGTGTTGTGTTATGGCTTATCCTTCATCAAAGTCACTACTGATCTCTTTTCTATTTAGGGTTTTCCCCTTTCTAGACTTCCACTCTCCTATAGCCATCAAAAATTGTTTATCTTTGTGTATAACACTTTTCACAAATTTTGTAATAGTGATCTGAAACAATGTCCATGTTTTTGTGACTGATTAATTGCTCTAAGCTTGATGTCCCTCAGATTCTTCTATGTTGTGTGATATTTCAGGGATTCATCACTGTTCTTCACTGTTGTACAATATCGTCTTGTGTGCTTATACCATAGTTTATACATCTGTTAATCTGTTTTGGGGAACTTAGGTTGTTTATGTCTTTTTGCTGTTGTGAATAACACTTCGGTGAACATGTGAGTGTATATGCCTATTCGTGTGATGGCTCTTATTTCTCTAGGCTATATGCACAGAGGCAAGATTGCTGGATCACACGGTATTTCCATTTGTAGCTTTTTAAGGAAGCATCACATTGTTCTCCAAAATAGTCACACAGTTTTACATTCTAGTTAGCAGTGTATGAGAGTTTGATTCTCCCTACAGTCTTCCAATACTTGTCTTTTTTTGTTTTTCTTCTTCATACCAGTAATGTCAGGGTGAGACGGTATCTCACTGCAGTTTTGATTTGCGCTTCTCTAATGACTGATGCCCCACTTGTCTGTCAGATTGTCATATTGTGGATGCTTATGTGATGCTGTGATGCTGAAAACTATGCCACTGGTGTTTAGATACCAGAAGCATCAGCCATGGTGGACAGGTTTCATCTGAGCTTCCAGATTATGACAGACTAGGAAGAAGGACCTAGCAGTCTGATGCTGAGAAGAATTATCCAGTGAAACTGCTATGAACAGTGTCAGATATAATGCTGGAGAATGAGCCCCCCAAGTTGGAAGGCACTCTGGAGATGACTGACGAAGAGCTGCTGACTCAAAGTAGAGCCAACCTTAATGATGTGAGTGAAGGAAAGCCTTCGAGATCTGTATTTGCTAATGTAGCATGGCTCAAAATGATATGAAACAGCCACAATATCCATTAATAATCAGAACATGGAAAATAAAAGTATGAACCTATGAAAAGTGGAAATCATCAAAAATGAAATAGAATGGACAAACATTGATACCCTAGGCATCAGTGAGCTAAAATAGATTGGTGTTGGCATTTTGAATCAGGCAAGCATATGGTCTACTGTGCTGTGAACAAAACTTGAGGGGGAATAGAGTCTCATTCATCATCAAAAAGAATATTTCAAGGTCTATCTTGAACAAAAATTTGTCAGTGATGGGATCATCTCCATGTGACTACAAAGAAGGCCAGTGAATACAATTATTACTCAGATTTACATACCAACCACTAAGGTCCAAGATGAAAAACACTGAAGATTTTTACCAGCTTCTGCAGTCCAAAATGACTCTGTGTGCAATCAAGATGCATTGATAATTATTGGTGGTTGGAATGTGAAAGTTGGAAACAAAGAAGTATTGGTAGCTGGAAAATATGATCTTGGTGACAGAAGTAATATTGGAGATTGCATGACAGAATTTTGCAAGACTAGCTACTTATTCATAGCAAGAGCAACACAAATGGCAACTGTGTACACATGCAATTCACCAGATTGAATACATGAGTCAGATCGATTCATGTCCATGTCTGGGGAAAAAGATAATACAGTAGCTCCATATGAGCAATCAGAACAAGACCAGGTGCTGACTTCAGCACAGGCCATGAGTTGCACATATACAAGTTCAAACTGAAACGGAAGAAAACCAGAACAAGTCCATGAGAGCAAAGTATGACCCTGAATATATCCCACTTGAGTTTACAGACCATCTGAAGAACAGATTTGATGTGTTGAACACTAATGACTGAAGGTGAGACAAATTGTGGAATGATATCAAATCCATGAAGAAAACAAGAGGTCATTAAAAAGACAAGAAAGAAAAGAAAGACCAAATTGGATGTCAGAGGAGACTCTAAAACTTCCTGTTGAATATTGGACAGCTAAAGCAAATGGAAGGAATGATGAGGCAAATGGACTGAACAGAAGATTTCAAGAGACAGCATGAGAAGACAAAGTATTGTAATGATATGTGCATAGAGCTGGAAATAGAAAAGCAAAACAGAGGAACACATTCTGCATTTCTCCAGCTGAAAACACTGAAGAAAGATTCAAGCCTCGAGTTCCAGTAGTGAGACTCTACTGGGAAACTATTAAACAATTCCACAAGCATCAAAAGAAGATGGAAGGCATACACAGAGTCGTTACACCAAGAAGAACTGACCAATGATCAGCTGTTTGAAGAGGCAGTATGTGATCAAGAACTGATGGAGGAGTCAAAGCTGCATTGAAAGCATTGGCAAAAAATAAGGCTCCAGGAACTGACAGAATATCAATATTTCAACAAACAGGTGCAGCCCTGGAAGTGCTCACTCATCTATGCAATGGATTTGGAGGAGAGCTACCTGGCCAACTGTAAAGAAAAGCTCCATATTTATGCCTGTACCAAAGAAAGACTGTCCAACTGAATGTGGAAATCACCAAACAATGTTATTAATACCACATGAAATAAAATTTTGCTCAAGATCGTTCAAAAGCAACTGCAACAATGTATTGACAAGAAACTGCCAGAAATCCAGGCCAGATTCAGAAGAGAACATGGAACCAGGTGCATTATTGCTGACGTAAAATGGATCTTGACTTAAAGCAGAGAATGCCAGAAAGATGTCTACCTGTGTTTTGATTGACTATGCAAAGGCATTTGATTAGGTAGATCGTGACAAATTATGGCTAGCATTTTGGAGAATGGGAATTCCAGAACCCTTAATTGTGCTTTTAAGGAATCTGCACTTGGACCATGAGGCAGCTGTGTAAACAAAACAAGGGACACGGCATAGTTTAAAGTCAGGAATGGTGTACATCAAGGTTGTATTCTTTCACCATACCTCTTACATCTGTATGCTGAGCAAATAATCTGAGGAGCTGGACTATATGAAAAGCAAGGAGGCATCAGGATTCGAGGAAGACTCATTAACAACCTGCCTTATACAGATGACACCACCTTACTTGCTGGAAGTGAAGAGGATTTGAGTTACCAATGAACATCAGGGACTACAACCTTGTGTATGATAAAAATCAAGAAAACAAAAATCTTCACAACTGGATGAGTAAGCAACATCATGATAAAGTGAGAAAGGATCAAGGTTGTCAAGGATTTCATTTTACTTGTGACCACTATCAACACCCGTGAAAACTACAAATCAAGTAATCAGAGACACAATGCATTGGGAAAATCTGCTGTAAAGTATTGGAAAGTAAAGATGTCACTTTGAAGACAAAGGTGTGAGTGGTCCAAGCCGTGTTATTTTCAGTTGCATAATGTGCATCTGAAAGCTACACAATGAATGAGGAAGACAGAAGAAGAATTGATGCCTTTGAATTTTGGTGTTGGAGAAGAAAATTGAATGTACCATGGACGGCCAAAAGAACAAACAGATCTGTTCCAGAAGTATGGCCAGAGTGCTCCTTTGAAGCAAAATGGAGAGGCTGTGTCTTACGTACTTAGAGGATGTTGTCAGGAGGGATAAGTCCCTGGAGAAGGACATCATGCTTGGTAGAGTAGAGAGTCAGTGAAAAAGAGGAAGACCCTTGATGAGAGGGATTGACACCATGGCTACAACAATGGGCTTAAGCATGAAAATGATTGTGGACATGGCCCAAAACCAGGCAATGTTTTCGTTCTGTTGTATCTAAGGTTGTTATGATTTGGAGCTGTCCAACAACACCTAAGAACGGCAGCAACTAGTGATCACAAGCATTTCCTCATGTCTGCTGGACACCTGGATGTATTACTTCGTAAAGCATCTGTTCATATCCTTTGTCCTCTTTTTAAATGAATTGTCTTTCCACTGTAGATGTGTTGGATTTAAGATAGGTTTTAGAGGTTGGGTTCTTTCCCTATCAATATGTTCTCTTTTGATTCTTTTGGTGAAGTCTTTTAATGAGTATCAGTGACTGATTTTTAGAAAATTCACAGTTGTCCGTCTTACCTTCTGATGTTTGTGTACGTATATTTACATGCTAGTTATTATTTGCACTCCGCTTATGCTCCATATTAGGAATTCTGGTATTGATCCTGTTTTCTTCTTCTATGATTTTTATTATTTTTGTTCTGTACTTAGGTCTTTGATCCATTGTCAAGTTTTTTGTGTGTATAGTTGGTGTAGGAGTCCTATTTTAGTTTTTCATGTGTATAGATGGATATCTTGTTTAGCCTGAACCATTTGTTAAAGAAACTGTCTTCTACCTATTTGGTGATTAGGGGGATTTTGTCAAAGATCAGGTGGCCATTGTTGTTGTTAAGTTCCATCTAGTTGGTTCTAACTCATAATGGTTTATGCGCAGCAGACCAAAAAGCCTCCCAGTCCTGCACCATCTTTCGGTTTCTTACAGTTGTTGCTATAGCTTGAGTGCACTGTTACTGCCACTGTGTTAGTCCGTCTCGTTGAGTGTCTTCCCCTTTTCCACTGATCTTTACCAAACATGATGTCCTCCTTGAGACACTGATTCCTCCTAACAACATGTCCAAAGTAGGTGATACATAGTCTCTCCGTTCTTTTGTCTGAAGGGCATTCTGGTTGTACTTCTTCCAAGATGGATTTGTTCATGATTTGGGCCATTCATGGTGAATTCCAGGTGATGACCAGTAGATGGATTTACATGTGATTCTCAGTCCTTGTCCATTGGTCACTGTGTCTATCACTGTGCCAGTACCCGTGTGTTTTGATTACTGTAGCTCTGTAATATGTTCTGGTATCAGATAATGTGAGTCCTCCTCCTTTATTTTTCTTCAATAGTTCTTTTCTTGCCTGAATCCACTTCCCTTTCCATATAAAGTTAATGATGAATGTTTTCTTCTCTTTAAAGAATGACGTGAAGTTTCATTCAGGATTTTTGTTGTAGTTTTAGATTTCTTTGGGTTGTTGTTGTTAGGTGCTGTTGAGTCAGTTCTGACTCACGGTGATGCTATGCACAACAGAACAAAACACTACTGGTCCTGCACTGTGCCAACAATTGTTTTTATGCTAAGCCATCATTGCAGCCACTTCATCAGTCCATCCTGTTAAGGGTCTTCCTCTGTTTTGCTGACCTTCTTTTCTCCTCTCTGGGTAGAGCTGACAGTTTCCCAATGTTTAGTCTACCTATCCATGAGCATGAGATGTTTTTTCTATTTTTATGAGTTTCTGATTTTTTTACTGCAACATTTGTCATTTTCTTTGTATAGGTCTTTTACATTCTTAATTATACTTACTCCTAACTATTTTGTTTTCTTAGGGACTACTATAAATGGTATTTTTTTTTTTCTGATTTCCTAGGAATTCAACTGATTTTTGTACATTATCTTGTATCCTGCTCCTCTGCTGAATCTTTCTCTTAGCTTTAGTAATTTTTTTTCTGGAATCTTTTGGGTTTTCTGTGTATGGTATCAAATCATCTGTAAAAAGGAACAATTTTACTTGTTGTTTACTAGTTTAAATGCCATTTACCTCTTTTTCTTTCTCTATTGCTCTTGGTTGGATTTCTAGCACAATGCTAAATAGAACAGGCAATAAAAAAATCTTCTTTGTGTAGTTAACGTTCTCAAAGGGATTATTTTTATTCTGACTCAGTTAAGAAGATATTTCCTTCAAGACTAGAGTGTCATGGTGTTTTCAGCACCCTACATGCATGTGAAAGCCAGATGATTAAAAAAAAGGCAAACTGAAGGATTGAGCCTTTAAATTGTGGTGCTGGAGAAGAATACTGAATATGCTATGCTATTGTTGTTGTCAGAGGCCATTGAGTCTATTCCTTCTCATGGTGACCTTAAGTACAAAAGAAGAAATCACTGTTTGGTACTGCACCACACTTAACAATCATTGTTGTGATTCAGCCTATTATTGCAGCCGCTGTGTCAGTCCATCTCCTTGAGGGTTTTCCTCTTTTTTACTGTCAGCTTCACCAAGCGTTGTGTTTTTCTCCAGAG
This sequence comes from Heterohyrax brucei, assembly GCA_028571685.1. Classification (NCBI taxonomy): domain Eukaryota; kingdom Metazoa; phylum Chordata; class Mammalia; order Hyracoidea; family Procaviidae; genus Heterohyrax; species Heterohyrax brucei. The sequence goes on along the minus strand of CM053167.1, from coordinate 13,271,392 downwards.
ACTGATCCCTCTGTCAACATGTCCAAATTGCATGAGAAGTAGCCTCACCTTCCTTGCACCTAAAGAGCACTTCATTTGTACCCTTTCCAAGACAAATCTGTTCTTTCGTCAGTTCATGGTATACTTGGTATTCTTCTCTGAAAACACAATCCAAAGGTGCCAATTCTTTTTCTGTTTCTACATTCATGTTCTGCTTTTGCACACACATGATGCAATTAAAAATATTGTGGCTTGGGTCAGAGGTGCCTTCGTCTTCAAGATGGAATGTTTACTTTTCAAAACTTAATGAGGTCTTTTGCAGCAGATTTGCCCAGTGCATACATCTTTTAATTTCTTGATTGCTGTTTCTGTGGTTAGGCATTGTGGATCCAAGTAAAACAAAATCCTGACATTATCAGTCTTTTCTGCATTTACCAATGCGTAACTTATTGGCCCAGTTGTGAGGATTTTTGTTTCCTTGGTATTGAGTTGCAATCCATCCTTAAGGCTGTAGTCTTTGATCTTCGTCAATAAGTGTTTCAAGACCTCTTAATTCAGCAAGGAAGGTTGTATCGCCCGTATTTCTCAGGCTATTAATGAGTCTTCCTCCAGTCCTGATTCACATTCTTCTTCATGTAGCCCAGGCTCTTAAATGATTTGCTCTGTGTATAAATTGAGTAGGTATGATGCAGTGATACAGCTCTGACACACACTTTTTCCAACTTTAAACTATATCCCTCTGTTGTGTTCAACTGCATCTTGATCCATATACAAATTTCCCATAAGCATGATTAGACGTTCCAGAATTTCTATTCCTCTCAATGTTATCCATAGTTTGTCACCATCCACATCACTCAATGTTTTAGCAGAGTCAATAAAATTCAGATAAGTATCTACTGACATTCTCTGCTTTCAGCAAGATCCACCTGACATTAGCAATGATATGTGTTGTTCCGTAACCTCCTCTAAATCCATCGTGAATTTCTGGTAATTTCCTGTCAAAGTATTGCTACAGTTGCTTTTGAATATTGTCAGCAAAATTTACTTGCTTATGATGTTAATGATATTGTTTGATAATTTCTGCATTGAGTTAGATCTCTTTTCCTTGGAATAATCATAAACATCAATCTCTTTCAGTTGGTTGATTGGTTAGGTGTCTCCCAATTTTCTTGGCATAGACAATTTGAGCACTTCCAGCACTGCATCCATTTGCTGAAATATCTCAGTTGGTATGACATCAATTCCTGGAGACTTGTTTCCACCAATATCTCCAGTGCAGCTTGCACTTCTTTCTGTATCATTAGTTTCTGATCATGTATTACCCCCTGAAATGGTTGAACATTGATCAATTCTGTTTGGTTTAATGGCTCTGAATATTAATTTTCTTTTGTTGCTTCCTGTGTCACTTAACATTTTGTCCATACAATTCTTCAGTATTGAAACTAAAGGTCTTAATTTCTCTTCAATACTTCAGCTGGAGAGAGGCAAAGCATTTTTTTTTCTTTCTTTTGGTTATCATTCTCCAGCTCTTTGTACATGCCATAATAAATAATGAATAATAAATAACAAAACTTTATCTTCTTAAGCCGTCCATTGAAAACTTCTGTTAATTGTTTCACTTCAGCATTTGCTGAGTCTGGCACCCCAGCAACCTGCACTGGGAAGGGTCTGGGGCTGAGAGGGACAGGAAAGGGAATGAGAAAGACTCAGTCACACAAAGAAACACATCACACAGATAACGTTGGTGCCAGGTGGGACCAAGCTCTCTGATTGAGAACGATGGCCACTATTCCTTTGTTACAAGCTTTATTGATATGTTCCAGAAGCAGGAAGACAACAGGGCAGCACACCTTGCCAAAAATGGTTGGGATCTTTGTAAAAAGCATTTGGATTGGTTACAGACTACATGGGAGTCTTGTCTCTAAACAAAGGACACAGAACAAGGAAACAGCTTAGCCTAAGCTTTTGTTTTCCGTTGCATAAACAGTTTTATAGTACTAAGCAGGATGGGGTGAAGGAGGGAAGAGAGAGGGCCGCGTAGAGTTTAACAGCCTTTAACCTACAGCAAGCATTTGTGTCTTTTTCTTTAGCTATGCAGCTCTTCAGAGCATTTTCTGACATTCATTTTAGTCTTTTCTTCTTTTCTGTCTTTTTAATGACCTTCTGCTTTCTTTATATATAATGTCCTTCTGTAGCCTGTCATGCATGTCTGGTCTTTGGTCATCAGTATTCAACATGTCAAATCTATTCTTGATGTGGTCTCTAAATTCAGCCAAGATGTTCTCTAGTTCTTATTTGAGCTTTCCTGTACTTGCTCTAATTTTCTTCAGTTTCAGCTGTTCTTTCTTTTGGCTGCCTGTGGTATATCTTTACAACTGAAGAAGGATGTACCAAGCACTGCCAAAAAAAAGAAAAGAAAAAAAATGTATCTTGGAAGAGTGCAACCAGAATATTCCTTAGAGGCCAGGATGGTAAGACATGCTTTGGATACGTTATCTGGAGTGATCAGTCCCTTGAGAACAACATCATTTCTGGTAATGCTGAGGGTCAGTGTAGAAGAATGAAACTCTCATTGAGATGAATTGACACAGGTGTTGCAGTAACAGACTCAAGTGTAACAATCTTTGTGGATGGCACGGAGTGGGATAGTGTTTTGTTGTCTTATGCACAGAATTGCTGAGTCAGCACCCAAGAACAACAAATATTCCATTAAGAATGTTTTTGGCTGTTAATTTTCCATAGATGTCATTAATTATGTTGAGAAATATCCCTTCTTTTGTTATTTTATTGAGAGGTGTTTATTGTTTTTTAAAATCAAGACTGGGTTTTGCAGTTTGTCAAATGCCTCTTATGCAGTGATTAGCATGGTCATATGATTATTGTATTTATTTTCATGCATGTGGTGGATGACTGTGATTGATTTTGTAGTATTGAACTGTTCTTACATACTGGTAGAAATCTTACTTGGTTGTGGTGTATTATTTTTTAACATGCAGCTGAGTAGTATAGGCTAGAATTTTGTTGAGAATTTTTGAATCTTTATTTCCTGAGAGATACTGGGCTGTAATTTTCTTTTTCATGGTATCTTTGCATGAGTTTTGCATCAGAATTATGGTGACTTCATAGAAAGAATTCATATGTATCCTTTTCCGTACTCAGACATAACTTGAGTAGTACTAGTATAAGCTCTTCTCTGAATGGCTGCCAGAATTTTATGGTGAAGACATCTTGTTCAGCACTTTTTTGATTTGGAGAGTTTGTTTTAAATTATTTTTTCAATTATTATTATTTTTTTTTTGTCATGGATCTGTTTAGATGTTCAGCTTCAGCATGTGTATGTGTGGTAGTATGTTTCTAGAAATTTGTTCATTTCCTCTAGGGTTTCAGTTTTTTTGTAGTATACTTTTTCTTACCACTCTATTATTCTATTTATTTCGGTGGAATCTGTTGGAGTGCTCCCCATGTCATTTCTCTTTTGTGTTATTTGCAGTCTATCCTGCTTTTCTTTTATGAGTTTGGCCACTGGTTTGTCATACAAAGAACCAATTCTTGCTTTTGTTGATTCTTTCTACTGTTTTTCTATTTTCTATTTCATGCATTTATGCTCTGATCTTTATTATTTCCCTTCTTGTGGGACCTGTGCATTTCTTTTACCCTTTGTTTTGTGCTAGTTTGGCTTGTACAGTTGTGTGTTTTGATCTCACCCCACTCCTTTTTTTTTGATGTGTGTATGTATTGGTATAATTTGGCCTCTGAGCAACTGTCTTTAGTGTGTCCCACAGGGTTTCACATGTGTTTTCCTTTTCTGTCTGATTCTAGGGATTATTCATTCTAACTTCTGTTTTCTCTATTAGTGATTCTTTTTTTAAGGAAAAGAATAAAAACAAACAGACTGCCAGTGTGTTCATTTTGACTCATAATGGCTCTATAGGACAGAGTAGAACTGCTCTTTACGGTTTCCAAGGAGTGCCTGGTGTGCTCAAACTGCAGATATTTGGTTAACAGCTGTAACAGTTATCTACTATACTTCCAGGCTTTTCAAACTAGGTGTTATTCAGCTTCATGTATTTGACTTACTTTCCTGTTCTCTCATCAATGAAAGCACTTAGCCTCCTTTTAAAAATAAATTTACCATAAGTGCATCAGTTTATTTCTGAATTCTCAGTTTTAATTCAATGATCCTTATGTGTATCATTATAAGAGTATAGACTGTTTCGCTTATTGTAGTTTTGTAATGTTTTGAGCTTAGAAAGTGTGAGTCTTGGTACATTGTTCTTTCTCAAGATTGCTTCAGTTATTTGGGGCCTCTTAAAGTTTCATAGAAATCCTAAGATTGATTTTCCTTTTCTGTAAAGGCTGCTGGAGTTTTAATGGAGATTGCCCAGAGTCTACACATTTCCTTTGCTTTTGATTATACTAAGACTATTGATTCATAAACATGATATATCTATCCATGGTCTGCTTTAATTTCAGTAATTATAATTTTCTATGTATATGTCTTTTATTTCATTGGTTTAGTATTTTTTAGGCCCTTTGGTTTTTAGATGTAATTGTAAATGAAATTACTCCCAAAATTTATTTTTCAAAAATTTTTTTTTGTGTGTGTTGACCTTGTCACCTACCACTTTGTGAATTTATTTATTAGCTCCAGCAGTTTCTTGCAGGTTTTTTGGTTTTTTTAATTCAGATCATGTCATTTTTCAGAAAGTGTTCCACTTTTTTTTTTTTTTATTTAGATGCCTTTCATTTCATTTTTTTGACTAAATACTCTGGCTAGAATAGCTAGTACAATAATTAATAATAGAAGTGGGAGCAAGCATCTTGCATCATTCCTGGAAGTTTGAGAAAAAAGAAACCACTTTGTTTCTCAATTTCCAGAATCCTCCAGCAGCAGTAAAAAGAGTAGTCGTGTTACTAAATAATCAGGGGTAATTTTAGCAGCAGCATTTGGACTATACAGGTCCCTAAATTTTTTCTCAGAGGCAGGGGCATCTCCAGTAGAATCATAGAAGACCTCTCACAACTCAGCCTCAAGGGCAAACTCATGGGCTTCGGTGACAGATCTATAACTCCAAGTAATACACCTTTGATTCCCGTGTTTAGAAAACCGGCCATAATTATTTTTCTTCATCTTTCTACATCCTTGGCTTTGCGCATCCGTGACTTTGTAACTTTCCCCACCAGAAAGAAGAATCTATTTACCACCTGAATCTTAGTGGACAACTTTTAATAAAATATATCAATATGTCAAAAATAACATTTTATGGGATTCCTATGAGCCTCATTCACTCTTGGCCATGGGAACAAGCCTAAACTAGTTTACTAAGGAAGGTGTGCCATGTTAACTGAAGCATAGTCAGATCTATTACTTAGCTCAAGTATAATGAAGTTCAGTCAGGTTTTGCAAAGCTAACCCACAGACAACCACATACATATGAAAGAGTTCGAACAACAATAAAGAAATGCCCAAATTAGGACACAGGGCAAACATGGTAGAATAGTCAGCTGCTTCTTTTTGGTCTCTCTGATGGCAAAGTCATATCAAGAAATGTGACTCCATTATTTAGTACAATTTAGGGGCCCTAAACAACACAGAATGAGTGGTAAAAGGAGGGAGAGGAAGTTCAGAAGCAGCAAGGAAGTGGCTGATACCCTACAGAATGGATTGTTTGGTGTACACAGCCTCAGGCAAGCAACGGTGCTTGAGTCATGTTTTCTATACCAGAAAAAACCAAGAAGTGGAGAACACACACAAGCCTCCAGAGTCAGGTGCTAGCATCTGACCTCTTCCACAGGATCAAAATAACTCTTTCCCTTATTGGAAGCATCTCTTTTAACCCTATCTCCTCCTCTACCTTCTGCTCCAATTCTGTCCAGCAGTGTTTAGTAGTTCCCATGCCCTCTAAGGCAGCAGTAAGTCCTGTCACATGCCCAAATCTATCTCCCAGCTTTGGGGAGAGAGTAGATAAACAAGTGAACATCCAGAGCAAAGAAACTGCCATCCTCCCTAAGCCGGGAACTCAGGAGAGGTACCTCCACTTTGCAAATGCACACCACGAGGTTTTGACTGTTGTTCACCTCTGCTTAGACCTGTGTGGACCCATCAACAGTGTAGGCCTTCTATAGCATATTACAACACAGAAACTTATTAGCAGCTGCCACAGCTAAGGGGTCATTGTAGTTTCATGACATTTGACACTTGCTTGCCAGTTAAGCAGAGTACTCACCCACCCATAACAAGTGCCTGAAGACTAGTGGCTCTACTCCCTCCATGTAGCCATGATGACCAATCAGAGAATGCCTCCCAGTTCTTACTGCTAACAGCAGTGGGTGGCCAAAGTTTGGTTGTAAAACTTCATTGCATACCTTCCACTCAGGCAGTCAGGCATATCTATCAACCCCCTTACTCAGCACCTAACTCCCTATTGCTTCTATATAGCTGGGTCATTCCAATGACCTTGACCTGCAATGTATATGGAAGCCTGCCCCACAACTCAGTGTCTGACAACCTGGACACCTGAGCTGAATGCACACAAGAAAAGTAGATGTACTTCTGGACTCACTTGCCTAGGAAAGTTCTAACCACCTTTTGGCAGGATATGAGCACTTCAAAAGAACCAATTAAAGTCAAAGTTGTTCACAAGACCAACTTATTTGAGCGTATTTAAACCAAACAAAACAAGAAGCAAAGACACAGTAAGCAAACATACAATAATAAAAACAATAGCTCATCGATAGCCCAAGACAATAGTCAACATCAAGTCACATGAAGAGGTATAATATAATAGTTCCAGCAAGCTACCAAAACAAAGAATGGAGAACTCCTGGAGAAAGAGAAATCCTTGGAATTACTGGAGATAGAATTCAGAAGATTACTACACAGAACTCTTCAAAATGTGAGGAAGGAGATCAGGTAAAACTCGGACCAAGCCAAGTAACATACACACTAAGCAACAAAGGAGAGCTACACAAAAAGAAAATGAAAAATTGGACAGCGTGCTAGAATCCATCAAAGCACAACAAGTAGAAATTCAGAACATTAACAATAAAATTTTATAATTAGACAAGTCAGTAGAAAGCCGTAGAGCCAGAATGGAGGAAATGGAAGTCAGAATTAGTGTGACTTAAGATAAAGCACTTACACCAGTTTAGCTGAAGAAAACTGAGGTAAAATATTTTATTTTTTTAAATGCAAAGACCCTAAGAAGCAGATGGGATTCTGTTAAGAGGAATAACCCATCAGGGACTGGAGTACCAGAGTCAGAGGGATAACAGAAAACACAGAGAGAATTGTTGAAGATTAGTTGGCAGAATAATTCCCTGATACTATGGGAGTCAAGCAGGTATCTGTGCAAGAAGCTCATCAAATCCCAAACACAGCAGATCTCAAAGACAAAAAAAATACAAGGTCCGACAAAGGTGGATATCTTAATGACAATGAGATAACATCTCACTCCAACAAGATTGGCCATGATCCAAAAAACACAAAACACTACATGTTGGAGAGGCTGTGGAGAGATTGGTACTGTCCTACTCTATTGGTGGGATTGCAGAATGGTGTAACCTCTTTGGAAAGCAATCTGGCATTACCTTAAAATCATGGATATGATAAAAGATTGACCCAGTGATTCCTCTGCTTGGAATGTATCCTACAGAATCAAGGACATGCACGCAAACTGATACATGCACACGAATGTTCACCGCAGCACAGTCCATGATAGCAAGAAGATGGAATCAACTCAGATGCCCAACAACAGAAGAATGGGTGGGTAAACTTTGGTATATGTGCTCAGTGGAATACTATGCAATGATAAAGAACAACAATGATAGCAGGAAACATCTCTCAATTTGATCTCAATTGGAGGATATTATGTTGAGTAACTAGTCAGCAACAGAAGAACAATTATTACATGAGACCCCTATGATAAAAACTTAAAAGCAGACTCATACATAACAGAAAAGACTCTTTGATGCCTACAAGGGCGGAGAGGGTGGGAGGGTGGGAGGACGATGGGTGAGGGTTTAGATTAGATAGTAGATAGTTGTTAGAAATTTGGTTGGGTGAAATTGATGACCATACACATCAGTAAGAAGATCAATGTTAATGGGACTTCAACACAACTTGTGTACTCCTCCCATCTTAACTCAATATTGTAAGCACAGAGCATGTATGCTTTCATTTTCTATTTAGTAAAAAAAAGAAAACTGTTACTGACTCAACTCATGGCAACAAAAATTTCAGACAACACCAGTAACATACATATATGAATAAAGAACCTCCTGCTGCAGTAGTTAAGCTCTTGCCTGTTAATGGAAGGGTCACTGATTTGAACCTTTGAGCCACCCCACAGGAAGAAGACACAGCAGTCTGCTTCTGAAAAGATTACAAATTTGAAAACTTTGTGGAGCACAGTTCCACTCTGTCCTATAGCATCACTATTAGTCAGAACTGACTTGGCAACAATATGATTGAAAAATACAGAACTGCAAGTATAGTAGAAGCTTCCACACTAGGCAGATCTACAAATTCAGATAATTACAGTATTTGTTTTTGTTAGTACCAGATGACAAAGGCAGTCATTTGAAACTTAAAACAATTGCAAGTGTAGAATTCTAATTTTTTTTTCTTTGCTGGAGTCTTTCTGCTAAAGACAGATTAAATTCCACAGGCAGTCTACCTGCATCTCTGGTGCTGATTGGACTGCAAAACATTGTGTTTCACCAAATCTTCATTTTCCCACTTTGATTCTCTTGCTGCTTTTGTTGATAGATCTTCTGATGGGTTTTCGACTTGTTCCCACAACTAGAAAAGCAAAAGCAGTGAAGAGGCAAAAACAGAACCAAAACTGAATGATAAAAGAATTTCTAATGGAACTGCTTCACAAAAAAATGTTTTCTTTTAGGTTCATATAAAACTCCATTGCCATGAGAAGAATGGTAAGCATAGAAGGGGATACTGTTCAGGCAACTGTCTGGCAGGCCACACAGAAAAGAGTCCAGTGACTGCCCAGTATTGCTGAGTAAAACCAGACAGCAAATACACATTTGTTGTAATCTACCTTTGCTCTTTCTCTATGTCTTTTGTTCCTCCACACTTGCTGTTGTGTTATCATGCTTTCCTCTTCTAAATACTTATATTTTCTTGAAGTCTGAAGAGTCCCATAGAATCTTATATCTTCCTTTGTCTGTCAGCTCTTTGAAATCTTCTGTAATTCTTCTTTTGATCAATATGGCTCTATTTAGTCTCAATACTGTCCTTCTGGGGTCCTGATATTTTGTGGCTTTTACAATGTTATAAATTGAATTGTATCCTTCACAAACACGTTTCAGCATGGCCAGAACATAGTTCCCAGTATTGTGTGGTTCTCAACAGATGTGATTTTCCTATGTGTTGTCAATCCTACATCTACTAAGCAGAACACAATCTGGAGCTAACCTCTTTTGAGATATAAAAGAGAGAATCAAGCAGAGAGACACCATACCAGCAAGTATGAAGAACACAGAATACAACGCATCTTTTGAACCTGGGATTCCTGTGTGGAAAAATTCCTTGGCTAACAGAATATTGATGGTAAGGATATTCCTGTAGAGCCAGGAGAGAAATAAAGGCTTCTCCTGAAGCTGGCACTGAAAACTGGTAGCTCTAGCCCCCTAAACTTCTGCTTGTTAAGGCCAACCACTGTGGTACTTCTGTTATAACAGCTAAGACATGTGACAACTGGTTATCATTGTCTCCACAAAGATGTGCAACCAGCTAGCTCTAAGCAGGACCAAGTGTTTCAAAATTCCAGTTGTGATAATAATAATATACCTGTGCATAATAACACCTCAGTCTATATATTCAGAGTCCTTGAGTGGTACTAGGCATTAACATGTTAAGCTGCTAGCTGAAACTTTGGAGGTTGGAGTCCACCCAAAGCTGCCATAGAAGAAAGGCTTGGCAGTTTACTTCCCCCAAATTAGAACCCTTACACACATGAGCAGATATATCTACCCTTACACACATGAGGTTTCCATGAGTGAGCGTTGACTTGGTGGCAAATGATTGACTGGCTAGTTGGTTTATGCACTTAGATTCCATGTTACTATATACATGTTAAGAGTGATGTATTAGCAAAATCAGGTTGACAAAAAAATGATACTTTTGAGAAGTAATAATTTTCCACAGGGGAAAAGAAGAACTAGGTATGTTTGTTTTGTGTTAAATGAAATGTTCCATTTTGTTCCATTCTCTTCTGATAATGTGGTACAATTCAGAGTTATGTTACACTTCACATTTAAATCTCGTGTTTTTGTTTGCTTCCAGTCATAGACTATGACACTGAAACAGCCTTTGTCACATATTGTACACACACCATACATAATATAGTATACCTCAGTTGCTATGAATTTAGATTTGGAATACAATTCCAGTGTTAAATTTGAAAAAATTCTCATGCTTTGTTCCACATTTTGTTCTTGGCCCACATGAAAATCACTTCAGAATGCAAGGTTTTTGTTTGTTTGTTTTTACATTATGAGAATGGGAAAAGTGTGTGTAGGATTGTTTGCCTACATGTTCTTAGAGTAACCTCTGAAACCTCAGATGTAGCCTCCAGCTATTTGCTATCTTGGTTTTCTAGAAGTGTGGCAGAGATAAATTGTGGCCACAAGAACTATTTATTCTTGGCCATAGGAGAGCTAGCTCAGATGCTTGGCAATGCCCTAGAGTCCCTACTCAGATGGTTGGTAAAAAGAACAGAGCAACAGGACTATTACAGCCCATGACACAACCAGTGTGGGGTGACAAATTAACAGTTGAGTGTTTGTATTACTTTTACTCAGAGAAAGATAGTATCTTGCCTCTTCATACTCTGTAGAAGAGCAGAAGGCTATAAACTGTTCTCCAATTCAGGAGACAATTTTCTGTCTTAAAATGGCATGAATTGTGTCTTGCTACAGAAGAGACTCCAGCTGCATTCTTACTCTGCCTAAGAAAAACCCAAAGGTGACCTCATGGAGAAGCAGACAGGCAGCATTTGAAACTAAAGAGATGAAAATGAGTGGTTTATGTCACTGATAGTAAGTATTATGAGAGCCTGGAGAGAGCCCAGAATTTGTTAGGTTCTCGAGAGGTGAGCTCACTGAAGATGTAAAGGAGATTCAGATGTAAAGAACACAGGCACCACTAAACAGCAATGCTGCGGAAATGAAAAAACATGCACTTCGATAGTCTTGAGCACAACCCTGTCCACCCCACCCCGCTCCCAGATATTACATGATATGCACTGTTTTAACATCATTTTAAGTCTCAGTGGTTATAGATTCCTAGTATATTTGGTGGTCTTTCAGTTAGACCTGAAGGAATCATTTGCTGTGAAGAATGTCTCCTGTGAGCATCAGTGTTCTCAGAATTGCTGGCATTTATTCTGAGACAGATTATTGTTGTTGTTAGTTGCCACAGGGTCAGCTCTGACAATGATGACCTTACTTAGAACAGAATTATAAGGTGCCAGGTTCTGTGAGACCTTCATCATCACTGGTGTGTTTTTCCTATTATTGTGGTCATTGCATCAACGCATCTTATTGAAGGTTTCCCTTGTTTTTGCTGACTGCTTTGCCAGATGTGTTGGCCTTTTCTAGTTGATTAGTCTTTTCTAATACTGTTTTTAAAGTAAGTGAGCTGGGGGTATCACTGTTCTTGTTTTGAGGAAGAATTTCTTGTTGTACTTCTTCTGTGATTATTGTTTCTCCTTGTGCTCTAAGGTTTAGCTAATATTCTTTGTCAAGAGAGATTATAAAACTTGTTGCCATCAGATCATTTCCAACTTATGCCAACCCCCCGTGTTGAAGAGAAGAGCTAACCCATAGAGCTTTCTTGGCTGTTGTATCATGGAAGCAGATTACCAGATCTTTCTTCCACAGGATCACTGGTTGGCTTCAAACTTCTAATCTTTAGCTTAATAGTCGAAGGTGTAACATTTTGTATCACCTACGGACTTGGTGTATTACAATTTTGAATCTTTATTTCAGAGCTTAATCACTTCCTCCATTTATTCAACTCTCTCTGCACTTATTCCAGAAGACTTAATGCTGGCAGAATCATCATGAGGCTTGTGAGTTTTAAGAGTCTGTTGCTACTTTCTGTGATATGTTGTCTTCCATTTGGTTTTCTATGTGATGTTGCTAGTGCGTAGCAAAGTTGTATGGAGCTAAATTTGAAGCAATTTAAATTAAATACCGTAAGGATGATATCCAGAAAGAAAGCATTTCTCAGGGAAAAGAGTCTTCAGGCAATGATGCCATCAGATTGAGATGATGGAGGAGTCACAGCTTTGTTCTCCAGAAAATTTGTGCCTGCACATGGTCATTACCTTTCTGTGCCTTAGACTTGGCCATCTGCTTAAAATGCTGTAATTTTCACCAGTAGCCCATGCACTGGTGTAGATGTCTCCTTGCAGAGAGAGGCTACATATGTTACTTCCTGGTGTTATCAACTGGATTGTGTCTCTCTAAAATATGTCTTATAAATTTTAACCTCTGTTTCTGTGGTTAAAATCCCATTTGGGGATGGGTTCTCTTTGTTATATTAATGAGGCAGAGTAGGTCTTGAGTCAGGGTGAGTCTTGAATCAATCTCTTTTATATCTCAAACAAGAGACAAGAGATGCAGCAAGAGAGACACCAAAACACAAACAGCACCCAAGAACAGCAGACCTTCCTCCAAAGGCAACAAACAGAAAGCCACTTCTAACTTCCTACATTAGATGGAAATAAATTTCTGTTTGTTAAAGCCATTCCCTTGTGGCATTGCTGTTACAGCAATACCAGAGCACTAACATCCTTGGTATGCCACAGGCACTTCGCAAACACCAACCAAATGTGAGTTCAGGTGTAACAGCCCTCTGGAGGAATGCAGTTTCATTCATTAGAGAATCCTTGGAAACCTAAGAAGAAATGTCAGAATTCTAGGACATCCATAGACTAGAAGAGAGACCTAGAATAATCTGCTTCGAATTACCTAGAATTTTTAGAAAAGTCTCACACATAGTTTTACTTGACAAAAACACTTTGAGACAGACATAATGGACCATGCAGACACAGGTAGATTGTTGTTAGGTGCTGAGTTTATTCTGACTCGTTGTCAGAATTCATAGGCTATGGTCTTTACATTGAGACCTGGTGGTACAAGGATTGTGAGCTACAGATGCTAACCAAAAGATTGGCAGTTCACATCCACAGTGGTTCCTTGAAAACCCTATAGATCAGTTTTGTCTGCTGTGAGGTCACTGTGATTTGGAATTGTCTTGAGGACAACAGGTTTGATTTGGTTTAATCTTCACAGCAGTGGATCACCTGACATTTCCCCCAGGGAACCACAGGGTGGGTTCGAACCACCCATCTTTGGTTAGCAGATGAAAGTTTAACTATTGTACAACCACATCAGTGATTATGTGTAGCTTAATTTACCCACTTAAAACAGAGTGAATTGTCAGGAACATGAGCAAACCTTGACTTGCACACTTGTAAACCCAACAAACTATTATGCACGTCCATAGTTAATATTAGAATAACTCATCATTTCCATATTGTAAGTATCACATGGACTTGAAATGGCCAATTTTTCAGTCTGTCTTTGTAGGGATTTTCTTTCAAGGCCATGTATTCCCCCATAATTAAGAGACAATGGTCTGTCTTCTAAAATTTCTAAAAATTAAATGCAGCAGTGCAGAGGTAACCTAAATGGAGAAAATCAGCAGGAAGCATGAGACTGATGTTTCTAATGTTCTCAGTCAATCACATGGGTCTCTGCCTTGCAGAGCATATCAGTTAGTACTCATTTTATCTGAAAGAACAAAACAGTCATATGTCGTTCATTTGCAATAGAGTTTCTAAATACATAGGATATAGAGAACTGATTTGTAAGAAGCACCCAAAGGGTTATGATAAGAGAATTGTTACATATATGCTGAACTTGTACACTGACACAAGTAAATACCTTTAGATTATTTATGTTTTTGACAACTCACATGAAACAACCATATGACCACGGTTTAGTGCTGTTTAGAACTTAAGTCACATAGAATGAAGTAGTTTTAGGGTATTGAGTACTTAGTTTTCTCAATAGGTGGATCAGTAAGGTAGGGACTTGTGGAAGTAATCATAAAGAGAAAAGCAAAGTCCACAACTGGAGGAGGTTGTTGACATGATTAACTACTAAACAATCAGAAGAAGTGCAAGTTACTGGTGATGAACTGCAAACACAATGAGGCTAGAGAAATGGCAGATTTGGCAGTAATATGTTCGAAGTGGAAGGAACCCCTGGGTTGCTCGAAGAGTTAAATCACTTTGCAACCAACTGAAAGACTGGAGATATGACACTACTCAGAGGCACTTCAGACATGATATAATTAAAAACATCATGACTTGGGTCAGGTACACCTTAGTCTTCAGGGTGACACCCTTGCTTTTCAACACTTTAAAAAGATTTTTTGCAGCAGATTTTCCCAGTGCAATGCTTCTTTTGATTTCTTGACTACTGCTTCCATAAGCATTGATTGGGCACCAAGTAAAATGTAGTCCTTGACAATCTCAGTCCTTTCTCCATTTGTCATGATGTTGCTCCTCTGGATGTGAGGAGTTTTGTTTTCTTTTTTCATTTTTTTTTTTTTTAATTTTGATTAAGTGAAAGTATGCAGTCCAAGTCAATTTTGCACACACACCTCTCTGCAACTCTATCTGCTGTCCCTACTCTGTGACTGCACACTCCTCCTTTTCACACTCCCAACAAAGACCTGTCTCCTCATCTCCACCCTTGTGTGTCTCCAGAAAGAAACCAGTAGAATAGCCTTCTCTAAAGGTATACAATCAGAAACTACACACACCACATGTTGGGTCTGTTTTGCCAAGTCCAGTCTATTCTTTTCTGAAGTGTTTACCTCTGTACTGGTTTCAGGACTTGGGCAGCAGTAAGTCTACAGACTGTGTTCCCAGCGGACCCTCCAAGTTGTTGGACTGTCATTTCTGGTCTTTATTAGAGATCTATACAACTCTTTTTTGGATTTCTGTTTTCTTGATGCTGAGGTGCAATCCATACAGAAGGTTGTTGTCTCTTTCTTCACCAGTAAGTGTTTCAAATCTCCTTTACTTTCAGCAATCAGGCTTGAGTCGTCTACAGTTATTTACAAGTCTTGCAATCCTGATGCTTCATTCTTATTAATGTACTATAACTTCTCAAGTTATTTGTTCTGTTTCCATAGATCCTCACCAACCAACTGGGAAAGATCCATATTTTTGCCTTTCCCAAAGGAAAATGATCCAATGACATGTGAAAACTGTCAAACGATGTCATCAATATCACATGTAAGTAAAATTTTGTTAAGGTCATTCAAAAGCTACTACAACAGTGTATTGTCAGAGAGCTGCCAGAAATTCAAGGTGGACTAAGAAGAGGCCATAGAACCACAGATATCACTGCTGACTGAGATGGTTCTTGGTTGAAAGCTGGGAACATCAGAAAGATGTTTATCTATGTTTCATTGACTATGCAAAAGTATTCTACTGTGTTGTTAGGTGCCATCAAGTTGTTCTGATTCATAGTAACTATATGAACAACAGAACAAAGCACTGCCTGGTCTTGTGCCATGTCCACAATCATTTTTATGCTTAAGCTCATTTTTACAGTCACTGTGTCAATCCATCTTGTGGAGGGTCTTGCTCTTTTTTGCTGACCTTCCCCTCTACGAAACATGCTGTACTTCTCCAGGGACTGATCCTTCCTGACAAAATGGCCAAAGTATGTAAGATGCAGTCTTGCCCTCTTTGTGTCCAAGGAGCACTCTCGTTAGACTTCTTCTAGAATGGATCTATTTGTTCTTTTGGCAATCCATGGTACATTCAACATTCTTCTCCAGCACCACAATTCAAAGCATCAATTCTTCTTCTGTTGTCTTGGTTCATTGTCCAGCTTTTGCATGCATATGCTGCAACTGAAAATAGATGGCTTGGGTCAGACAAATTTTAGTCTTCAAAGTGACATCTTTGCTTTTGAGTACTTTAAAGAGGTCCTTTGCAGCAGCAGCATTTGATTTCTTGACTGCTGCTTCCATGGGCATTGATTGTGCACCCGAGTAAAATGAAATCTTTGACAACCTCAATCTTTTCTCCATTTATCACAACGTTGCTTAGTGGTCCAGTACTGAGGATTTTTGTTTTCCTGATGTTGAGATGCAATCCATACTGAAGGCTGTGGTCCTTGATCCTCATCAGTAAGTGTCTGGTATCTTCTTCATGTCCAGCAAGTAAAGTGGTGTCTTCTGCGTAATGCCAGTTGTTAATGAGTTGTCCTTCCATCCTGATGCTGCATTCTTCTTTGTATAATTCAGCTTCTTGGGTTGTTTTCTCAGCATACAGATTAAAACGTTATGGTAAAAGGATACAACTCTGATGCCCACCTTTCCTGATTTTAAGTTATGCAGTATTTCCTTATTCTGTTCGCAAGACTGCCTCTTGATCCACATACAGATTCCTTAAGAGCACAGTTAGCTGTTCTGGAATTCCCGTTCTCCACAACAGTAGCTATAATTTAGTATGATCCGCACAGTTGAATGCTTCTACATAGTCAATGAAACAAAGGTAAGCATCGTTCTGATCTTCTTTGCTTTCAGCCAAGATCCGTCTGATATCAACAATGTTATCCCTGGTTCCATGTCCTCTTGTGAATCCACCTTGAATTTCTGGCAGTTTCTTGTCAATATACTGTTGCAGTTGCCTTTGAATAATCTTGAGCAAAATTTTACTTGCATATGGCATCAATGATGTTGTTTACTAATCTCCACATTCAATTGGATCACCTTTCTTTGGAATGGACATCACAATGGATCTCTTCCAGTCAGTTGGCCAGGTACCTGTCCTCCAAATTTCTTGGCATAGGTGAGTGAGCACTTTCAGTGCTGCCTCTGTTTGTTGAAGTATCTCAACTGATATTCCACCAATTCTCGGAGCCTTATTTTCTGCCAATGCCTCCAATAGAGCTTCCCCTTCTTCTTTCAATGACACTGGTTCCTGATCACATGCTACCTCTTCAAATGGCTGAACATTCACCAGTTCTTTCTGGTATAATGACTCTGTGTATTCCTTTCATCTTCTTTTAATGTTCCCTAAGTCATTTAATAGTTTTTCTGTAGAATCCTTCATCATTGTAACTCAAAGCCTGAATTTTATCTTCAATTCTTTCAGCTTGAGAAGTGTAGAACATGTTCTTCCTTTCTGGTTTTCCACATCCAGCTCTTTGCACATGTCATTATAACACTTTTTTTCATCTTCTTGAGCTGCTCTTTGAAATCTCTTGTTTAGATCTTTTACTTCACCATTCCTTCCTTTTGCTTTGGCTGCTCAATGTTCAAGAGTAAATATGAGAGTCTCTCCTGACATCCAATTTGGTCTTTTCTTTCTTTCCTGTCTTTTTAGTGATCTCTAGCTCTCTTCCCGGACAATACCTTTGATGTCATTCCATAATTCATCTGGTCTTCAGTTATTAGTGATCAACACATCAGATCTGTTATTGAGATGGTCTTTACACTCGAGAGGGATATTTTGGCTCTTGTGGACTTGTTCTAGTTGTCTTCAGTTTCAGTTTGAACTTGCGTAAAAGCAATTGATGATCTGTGTCACAGTCAGTACCTGATCTTGTTCTGACTGCTGGTATGGAGATTTTCCACTGTCCTTCTCCACAGATGTAGTCAATTTGGTTCCTGTGGATTCTATTAGGTGAGGTCCATGTGTACAGTCATTGATTGTGTTGGTTAAAAAAGGTACCTGCTATGAAGAAGTTGTTAGACTTGCAAAATTCTGTCATTCAATCTCCAGCATTGTTACTATCACCAAGGCCATATTTTCCAACTACTGAGCTTCTTCTTTGTTTCTAATTTTTGTATTCCAGTCACTAGGAATTATCAATGCATTCTGATTGCATGTTTGATCAATTTCAGACTGCAGAAGCTGTTAAATATCTTCAACCTCTTCATCTTTGGCCTCAGTGGTTAGTGCATAAATTTGGATAATAGTCATATTAACTGGCCTTCTTTGCAGGTGTACAGACATTATGCTATTACTAACAGCATTGTACTTCAGGACAGGACTTAAAGTGTTATTTTTGATGAATGCAACGCTGTTCTTTAAGGTAAGGAAGGTAACACTAACACCATCAGGTAAGCAGGGCAACACTATTAGGTAAGCAGGGTAACAACATCAGGTAAACAGAGTAATACCATCAGGTAAGGAGAATAAAGGTAGAGTGAATGGCCCCCACTTATCTGTCAGTGGAAGCTTGCTTGTTGTTGCAATGCAGGAAGCTATGCCACTGCTACTTAGGTGCAGCAGGGTCGCCCATGGTAGACAAGTTTCAGCTGAGCTCACAGACTAAGATTAGGAAGAAGGACCTGGAAACCCACTTCTGACTGGAATTAGCCAGGGAAAACCTTATGAAAAGCAGCCAAACATTGCCAGATACAGTGCCAGAAGGTAGCCCTCCAGGTTGGAAGGCACTTGGAAAATGATTGGGGAACGGCTACCTACTCAAAGTAAAGTCAAACTTAGTGATGTTAGGTGGGGTAAGGCCCCCAGGATCTCCATTTGCTGATGTGGCACAACTGAAAATTAAAAGAAACAGCTGCAAACATCCAATAATAATCAGGATTTGGCAGTGTTTCATTCTGTCATTCACTGGATCACTATGAGTTACAACCAGCTTGACAACTCACAGCAACAACAACATCCATAAATCACAACAATGTTTAATCATCCAGCTGGAGATGTAAGCTGGGTCCTTGTCCTTGTTTAGGTAATGTTATGATCAACTCACATCAGCAGGAAGAAGATTCAATGTTAAATTATATTGAAAAATAATGTAAGGTTTCTGTTATGTAGCTTTTATGTAATTTATACATCAAATGAAGTCCCCCTTTCATGTAAAGAAATCACTTGGATGGTTTGAGTCAAATTTTGTTTCTCCTTTTAACTAGCTAATTATCTGTATTCTCTACCAAAAGGATACAGTTGAATGTGGGTGCTAAAAATCTTCCAAAAGTAGATCACAGGTTACCCACAGTAAACCTGAAGGTTTATTCCCAGGGATCATCTACACCAGTGAAAGCTGTAAATTACAAAGCTCAGAGGAATTATGGGGAACTCTGCTGGCATAGTGGTTAAATTCTGCTGCTGCCAACAAAAGGTCAGCAGTTTAAACACACCAGGCACTTCTTGGAAACTCTATGGCATAGTTCTCTGCCAGCGGAGTCACTATGATTGGGTATCAACTCCATGGCACTGGGTTTTTTGGGGGGTTTTAAGGAGATATGGTTGTTCAGTGATAAACACTCACCTTCCATGCAAAAGACATGCATTCAATTCCCAGTCATGTACCTTGTTTGCAGCAACCACTTGTTTGTCAGTGGAAGTTTGCATGTTGCTGTGATGCTGAACAGGCTACAGTGAATCTTGCAGACTAAGATGTACTTAGAAGAAATCCACTGCAATCAACTTCAAAAAATATGTCAATGAAAATGCTTGTAGACCACATGGACAAATTAATGACTGATCCTGGGACAGCACAGGACCAGGACCAGGCAGTGTTTTATTCTGTTGTGCATGGAGTTAGCAAGAATCAGGACAGACTCCATGGCAGCTGACAGCAGCAAATGTATTTTTTAAAACTGATGTCTTCCTACCTAGTAATGCATGAGATGTAAACTTAATCACAATGAATTTTGTATGTGAATAATTTATATATAAATAAAATCTACACATATATACACAGTATGTATGTATATGTATATATATATGCATATGTGAATGTGTCTGTGTGTACACATGCATTATATGTAAACATATACATATAATGTATGTTATACATGTGAGTGTGTCTGTGTACATATACATATATGTATACATATATATATTAACCCATTACCATCAAGTCATTTCTAACTCATATTAATCACATAGTGGAAAGCAGAACTCCCTCATAGGGTTTCCAAGTAGTGACTGCTGTATTCAAACTGCTAACCTTTTTGTTAACATCTGAGCTCTTAACCACTACCACCAGGGTTTCTAATTCATATGTGTATGTGTATAAAATTTTATAGACAATTATTGATAAATCTCTGGACAAAACACTTTCTTATGAACTCTCATGACAAGTTTTCTCTGAGAAATTTTATTGTGAGTTTCACCAGATTAATCACACATACTGATTTTCATTTCCATTGTATACTAGAGCAAGAGTTCCTGTTTGTATCTGCTTTGCCACTAATTTCTGTCTACTTTTAAGCAAATAGTGTTGTTTATACTGTAATATGAGTTGTCTTTAATCAGTGATCTTCCATGTCCTTTGACTGTTAGCATTTATATGATCATACACAAAAACAAATTTTTAAAGCAGTCACCATTGGGAGCTAATAAAATTGACAGTAATTCTCAAAATACAATTCATTAATTAAGTACAAAAGTTTTCATCAAAAGGAATCTTACAGAGTTACAGCAGGGCCGAAAGAATCCCAAATAAATATACCTAGGATTTATTTGTGACTATACCCAGTGCCACTGAGTAGATTCCAACTCATACAGATCTACTAGGAAAAAGTTGAGCCTCTTTTTAGGGCTTTTGGGGAGTGCCTTGTGGATATGAACTGGGCTCCACACAACTGGTTAGCAAAATTTCTACTGCTCTTCTAGCATCTGAAAGACAGTCATCTAGAGGCAGGAGAGACTGAAGGATAGAGATATGTGATTGCTCTTTTTATCTATCTGTCTGTCTATCTATTGTGATTGAGTAGAAGCAGTATACATTCCAAGTTAAATTTGCATGCTTGCCTATCTGCAGTTCCCTCTCGTCTCCCTGTGTGGTGGTGGTACATTCTTCCTTTCCTTTCCATTCCATACATATTATATCCTGCTAACAGTTTACTATCCCCTCCTTTCCTCTCCCTTCTAGTAAGATGCCAGTAGGATGACATCCTGTAGATACATAGAACCATAAAGTGGACACATCATATGGTCACCTTATGTCACCAAGTCCAGTCCATTCCTGTCTGAAGAGTTGACCTAAGTAGTGAATAATGATCAGAGGTAACAGTAGGTCTAAGGCCCATGCTCTCAGGTGAAGGCCCAGGCCAGTGGACCATTAGTTGCAGTCTTTCAGTGGAGTTCTTGAGGTGCACCCCAGGGGCCTGACTGTGTGCCCTATCATGACTGCATTGGTGGTGGCCGGGCACCACATGGTTCTTTGAATCACATGTTCATACAGTCATCTGTACATGTGGGTCCTTCTGTCTTCTGGGCTGTTTTCTGGTTATGCCTTTGTTGTCCTTGGTGATCACCTGGTCCAAGTGAGATGAGATCATGTGGTATATCTCAGATGGCAGTTTGCTAGCTTTTAAGACCTCAGAAGCTACTCGCCTATACGGAGTGCAGAAGACTCTGTTAGCAGTATGCTAATTATGCCAGTTGGCCTCAATGTCCCCTGAAAGCATGGTCCCTGGAATAGAAGAGTTTTCAGCTTATGTTGCACTGACCTTCAAAAAGTACGAACAAAAGGAAAGGAGAAGGGGATCACAAAAGTTTAACATGAAAAGTCAGTAAAACTTGGCAGTATTCAGAGAAATAAGATTGATAATATGGCTCATTTTTACATACAGAGAAATAACAAAACCTAAAAAACTGGCAAAGGAAATGAACAGACACTACCAAAGAAGACATTCAAGCTGCCAAGAGACACATGTGGAAATGCTTGGCATCACTGGTTATTAGAGAGATGTAAATCAAAAAGCCAGTGAGATACCATCTTGTCCTGGTACTATAGGCATTTTAAAACTTTAAAAGAAAAGAAAACAAAACAGAAAGGGGGAGATGGAACTCTGAAACAGTACTGAACTCCTCTCTACTGTATGCTGTCACACTTTCTTCACTGAACCTAGTTTCCAGCTACTGTCTAATCTGGTGAATGCCCATCTCCCTGTCTCACCTCCCTGGTAACCATCAGAGGTTATTTTCTTCTGTGCATAAACCTACACTGAGTCCTTAGAATCATGGTCTTCTATGATATTTGTACGCCAGCAATTAGTTTCTCTCAGCACAATGCCTTCTGGGTGATTTCATGTTATCTGATGTTTCCCAAGATCATCATCATTATTTATCATTGCATAATATTCCACCAAGAAAGTATACCGTGTTTGTTTCTCTGTTCGTGAGTTGCTGGACACCTAGGTTGATTCCTCTTTTTTTTTTTCCTTTAATTTGTGTGCACGTATCTGTTTGTGTGACAGCACTTATTTCTCTAGGATATATTGCAATCAGTGAATTGCTGGATCATGTGACATTTCTATTTTTAGCTTTTTAGCAAAGCACCAGATCAATTTCCAAATTGGTTTTACTATTTTACATTCCCACCAGCAGTGTAGAAGAGTTCCACCCTCTCTGTAGCCTGTCTAACTTATACTGTTCTGTGTTTTTTAGATAAGTGCCAGCCTTATTGGCTGAGATGATATCTCATTGTAGTTTTGATTTGGGTTCCTCTAGTGGCTAATGACTTTGAGCATTTCATCATGTATTTGTTAATTGCTTGGATGTCATCTTTGGTGAAGTGGTTGTTCATATACTTTGCCTATTTTTTCACTGGGTTATTGTCTTTTTCTTGTTGAGGTTTTGAAGTAAGTTGTAGGTTATGGAGATTAAATGGTGATCAGATCCATGGTTGCCAATTTCTCTCCTCTGTAGTTACTCTTCACTCTTTTGGTGAAGCTTTGGATGATCATATGACGACTAAGAATTAAGTTCACAAACTCATCCTAGAAAAAAGGGCTACATACCTCCTTGCCAGCTATCACTACAGTTGCCTTTGAAATATTCCCCTTGGGAAGCTATGCACTGATGTCCTAGTCTACCTTTCAAAGCAGTTTTGGAACTCTTTTTCTGGACTGGCCATCAGAGTTGTTGTCATATTACCCTTGATGTCTTCAATGTCTTCAAAATGCCTTCCTTTCAATGTTTCCTTATGTTCTCTCTCTTCGAGTAAAGAATAAAGTCATTGGGGCTGGATCAGGTGAGTAGGGCGGGTGTTCCAGTCTAGTCACTTGACTAGCTAAAAACTCCCCCACAGACAACTCTACAATTAAAGTTCATCAACCTGCCACAGTGTACAATGGCTGTTCCAGAAAGAGTTCCAAAATTGCTTTGAAGGGTGGACTAGGTACTAGCATCAGTGCATAGCTTCCCAAGGGGAGTACTTTGAAGATTACCTGAGTGACAGTCAGTAATAAGGTATGTATCAATTAAAACAGTTAAATTTGTGTCAGATTGATCTGCGCCCCCCCCCCACCAAATGTGAGTGGCCCTTTGAATGGGTCATCATTCGCAGTATTTTGTGATTTGCTTTGGCTGTGCATCTTAATCTCTGCCTGTGGCTATAATATATAGGATGATTATGTTAAAAGAAGATTAAAGTAGGACTGCAACATTCTTGCTAAGGGAGTTTCCCAGAAGTGTAGTTTATACCACCCTTTATCCTTTCATCCTATGGGAGATAAAAAGAGAGAGAAACAAGCAGAGAATTGGGAACCTCACACCCTCAAGAAAGTCATGCTAGCTGACTCTAACACCTGGTAAGTGTTTGAATTTTAGAAGGTACCACTTTTTTTTCTTCTAGTGTTTGTGCATTGATGTAAAATTTTGTTATCTGTTTATGTCATGTTCCACAGCTCCCAATGTTGTCTCTATTTTTTCTTCCATGGTCTTTATCCCTTTGTATTTAATAGACGGATCTTTGATCCATGTTGAGCTAGTTTTTGTGCATGGTGTGAGGTATGGGTCTTGGTTCTCTTTTTTTTTTAAACAGATAAACATCCAGTTTTGACAATATTATTTTTTGACGAGACAGTTTTTTGTGCAGTTCACAGAATTTAGGCCTTTGTCAAATACCAAGTGCTCATGGACAGAAGATATTATATTTGGATTCTCTGCTCTGTTCCACTAATCTATGTGTCTGTTCTTGTACCAATACCAGGCTAGTTTGTCTACTGAGACAATGTAATAGGTTCTAAAATCAGGTAGTGAGAGATCTCCCATGTTGTTCTTTTTCTTCAATAGTGCTTTAATTCTCCATCTGATTAAAAAAGGTCAGAATTTGTATGGGGATTGCCTTGTGTATGTAGATTACTTTGGGTAAAATAGGCATTTTCACAATGTCTTTTTATCCATGAGTAGGGCAGTTTTCTCCATATATGCAAATCTCTCTTAGTTTCTAGCAGAAAAGTCTTGTAGTTCTCTTTCTGTAGGTCTCTTATTCCTCTAGTTAGACTTATTCCAAGGTATGTTATCTTCTTGGGGGCTGTAGTAAATGGTATTGATTTGGTGATTCATTCTTTAATGATGTCTTTGTTGATATGAAGGAATCCTACTGATTTGCTTATGTTTATTTTATAATCTGATACTTTGCTGAATTCTTCTATTAGTTTGAGTAGTTTACTTATGGATTCTTTAGGGCTCTCTGCTTATACAATGATATCATCTGCAAATAGGATATTTTTACTTTTTCTTTGCTGATGTGGATGCTCTTTCTTTGTCTTGTTTAATTACTCTGGTCAGAATGTCTAGTACAACGTTGAATACAAGTGGCAAGAGTGGACATCTTTCTCTGCTTTTATGTTATTGTATTGAAGAAGTCTAGAATGAACATTGGTGTTAGCTGCCCTTCACAATGGAACAAAACACAAGCCTGGTCCAGCACCACGACCATGATCAGTTGCAGATTTCAGCATTGTGATCCATAAGGTTTTTGTAGGCTGATTTTTTGAAATAGATCATCAGGCCTTTCTTCCTGGTCCATTTTAATCTAGACACTCTGCTGGAATCTGTTCAGCATCATAGGCAACACCCGAGCCTCCACTGAACAGGTGGTAGCTTCGCATGACGTGTGTTGGTTGAGAATTAAACCCAGATCTCCCACATGAAAGGTGAACTAGATTGAGTGTAGGATAACTAAAAACTAGCTTGAAAGTTATCTGTAACATTCCAGCTTAATCATCCATTGTTTAAATCTATGAGAGAAAGAGGAAACCCTGGTGGCATAGTAGTTTAAGTGCTATGCCTGCTAACCAAAAGGTTGGCAGTTCAAATCCACCATGTGCTTTTTCAA
This sequence comes from Heterohyrax brucei, assembly GCA_028571685.1. Lineage (NCBI taxonomy): Eukaryota > Metazoa > Chordata > Mammalia > Hyracoidea > Procaviidae > Heterohyrax > Heterohyrax brucei. Next base: position 13,246,246 of record CM053167.1, on the reverse strand, counting down.
ACTCTATGGGACACTTTTACTCAGACCTATAGGATCTCTATGAGTCTGACCTGACTCAATGGTACTATGCTTTTTTTTTTTTTTTTTTAATGATAGAAAGATACCATTACGTCCAATAACAGATTAAAAAATTTCATGGGTTATCTTCTTGGTTTTCACTCAGTCCAAAGAAGAAAAAACTAGTTTATCAGTTTATCCAACTTACACAAGCTAATCTTTTTGTGTTTTGAAGTTAGCTGTCTGGTTTGTAACATACATAAAGAAGTTAAACTTGTGAGAATATAAGATTAGAAAATGGTGTTGGTCCCAGTGGAAAGCCTGCCAGAGCCTGATGAAAGACAATACACATCCCTGGTAGGGGGCTCAAGGCAAATGAGTAAAGTCCTCAGTGAGATGGAGTGACACACTGGCACAACAATGGACTCACACACATAGCAAGGATCAGGAAGCTTGGCACAGGACTGTGAAAAATTTATATTGTATATGAGGTCACTGTGAGCGAGAGCTGATGAAATGGCAATTAACACCACCACCAACACAGTAATGTTTTCTCTTGTAACAGATGTGAAGCAATGAAACAATAAAAATTCTGAAAATTACTTGTCTCCAGGGAGGATGAAATCTTCCTGTCTTGTCCTGGATTGTGCTACTGTAGTGACATACAGTTTTTACAACTTTCGATTCCAACTAAAAGAGAATTCTTGTTCTGTGCAGAAACATCTTTTAAGTAATCATTACAGAACGGATCAATGGAAGAGTGCTTCCAGACTTGAAATCTGCAAGGATGATGTAAAGTTTCTCTATTCTTTTAAGTGAGAAACTTTCTCTGCAATGATTTTTCTGAGGTGATTTAAATGAAAAGTATGTTAATTGTAGCCATCAGTAGAGCACTTTCTCCTTCATTTGGGGTCTATTTTTCATTGTTCAGCAAGTGTATACAACTGTACACAGCTCTTTCACTTGACAAGGCTCAGTTCCATGTGATCCAGTTTTCTTCTTGTGTTTTGCACACTCTTAGTGTTGCCTAAGAAGAAGACATGTTAGGGAGGTGCTGTGTGGAAAACACTGAATTGTGACACCAACTTATGAATATGGGAAATAGAACTGACAAGACTTGGTTTTTATGACCTAGATTTTTATGTAGAAATAAAAACACTGCACAGGTTGTAAAATTATCCTCTGTCACCTTGCCATGCGTATGAACTTTCTAGGGCTGCTGTCAAAGTTCCACAGAAGTGTGTTGTTATAGAGGTTAGAAGCCCAAGTTGAGGGCTTGGCGCAGTAGTATTCACTATGAAGCTCTAGAGGAAGGAAGACCCTGTTTCTCCTGTCAAAGCTTGCAGTGGTCCCAGGTGTTGTTTGGTGTGCACTCTGTCATCATGTGGCTATTTTCCCCTTTTGTACCTCTTTTACTTTTTTCTGCAGCGCCACAAGTCAGATGGAATTGTCACTCACACTACTCCAGGATGACCTCCTATTAACTGTATGAATAACATCTTTTAAGACTCTGCTTCCTAGAAAGGTCACTTGGACAAGTCCTGGGGATAGAATCCTAGCAGATCTTTTTGGAGGATATAGTTGAATATATAATGTTATATACTCTAAGTTCTTCACTTCCACCCATGTTTTCTACAATCAAAGAAGAGACAGACATTATTTTGTCCACAGGAACGTGAAAAGTCTTTCATAACTAACTCTTCCTGTGACTTCGTTACTTGAATCTAAGGTGTTCCTAGGGTCTTGGTGTGACAAAACACTCACACATTTTTCTTAAAGCAGGGCTCACTTAAGAGGAAGACCTGTTTCTCTGTTTCAACTTGAAGACTCATTTGTTGGTGATGGCAGTGCTGTAGTTTGGTGCTGTTAAGCTAGCGTGGACTCAGCATGGCCTTCATAAAACAGAATGAAATGTTCTGTGTCATCCTTACAATAGTAGGCATGTTTAAGCCCACTGGTGCAGTCACTGTGTCAGTCCATCTCATTGAGGGTGTCTCCTTTTCATTTACCCTCTGCTTTAATAAGCATGATATTCTCGAGCAATTGGTCTCTCCTTCTGACAAAGTATTTGAGAGGAAGGTTCTACATCATTGATTTCAGGAACATTGTGATTGTAGTCCTTCCAAGACAGATTTGTTTGTTCTTCCAGCAGTCCATCCCTCACCAATAACCTACTTCAAGTGTTTCAATTTGTCTCTAGTCTTCCATTTTCATTATCTAAATTTTGTGTGCACATAAGGTGATAGAAAAAAACACATGTTGGATCAGGTACACCTTAGTCATTGAAGTGATATCTGTGTTTTTAGATATTTTTTCTTTTTGTGTTTTATTTATTTATTTTATTTTTTATTTAACATAACTGAGTGAAAAAGAACATTCACGTGTAAATTTACATGCCCACCTATATGCAGCTTCCACTGCTCTCCCTGTCTGGGACTGCACACTATTCCTCTCTGCTCCATACGTGTCTCATCCTCCCAACAGCCTCCTTTCCCCTCCTCTCCGTCCACTCGCCTTCCTCCAGCTAGAGGTCAGCAAGATGAAATCCTGTAGATGTTTATAACCACAAAGTGCTTCCAATATGTGGTCACTCTGCATTGCCAAGTCCATTCCATTCCTGTCCAAGGAGTGGACCTTTGTTATAATTTATGGGAAAGGGCAGCATGAGGGCCGGGGGCCATGCTCTCAGAGGAACTCCAAAACCGCTGGACCATCCAGTTGAGGTCTTTTAGTGGAGATCTCGTGATGCACCCCTTTTTATTCTTGTGTTGCCAGTGAGGCTCCTCTCTGTGAGCTCCATTGTGCCTTTTGCATTTTTTAATTGTGCTTTAGATGAAGGTTTGCAGAGCAAATTGTTTTTTCATGAAACAATATTCACATTATTTTGTGACACCAGTTGCCAGCCACACATGTGTCAACACTTTTCAATTTTTGATCATGGATTTCTCATTATCAGCTTTCCTGTTCCCTTCTGCAGTCTCATCCTTGCTCCTGGGTAGCTGTGACCATTTAGTGTTATTTTGTGTTATTGCTTTGTCTAATCTTTGGCTTAACCTCAAGGGTCCCTGCAGTACTGTGTTAAAAAGGTGTTCAAGGGCCATACTCTCAGGTTTCTCCAGTTTCATGAAACCAGAGAGTCTGTTTTTTGGTTCCTGTTTTTTTCCCCCTGTAAGTTAGAATTTTGTTCTACATTTTTCTCCAGCTCTACCTGGGACTTACTAGTATGATCCCTCTCACAATAGTCAGTGGTGGCTCTACACTGTATAGACTCAGTCCAGTGGAAACTATAGTAGTTGTGGGCCATTAGTTCCTTGGTTTCCTTCATTCTGCTGTTTCAGAGCTTAGGACATGAGAAATATCTCTGTAAACCTGCCCTTTGCTTGCTTCCTTTTCCTTAAATTATTAACAGGACAAAGAGGCTGAGGTTTACGTTCCTCAGAAAAATACAGGGTGGCTATTACACCCTGTATACACCCTGAATACCGGATAGGCTGTAAATTATTTTAGTGTAAGTACCTGGCGGTGTAGTGGTTAAGAGTTTTGGCTGCTAACCAAAAGGTTGACAGCTCAAATGCACCAGCATCTCTCTGGAAACCCTATGGGGCAGTTCTATTCGGTTCTATAGGATTACTGTAAGTTGGAATTGACAAGGTGGCAATGAATTTATGCCCCAAATAGTGCATGGGATAGACTTATAACAAGGCAAAAAGCCTCTCTCTCACATTTCTCTGTGAAACTATAACCAGAAAACCTGGTCACAGCTTTGCATAGCCTGTCACCACAAAGCCAGATGTACAGATTGCAGCACACTAAAAACCATCTTAACATCTCATCTCAAGCTGGAGGTTTTTAGAAGGAGGAAGGGTCTGACCAAAAAAAAAAAAAAAAAAGGTGTTATTCAGGTGCCTGGGAGACGGGAAGGGTAAAGGGAATTTGTACCCTTCTCAGGTTCTTGGGCAAGGTCTGGAGTCACCAGATGGATGATATCACCTGGACAGTATCTCAAGGTCTTATCTCAAGCTGGAGGACTGGCGGGGGGGAGGCGGACAGGGTTGTTAGTTACAAGAGAGGGTCATAAGATGAGCCAGAATCACAGGTTGGGGATGGGTTTGTTAGAACTGTGATGTTATCTGAATGGTGGTCTCAGGTCCCTGGATGGTCATTTGGAGTTACGAGGTGGGTGATATTATCTGGATTAGGCCCCCCAGTAAGATCTGAAACAAAGCTCACTATCTCTACATTAGTCACTGTAAATTTTCTAGTCAGCATGAGAGATCAGGCAAGGAGCTTTAATCAATATTTTACAATTATTAGCCCTTTTGTTCCCCACTGTTAGTATTATAACACCTCATACCGATGAGATTAGATTACCATGAAAGTAATGGTCTAGTCTTTAACATGTTTCTTTCACAGACTATTTTGTCTACTTCAGCTTCCCCTGAGAGATTTCACACTCATAAGTTTTATGGGAGTTGGATGGATGTTTCTTCTGTATCTGCTTCATTCTGGATAGGGATGTAGTCCTGCCTATCTCAGTAGAATTCTCTTACTGGTGGTGTTAATCATCTGTAATGGCCAGAATGACAATTAGTGGGCACCATTTAGGACCCATGAACATGTTACTCTATTTGGAACTGTGGCAAACTGAAAGATACAAATCTTTCTGGAAACCCAGTCTGCAGCTACCTAGTTTTCCATCTTCCTCTCTTCTTTTTCTGCTTCTCTTTACCTCCTTTGTACTGTCTTATTCTTGCATCCTTTCTCCCTGTTTCTTCTCTCTCTTCTTTTCCCTTCTTATTTCTTCTCTCTCCTTTTGCCCTCTCCCCTCCATTTTTCTCTCACGTAGTAATGTCCTAAACTTCTGATGGAACTTGAGAATGTTTGGTTTAGTTGAGTTTTTAAATGTATCTGTTCCAGTTTACTTAGTAATTTTTGTTCCAGCAACACAATAGGGCTTAGGAGAAATAGACAAAGGAATGTTTCAGCAATCATGACCACATGAGACACAAAAAACAAACTTGTCGCCTTTGATTTTTAATCCAAGCCAGTAATTACACAGTCTCATTTGGAGAATGGGTCCATTGGGTAATTTAAGGCAGAGGAGGTGGCTCACGTGTCTAAGATAAATGCAATCTCCTTAACTCCCACGTTAAGTGTAATCTTTAGTTCCACCATGGAGATGGTGGTGGTGTGGCCAAGAGCCAGCTGGAATTCAGGGCTCTGTCGGTGGTCTGTCTTTCCAGATCCCTCTTCTGAGAGAGTCCTTATTCTTCTAAGAGGGCCTGTCCATCTAGGCCTGTGGGGAAGTTAACTGAGTATCCTGTTTTAAGGTGTCCAGGACACTCCACCTTCCAGTAGCCTCATTTTTTAACAATATCTACACCAATTGGGGTCAGTACTCACCAGCTAGTCAGGTGATACAAGTCCTGAACTCTGGGAGCCAACTAAGTTACCTTGAGGTGGGCATTACAGAGCTGTACCAACAACTGGGCCTTGTTTTTTCATTTTCTTTCCTTTTCTCTCCCACTAAATCTACTCTTACTAAACAACTTACAGTTCTCCCCTACCAATCAGGAGAGTGGGCCTCATGTTCTGATAGAGGAACAGAAAAGTCTACACATTAAAGGATTTTTCTCTATTTTCCATTTTGCTTACAAAACAGAAGGCCCGGAGTAAAACAGCTATACTAGTTTATCTGGATCATTTTTTGACTCAAGTGGTTTTAGGAACAAGTCTCCCCTCACACCTGCCTCCTTTCTCCCATACAGCTCACAGTGTAGGTTATCTCAATGTCTGTGAAAGTCAGAAATTAGGATCTTAGAAGAATCATGTGTATCTTTCATGGTTTCTTTTGGATCACAATCTTACTGTAGAATCTTCAGTCAAAGATGTTGAATAGTAATTGAATGCCATCAGGTTTTTAACATCTAAGGTATTACATAGTGAACTAGGAAGTAGAATAGAAACACTAACAATGTAAGGGTAATTCTCTGAAATAACCAATAAAACTATGACACTGAGTACTCTGAAAGAGGAGATAAATACCATGAGGCATTCACGTATAACTTTTTATGTGCCTCAGCAGTCACTGTATTTTGTAAAACTTCAGATCCCATGTTAATATAAATACTGTAACATTTATCTATGAAGGTACATTTTAAAAAAATAGAATAGAAAATCTAATGCTATTTTAACTTGTAAAATTATAGCTAAAATTTTAGGCACTTTATTGGTTGTGATATTTACAACTTTGCTAAGTTTACCCATAGGAATTTCTAAGGAGAATTACAATATCTAAACCCATTACTTAAATTAATTTAGGAGAAATGAAAATGATTTCTTCTATCTGGAAAGTAAGGTCTTAAAACATCTGTAATATTTCTACATAAAACCCTTCTTAGTATATCCATTTACTCAGCCTTGCTTAGTTGTTCTCTGTTTCACTTAATTTCAGATCAGCTGCAGTCTGTGAGGCTATCAGTTTGGCATAAGAGCTTTGAATATGGCAAGTCACAGTCCTTTTCACAAGTCTAAACTCCTTGAGATACTCTAGTTAACTGCTGTAAGAAAATTAGCAAAAACTGAAGATGACAAAAATGTAATATGACCACGGTCCACAGAAAAGTCTTAATAGTGACAGGGTCAGTTACAAGCAAGGTATATAGGCTAAAAGCCCAATCCACTGGAAAACCTTAGACAATAATATTTTTAAACAATCATAACCCATGTTTTTAGGAAATTTCAGACATCATGCCTAATAGTCTTGAAGCACAGGACAACATAGTCAAGATACACCAAGATTTTTAAATCTATAAATACTTAGAAAACATAAACAAATTTATTTTATTTTATTTTATTTTTACTAAATAAAAAATGAAAGTACATACTCTGTGCTTACAACATTGGGTTAAGATAGGAGGAGTACACAAGTTGTGTTGAAGTCCCATTAACATTGATCTTCCTACTAATATGTATTGCCATCAATTACACCCAACCAAATTTCTGACAACTATCTAATCTAAACCCTCACCCATCGTCCTCCTGTCCTCCCACCCTCCCCAGCATTGTAGACATCAAAGAGTCTTTTCTGTTACGTTTGAGTCTGCTTTTAAGTTTTCATTGTAGGGGTCTCATATAATAATTGTCCTTCTGTTGCTGACTAGATTCACTCAACATAATGTCCTCCAGTCGAGGCCAAATTGAGACATGTTTCCTGCTATCGTCGTTGTTCTTTATCAATGTATAGTACTCCATGGAGTACATACACTAAAGTTTATACACCCATTCTTCTGTTGTTGGGCATCTGGGTTGATTTCATCTTTTTGCTATCATGGACAGTGCTGCAATGAACATTCTTGTGTATGTATTAGTTTGTGTGACTAGCCTTGATTCTGTAGGATATATTCCCAGCAGAGGAATTACTGGGTCAAATGATATATCTATATTCATCATTTTAGTTAACACCTAATTGCTTTCCAAAGAGGTTGCACCATTCTGCAATCCCACCAACAGAGTAGGAGAATTCTAATCTCTTCACAGCCTCTCCAACATTTAGTGTTTTGCATTGTTTGGATCATGGTCAATCTCATTGGGGTGAGGTGGTATCTCATTGTCGTTTTGATTTGAATTCCTTTAATAATTAATGATCATGAGCATGTCAACATATGTTTTCTTGGCTGCCTGGATCCCCTCTTTAGAGAAGCGTCTGTCCATCTCTTTTGCCCATTGCTTAACTGGATGCTTTGTCTTTTTCTCATTGATATTTTGTAGAACCTTATAAATTATGGAGATCAGGCATCGGTCTGACACAGAGTGGCCAAATACTTTTTCCCATTCTGTACATGATCTTTTAATTCTTTTGATGAAGTCTTTGGATGAGCAGAAGTGTTTGATTCTTATTAATTACCATTTATCCATTTTCTCTTCTGATGAATGTGTTTTGTTTGTCAGATTTTGAAGTCTGTCTATATTGCATGTTAAAACATCCATTGTTGACCCTATTTTATCTTGGATGAGCTTTATCGTTTTAGCTTTTATATTTAGGTATTTTGTCCAATTTGAGATGATTTTTTGTGTAAGGTGTGAGATATTGGTCTTGTTTCAGTTTTTGGCAGATGGATATCCAATTACGCCAGCATCATTTGTTAAAGAGATTCTTCTTACCCCAGTTCAAAATCTTAGGACCTTTGTCAAATATCAGCTGTTCATAGGAGGATAGTGGCATCTCTAGGGTCTCTACTTGGTTCCATTGGTCTATATGTCTCTTTTTGTACCAATACCAGGCTGTTTTGACTACTGTGGCAGTGTAATAGATTTTAAAGTCAGGTAGTGAGAGGCCTCCCAGCATGCTCTTTTTCAGTAGTGTTTTATTTATTCAGGATTTCTTCCCTTTCCAAATAAAGCTGATAATTTGTTTCTCCATGTCATTAAAATATGTCACTGGAATTTGTATTGGGATTGCATTACATAAGTAGATTGCTTTGGGCAAAATAGACATTTTCACAATATCGAGTCTTCCTGTCCATGAGCAGGGCAGATTACTCCACTTATAGAAGTCTCTCCTAGTTTCTTATGGTAAGGTTTTGTAGTTTTCTCTGTAAAGATCACTTATTTCTCTAGTTAGATTTATTCATAAGTATTTTATCTTCTTGGGGGCTACAGTAAATGGAATTGATTTGGTGATTTCTTCTTCAATAATTTCACTCTTGGTATAAAGGAATTCTATTGACTTAGTTACGTTATCTTGTATCCTGATACTTCACTGAATTCTTCTATTAGCTCCAATAGTTTACCTATGGATTTCTTTGGATTCTCTGTATAAACAATCGTATCATCTGCAAAGAGGGAAAGTTTTACTTCTTCAGTGCCAACATGGATGCCTTTTATTTCTTTGAGTTGTCTAATCGCTCTGGCTAGAACTTCTAGTACAATGTTGAATAGAAGCGGTGAGAGCAGGCATCCTTGTCTTGTTCCCATTCTCAAAGGGAATTCTTTCAGTCTTGCAACACTCAGGATGATGAAAGCAGTTGGCTTTGCATAGATGCTACTGATTATACTGAGGAATTTCCCTTTTATTCCTATTTTTCTGAGAGTTTTAAGCAGGAATGCATGTTGAACTTTGTCAAATGCCTTTTCTGTGTCAATGGACAAAATTAGGTGATATTTATTTTTGGTGTTATTAATGTGATTGATTAAATTAATTGTTTTTCTGATGTTGAACCGGCCTTGCATCTCTGGAACGAAACCAATTTGATCATGATGAATGCTTTTTTTTATATGCTGTTGATTTATATCACTTGAATTTTGTTGGAGATTTTTGCATCTCAATTCATGAGTGATATTGGTCTGTAATTTTCTTTTTTTGTGGGATCTTTCCCTGGTTTTGGTATCAGGGTTATGCTGGCTTCATAGGATGAAGTTGGAAGTATTTCATCTATTTCCATGGTGTGAAACAGCCTCATTAGTATTGGAGTTAATTCTTCTCTAAAAGTTTGGTAGAATTCTCTGGTGAAGCCATCTGGGCCAGGACTTTTTTTTGGTTGGTAGATTTTTTATGACTTTTTCCATCTCTTCATTTGTGATAGATTTATTAAGTTGATCTATTTCTCCTTGTGATAATCTTGGTGAGTCATATGAATCTGGAAATTTGTCCATTTCCCCCAGGTTTTCAAACCTGTTAGAGTACAGCTTTTCATAGTATTTTGTTATGACATATTTTATTTCAGTTGGGTGTGTTGTAATATCTCCCAACTCATTTCTTAATCAGGTTATTTCTATCTCCTGATGTTTTTCTTTTGTAAGTTTAGCCAGTGGTTTATCAATTTTGTTGATCTTTTTGAAAAACCACCTTTGGTTTTGTTTATTTTTTCAATTGTTTTTCTATTCTGTAATTCATTTAGTTTTGCTCTAATCTTTAAAATCTGTTTTCTTCTGGTGCCTGAGGGATTTCTTTGTTGCTCTCTTTCTACTTGTTCAAGCAGTGAAGTTAATTCTTTAATCTGTGCTCTTTCTTCTTTCCAGAGTTGTGCACTTATAGAGATAAACTGACCTCTAAGCTCTGCTTTTTCTGTATTGCATAAATTCTGGTAGGATGTGTTTTCATTCTCATTTGAATCCATGAAGTTCTTTAATGTGTCTTTAATTTCTTTTATAACCCAAGGCTCTATGAGAAAAGTCTTGTTCAGTTTCCACAAGTTTGAATTTTTACCTATGGATTTTCTGTTATTGATTTTAGCTTTTATAGCTCTGTGGTCTGATAATGTACTTTCCAATAAATCAATTGGTTTGGATTTTATAAAGAATTGTTATTGTTATTGTTTTTATGGTCTATTCTGGAAAATGTTCCATGTGCTTTGGAGAAGAAAGTGTATTTATCTGCTGTTGGATGAAAAAAGATCTGTATATTTCAATAAGGTCAAGTTGGTTGATTGTTGCAATAAGATCTCCTGTATCTTTACTGATCGTTTTTCTGGATGATCTATCCTTAACTGAAAGGGGAGTTTTAAAGTCCCTAACTATTATTGTGGAATGATCGATCTCATTTTTCAGTGTTGTCAGTATTTGTTCAATGTATTTTGGTGCTTTGGTATTGGGTGTGTAAATATTTAATATTGTTAAGACTTGCTTTAGTATCGAACCCTTCAACAATAAATAGTGACCTGTTCTTATCTGTAAGTCTTATCTTTAAGTTCTTATCTTTAAGTCTTATCTTTAAGATGTGTTTCTTGTATGCAACATATATGTGGTTATGTCTTTTGATCCAGGATATTACTCACTGTCTCTTTACTGGATCATTCAGTTCATTTACATTCAATGCAATTATTGATAGATGTATGTTTAGTGGTGTCATTGTGATAAGTTTATTTTCATGTTGATGATTCCTCTGTTGTTCTTACTAACCTGTTCTGGGACATTTTCTTTATGGATAGTATGAGTTTTGATTTTATATTTGTTGAAGCTCCTGTATTGCACTTTTTAATTTCAAATGATATATTGTTAATCTGTTTCATGGCTACATACGTAATTCCCCTTAACATATAATTGTTGAAATGAATTTTAACTATTTTGTAAGTCTGAAATTTTTGGTGCATCAAAAACAACTGTAACTGTTGTAGTCTATCACTCTTTTAATGTGATGGTATTATAGTTGTCATGATATGATCATGGATTCCCTTATTATAATAGTGTAGCTTTTGGCTTGGTTTGGTGAAGTTTTGTGCCTTCCTTAACTGATTAGAAATTTGGATGAAATGCCTTGAATTGTCACCTAAAACATACATTTAGGGAAGAGCTTCTTTCACTAGTTCATGTAATTTTGGTTTAGTTTTTATGAAGTCTTTAAATTTCTCTTTATTTTCAAAAGTCTTAATTTCACCATTATATTTGATAGTTTTGAAGGATAAATAATTCTAGGATGGAAGTTTTTCTCATTCAGGGCTTTGAATTTGTCGGCCCATTGTTTTCTAATCAGCATTTTTTTGGCAGAAAAGTCAGATGAAAGTCTACAGGGTTTCTGTTAGACTGTTAGTTTTGATTTGAGCCTTGCTGTCTTCAGAAGCACCTCTTTGTGTTTTAGCTTATTCAGCTTATTTATAATATGCTTTAGTGTCCTTCTTTTTGAATCCAACTTTTGTGGCATTCAATAAACATCTTGGATACCTGTGTTCTCTTTGCTCATAATCTCAGGAAACTTTTCTGTCAGCATCTCTACAGCAGTACTGTCTATGTTGTCATTATTCTTCCCTTGTTCAGGAGCTCCAATTAAATGTAAATTATTCCTCTTCATGTAGTTCCACATGTTTCTTCATTTTTCTTTCTTTTCTCTGATTTTACCTCATAAATGCTGGCATTAGTTATTTTATCTTATAGACCACTGATTCTAACTTCCATCTGTTCAGTCCTACTCTTTTGACTTTGGATAGAATTATCCAGTTCTGTAATTTTGTTATTAATCGGGTGTATTTCACATCATTGATGTTCTAGCATTTCAAATAGCTTAACAAATTTTTCATTTTGTTCTATTGCATTTTGTGTAATCTCTAGAAGGGTTTTATGTAAACTCTTTTGTATTCAACCTCTGTTAGATTCAGAAAGGTTTCTTCATCTGGGAAATTTTTTGAATTTTTTGAATCTTTATTTAGGGAATTTTCTGGAGCATTTGAAGACAGTTTCTTTAAATGATTAATTATGGTCCGCTGCCTGCGTGCCATCTAGATGCTATTTCATTTCTCTGATAATGGATCTAAGAGAATTGGTGGTCACCAGCTGTCTCTATTACTCTAGTGATTTGTCCCAGGTGTGTTCTCAAGGGTGGAAGACTTTGCTTATTGGGTAGCAAAGAGGCTGCTCTGTTTATGGAGAAACTGGGGGCTGTCAGCCAATCTTACAATGTGTATGAGAGAAAAAAGATTTCTCAGTAGAGAAATTTTCAGGGAGAAAATACAAGCCTCTCAGCCTTTAAAAAGTAAGCCTTAAAAGTAAACTGCAAGTCTATGTAGGGAGCTGTCCAGGTGCTGATTTGGGAGCTGGAAGCTGTCCAACAGGCTGGCCTGAACAAGCAGTGGCGAACAGCAGACTTCACCTGACAGTTTATAATGAAAGTATGTTACTGTTACCAGCTGTTTGCAGAAGCTGCAGTTCTCTGCCACAGTCAAGCAGCAGAAGCAGAGTTCACATGGTCACTGGATTGTTTTTGAGAGGAGAAGATTAGTCCAATACTGTTGCCCAGTCAAATATGTTAGGTCTTACAGCTCCCCAGGTATTCAGTGCTCCATAAAAAATATCATTCAGGTCTTAGTTCTCAGAGAGAAATGAGGAGACACCTGTTTACTCCGTGATCTTGTAACAGAAACATAAAATTAAACATAAATTTATAAGCAAGTAATTTCATTTCTCTGGCTTTGATGATGTCAGATTAAATAAAATAATACAGTCAAGTTAGCAACAAAATAAAAGTAAGCCCACTGCTGTGATGTTGGTTCTGATCTACAATGACCCTGCAGACAGAGTAAAACTGTCCTGCAGCATCTCCAAGGAGTTCCTGGTGGCCTCAAACTGCCAACCATGTGGTTAGCAGCTGTAACACCCCAACCACTGTCCTACCAGTGTTTCTCCAGTTAGCAATTAAGAAATAATAGTGAAATTTTGACTTAATATTATGCATTTGTTAGATAATACTAAGAGGAAATAAGTTAATACAAATGATAACCCAGGGTGAATTGGGAACTTATTTTGGTTCCAATCTGTACCAAAACCTTTGGCATTTTCCCTTTAGAAAGCAATGTTCTTGGTTTCCATGAAGTTTCAGAGTTTAAAGAACTTTAAATGAAAATCTTGGCTTTCTCTCCTCTTCCAAGTTGTATTACTTGTGGGTTTTCTTTTCTTTTTTTGGCTCAGGAATCTTGTTTTAATGAGGTCTGATTTTTGCCTTCAAAGGAGATTATACGAAGAATAAGTTAACTGTTTGCTCAGAAGTCAGAAACTTTTGTCATTTAACAGGGAAAAATCCACTTTTTTAGTGTTTGTTTTCTTAGAAATCTCATAAATCAAACCATCAGACTGTTAGACAAGTGAAACCTTTTACCACACCAAATAAATATTATTAAGAAGCACTTATGGTATATCCCTTCAGATAGGAAAAAAAAAAAAAAGAATTCACTCATTAAGACTTACATAATATTTACCTCCTTTTGTTTCCCCCAATCAAAAAGTGTATAAATTTGAACTATAATGTATATCCACTAAATCACTAACTCAATCTTATGTTGGTAAGTGACCCAAGAGGGCCTGGAAATTATTTTAAGCCTGTTACTTGAAATAAAGTTTGTTTGTTTGTTTTTTAACATTTCAGGTTTTTAGTTAGTTTACTATGTCTCATATTTTCCCAATCCAATTTAATTCACAAAGTTTCCATCAACTGGCTTTGGGATTCACAAAGTCTCTGTACAGCTGACCAATTACTGATATACATGACTTTAAATCTCTTGTTAGGGGCGGGACAATTTTTAGGCCACTTCAGGTCATCCCGTTTCAGAGTTACCCTACAACAGAGAAAACTTGTTTATAGTCTTTTTATGATTTGGAAACACCTAATTTCCAATAGTTACAGTAAAATAGCAATTCTTGTCTGTGCTTTTCTCTTAGACATCTCCACCCAGTTGTGACGGGTTCTTCAAAAACCTCTCTGGAGCTACGACTTTGGAGGCTATGGAACAGGGAAGCCTGATTCTGCCTGTCCCTATTTCTTAAGGCGTACACATATATTTAAGTTGACCTAGGAATCAGCTTCCTATTAATCTCAATTTTGCTCAGACAAGACTCTCCCCATCCCGATTTGAGTATGAAAGCCCTTTTCTGTCCTGTCAACCAATTTAGTTTCAAAGAATTAGAACAAAAAATATCTTAAAATTAGACTGGGTATGGAGGTCTGATACAAGTAAAGCCTACATTGGCAAAGACAAGACAGGGAAGTCTAGACAAGACATGCTAAATTTAGACACATAAGAAACACTTAGCAGGCAAAGATTGTTTTAAAAAAACAGAGATGGTAAATAAGACAACACTGGGGTCAGGAGGAATCTGAGGCTGAGTTGGCCAAATGTGTGACTCACGGCCAAACTTGTAAAGTTTACACAAACACGTGCACATACACCCCATCCCTAAAACACTCAGCCTGCAAAAATAACACAATCTTTCAGACACTTTCCTGAGAAATTGCAAATCTGGGGTCTCCACAATTAACACATACTACAAAAGTAATGAGAGGTTGCCAGACAGATGGCCAGCAAGAAAGGCAAAGATAGAAATGAGGCTGAAGTCTCCTTGATCACAATTTAACCAGGCAGCTTCTTACAGAGTTTTTAGCCATGCGAGAATAGCCACAGGTCAACCAATCAACCAGAACCTACGCTAGCGGGCTGCACCAGGAATGGAAGATGTCCCTTCCATTCTGTCAGACTTAAAGAGCTCTTTGTCTTTTAACAGAAGATAGTCCTAGCAGTTGATTTCCTGAATTGCAGAGATGACAAAACCAAGTGGATTTTTTCAGAGTTACAGGTAGCAAAACTGGTAGCCCCCCCATGAGTTGCAGTGCACAGACTAAGAAGTGTTTAACTTAATCCATGTTGGTGAAAAGCCACAGAAAGTACCAAGTGGTGAAGCCAAACCCAACTCTTGGGCAAAAATAACTCAGCAGTTGCTTAGAACAGTCAGGTTTTACTAACTAGGCCCCTTTCATCCTGGCAACCAGTCGGGGGAGAGGGGTCTCCTGCAAGATTCTTAAAGTTATCAGGAAATCTCTGAAGAGCCCTGATGCTGTCCTGCCATTATTGCCAAATAGTATAACTGGAAAACTTGGTCATAGCTTTGCACTGCCTGTTACCATGAAGCCAGACACAGAGACAGAGAGGGATTGTACTTATTGAGATGGCTGGTGATCTGACAAGATAGTGAGTTAGCACACTAAGAACCATATTAACATATTGTCTCAAGATGGAGAGCATTGGAAGAAGGAGGAAGGGTTAGAGATAAAAGTGTGTTATTCAGCTGCCCAGATGTGTGGATACTGGTAGCTTTCTAAAGTCTCTGGGCAAGGTCTGGGGTCGTAGGGTGGGTGATGTCACCTGGACAGTATCTTAGTGTCTTACCTAAGGAGGGTTTAAGGGCTTGTTAGTTGCAAGGATGGGTCACAAGGTGAGCCAGAGTTGCGAGATTGGAAGAAGACATTTTTAGAGGACTTGTCATGCCATCTGGGCAGTGGTCGCAGCTCCCTGAGTGTTGTTTGGAATCATAAAGTGAGTGATTTTATCTGGATCAGACCCCTGGGAAAGATCACAAATAAACCTCACAGTCTCCAGGTTAGTCACTGTAATTTTTCTAGTCAGCCTGAGAGTTCAGACAAGGATTTTTAATCAATATTTTGTAATGATTAGCCCTTTCATAACCACACTTGCTTGAAGCTGGAACACTAGTTGGAAGCTCCACTCTGTTTTGTCTGTTCCTCATGTCATTTCATTTATAATTTACACCTCTGGGACAAATATGGTAAGCTTGAGTCTTGAGTGGCTGAGGACTTGAACAGAGTGAGGCCAGATTTCCAAGACTTAATACATAAAAAGGGCAAAATTACTCATTTGTAACTTTCTTTGTTGATCATGTGTTGATGTTATACTGTTTGGGGCACATCAAGCTAAAATGGGAAACTCTGGTGGCATAGTGGGTTAGTGCTGCATCTGCTAACCAAAAGGGTAGCAGGTACTCCTTGGAAACCCTAGTGGGCAGCTAAATGTATTGTTAAAATTAATGTCACTTGTTTCTTTTTATTTGGTTTCTTAATATGGCAACAAATAATTTAAAAATAACCTTTGCAGCCTGCTTTGTATTCTTGTAACTCAACACTGCTTTCAAGCAGGAGTCAGCCAGCTTTTTCTGTAAAAGGCCAAAGCTTTCTGTCACAGCTACTCAACTCCATCTTTGTAGCCCAGAATGTAATACATGAACAAATGGGCATGGCTTGTGCCTATAAACTGTATGTACAAAGCAGACAGTAAGATATTTGGCCCATGACCCAGAGTTTGCTGACCACTGGTTTAATTTTCTAATAAGTTTAAACAGAATATCTGGTTTTTTTCCCCCTCATTGATTTGGACAAAGGCAAAAATACTTGTAAAAGGAGAATTTATCTTTCTCAAGAGTCAATCCCAATTTAGAATGGTTCTATAGGACACAGTAGAACTTCCCCCATGCAGTTTCCAAGGGTGTAAATATTTATGGGAACAGGCTGCCCCAACTTTCTGCAGGAGAGTCCACCAACATTTCGGTTAGCATGTGAGTGCTTAACCTTTGCACCACCAGGCTACTTATGGTTCAACTAGTAGGTAGGAAAGTCTTGGCAAGATTTTGATTTTATTTTGTTTTTAAATTAAAAAAAGAAAACAGAATAAAGACAAATCTACTGTTGTTGAATCAACTCTGACTGAGAGTCACCCTATAGGACAGAGTAGAACTGCCCCATAGAATCTCCAAAGAGCACTGGGTGGCAAACTTCTGAGGTTTTTGTTAGCAAACGTAGCTCTTAATCCTTGTGCCTTTTTGACTAACAGGTAAGAAAAATCCTGAAGACAGCCACTAGCTGTATTGGGGACTTCACCCACTGCCGCTGAGATGACTCAGAATGCTGGTGACCTCATGTGTGTCAGAGTAGAACCATGCTCCATAGGATTTTCGGTGGCTGATTTTTCAGAATTGCCAAGCCTTTCATCCAGTGAGCCTTTAAGAAGACTTGGAGCTCCAAACTTTTATCAGCAACCCAATGCGTTAACTGTTTGCACTACCCAGGGATTCAAGGTGGGTCTTGTGTCAAAGTTTGGCAAAACCACAGAAGGTTGGGTGTCTTGTCTGGAGGGCTGTGGATTTAGGAGAGCACCCAGAAAGCAAAATCTTACTGCAAGTTAGCAAACACCATCCAGCACCTGTTAAAGAATCCAGACAAAATCTAGGAGACTTTGCTAACTGGGAAAAACAAGAGAACTTTTACAAAGAGCTGTTGAAGTACTAAATCCCACCTCTCATCCAGTTAAAATGTTCTGTCTGGAAAGTACGGGATTAGATAATTCAGGAGAATTGATTTCCGAGTGACTTGAAAATGTCCGGAGATGTGAATGCAGTTCAGGATTATATTTTTTAAAAAAACAAAAAGTCAGTGACAGTGGGGTGGAGAATATAGTCACATCTTCTGTGATTTCCTTATAAGTGTGATGCCTATAGGTTTCTTTTCCTGATGAGCAAGCGTAAAAGTTCTTCCAGACTAAAACAATCTTAAATAAAGAACATACTTGCAGGAAATTCTGAAATTAATGTTTGATTTGTTGCCTCTTTTATGTTCTTCCTAGAGGTGGGAAGATGTGGAAACAACTGGTAGCAGTGTGTATATTTGAAGCCTAGATCTTTACAAACTCGTTGAATCACAATGAGCAGATCATTTGCAAGAGTGTGGATTCTGGGCATGTTACTGTAGAACACAGATTCGAGCCTCTTGCTTCAAAGCCAGTATTCTAAAAGGGGTGAGATGAGCATCAAGAAGGCTTTATTGTATGCTGGCATACATGAGTCAGAGGGAAATGAGCTCCCCCCAAAATCTGTCTGTGCATTCACTGCAGGCTGACTGGAGTATTTTATATGCTCAGAGCTTATGCTTAATTGGTTGGAAGAATGTCAATTCTTGAACTAATTAATGTCAATTCCCCTTTCAGGTGGGTGAGTTGACCTCCTGTGAGGCTTCTATTGAGGTTAGCATCACCATGGTTTCAGATAAAAGATGGGCCCACATTGTCTGGTTGTCTTGCTCCAGGTTGCTGTCTGACTTCTCTAAGAGAAATATAAGTTAACTTTAAACTTCATAGAATGTGGAGAATAGGAGGTAAAAGATGGAAAACAAGTCATAAGTCACAAAATCACCAGAGTATATGAAAGTTAACTAACTGTGTGAGCCACACAGAAACCAGCACTTCAGTCACCCGGAAACTTAGGCCTCTACAGTTCCTTTTCCATACTGCTCTACAACATCTGTGCCTACAGTTTCTTTCTTATGCTGCCTATTTCAGGCATGGCTTCTACTGTACCTTTCATTAGCTTGATCAAAGTCCAGATATTCTATTGGGAAAAAGGTAACTAAGATTTATGTATACCCAATGCGTGACTGAGCATTTGGCTTAGTACTTTGCATGGGCTATCTTACCTCACTCTCAAAATTACCCTTGAATTTTATTCAGTCACAGTCCAGGAGGCTCCTAGTCCAAATTCACAGTGTCAGCTCCAGGAGAAGGCTCTAAGGAAGATATTTGTCCTCAGTCTTCCCTTGGACTCAAGTCAGTCCGTAACAGTGACTGAGTTAATGAACTCTTTTCTCCATCTAGGGACTCCAAAATAGAAATAGAAATTTAAAATTTATGTTGCATTTATTTTCTAACTAAAATATGTATGATTACAGGATCTTACCAAGTGATGTAAACCAAGGTACAAATTATTTGCCCAACAGTTTCCAAATTACAATTTCTAGATCATGTTTTGTATTTTAGACAATAATTTTTTTAATGTGGCCACACAATGAAAAGTTTCCATGATTAGATAAAGGAAACAGCATTAAACTCTTACCCATGAAAATGATGCTCATTAGAACCTTGACAGCAACCAAGCATTTCAGAAGCCATGGTGGTACAGTAAGTGATTTGGCTGTTAACCAAAAGGTTGGAAGTTTAAATGTATCAGCCATTCATTGTAAACAGTATAGGAGAGTTCTACTCTGTCTTGTAGGGGCAATATGGGCTGAAATTGGCCCAAAGGCACCACTTAAAAAAAAAAAAGCTTATTTATTCTTGTTATATGTTACAGTTGATTACTATCATTATTCTTTTTGATGTTCAAATTGTTCCCAGACTGGCCATTTACTCTTGAAGGATGCTTTTACAAAAGGCTACAAATGTACACCAAGGTTCACTGCAGCTCAGTTCACAATAGCTAAAACTTGCAAGCAATAGAACTGTCCATCAACAGTTGGATGGTGTTTTACCATCCTACAGTTATCTGGTACTTATCTAACAGAAATACTGCAACTGGGTGGCTTTAACAGAGAAAAGTTTATTCTCATGAAGTCCAGTAGTATGGAAGTCAAAATTCAGGGTGCTGGCTTATGGGAGTGCATGCTCTGTGTTAACACTGAAGGAATGTCCTTGTGTTGCATCAGTCTTTTTTTGGTCAGAGAGCATCTCTGAAGGATGCGCTCTGCTTCCAGTGCTACTTTCCTGAAGGAATGAGGTTCCCAACTCTCTGCTTCTTTCCCTTTCCTTTTACCTCTTGTAGGATAAAAGGTAGTGCATGTCACATACGGAAACTCTCTTAGTGTGGGTATTAGAGTCCTATCCTATCTTCTCTAACTTCATCTAACCTGTTAACCACAGGCAGAGATAAGGACTAGGATTTACAGCATGGAAAAATCACAAAATGGAAGGTAGTCACAGAATACTGGGACCAGTCAGCAACATTTTTGTAAATAGAGAAAAGATTGAGGTTGTCAAAAATTTTGTTTTACTTGGGTCCACAATCAATGTCATGGGAGCAGCAGGCAAGAAATCAAAAGATGCATTGCATTGGGAAAATCTGCTGTAAAGGACCTCTTTAAAGTGTTCAAAAGTAAAGAGGTCACCTGACCAAAGCCACAGTATTTTTGATCACATCATATGCACATGAAAGCTGGACAATGAACTTAGAAGACAAGAAGAATTGATGCCTTTGAATTGTGATGTTGGAGAAGAATGTTGAATATACCGTGGACGACCAAAAGAACCAACAGATCTGTTCTGGAAGAAGTTCAACCAGAGTGCTGCTTGGAAGCAAAGAAGGCAAAACTAGACCTGACATACTTTGGACATGTTGTCAAGAAGGATCAGTCCTTGGAAAAGGATGTCATGCTTGGTAAATGAAAGGACAGCAAAAAAGCGGAAGACCCTCAATGAGGTGGATTGGCACAGTGGCTGCAACAATAGGCTTAAGGATAAAAACGGTTGTGAATATAGTGCAAAACTGGGCAGTGTTTTATTCTGTTGTCTACAGGGTTGCTATGAGTTGCAACTGACTCAATGGCACCTAACAACAACATAAGTTGTAACTGACTCAATAGCACTTAACAATAACATCTTATCTCTATCACAATAAAACCATCTTGAAAAAGGCCATTATTTCCTTTAAAAGGCAGATATTTCTTCCCCCAACCCCCCAAATCTGCTAATGTGACACAGTAATGACTTACAAGTGAACTTGATGTTTTTGATATTGCTGTTTTACCAGAACTCTTGTGTCAGCCAATGTCTCTATAATTTGTCAAAGACTAACATCATGGGCAGCATTGGCAATGAGCATCGCTACTCTGCTTGGTGAAATTGCCCTGAACCAAAGGGAAATTGTATTTTGATAAGACATTGTGGTTTACCTCAGGCTGAGACTCAGGTGTGGTAAACAATTTATAACATCAGAAATTGTGTTTACCTTACCACATGAAATAAAGCCTGACTCTTAGTGGTGTCGTTTTGAAGAAAGACTCTTTTTGAAAACCCACAGAAATATGGAAATTTTAAGTTTGATACAGATGTTCCTTGTATTTCCTGTGTGTGCATACCTGTGTGTTTGTGCGTGTCTTATTCATTTGTCTCTGGTGCATGTGTTTGCCCATTTTAGATTACATTAGTTCCTATGTTTCTCTGAGTGTGGCTGTGTGCATAAATTGCTCTATTTTAGATGTCAACATGCTACGTACGTAGATGTGTGCTTTGCTCTCTTGGATGGCGTGTGTGCTGTGTATCTGCATGCATACATTACTTCACTGTATGTCCATGCACATCATGCACTCCTCTACTATAGATAGTATGTGTGCATGGACATGTGCATTGCTTCATTGTGGGTGGCATGTGTGTTGTGTGTGTGTGCATGTACTTCTTACTTATGTATGGTGTGTGTGCATGTGTGCATTGCTCCACTGTGGATTTGTTTTCAGTGTATGTACGTTGCGTGTTGCATTGTAGTTGGCTTGTGCTGTATGTTTGTGTTCATTACTTCCTTATACATGTTGTGCCTCTCGTATGAATACACTTGTATTTTTCCATTGTAGACAGTGTGTACTTCTTTGTGTCTATGTTTCTCCATTGTAGACAATGTGTGTGTATGTTTCTTCACTGTAGACAGTGTATCTGTGTGACAGGGAGATTGCTGTGATGTATATGTACTTGTGTGTCTCCATTTTAAATGTGTGGTGTCTGCTGTGTGTGTGTGTGTGTGTGTGTGTGTTTCTCTATTTAAGTGATGTGTGTGAGGTGCAAATGGTTAATGTGCTTAGCTAATAACCAATCAGTTGGACACTGATGTACCCACAGGGGGCTTGGAAAAAAGACCAGGTAATCTACTTCTGAAAAATCTGTTGGAATGTAGTTCTATTCTGAGACATGAGATGATCTTTAGTCCAGATTGACTTCATGGCAATAATTATTCTGTTCTGCTGGAGGCTATGTGAATTATTCAGTCTTCTTTATTCATTGTTCAGCTTTCACATACATATCAGGTCTGGCAATTAAGTTCACAAACTGGCGACTCTGCCCTTGTGTTGGCAGCACTGTACAAATAACTTGATAAGGTTTCATAATCTTGGTATATCAAAGTCTCACAACTGTATTTGTGTCGACATGTAGTGGTTTCTTGCTGACTGGCATTCATTATTGTTGTATGTTTTTCTGTGCCATTGCGAGAATGTCAGAACTTGAATTAGAGCAATGAACAAACATTAAATATCTTGTTAAACTTGGCAAGAGTGGAAGTGAAATCAGGGAAATGTTAGTCCAAGTTTATGGGAATTGTGCCATGAAGAAAACAGCAGTGTACAAATGGGTTAAACGTTTTTCTGAGGGAAGAGAGAGTGTCACTGATGAGGAGAGGTCAGGGCAGCCAGTAATGAGCAAAAAGGATGAAAGCATTGCAAAAATTCATCAAATTGTGTGTCAAAATTGTCAGCCAACTGTGAGAAGCATAAGAGATGAAGTAAGCATTGATAGAGAAAGAGTTAGGAAAAGCTGGACTGAAAATCTTGGCATGAGAAATCTGTATGCAAAAATAGTCCTGAGGGAGCTCACAGATAAATAAAAGCAACAGAGAATTGAAACTTGCCAAGGTCTTTTGGGGAGGCAAGACAATGTCTGAGGCCCTGTTATCACTGATGATAAAACAGGTATACCAATTTGACTGTGAAACAAAGCCTCAAAGTGCACAGTGGAAGTTAGCCAATTCCCCACAACCAATAAAGTTCTGTCAGTGCAGATCAAGAGTCAAAACCATGTTGCCAATCTTTTTTGATACCAGAGGATTGGTCATTAGGAATTTGTACCAACTGAACAAGTGGTTAACCATGTTTACTATTTGGAAGTGCTGAAAAGGCTGCATGAAAAAGTTAGATGAAAACGCCAGCAACTCGTGGCTCTTGCACCATGACAATGCACTAGTTCAAATGTCTCTGTCTGTGAGGGAGTTTTTGACTAATAAACAAATACCTATATTGAAACACTCTCCCTACTTACCTGATATGGCCCCCAGTGACTTTTTTCTTTACCAGAAGAGAAAGGAAATATTGAAAGGAAGACATTTTGGTGACATTCAGGAGATTGAGGGTAACATGATGACAACTCTAATGGCCATTCCATAAAAGGAGTTCCAAAATGGCTTTGAAGGGTGGACTAAGTACTGGCATCAGTGCATGGTATCACAAGAGAGTTCTGTGAAGGTAATTGTAGTAATATTCAGCAGTGAGGTGTGTAGCACTTTTTCTATGGTGAGTTTGGGAACTTTAACTGTCAGAGCTTATATAAGGTAATTAACAGTATTTGAGTCTTAATTGTGATACATGTGAAGCAATTAATAGTATCTTTAATAGTACTCTTAATGCTACTAATTTCCTCATATATGGGGCAATTAAGAATATTATTAATTCCTTCATACGTATGTGGAAGTATACTTGGGTCAGGTGTAACTTAGCCCTGAAAGTGACATCTTGGCTTCTGAACACTTCAGTGGTAGCTAAAGCATAAAAACAACTGTGAGCATGGTACAAGACCGGGCAGTGTTTTGTTCTGTTGTGTGTAGTGTCAATGTGAGTTGGAACTGACTTACTGGCACCTAGCAACAACAACAAAAACAAAAATGACACTGAATTGAATGGCCCCAGACTTGCCTTTTAAACTATAGGGGAGAGGAGATACTTTTCCAATTCTTCTGTGTGGAATGGAGGTAAAGCCACTATAGAAATTTGCACATTTTTATGTTATTGTCAGTTCTTCAAATGGGATATGACTTTTTGCCTGCTGCCAAACCGAAGCAAGTTGTTCCACCAGCAAACAAGATTTAAATGTGCTTTATTAACAGACAAACTGGGAAACTTGGGAGATAGTGAGGATAGCTTCTCTGAAAGTGTTCCATTTGGGTTAAATTTCCAGTGGTTTTTACAGCCAAATTTCAGGGGGATTGGCATCTGAAAATTGTCCCAGAATAGTTAACAAGGAGTCACAAGATTTCTTTTTTCATGTGATTTCTTTTTTATTGCAAATTAAGATCAATTTTAGAGTCTATATCATGTTTCCATATAACACCCAGAATTTTCATCCGTAGTCTACTCTGTTGGTGAGTGGATTAAGTGTACGTCTGCTAACCAAATGGTTGGCAGTTCAAACCTGCCAGGCACTCCTTGGAAACTCTATAGGGCAGTTCTATTCTGACCTACAGGATTGCTATGACTTGGACCTGACTCTGTGGCAGTGGTTTGTTGTTGCTTTTTTAAAAATTTCATTCTAGTTGCCACCCCTCCTTGCCATGACAACACACTTCCCTTTCATTACATCCTATAGAACAGTTTCAATTACCCCAAGTTTCATTATCTTGCTGGGTTTTTGGAATAACTGACTTACTACCCACAGACAGGGAGAGGAATGCAGGCCTGCTAATCCAGTTTGGGGTGGTGATTGGGGCAGGGGATGAAACATGGTTTAATAACTTCAGTGACTTGTATGAGATTCTGATAGTCACCAGCAAGCCCATAGGTGACTGCTTCTTGAGGCAGACCTCTCTGTGGCAAGCATTTGAGAGGAAGGAAAGAAGTAAGGAAAGTGCCTTGAAGGAGAGTTCTCCACTAAGCAAGCAAGACTGTCAGTAACTGTAAATTAAAAGGCTTCTTCTTATACTCTAGGTCATGGCTAGGGGCTTCATAATGACTGCTGTAATTTAGGGCTAGTCTGTATGTTTATAGTTCTCTTTTCCTCTGCTTCCATAGTTTATGAGAAGAAAAATAAGCATATAAATTGGCCAGCTGCTGTTCGGAAACTTTCAAAAATGGCATTTACCACAAACTTTCAAATATCATATCAAGGACAAGGTATATTCAGTTTTCACCTTGTGTTGAAGTGGTCATTGCTTCATATTTGTTTCTGATGCCCTTGCCCAGTCATTGAAAGAGCTGTAAGATGATGAAGTAATTTCTCTTGGGTGTGCGTGGGACTGTGGGAGTGAATTTTATTGTTATACCATAAACCACATGCAGCTTGGAAAATTTCAGAGTCTCTTTTTGTTGTAATATTTTTCATTTTCATATATAGAAGGCAATATGTGCTTACCTGGACTCAGCTGTTTGGAACATCAGAGAACTACGAGATACTTGTCTTTGCTGTTTAAGCAACTTTCAGAAACAGCAGGAAAAAAGTGCTTCTTTTAAAAGACTTTATAAATATCTGTTTTGTGGCCAGCACTATGCAAATCATTGAGGAAGGTTTAAAAACTAAAGTGTTTAAATTCTGGTTGATACTATAAAATGCATGTATATGAAATAGTTAGAGGTTTTTCTTTCTTCATTATAATTAAATGAAAACATACATTCCCATATAAATTTGCATGTTCCCCTATATGCAGCTTCCACTGCTCTCCCTGCCCAGTAACAGCGCACTCTTCCTCTCTGCTCCATACATGTCCCATCTTCCCAACAGGCTCCTTTCCCGTCATCTCCACCCACCCCCCTTCCTCCAGTATGAGGTCAGCAGGATGATATCCTACAGATGCACAGAACTATAAAGTGCACTCAAGATACGTTCACTCTGTGTCGCCAAGTCCAATCCATTCCTGTCCAAACAGTGGAACTTCATTATGATTTATGGGCAGAGGCAGCAGTAGATGTCTCCATCAACTCGTGACCAGTTTTTCTTTCTTAATATCTTACTGATGTTCACAAAGAAATGAGTTTGAAGCTGTGTTTCTGAGACTGGTACTTTGTCATTTTGCATTATGTTTGTTACATGTGGTTGTGCACTGCTCATTTGTATTGCTGTATAGTTGTTTCTCCTGCTTCTGGCAACCAGTCCCCCAGCAGAGTAAAATGTTGCTGTATCATGCAGCATCTTTATGATCTTGCTGTGTAGTAGTTGGCTTTGTTATTGTATAGTTGATGGTTATTATCTCTGGAGTCTTCATTTGTGTAACCTCAGAGTCAAAATTTGAGTTGCTTTCATATTCCTTGTGGCCACACTCAAAAAATCTGAGTCACCTGATGGGTACCTTCTGAATTGGGAGTGAAAAGTTTCTCTACTTTCTTTAGGCTCTCACAGATGCACAAGTGTCCTCTTTTGCAGTCTAGTTAGTGCACTGCTTTTTACTTTACTGTGCCTTCCAATGGTGATTTCGTGATTTTAAACAGCTCCTCAGGTATGATATACTAAAATGCTGTTGAGTGTTTTGAAGTACAAGAAGTCCGTGACGTGTCTTACCTGTTAGATGACCTTCCTTCAGTGCTGTTGTCTGTGAGTTCAGTGTCAGCCATATATTTTGTATTAAATCAGGCATCTTTAAACAGAAACCCATAAAACAAATTTGTGTATTGATTAATTGATGTAAGTGCCGTGCCCAGAGGCTCACTGGATTCTAGCTGCATATGTCCCCCAGCAGTAACGGTTTAGTATTTGCCGATTCAGTGTTTCACACAAGTCAATTGTACCACATGCACCTATTCCATACCGTGGGAGAAAGTCATTGGGTAGCACAGGTGATTTGGGGTTGGGGATTCAAACGTACCCAGCAGTGGCTTGGATGAAAGGCCTGGTGATTTACTTCTGTAAAGATGATAATGGAGAAAAACCTTAAGGAGCATAATTCTACTCTGTAACTCATGGGGTTGTCACAAGTTGGAACTGGCTCCGTGGTGGCAGGTTTTGGTTTTGAATTTGTTGTCGAGGTTTGGGCTATGTCCAGTTTTAGTGGATGTAAGTTTATCGGTATGCATTTCTGTTAAGAAATTATAGTAACATAGTGGTTAAATGCTAACCAAGAAGGATGGCAGTTTAAATCTACCATGAACTCCATGAAAAGTTTGTTCTGTAGGGTTGCCGTGAGTTGCACTCAGCTCAATGGCAGCATGTTTTTGGTATGTAGGGAATATGGGTAGAAGCCCTGGTGGTGTGATGGTTAAGCACCTGCAAAGGTCAGTGGTGCAAGTACACCTGCAGTTTCCTGGGAAAAAAGATCTAGCAATTTGTCTAGAAAACTCTGTACAACAGCTCTACTCTGTTATATGAGGTCTGACAATTAATTACATTCATGAACTCATCCTAGAAGAAGTGCTTACATACCTTATTGCTGAGTATCACTATGGTCACCTTTGAAATATTCCCCTTGGGAAGCTCTGTGCCAATGCCAGCACCTAGTCTTCCTTTCAAAGAAATTTTGGAATTATTTTTCTGGAAGGGCCATCAGAATTGTCATCATATTATCCTGAATGTCATCAAAATATCTTCCTTTCAATATTTCCTTTCCCTTTGGGTAAAGAAAACAGTCATTGGGGGCCAGATTGGGTGAGTAAGGAGGGTGTTCCATGTTCCAATACAGTTCTTTCTTTCCTGGCTAAAAACTCCCTCACAGACAGTGTCATGTAAGCTGGTGCATTGTCATAATGCAAGAGCCATGAGTTTTTCTGGAAAACTTCAGGTCATTTTCATCTAATTTTTCATGTAGCCTATACAGCATTTCCAAAGAGTAAACTTGGTTAACTCTTTATCTGGTTGGGACAAATTCATTATGAACAATCCATCTGATACCAAAAAAAGTTCAGCAACATGTTTTTGACTCTTGCACTGATGAAAATTTTCGGTGGTGGAGAGTTGGCTAATTTCCACTGGGCGCTTTGACACTTTGTTTCAAGGTTGTGTTGTATACCTGTGTTTCATGCCAGTGATAATACAGCCCAAAACATCATCTTGCCTCTCCAAAAGGTCTTGGCAAATTTCAGCTCTCCTTTGCTCTTTTGTTTGTTGGTGAGCTTCTATTTAGGACCATTTGTGTTCGCACCTTTGTCGTGTCAAGATTTTCAGTTCAGATTTTCCTAACTTATTCTTTATTGATGTTTACTTGGGCTGCTACAGTTCCTACAGTTAGCTGACTCTGATGCACAATTCGATGAAGTTTTGCGATGCTTTCATCAGTTTTGCTTGTTACCAGCTGCCTTGACCACTCTTCATCAGTGACGCTTTCTCTC
Organism: Heterohyrax brucei; assembly: GCA_028571685.1. NCBI lineage: Eukaryota > Metazoa > Chordata > Mammalia > Hyracoidea > Procaviidae > Heterohyrax > Heterohyrax brucei. The sequence goes on along the minus strand of CM053167.1, from coordinate 13,218,159 downwards.
ACCTCCAAAAAACATTTAATCTATTTATATATTGCCATTTTCTTCATGGCATTATCCCTGTAAACTTGGACTAACATGTTCCTGATTTGACTTCCACTCTTGCCAAGTTTAACAAGAAATTTAGTGTTTGTTCATTGCTCTAATTCAAGCCCCAACATTCTCATAATGGCACAATAAAGCACACAACAGTAACAAATGCTAGTCAGCAAGACACCACCAGATGTTGACATGAAGACAGCTGTGAGATACTGATAAACTAAAGTTATGAAACCTTACCAAGTTGTTGTACAGTGCTGCCAAGGTAAATGCATGGTAGCAAGTTTATGAACTTAATTGTGAGGCCTTGTACGGGTGGCTATGAGTCACAATTGACTTGATAGCATAAACTGTCAGTTTTAGTAGATACCTACAGTTTTCCCAGTTGGTTGTACCTTACACTCCTACCATCAGTGGAGACATTCCACCTGTAGTAAATCTTCACCCTTGATGGTTAGGGAGCCAAGCAGAGAGCCAGTGAAGACAGGTTGAGTCAGTCTTGGGGAACAGAGAGCAATAAGGTGATGAGATAGTGGCAGGAGAGGAAGGGTAGATGGATGGTGCTTGCTCTCTAGATTGAAAAATTCATGAGCAGATGATGACCATGTTGTGCAGTGGCTTTTCTTACCGGGCATTTCACCGAGTGGCTTTGTTATATTTTAGTTAGACATCTTTTGTGAACTGATTTCTGTTCTTGGGAGCTCTTGTCTTCATTTTATTGCCCGAGTTTCAATGCGTGGTAAATGCTGATGCTCTGCTTGTAGAAGGGATCAAACCATCCTATCTCAGCAGGCAGGGAGATCAACTGAGATCTTGGATAGGCTTGCTTCTTAGCTCTTTTTCATCTCACTTCTCAATAAAGCTTTTTCAGATTAGGAACTGTTCTTAAGAAAGTCCAGAAAAACAGAAAGTCCAGAAAACAGTAGGTCGGTCAGTTTCTGCATCTTTTTATAAATGACTTGAGATTTTTGAGTTTTGTGTTCTTTCTTGTCTTTTACAAATCATAAAAATTTGCAACCTATCTTTAATCTGAGTTACTCTAGTCAGCATGAGCATGCTCATATCTCCAAGATTTTACAGGGAATTGCTCTGAAGGAGTGTAGTCTAATTTGACAGCTTTCAACCGCATATAGCTAATTAAATTTAAATGAATTAAAATTAATAATTAGAAGTTAAATAATCATAATTAAATAATTAGCAGAGCATACATTATTAATTAAAGTTACTATAATTAAGAGCCCCAGCAGCACAGAGTTAGAGGTTAAGAACTCTGCTGTTGATGAAAATATCCACAGTTTGAATCTACCAGCTACTCTTTTAAACCCCATAGGGCAGTTCTGCTTTGTCTTGTATGAGTCAGAGCCAACTTGACAACAACAGATTTAGTTTTATTCTTCTGGCTTATAATTAGAATTAATGTTAGTAACAGTAATAATGTTTCGTGCTCGTAGTATCCATACGTGGCTATCCACATTGGGAAGTACAGTACATTTCCATTGGTTCAGAAAGCTGTATTGAGCAGTATTAATCTGGACATTAAAATGCTGAAGCAACAAAGGAGAATTAGGTTACAAATGTACATGGGATATTCCATCCTGTTTTACTGATTACTAAATAATGTTTGGTTCATTCAGGACTGCATTTCTGCAGCAGCATTTTGTGTTCCTTAAGTATCTTATTTCAATTGTGTCTGGTAGAAGCTACCGCCATTCTGATTCTCTCTGTGTTTTCTTTTTCCTGGCTTTGAAATAAAATCTGATGTTCAGGCATTTCTCACAATGTGAAAAGCCATCACAACTTAGTACTGTAAACTGATTTCCTGTTCACGTGAGAACAAGTAACTTACCCAGAACAATGTCCCTTGTGCAGTTAGTGGCAATGAAGTCCTTTTTGGCCCAGCTGTAGCTGAAGGGCTTGCTGCCCCAAACCTCCAGTTGACCTGGAGCAGGAAGCCAGAAGAGCAACATCTTCATCTGTACCAATATAAGAATAGATTGTTTAGAGGATGGAGAAATATTTTTTAGATTAGGCAGATATTCTTGTTTCTGCTTGCCTTGAGAGATTTTTGCATGCTGTTGAAAATAGTCATTTATCCTGTTCGTCAAAGTGTATTCCGTATCAGAAACAAATTTCTGGAAACACATATTATTATGAATTGATTACTCCAACAGAATTCTTTCTTCCTCTTTTGGTTAAGAATAAAATAACAACAAGCTCCAGAAAGATGTCGTGTATTTTGGCCGTTTATTTACTCATTTATCAAAAATATTTCTTTTTTTTCCCTGTGTGTGCAAACTTTGTTCTTAAATTATGATTCAGTCAAAGTATAAAGCCCAAATCAATTTTGCATGCCCACCTGTGTACAGCTGCATCTGCTCTCCTCACCCAGTGACAGTACCGAAAATTTTCATCAGTGCAAGAGTCAAAAACATGTTGCTGAACTTTTTTTGGTATCAGATGGATTGTTCATAATGAATTTGTCCCAACCAGATAAACAGTTAACCAAGTTTACTCTTTGGAGATGCTGTATAGGCTACATGAAAAATTAGATGAAAATGACCTGAAGTTTTCCAGAAAAACTCATGGCTCTTGCATTATGACAATGCACCAGCTTACATGACACTGTCTGTGAGGGAGTTTTTAGCCAGGAAAGAAAGAACTGTATTGGAACATGGAACACCCTCCTTACTCACCCAATCTGGCCCCCAATGACTGTTTTCTTTACCCAAAGGGAAAGGAAATATTGAAAGGAAGATATTTTGATGACATTCAGGATAATATGATGACAATTCTGATGGCCCTTCCAGAAAAATAATTCCAAAATTTCTTTGAAAGGAAGACTAGGTGCTGGCATTGGCACAGAGCTTCCCAAGGGGAATATTTCAAAGGTGACCATAGTGATACTCAGCAATAAGGTATGTAAGCACTTCTTCTAGGATGAGTTCATGAATGTAATTAATTGTCAGACCTCATATAACAGAGTAGAGCTGTTGTACAGAGTTTTCTAGACATTGTGTTCCCCACCATGGCTGTCTCTGGTGGTGGCCAGGCACCATCTCGTTCTTCTGGTTTCGTGTTGCTACATACAGTCTTTCATTCATACGAGTCCTTCTGTCTCTTGGGCTCTTTTATTGTCATGTCTATGTTCTCAGTCATCATTTGTTCCAGATGGGTTGGAACCATTTGGTGTACCTCAGACGTCAGCTTGCTAGCTTTTAAGACCTCAGATGCCACTCACCAATATGGGGTGCAGAAGACTCTCTTAGCAAAAGACTGATTATGCCAGTTGTCCTCAATGTCCCCTGAAAACACAGTCCCAAGACCCCTGTCCTTGCTGCTGTCTACTTTGAAATATTGTGTTGAGTTTAGAAAACCTTTCAGTTTGTGGTGTAGTCCAGTTATGTTGATCTGCTCTCTACTGCATGATAACACTCTTTTCACCTAACCAGATTCCTGTTTACTATCTCCTCTATGACCAGCCCTCTCCCTCCCTAACTTTATAGCCATCAAAGAGTCTTTTTCTTCTGTATGTAAGTCTATTTTTGAGACCTTATAGCAGAGGTCTCATGTAATACTTGTCCTTTTGCAGCTGACTGCTTGCTCCCAGCATAATGTCTTCTAGTCGAAACCAGGTTATGAGATTCTTTCTAAAACCATCGTTGTTCTTTATCATTGCCTAGTATTCCATTGAGTATATGTACCATAGTTTATCTCTTCATCTGTTAATGGGTACCTAGGTTGCTTCTGCCTTTTTCCTATTGTTGGCAGTGATTCAATAAACATTTGTGTGCATGTATCTGTTCATGTGACCACCTTTATTTCTGTAGGAAATATTCTGAGCAGTGGGATTGCTGGATCATATGGTATTTCTACCTCTAGGTTTTAAAGGAAGCACAAGTTACTTTCCAAATAGGTTGTACCATTTTGCATTCCCACCAACAGTGCAGGAGACTTCCAGTCTACCACAGCCTCCCAGAATTGGTTGTTTTGTGTTTTTTGGATTATTGCCAACCTTGTTGGGCTAATATGGTATCTCATTAAGGTTTTGATATGCATTTCTCTGATGAGTAATGATTGTGAGCATTTCCTCATGAGTCTTTTGGCTGCCTGAATGTCTTCTTTGGTGAAGTGCCTATTCATCTCCTTTGACCATTACTGAACTGAGTTATTTGTCTTTTTCTTGATATTTTGCAGCACCTTGAAGATTATGGAAATCAGACATTGACCTGACACGTAGTTGCCAAATATTTTTTCCCGTTCTGCAGGTAGTCTTTTAAATCTTGATAAAGTCTTTAGATGAGCATAAGAGCTTGATCCTTAGTAGCTCTCATTCATCTATTTGCTCTTTTGTTTGTACATTGTTTGTTAGATTTTATAGTCTGTCTAAACCATGTATTAGAAATTCCATTTTTTGATCCTATTTTTTCTTGCATGATCATTATCATTTTAGGTTTGATATTTAGGTCTTTGATCCATTTTGAGTTAGTTTTTATGTAAGGTGTAAGATATGGGTCTTGTTACAGTTTTTCACAGATGGGTATCCAATTTTACCAACACCACTTGCTAAAGAGGCTATTTTTACCCTGCTTTACAACTTTTGAGCTTTTGTTGCATATCAACTGTTCGTAAGAGGATGGTGATATTTCTGAGGTCTCAATTCTGTTTCATTGGTCTATATGTCTCTTTTTTGTAGCACTACTAGGCAGTTTTGACTACCATGACAGTGTAGTAGATTCTAAGGTTGGGTAGTGTGAGGCCTCCCACAGTGTTTCCCTTCTTCAGTAGTGCTTTGCTTACCCGAGGTTTCTTCCCTTTCCCAACAAACTTGGTGATTTGTTTCTCTATCTGATTAAATAACGACACTGGAATTTGCAATGAGATTGCATTGTACATACAGATTGCCTTGGGTAAAACAGACATTTTCACAATGTTAAGTCTTCCTAGCCATGAACAGGTAGGTTTCTCCACTTACAAAAATCTCTTTCAGATTCTTGCAGCAAGGTCTCATAATTTCTCTATATACGCCTCTCATTTCTCTAGTTAGATTTATTCCTAGATATTTTATCTTTTGTGGGGCTATAGTCAAAAGCATTGATTTGATGCTTTCCTTTTTGATGGTCTCCTTGTTGATGTAAAGGAATTCTACTTGTTTACTTATGTTTACCTTATATCCAGATACTTTGTTGAACTCTTCTATTAGTTTCAGCAGTTTGTTTATGTTTCTTTAGGGTTCTCTATATATACAATCATATCATCAGCATCTTTGCAGATGCTGATCTCCATTTATTTTCTTTGTCTTGTCTGCGCTGGCTGGAACCTCTGGTACAATGTCAAATAGAAGTGGTCACCACGGGCATCCTTGTCTAGTTTCCATTCTGAGGGATGTTCTTTGAGTCTCTCTCCTTTCAGGATGGTGCAGGTAGTTGGCTTTGTAAAGATGCCCCTTGTTGCACTGAGGAATTTGCCTTTTAGTCCTATTTTGCTGAGATTTTTAACATGAATAGGTGTTGGACTTTGTCAAATGTCTTTCTGTATCAGTTGCTCAGCCTTGGAATTAGCACAAGTTGAGCCCTAATGTGCGGTTGACCCTGCTTCTCAGCTGACAAAGCTGTTGTCTTACCTGAGCCACCTCTTCTGCAGTGAATCAGTAGTATATATGGTACAGATGAGAGAAGAGAAGGTGGCAGGGCATTAGTACCCTCAGTTGCCAGCAGCTGTTAGGTTCTCTACATGTGGTGGTCCCAAGCACAGTCTCTCTGATGTGGCATATGCTGTTTACTTAAACGCCTCAGTTCAACAAAGTTGCCAGACTGTGCCAGGCTCACAGGCTCAGACTTCATCCCAGACTCCGGGTTAACAAAGAAGGTATCTGTACCTGTAGTCCACTCAGCCAATGTGCCAGCAGAAGTGGGACTCTATGTGCTGCTGCTTTACCTCTGAGAGAGGCAGTTTCCTACTTCCTGTCACCCAGCCCAATCTCACAACTCTATACCTGATTATGGGGCTCCCAGAGTGTCCACACTGCCCCATTCCATTATGTTTCCAGACCTCAGTTCTCAGAGGCAATTGAGGAGACGTTTGTGTAGCCTGCCAGTCTGGCCCAACCTAAAAATATTTCTTGAATGTTTATTATTTGCTGTTGCCAGTCGCCTTCTAGTCAGTTGATTCATGGTGACCATGTGTATGACAGAACAAAATGCATCCTGTGCCATGCTTATGTTGTTGCTGTGCTTAAGTCCCTTGTGGTCACCAGTGTAGCTGGGGTGCTTTTAAACATAGGGCATTTATCTACCAGCAGTGTGTCATGACTTAAAAAAAAAAAAAAAAACACTGTGTTTTCAGTGAAAGTTTACTTGGATAATTCAGTCTAAGACTTTCCATACGTATTGTTCCATGACATCAGTTATGTTTTACAGTATGCCAGCATTGTCATTATTTCCATTCTGGTTGTGCTATTTCCATTAATGCAGTATATTTGCCCTTCCCTTACCCCAACCTTCCTATTGTTCTTCAGGGTTAACTGTGACTGTTTAGTCTCATATATGTGATTTTTTTGAAAAAACTTATCACACACTGTTGATAGTGTTTATTTTATAAGCCAGTGTGTTATTTAGCTGAAAGGTGGCCTCCAAGAGTAGTTCCAAGTTTAAAGTGTATCTTGGGAAAACAGTCACTGGGTTTCCTCTAGTTTCTACCAGTCTGGTCTTTTTAAAGAATTTGAACTGCAGTTTTCTACCATTCTGTCTAGGATCATTTATTGTGTCCCAAGTCATTATCTTGTTCTTCTGATCTCAGGATAGATTAGAATGTGATTTTTATGGCATCAGGCTCCTGAAACTTTTGAGATCGATCTGTGACATTAGATTATTGAAAAGTCTGTGGAAAATGACACACAATCAAAGCGGCATTGTGGACTGCCATCTTTTAGTGGGGTACACTGCTTCTACCCCTCTGAGGTCAAAATCTGACGTGCAAAAACAGATTTGGTTGTCGTGCAATGACTATGCTCCCTTTGTTTACATCAGCAGTTGATGAATTTCTGAAGTGGTTTGAAGCCCTGTTTTTGTTCTTTGGTGTATAAATGGTGTGTTTTTCTTGATTTTCTTTTTTGGAGTTTGCCTTGTTTATGTAAGAATCCAGCCAATTTTTATATATTGATCTTCTATCCTGCCACTTCACTAAATGCTATTTGATTCAGTAACTTTTTTTGTGCAATCTGTGAGATTTTCTATGTATAGGATCATGTCATCTCCAAATACAGATAATTTTAGTTGTCAATTTCCAATTTTCCTTTCTTTCCTTATTGTTCTAGCTAGGACTTTTAATACAGTGCTGAATAAAAGTTATGATAGTGTTCACTGTCATCTCATTTCTGCTGTTAAAGAAAAAATTCTCAGGCTTTCTTTGAGAATAAACTTGTCTGTTTAGCATATAGGCCCTGAATTGTGTTGAGGAATTTCTGTTTCATTCCTGTTTTTAAATCAAGGAAGGGTGTTGGATTTATCACATGCTTTTCTGCATCTGTTGAGATGATTGTGGAATTCCCTTTGTTTTATGTCTGTGGTGAGTTATGTTGATTGATTCTGTAATGTTGAACCACATTTGCATTCTTGGTATGAATCTGTCCTGATCATGATGTGTGATTTTTTCTTTCTTTCTTTTTCAAAATATGCTTTGATATCTGTTGGCTAGAATCTTGTTGAAAATTTTTGTGCCAATATTCATGAGGAATATTTTATGTTCTTATCTGGCTTTACTGTCTGAGTGATGCTAACATAATGAAATGAGCTAAGGACCATCCCTTCCTTTTCTGTGTTTTAGAAGAGCTTGAGTAAAATTCATGTCAACTCTTCCACCAGTGTTTTATAAAATGCCATGAAGCCTCCTCAGTTGAGGCTTTTTGTGGTTGTTAGGAGTTTTGGGATGATGTTTTCAGTCTCTTGTTTTGTGTTAGTATAGGTAGTGTGTTTCTAAAAATTTCTTGTAGATTTTCAAATTCATTGAAGCATGATTTTTTTCTGTCTTGTAGTAATATTAACAATGCTCTTTATCTCAACTGAACGTATTGCAATGCATCTAGTTTCATGTTTCGGTTACCACATTTTTACAAAAGTAAAGCATGTCTACTACATTTGTAGGGGGGAATTATTGAGAAGGTGAGTTTATTTGTATAAACTAACAATATTTGCTTCTCATTTTTTCTCCTTTTTTAAAATCGGCCAGTGGTTTGTAAATTTTATTGATCCTCTCAAAGAATTACCTTTTGGTCTTGCTGATTATATTTTTTTTAGTTTTCTATTTTGTTTATTTTTGCTCTGAATTTTATCATTTCCTTTTTTTTTTGCCAACTTTATTCTTCTTTTATCCTTCCATTTCTATTTGCTCAAGTTGTCTAGTTAAATTGCTAATTTGGGACATCTCTTCTTTTTTTCCTTCCTTTCCTTTATTTATTGTGATCAAGTGAAACTGTACAATCCAATCTAAGTTTTCATGCCTGCCTATATGCAGCTCCTGCTGCTCTCTTTATCCAGTGACAGTACACTCCTGCTTTCTGTTCTATACGTTTTGTCAAGTTTTGAGTGACAGTTGGAAAGTCTAGTGTTGTCATAGTTAAATGCTGTGACTGTTCCGACTCAGCACTCGGCCCATTAACCAAAAGGCTGTCAGTTTGAATTTGCCAAGCGCTCCTTTGAAACTCTGTGGGACATTTCTGTTCTCTCCTCTCAAGTTGCTGTGAGTTAGAATCAACTTGATGGTAGTGTTTTGTTTTGTTTTTTTGGTAGGGGTGAAAGTTTCCATTGTGAATTTACTTCTCACTTAAAAATTTACATACAAATTGTTTTGTGACATAGGTTGCAATCCTTGCAATGTGCCAGCACTCTTCCCCTTTTACTGCTGTTTCCCATGTCCAATCTTCCAATTTTCCTGTCCCATCCAGCCTTCCTGTATGCTTTTGAGGAGATATTGTGCCTATTTGGTCTGCTGTACTTGAATGAACTAAGATGAATTTTCTTGATGTGTGTTTTTGTTAGTTTTATGGGCTTGCCTGTCTTTCCTTTGACTGAAGGGTAGGCTTCAGGAGTGGCTTCCGTTCCAACTTAGCAGGGTGCCTAGGGGCCATAGTCTCAGGGTTCTTTCTTTCAGTCTCTGTCAGATCAGTAAGTTTGGGTTTTTAAAAAATTTTTATTTGTTTATTGGTGAATTCAAATGTTGTTCTACATTTTTCTCTCGCTTTTTATGGCACCATCTGTTATGATCCCTGTCACAGTAGTGGAAGGTAGAAACTGCAGTTCATGTTGTCCCGTGGTCCTTTGGATTAACATTTTCCTTGTGTCTGGTGTTTTACATTCTGCTTTGCTCTGGATGAAATGGAGCCAATAGATACGTATTAGATTGCCACTTGCAAGCTTTTAAGATCCTGGACGCTACTCACCAATGTAGGCTGTGGAATATTTTTTTTGAATAAAGTATATTACGCCTGTTGAGCTAGATGTTGCCCAAGACTATGGTCCCCACAGCCTGCAGCCCAGTAACTTGGTCCCTCAGGGAGTTTGGATATGTCTGTGTAGATTTCATGACCTTGTACTGTATGACTTATGCTGGCTATCCCTGTATTTTGTACTGTCTTACCCTTCATCAAAGTTACCCATTATCTACTATTGATTGTCTGCTTAGTGTTTTTCCAGCCCCAGTTGTACCTCCTGTAGCCACCAAAAGTTACTTCTTTTCAAGTGTAACCTTTTTCTTGAGGTTTTACAGTACTGATCTCATACAATATTTGTTCTTTTGTAACTGACTTATTTCACTCAGCATAATGCCCTCCTTAGCGTGTGTATGTGTTTGAGTGACAGACTTCACTGCCAACACTTCTACACCAGGTGGTTACAGCAGCCCATTGTGCAGTGTGTGGGCTTCTCCTCAGCTCTGCTCTTCTCACCTCTGATTCCACCTACCTGTACTCTGTCAATTTCTGATTGAATTAGTTACCTGATTCAATTTCTTCAGAAAATAAACTTGTAGCCTCCTAGGGTGTGCATGCAAGAAGGATTATACGGGGGGTCCCACACATTCAATTTAAATATGCTTTAACTCTGTCTCTTTGTAGATTCCTGATAGTCTTCCAATAATTTTTCTGGCTTGGGTAGCTTTAGTCTGTTGCTTTTTAAATTTCAATGACAATTTTTTTCTTCAAGGTTTCTAATTTAGTTTTTCACATTCACCTATTCCTTTATTTTTGTGTTTCCTGCCAAACGTTGTTGACAAGAGTATATTGACTTGACTTTTTGTTTATGATCCAGCTTTCACATGCGTATGATGCAGTTGAAAATACCGTGGCTTGGGTCAAGGATGTTTTAGCCTTCAAGGTGACATCCTTAATTTGAATACTTCAAAGAGGTCCATTGCTACAGATTTTTCCCAGTGCAATGAGTCTTTTGATTTATTGACTGCTGCTTCCAAGGGCATTGACTGTGGGTGTAAGTGAAACGAAATCTTTGACAACCTCAATCCTTTCTCCATTTATGACAACGTTGCTTTCTGGTCCAACAGTAAGGACTGTTGTTTTCCTAATGTTGAGGTGCGATCCACACTGAAGACTAGGGTCCTTGATCTTCATCAGTAAATGTCTCAGATCTTCTTCATTTCCAGCAACTAAAGTGGTGTCATCTGCATAACACAGGTTGCTAATGACTTGTCCTCCAATGCTGATGCCTCATTCTTCTTCATATAGTCCACCTTCTCAGATTATTTACTCAGCGTACAGATTTTAAAGGAATGGTAAAATGATACAACCTTGGCACACACCTTTCCTGACTTTAAACCATGCAGTGGCCCTGTGTGCTGTTCGCACTACTGCCTCTTGATCCATAGACAGATTCCTTAACTGCACAGTTAGGTCTTCTGGAATTCCCATGCTCCACAACATTAGCCATAGTTTAGTAGGATCCATGCATTTGAATGCTTTTGGATAGTTGATAAAACACAAGTAAACATCTTTCTAGTATTCGTTGCTTTCAGCCAAGATCCAGCTAACATCAGTGATGATATCCCTAGTTTCATGTGCTCTTCTGAACCCACCTTGAATTTCTGGCAGTTTCCTGTCAATACATTATTATAGTCACTCCTATTATTGACTATTTTTACTTTTTCTTTTCTAACCCTTAATGTCATCTCACTTTCTTTCTCCTCAAACATCAGCATCAAAACGAATGGGAGAAATGCTTGAGGAATGATGTAAAGCTGCAGCAAAAACCCTCCAGTACATTTAAGAAATTCTTATTGAGCACATGTGCCCAGTAACCAACTTTTATGTGTCATTCTCAAAGTTTGAATGAAAGGAGATGTAGATTTCCCTTTTAGAGAGCTCACTATGTTAAGTGTTTCTGAAGTGACTGGGCTGCTCCAGGCTGTCAGCATCATTTAAACTGATGTAAATGGTGCTTTTGCCATGAAGAATACAATATATATCATACAGACTGTTCACCTGTCTGTGTGGCCATGGATGCTGTTATTTTATAACTTTTTTTCCTGAAAGTTAGAAGTTCTGGTTCTAATGTTAGCTTTGTCAAGGTCTCCCAGCTGCACAAGTTGTGTGGGTCTAACATCACCATTGCCCAGTGTACCTGCTGTCCAGGTTAAACTATATTGTCTGGATGAACAAGTTGAGGCATGGGTAAAATAAAAGCAGAATCTTGGGTAATTCAGTCAGTTTGTCTAACCTTCAAAGTCACTGTCTTAAAAGCAGGAAAACTACACTTGTGCTCTTTAAGGATTATTTTAGCTTTAACCATTTTTTTTTCTTACTACTCTACAAAAGAGAACAAGATGAAAAAACCTCCATAATGCTACATCATAAGTTAAATATTATCCAGTGATGACTTCTCAGGAAGTAGTTTTTGTCTAAGAAAGTATGTACGATTCCCTTAAAGATGGCGGACTACACATACATCTCCTCATTTGCCTCTGAGAACTAAGGACTGGAGTGATATTTGTAGGGAGCCATGGACATTTGGGGAGCCACCAGATCTGGTATATTTGACTAGGCACCAGAAGTGGACTAATTTTCCCCTCTCAAAGATGAGCCAGCAGCCATTTGACCTCCACTTCTGCTGTTTCACTGTATCGGAGAACTGCTTCTGTGAACAGCTGGTGACATACTTTCATTATCAGCTGGAAGGTGGAGTTTGCTGCTCCTGATGGCCTGTTTTCAGCAGCAATTTGGACAGCTCCCAGTTTGAGAGGGCTTCTGGGACCATTCTCTGCACGGAAATGAAGTTTACTTTTAGGGCTGAGAGGCCTATGTACTAGTTGGGAGAACTGTCTTTTGAAGGGCCCAGCAGATTTTACCCCTACACTTTCCTGACCCACATTGTAGGGTCAGCTGACAGCCCCCAGTATCTCAACAGATAGCCCAATGTCTTTATCACCCAATAGGCAGAGACTTCTGCCCCAGAGAGTCCACCTGAGGCAAATCACTTGAGTGTGTAGAGATAGCTGGTGATGAACTCCTCTCTTAGGGCTACACCTCAGCTCCTGTTGAGGTAACATCAGAGAAATCAAACAGCATCTAGGTGGAATACAGACAGCAGACCATAGTTATCCATTTAAAGAAGAAGTCCACTTTGACTCCAGAAAACTCCCAAAATAAAAATTCAAAACACTTCCCAGACAAAAAAAGCCTTTCTGAAACTATCATAGGTCGAGAACAAAAGGATTATACATAGAACCCTCTAGAGATTAAAAAAAAAAAATGCAGCGGAACAAAATGAAAAATTAAGTGAGCTATTTGAACTGATGGAGCATCAATGATCTGAAATACAGCAGATGAATAAGATAATTCAATCCAAAGCCAAAAGAGTAGAATTGAGGAGGTAGAAGTTAGACTTAGTGACCTTGAGGATCGAGCAACTGACAGCAATATTTATGAGGAGAAATCAAAGAAAAGAAATAAGAAATATGGAGAAGCACATGGGACTCTATCAAGAACAATAATTTACGTTTAAGTGGAGTTCCTGAACAAGAGGGAATAGATACCAATACAGAGATCATTGCTGTAGAGATGCTGACAGAAAACTTTCTTGAGATAATGAACAAAGAGAACACAGATATCCAATATGTGTATCAAACACCGCAAAAACTGGACCTCAAAAGAAAGACACTAAGACATATTACAATTGAGCCATGAGTGGGATCTGACTCAATGACACTTGGCAAAAGGAAGTATACATAGCTGCTTTAAAGGCAATAAGGCCCCCCAAAAGCTCACATGCCAAGGCAAATCCTGTAGGCTTCATCTGACTTCTCTGCAGCAATGATGTTGGCTAGAAAACAGTGGGGTGACACATTCAAAGCCCTGAAAGAGAAAAATTTCCAGCCAAGAATTTCCTGCAGAACTGTCTATCAAATATGATGGTCAAATTAAAACATTTGAAGTTTAAAGAGAAACCTAGAAACTTTGTAAAAATTAAACCCAAACTACATGAACTACTGAAAGAAGCTCTTTGCTTAGAAAAACAAAATCTTTAAATGTATATTTAAGGTGGTGATGCCACACACAGCACCCAGAATCCTGGTTAATTAGGGAAGCCACAAAACTCAATCAAAGCTACAATATTAAAAGAAGGGAATCAGTGACAATACCATGAAAACTGTGACACCATCACACTAAAAGAGCAATATACTACAGTAGTTACAGTCCTTTCAGGTGGAGAGGATGTTAAAAAGATATGCAGAAGTTAAAATTGGGTTTAAACTTAGTATGTTAACGAACACCATCAGTGTAGCTGTGAAGTAGAATAACAATGTAACATAGCAAAACAAGATCTACAATACTGGAGTCTCCACGAACTCAAAAACAACACTAAAAATTCAGTGCATAAAGAAGAATGACACAGAACACAATATTAATTTAAGAGCAATAGAAGAAAAAGTCAACATAAAAATAATGACATCAAAATGGTGGCACTAAACACATACCTATTAATAATTACACTGAATGTAAATGGTCTGAATGCTCTAATAAAGAGAAAGCAAATGACTTCCTGGATCAAAAGATGTGACCAATCTATGTCTTGCTTACAAGAAACACATCTTAGAATCAAAGACATGAACAAACTGAAAATTAAAGGATGGAATAATATACCAAGCTAAGAACATACAAAGAAGAGCAGGTGTGGCAATACTCACTTCAGATAAAATAGATTTTAATGTAAAATCTACTTTTGAGGACAAGGATGGTCATTATTTATTGCTGAAAGTTTCAATACTCAAGCAGGACTCAACAATATTAAATGCTTGTATGCCCAATACCAGAACATCTAAATACATTGAACAAACACTGACAACATTGAAATATGAGATAGGTCATGCCACAAAAATAGTTGAAGATTTCAACACTCCCCTTTCAGTTATGGTTAGATCATCTAGAATAAAGCTCAGTAAAGATACAGGTCTTATTGCAACAATCAACCAACTTGACCTTATTGACATATACAGATCATTTCAGCCATCAACAGATAAGTACACCTTCTTCTCCAGTGCACATGGAACATCCTCCAGAATAGATCATGTGTTAGGTCATTAAGCAATTCTCTACAAAATCCAAACCGTGGTTTACTACAAAGTATCTTCTCGGGCCTTAAAGCCGTAAAAGTTGAAATCAATGGCAGACAAATCATAAGTAGAAATGCAAACTCATGGAAACTGAACAACACTTTGCTCAAAAATCTTTGGGTGATAGAAGACAAAATAAAGGACAAAATAAAGAAATTTATGGAATAAAGGAGAATGAAAACACATCCTACCAGAATCTATGGGATACAGCAAAATCAGTGCTCAGACACCAATTATTTGTATAATTGCACACATCTAGAGAAAAGAATGTCCTGAATTAAAGAATTAACCCTGCGGCTTGAACAAGTATAGAAAGAGCAACAGAAAAACCATTCCAGCACTGGAAGAAAACAGATACTAGAGGTTAGAGCAGAACTAAATGAATTAGATTATAAAAGAACAACTGAAAAAAACTGACAAACCCCAAATCTGGTTCTTTGAAAAGATCAACAAAATTGGCAAACAACTGGTTAAACTTACAAAATAAAAACAGCAGAAAATACAAATAATTCAATTAACAAATGAGATGTGAGATGGTACGACAGACTCAGCTGAAATAAATAATCATTGCAGAATACTCTGTAAGTCTGTATTCCAGCACTGTTGAAAACCTAGAGAAAATGGATTTCTAGATTCATATCACTCACCAAGGTTAACACAAGGAGTAGCAGATTAACTTAGTAAATATATCACAAAAGAAGAGATTGAAAATTCATCAAAAACTGTCAAACAAAAGAAGTCCTGGCCCCGATGGCTTCACTGGAGAACTCTACCACACTTTTGGAGAAGAGTTAACTCTCATACCATTGAATCTATTTCCTGCTATAGAAAGGGATGGAATACTCCCAAATTCATCCTATGAAGCCACCACAACTCTGATACCAAAGCCAGGCAAAGAGCCCACACAAAAAGGAAAATTACAGACCAGTATCATTCATGAACCTAGATGTCAAAATCTTCAACAAAATCCTACCCAACAGAATTCAACAGCATATCAAAAAAAGGATTCATCATAATCAAGTTGATTTCATTCCAAAGATGCAAGGCTGATTCAACATCAGAAAAACAAGCAATGTGATAGACTACCGAAATAACACAAAAGCTAAGTCACCTGATTTTGTCAATGGATGCAGATGAAACATTAAACAAAGTCCAACATGCATTCATGCTAAAAACTCTCATAAAAGTAGGACTAGAGGAGAAATTACTTGATACAATTAGTGGCATCTTTCAAAGCCAACAGCCTTCATCATCCTGAGTGGTGAAATACTAAAAGAATTCCCCCTGAGAATGGGAGTCAGACAAAGATACTCACTCTCAACATTTCTACTCAACATTGTGCTAGAAGTTCTAGTCAGAGCAATTAGACAGACAAACAAATAAAATTGTCTGTATTGGCAATGAGGAAGTAAAAACCTCCCTATTTGCAGATGATACAATTGTATACTCAGAGAATCCTAAGGACTCTATAACTAAACTACTGGAACTGATAGAGTTCAGCAAACTATTGGGGTAGAAGATAAACATGAGTAAATCAGTAGGATTCCTTTATACTGATAAAGAAATCACCAAATCAATTCCATTTACTGTAGGCCCCAAGAAGATAAAATGTATAGGAATAAATCTAACTAGACAAATAGGGGACCTATACAAAGAGAACTACAAGGCTTTACTGCAAAACCAAAAAAGATTTTCAAAATTGGAGAAACCTACCATGCCCATAGTTAGGAAGACATAATATTTTGAAGATATCTATTTTACCTAAAATGATCTGCTTATACAGTGCTATTCCAAAACAAATTCCTTTGTCATTTTTTAATGAGATGGAGAAACACATTACCAGGTTTGTTTCGAATGGGAAGACACTACAGCTCAGTAAAACAATACTGAACAAGAGAAACACAATGGGAGGCCTCACACTACCCAACCTTAGAACCTCGTACAAAAAGAGACACATAGACCAATGGAATAGAGAGGAAACCCCAGAGATGCCACCATCCTCTTGTGAATAGCTGATATTTGACAAAGGCCCTAAGATTGTAAACTGCAGTAAAAACAGTCTCTTTAACAAATGTTGTTAGCAATTGGATATCCATCTGCCACATCTTAAAACAAGACATGCATCTCACACCTTACACAAAAACTAACTCAAATTGGATCAGAGACCTAAATATGAAACCTATAATGATACTCATGGAAGAAAAAATAAGATTAACGATGGATGTGCTAATACACGGCTTAGACAGACTTCAAAGTCTATCAAAGCACGATCAACAGAAGAGACAATAGATAAATGGAAACTACTAAGAGTAGTAGTTTTTGATTGTCCAAAGAATTTAACAAGAGTTAAAAGACCACCTGCAGAATGGGGAAAAAACATTTGGCAACTATACACTGGACCACTGTCTGATCTCCATAATCTTCAAGGTTCTGAAAAATGTCAGCAAGAAAAAGTTAAATAACCCAATTAATTGATGAGCAAAGGAGGTGGGCAGACACTGCACTAAAGAGGACATCAAGATAGCAAAAAGACACATGAGAATATGCTCATGATCATCGACTAACAAAGAAATCCAAATCCAAACTACAATGAGATTCATCTCACTCTAACAAGGGTGGCCATGATCCAAAAAAATGCAAAACAACAAATGCTAGAAAAGTCGTGGAGAGTCTGGAATTCTCCTACACTGCTGGTGGGATTGGAAAATGGTACAACCTCCTTGGATAGCAATCTGGCACTTCCTCAAAAAGCTAGAAATAGAGGTACCAAACGCACTTTGGTAATTCCACTTCTTGGAATTTATCCTTCAGAAATAAAAGCTGGCACATGAACAGACACATGTACACAAATGTTTATTGCAGCACAGTCCACAACAGCTAAAGGATGGAATCAACTCAGATATCCATCAACAGATGAATGGATAAACTGTTAGATATACTCAGGGGAACACTATGCTATGATATAAAATAATGTAGATTTTAGAAAATATCTCATAACATGGTTTCAATTGGAAGATACACTGAGTGAAATTAGTGCCAAAAGGTCAAATATTGTATGAGACCCCTGTTAGAAGCACTTAAAAATAGAATTTTCTACAGAGGAAAATAACTTTGATGGACATAAGGATGGGAGGTGGGGTTCAGGGTTTATCACAGATGAGACAGTTCATAGATGTTGGACATTTTATTCATTTACTGTAGTAAATAATTTAAAAAGAGAGTACATAAACCCAAGATGATCCTTATATTAATATTGTCATCATAAATATCTGTACTGTTAAGGTCTTTTGCCTTGGTAAGAAGATACAGAAACTCATCTGTTTTATTCTTAGGTGTGGAAATCTCAACTCAGATTTACAAGTCTTATAACTCCTTGTGTTCATTCACATGTATTCAGTTATTAATCTTCCCAATGATGAATCAGAATCCCTAATACAGAATTAATGTACACATTTATGCACAACTAATGTGTACATGTGTGTGTTTCTAGCATACAGTGTTCCATTGCAAAGGCAAGTTTGCTTTTTATTGCATTGGTTGCTAAGTTTTTCAAAGCTATGTATAATAAAATCTCACAGATTTAATTGAGAAATTGCTTCTGTTTTAGTCAGCTATGTGACTCTAACAAATACTCTAAATGTAGAAGTGGCTTTAAAACTGAATGGGTAGAAGACCCAGAAGGAATGGAGAACTGTTAACACTAAAGAAGCTGTGGATGGTGAGAAACTGCAGAGAACTAGTGGCTGCAGATGGACAGCAGCAGGACAAAACAGTGCTGGAGCCAACCCACACAGCGAGAGAGCTGAAAGTCTGTGTGCAGAGGGTTCCTGGAGGCAGAGGGTGCCTCTGGGCACTGGAATCAGAGGAGCTAGGTTTGCTGACCCATGGAGTAAGCAAGCTGAGTGCCTGTGTGCAGGAGGCTTCCCGGCAAAATCGGGTGCCTCTAGACACTTGAACTGATGGAATGACAGAGTTTTGGAATACTTGCCCCAGCAAGGTAGATGTAGGCCTGAGGCCTGGGCCGTGAGGTCACAGGAAGCAGAAGCTGAAGAGGCAAAGAGCAATGAGAGGCTGAGCTGCTTCAGTCTGAAAAGGTATGGCCATGACCTCTGGGTTTGAAAGCGTGGATCCATGGCTTCCAGTGTTTCTAAAGGTAGAATTGCCATTCAGCTGGACTTAGGGTGCACCTAAAGCCATGGGGCAGAGTTGCTGTCCAAGTGGTCCTAGAAGGCAGAGTTGTAACACAGGGCTTGGAGTCTCCACTCAAAATCCAGAGAGTGTGGCCAATCAAGGCTACTATGTAAAATGTCTCAGAAAATGGAAGATTTTTCTCAGAGCTTTGAGGGCTAAGGTAATGTGTTCTGCCAACTTGCTTGTTGTCTGTTTTGCCGTTGTACCGCTGTAGTCTTGATTCACCAATGTAGAGAAATTTTTGTGTTTCGGACTTGGAACTGATTAAAGACTTTTGCTATTATATGAGACCACAAGTTTTTCTATGACTTTTGTGATGATGGAATGAATGTGTTACATGTTTCAAAGGTATGGTTTACTGGGCACCCAAAGGGTGAGATGTCATGGATTCAATTGTGTCCTCCCAAAAATATGTGTTCAGCTGGGCCAGGATTCCCTGTATTATGTGATTGTCCTCCATTCTGCGATTTTCTGATGCTGTGAATCCTAATCTCTGCCTGTGGTGAATAAAGTGGATTATGTTAGAGAAGATTAGGGTGGGACTGTAAATCCTTTCACGAGATCACCTCCAGCTGTGCTGTAAAGGGAGTTTCCATAGAGTATGACTGGTTCCACCTTTTATCCTTTCATCCTACAAGAGATAAAAGGAAAGGGAAGCAAGCAGAGAACTGAGAGTCTCACACTATCAAGAAAGCAGCAACAGCAGTAGAGTGCATCCTTCAGACCTGAGGTTCCTGTGTCAAGATGTTCCTTGAACAAAGGCTGATGTAACAAGGACTTTCCTCCATAGCTAATAAGGGGGAAAGCCTTCCCCTGGAGCAGTCATCCTGAATTTGGACTCGTAGTCTACCAGAGTATGTAAAAGTAAGCTTTTCCTTGCTAAATTAATCCACTTTGTGACATTTCTATTGGAGCAGTGCTAGCTGACAACAGCAGCCATTGTTGTGTCTCATGAGATAAAATGGATCATGGGCGTGTCCAGGATGATACACATGTTAGGACTAGAATGGTAATGAAGGACTAGAACAGTAATGAAATCTGTCTTGATACTGTTTAGCTAGACACCAATCCTAATTCTTGACTACAAACATTTCTGTAGAGGATATTTTATGTTAAAATTTTTTTGCACTAGTTAAATTTGACGTATCTTTGGCTTTTGTAATAACAGTATTATAAGTCATGCAAACTACCTTTCATTGTTATATTCGGGGAATGTCTGATGGGGTGTGTAGGGTACAGGACACCCAGCACTTGAACAGAGGTTTCAGATTCACCTGGAATTCCGGTTTGTTCTGACCTATGGGATACATGATACAAGAACCTGTTTTGTAGGCACTGGAAAACAGACTTCTTCGGCACCATTAACACCAATAAAAACTAGCTGTGATTTACAGCAGCCAGTCATCAGAGGTTCAGATTTTGACATTGGGTGTTACAGGTTCAAACCTTTACCCTGTCTATTAGTAGCTGTATGAACTGTGCAGAACATCTTAGATGTCACTGAGCCCTAGTTTCTTGTGTTACAAAATGGGGACAATACAAGTGTGTTTGCTGGGAGATTGAATACAAGTAGTTTTGGGGGTTTAAGTACGTAATCCTAGTTGAGTATGTAGGATGAGTGTCTGGCCATAGGAAGTGCTTGGTAAATGCAAAAAAGGTAAGAGAAATAGCCAACTTGAGCCCTTTCTCTCTCCCACACCCCACATGCGAATCAAAACACAAAATGGCAGGATAACCATGACTGAGTTGCCTTACTTATTTTTTATAAGCTATTTCCTCTCTGAAATTAGGGGGTAGGCTTTGTTCTGGGGAATGGCAGTGTGTAGACTAGATGAAGAAAAGGCTGTAATATAGTCATATTGTACTTGGGTAATCGCCCAGAATACAGAAAGCCAATTTCATTTGTTTTAAATGATATTGGACATGACAGGCTGCGTTCCTTTTAGATACCCCAAATCACCAAATCCACTGCTGTTGAACTGATTCTGACTCACAGCAACCGCACAGGACAGAGTATAACTGCTCCATGGAATTTCCGAGGAGTACCTGGCAGATTCGAACTGCTGACCTTTCTGTGAGCAGATGTTGCACCAAACCCCTATGCTACAAGGGTTTTCATCCCTTTCAGAATTTTCTGGATTTTGGATTAGCTGAAGTAATTTCACAGACTGAATTATTCCTCTGTCCCCAAGCTCTTACACATTTGATTCCATGAATACACTTCAATAATTTGCCTAAAAGAGACCGGTGTCTTAAGCTAGGTTCCCTAGAGAAGTAAAGCAACAAAGTATGTATGATGTATATACCATATCCAGGCTGAGTTCCCTAAAGAAGTAAAATCAGTAAAGCATATAAAACCCTCCCACTCCCATCTAGTCAGGTCCAACTCATAGAGACTCTATAGGTTAGAGTGAAATTGCCCTATAGAGTTTCCAAGGTGCACCTGGTGGATTTGAACCACCCATCTTTTGGTTAGCAGACATAGCACTTAACCTCTATACCACCATGGTTTCCAGCAAAGAGTATAAATATGTACAGAGAGAGAGAGTGAGTGAGTTAGACTTATATCAAGGAAACAGCTCACACAACTGTAGGAGCTGGACTATCTCAAACCCGTGGATTAGGATAAAGGCCTCTCCCAGTTTACATAGCTGCAGGGTATGGTGAACCCTAGATTGGTAGGCTGGAGAGCTCGTCTTCTGCTCATAGGCTGTGAAGGTGAACCTACCCCAAGATCAACAGGTATGCTGCTAGCTCAAGTCTCAAGAACTGGGGGGTAGAACACAAGAGAAGCAGTTATTGGATCCACAAGTCACAAAACTTGGCAAAGTAAGCTGGAAGGAAGGAGACGGTGTAGGGTGGGGAGATGAAAGCTGAGGGGGTAGCCACAGGCCACACCCTGGCCAATACCACTCAGTGGATCCCATCATGGGACTTACCATAACATTATACCACTGCCAAAATCCTGAAAATCAAGGCACAGCCAAGTTGACAAAAATCTTACCCATCCCAACTGGCTATCTTGATAATAATTTCATCTTGATAAAAAAATTAGAATATAGCCTAATATAACAAATCTAGTTCCTGTGATTCTCTGTATGGAACATTTGTCTCTTAAAAACTCAAACTTGACATATTTGTAATAGTCTTTTTCACAGTCTTTGTTTCAATATTCAGTCTGTTAATATGAACGAGGAAAAAGAAAGCATGTATTAAACCCTTCTTCAATGTAAATATGTAAAATAACCTGTTTAATCCATTGTCACTGAGTCAGTTTTAACAAATAACAACCTAAGGACTGTAGAATTGTTCCATAGGGTTTCAAAGCAGCTGCTAGAGTCAAACTGACAAACTTTTGATTTGTTGTCGTGCTCTTAAACACTGCACCACCAGGGCTGCAGAATTTATCACAGATCACTAAAATTTTACCTGGGTATTTTTCCAAAAACTTAATTAATTAAGTTTAATAAGATTTTATTTGTAGGAAAAATGTAACCATGTTTTATTTAGTCATACTTTTGATTCTTTTCTTGTTGGTAACTAAATTTTGTGTTACGTAATTTTATAACTCATAGGAATTGTGGACAGACTAGTCTATGAAGTTTTGGGAAAGGCATATACACACTACCTTTACTGCCTTTATCAAAATATAACAGGAAAAAGGAACTGTGTGGGAAAACTTTGTTGGTTGCAAGAATAGGAAACTTAATTGCTGCACAAAAACACTCAATTTTTAGATTACAAAGAACTTATTTAAAAATATTTGTTTTATCCACTAAATAATAACATACTGGAAAGTCTGGAATTCTGGCAACAATTCCTTGCTGGTAAAATTGAGTGCTCTTCTGGGTTATCTGGTTGGGGGTATATGCATACATGTTTTCTAGTTACTGTGGCTATGTAAACAAAACATTCCAAAATGTAGTAGTCGAAAAGAGAGAGAATCCTTCATAATTGTTCAAGACTTCTGCAGATGAGGAATTTGGAGTTGATTTGGCTGAGTGGTTCCAGCTCTGGTTTCTTCCCTTCTGAAAGCAGTTGACTAGGTGATCTGAGGTTTGACGGGGGTTGGAGGATATGATTCCAGACGCTTCCAAGGTATTTTCTCCATTGGCAAGTTGGTAGCTCTCTGTAGCCTCTTCATACACTGCTGGTGTGTCCTAGTACGATAGGCTGCCTTTTCCTAGACAGAATGCTTCAATATTTTCTATGACCTAGTTTTGGCTGCCATCTTTCCTCTCTTGTATTAGCTATGGAGGGCCAGTCCTGGTTCAGTGTTGGAGTACACTTCTCAAGGGCATGAATTCCAGTTGGTGTAACTCGTTGGACACCATCTTGAAGGTTGGCTACAATGCTGTGCATGCTTTAACAAGCTACCTTTGAGAATGTGCTTGACAAATACACCAATTTTCCCATAAACTAGTGTACTTACATATATAAAACAAAGAATAGCTTAAGGTATGAAGAGTGATTTTAAAACAAAGAATATAAGAACCATGGACATGATGTACTTTTAAACAGAAGAAATGTTTTTAAAGACAACTTCTTGTTGAATGGATATAAGATTTAAAAATCTTGTGTATGTAACTGTTCTAAAATGTTGAGTTGTCCTTTTCTTGCTTGGCTGAGTACAAGTGAAGTCTCAGCCTGGGTTCTGTAAAGGAGTAAAAATACTGAAGCATATATATGTATACGTAAGTGTGTACATATATATAACACACACACATATATACACACATGTATAGACACACATATACACACACATGTGTGTACATATACATATGTATACACATATACACACACATATATATATTTCAAGAAGATGGTTCATGTAGTTGTGGAGTGTGGCAAGTCCCAAACTCATGGGTCACATGTTAGTCTGGAGGCTTTTGTTGACTTATGTGGCTGTAGGAGCTAGAAAGCCAAAACTGACAGGTCAAGTAATAGGCTACAGACTCACAAAACTGTAAGAACTGGTGAATCCCCAAACTGGCAGCTCAGATGTCAACCTTCTGGCTCATGCAGAATGAAGAAAGGGTAAGCTATGCCAGAGCATCGATGTGTACTGGATGCAGGCCACATGTCTAAGATGGAAACACCCAGTGCCAGCTTTTAATGGGCTGCTCAAATCAGATCACAAAATGGAAGGTGATTATGTAATAGCCACCAAACCTCAAGAATCATGGCTTAGCCATGTTGACACACAATCTTAAATATCACAAATGATAATTCAATTCAAGTCAACAGGTTGTTAGACACAGAATACAACTGCATGCACTTATGGTCAGATTATGAACACACGTTACCAAAGCCTGGGGTGTTCTGAATTTGTAAACTAGCTAAAGGGATCTGATATGTATCATATTCCCTGAACTTCTCTTTCTTCAGCCTTGACAGCTTCTGAAGGAGAGTGCAGGTGTCTGTAAATATGGCAGGAAAGCCCGAGCTACCTGCTCAGGATATTAGGGGATGTACCTAATACCTCCTTGTGAGGAACAACTTCCTGGTTTGGGGGAGCCTCTGTGACATGAGATATCTCATAAATTTGCCCTGTGCCTTCTCTGGAGAGCAGAGCAAGACCACATGCTCAGGAAAAAGTTTGCTAGAGAATAAGATTCATCAGAGGGAAATAAACTCTCAGCCTCAGGAATTCCCAGTGTCTTTGACTGGAGTGGTTAGTAGTAGTTTTATTATTTTCTTTGCTGCAGTATATCTTTTATTTATTTAAAAATAATTTGTTGTTTCAGTTATTTCAATGTTCATTGCAGCACAGTCCACGATAGCAAAAAGTTGGAATCAACCCAGATTCCCAACACCAGAAGAATGGATGGGTAAACTTTGGTATATATACTCCACGAAGTATTATATACTGATAAAGAACAATGATGATAGCAGGAAACATGTCTCAATTTGGTCTCAACTGGAGGACATTATATTGAGTGAAACTAGTCAGTGACAGAAGGACAATTATTATATTAGACCCCCACGATAAAAACTTAAAAGCATACTCATACGTGATAGAAGAGTCTTTGACGGCTACAAGGTGGGGAAGGTGGGAGAGCAGAAAGGCAAGGGGTGAGGGTTTAGATTAGATAATTATTAGAAATTTGGTAGGGTGAAATTGGTGACAATACGCATTAGTAAGAAAATCAATACTAATGGGACTTTGACACAACTTGTGTACTTCTCCTTTCTTAACCCAATATTGTAAGCACAGAGTATGTACACTTTCATTTTTTTATTTAATTAAAAAAAAAAAAGCAAAAAGTCAAGGAAAGAAAAGAATAAATAAATAGATAAAATAAAAATAATCTGTTGTACTTTAAGGGAAGGTTCACAGTGCAGCTAAGTCAATTTGCCATGTAAAAACCTGCACTCACACTGCTGTGACAGGACACTCCTAATTTCCACCCTGTACCTCCTGTAACCATTCAACAAACTCTTATACCCTTCTACTCTCTCATCTTGCTTGTAGAGAAGAGCTGCTCAGGACCCATGTCTTTTGCCAGGATCAGTCTACATCTTACAGTCCAGTCCAGTCTTTGAAGAGTTGACTTCCATACCACCTTAAGCTCTGGGCTAAGAGAGTCTGGGGACATGTCCTCAGGGCCTTCCAGTCTGACAGACTATCAAATGTGGTCTTGTAACAGAGTTCTAGTTATGTACACTCATTTTTCTCTTACTACATTAGGGACTCTAAGTTGTAATTCCCTATTGCGGCAGTCACTGATGGTGGCCAGACACCATCTAGTGCTTCTGGGCCCGTGTTGATGTAGTCTGTGTGTCATATGGCACCTTCTGTCTTTGGGTTCATATTTTCCTCATACCTTTGATGTCCTTCATTCTTCTCTGCTCCAGGCTGATTGGGACCAATTGATGCTACTTAAATGGCAGTTAGCTAGCTTTTAAGATCCCATGTACCAGTTACTAAAGTGGTATGCAGAATATTTTCTTTACTAAAATGAGTTAATGCTACTTAGTCTAGATATCCTGTGAAACCATGGTCCCCAGACCTCTGTGTCCTCTGTCCCTGCTTCTCTGTCCTTGAAAATATTGAGCTGCATTCAGGAAACCTTTTAGCTTTTGATAAAATCCAGCTGTGCTAAATTCCCTTCTATTGTATGCTGTCACTCCCTTCACCTAATTCAATGCCTATCAACAAATTAATCTGTGAAAACCATGGTGGTGTAGAGGTTACGTGCTGCAGCTGTTAACCAGAAGGTTGGCAGTTCAAATCTGCCAATGTTCCTTGGAAACTCTACAGGGCAGTTTTATTCTGCCTGTTGGACTGCTGTGAGTCACAATCAACTTGATGGCGGTGGGTTGGGTCTTTTTTTTTTTTTTTTTTTTTTTTTTGGTAACTGTGAATATCTTCTCCCCTCCACTGGTAACCATTCAAAGATTATTTTTTTTCTGTGCTTAAACCTCCTCTTACATCTTTATATAGTGGTCTCATACACTATTTGTCCTTTTGCAACTAACTTCACTAAGCATAATATTTTTGACATGGCCTCATGTTATGAGATGTTGCATAAGGTAATCATTGCTCTTTACCATTGCAAAATATTTCATTGTGTGATTATACCATAGTTGGTTTATCCATTCATCTGTTGATGGACACCTAGGCTGATTCCACTTTTCAACATTGTGGACAGCCCTCGTTTCTTCATGACATAGTGTAAAACATGGGATTGCTGGATCATGTGGTATTTCTAGTTCTAGCCTTCTAAGAAAGTGCAAATTGATTTACAAAGTTGTATCATTTTATATTCCACCAGCAGTTCACAAGAGCTCCAGTCTCTCCACATTCTCTCTGATATTTATTATTTCACATTTTTTGGATTAATGCCAGCCTTCTTGGGAATAAATGATACCTCATTTTAGTTTTGACTTGGATTTTTCTCATTGCTAGTTATCATGAGCATTTCCTCACGTATGCATTACACCACCTGAATGTCTTCTTTGGTGAAGTGCCTGTTTGTATCCTTAGCCCATTAACTGAGTTATTTGTCTTTTTCTTGTTGCAGTTTCGAAGTGCTCTCTAGGTTATAGGGATCAAACGCTGATCCCAAAATTCCTCCCAGTCTGTAGGCTGTCTTTTTGTCTTTTGGGTAGAGTGTTTGTATGAGCATAAGTGTTTGAGTTATAAGAGTTCCCAGTTTTCTATTATTTCTCTGGTGTTTCTCTATCGTTAGTAATGTTTTGTAGTCTGTTTATGTAGTGTATTAGTGCTCCTAGCACTAACTCCTTGTCTCTATTTTTTCTTCCAATATCTTTATTTTTTAGATTTTATATTTAGATCTTTGGTCTGTTTTGCATTAGTTTCTGTGTATGGTGTGAGATATGGGTCTTGACTCATTTTTTTTGACAGATGGATATCTACTTTTGTCAACATCACTTGTTGAAGAGACTTTTTCCCACTTCATGGACTTTAGGTCTTTGTCAACCATTAGCTTCTCGTAGACGGATGGTATTATATCTGTGTTCTCTATTCTGCTTCGCTGGTCTGTGTATTTGTTTTTGTAACTCTACAGGCTGTTTTGTGGCCGTGTAATTTGTTCTAAAGTCAGGTAATGTAAGGCCTCCCACTTTGTTGTTCAGTAAAGACTTATTTATCTGAGGGTTCTTCCCTTTCCTTGTGAAGTCGGTCATTTCTTTCTCCATGTCATTGAAAAATGTCAGTGGAATTTGTATTAGGATTGCATTATATTCTTAAGTCATTTTGAAAGAATAGATGTTTTCACCCAAAGTCTTCCTATCCATGACTGAGATAGGTTTCTCCACACATGTTGGCCTGCTTAGTTTCTTGTAATAGTGTCTTATAATTTTCTTTGTAGAGGTCCTTTACATCTCTGGTTAGATTTATTCCAAAGTATTTTGTCTTCTTGGGGGGCTATTTAAATGGTATTGAGCTGGTGATTTCCTCTTTGATGGTCTTTTTGTTGACCTAAAGGAATCCAAATGATTTATTTATAAGTATCTTAATAACATGCTTAACTCTTCTGTGAGTTCCAACAGATTTGTGTGTGTGTGTGTGTGTGTGAATTTTTTAAGTTTCTCTCTGTGTAAGACTGTATCATATGCAAGTGGAGACACTTTTACTTCTTTCTTACTGATTTGGATGCCTCTTATTTCTTTATATTGTCTGATTGCTCTGGCTACAACCTCCAACACAATGCTGAATAAAAGTGGTGAAACTAGGGCTCCTTTTTGGGTTCCCACTCTCAAAGGAAATGCTTTCAATCTCTCTCCGTTCAGGATAATGTTGGCTGATGGCTTTATATGAATGCCTCTATTGTGTTGAGGAATTTAGCTCCTTTTATTTCTATATTGTTCTGAATTTTTACATGAATGGGTGCTGGACTTTGTTGGATGTCTTTTCTGTATCAGTTGATAGTATCACATAATTCTTATCCTTTGTTTTATTTATGTGGTTGAGTGTGTTAATTATTTTTCTAATGTAAAACCATCTCTGCATCCCTGGTATAAATCTCACTTTGTCATGGTGAACTAGTATTTTTATTTTTTTAATATACTGTTGAGTTCCATTGGTTAGAATTCTGCTGAGGATTTTTGCATCAAAGTTCTGTAATTTTCCTGTTTTTTGCTC
The DNA here is from genome assembly GCA_028571685.1 of Heterohyrax brucei. Lineage (NCBI taxonomy): Eukaryota > Metazoa > Chordata > Mammalia > Hyracoidea > Procaviidae > Heterohyrax > Heterohyrax brucei. Next base: position 13,189,712 of record CM053167.1, on the reverse strand, counting down.
CCTTTAGCTGGTTTTGTATCAGCATTATGCTGGCGCCATAGAATGAATTTGAAAGTATTCTGTTGCTTTCTATGCTCTGAAATACCTTTAGTAAAGTGGTATTAACTCTAGCCTAAAGACTGATAGAAATATTCAGTGAAGCTGTCTGGGTCTGGACTTCTTTTGGTTGGGAGTTTTTAAATTACTTTTTCAATCTCTTATGTTGGATTTATTAAGTTATTCCACTTCTGTTTGTGTTAGTTTGGGTAGGAGATGTGTTTCTAGAAATTTGTCTGTTTTCTCTAGGTGTTCAAATTTATTAGTGAAATTTCTCATAGTATTCTGTTATGATTCTTTTAATTTCTGTTCGGTCTGATGTGACATCGCTGTCTCATTTCTTACTTGAGTTGTTTCCTCTGCTGGATTTCTTTGTAAGTTTAGCCAGTCATTTATCAATTAAGTTAGTCTTTTCAAAAAAACAGCTTTTAGTTTTGTTAAATCATTCTAAATCATTTGGTTCTGCTCTAATCTTTATTATCCGTTTTCTTCTGGAGTCTGATGAGTTTGTTTATTGTTATCTTTCTATTTGTTCAAGCTGTGGGATTATTTCTCTTCTTTGTTCCCTTTCTTCATTCTGGATGTGTACATTTATAGAGTTAATTTGACCTCTGAGCACTGCTTTTGCTGTATCTCATAGGTTCCTTTAGGATCTGTTTTCATTCTCATTTGATTCCATAAATTTCTTTACTGTGTCTTTGATTTCTTCTTTAACTCATGAATTTTTGAGCAAAGGTGGTGCTCAATATCCAGAAGTTCAAATTTTTACCTATTTTTTTCCTCATGTTGATTTCAACTTTTATGGCTTTATTGACCAAGAAGATGGTTTGCAATAGTTTAATGGTTTAGATTTTGTTAAAACTTGCTTTATGACCTAATGCATGATCCATTCTGGAGAATATTCCATGTGAACTGGGAAAGAAGGTGTACTTTTCTGTTGTTGGGTAAAAAGTTCTGTATATGACAGTGAGGCCTAGTGGATTGAGTATTGCAGTAAGCACTTCTGTATCTTTGTTGAGATTTTTGCTGAATGATCTGGCCGTTACTGAAAGTGGAGTGTTGAAGTCTCCTACTATTACTGTGGAGTGACGTCGTTTTTTCAGTAGTGTCAGTGTTTGTTTGATCTATTTAGATGCTGTGGTGTTGGGTTCATAAATATTTGATATTATTATATCTTGTTTATGTATTGAATCTTTCAGCAATAAACAGTGGCCACTCTTGTCCATTGTGATAGATTTTATGTTTAATTCTATTTTATCTGAGATTAGTATTGCCACCTCTGCTCTTCTTTGCATGTTGTAAATTGGTATGTTGTTTTTCCATTCTTTGACCTCTAATTTGTTCTTATCTTTTAGTCTAAGGTGTGTTTCTTGTAAGCAACATATAGCTGGATTGTGTTTTGTAATCAAAGCTGTCAGTCTCTGTCTCTTTTTTGCAGCATTCAATCCATTTATGTTCAGTGTAATTATTACTAGGTATGTGTTTACTGCTGTCATTTTGGTGTCTTTAGTTTTGTGTTGTTGTTTTCTGCTATGAGTTGTTTTTCTTTATGGGTTTACTTTCCATTGTTTTGGGTGTTGGTTTTGTATTTATTTAGACTCTTGTATTTTTTTTTTTAATGTAGAATTGTTAGTTTGCTTTGTGGCTACTACTTTGATCCCATTAATGTTCTCGATTTAAAACCAGTCTTTAATTTCTAAATGTCTCTTTTATTTCCTCTCAATCTGAAAGGGTTCTAAGTACTATAATATATCCCTCTTTATAGTATGATGACAGCATAGCTTTCATGTTAAGATCTCTGCTTCCCTACTTTTACTATTTTAGCTTTGATTGAGCTTTGGGACTTCCTTGAGAAGGACTCTAGATGGTCTGTCTTGCACTGCACCCTTAAATATACAACTGATGTTATTGTTTTACTGAAAGAAGGGATCCTTTCAGTATTTCTTGTAGTTTTGGTTTGGTTTTTGCAAAGATTCTAAGATTCTGTTTGTCTGAGAATGTCTTAATTTCACTGTCATATTTGAGAGACAATTTTGCAGGACATGTAAGTCTTGGTTGGAAGTTTTAATCATTCAGGGCTCTGGATGTGTCATCCCACTGTCGTCTCACCAACATGTTTTCTTCTGAGAAGTCAAATGAAAACTTACATGGCTTCCCTTTGTAGGTTAGATTTGCTTTAACCCCAGTTGCCTTTAAAGGCTTCTCGTTATGTTTATATGATTATAATATGTCTTGAGGTATTCATTTTGGGGTCCAGTTTCTGTGGCATTCGATAAGCATCTTGAATGTCTATGTTCTCTTCTTTCATGATGTCAAGGAAGTTTTCTGCCAGCAACTCTCTCTGTATTTTCTGCAGTCCTTCCCTGTTCAGGAACACCAATTATTTATGGATTACTCCTCTTGACAGAGTCCCACATGCTTCTTAATGCTTCTTCACTTTGTTTCTTTTCTCTGATTTCTCCACATAAATACTGGTGTAAGTTGCCTTATCTTCAAGCTTACTAATTCTGCATTCCAATTCTTGCATCCTGTTCTTTTGTCTTTGCATTGAATTCTGTCTGTAATTTTATTACTGATCTCCTGGATTTCAACTCATTGATGTTCTAGCAGTTCATACAGCTTGCTTAATTTTTCCATTTTGTTCTGCTGCATTCTCTTTAATCTCTAGAATGGCTCTATCTATAATGCTTTCGTATTCTCCCTCTGATAATTTCAGAAAGGCTTCTTCCCCTGGGAAGTTGTTTGAATATTTATTTCAGAAGTTTTCTGCAATCATGGTTGTCTGCTTCTTTAAATGGCTATATATCAATTGTTGTCTTCACCTTCCAGAAACTGTTCAGTTTCTCTGTTGTTACAGCAATGGGAGCGATGGTGTGGTTCTAAAAAGACAGTAAGAGGACTGCTTGATTGGTCATCATCCTGTGCTCTGTTCTCTAGATGCAAGTGACTTATGTATAGCTTCTCTGGCAGTATAGATTCTGTCAAGTCCTGCAGTGTTGCTGAACTTAGTTGCTGGCCCCAGCTGGGCCCTAGTGGATGACAGACCATGCCTTCTGTCTTCTAAAGGTGGTGAGCTACTTGTGGGAACTCTCTGGAGCCACACTAGTTGAGACTATCACGTAGCTCATGGGAGAGATGAGAGAGGGTTGCCATCACACTCAATCACCAGGAACCACTGTGTTCTCTAGATGGGCTTACAAACTGCTTTTTCTGCTGAGATGGGTGCTGTTCAGTGGCAGTCAAAAGCAGCCCAGCACTCAGGGGTGGCATGCCCCACCTCCTCACTGGCAAAGATGTCACCCTACTTATGTAATCTCTCAGGGTTGCGAGCTGATGCTGCGACATGGCTCAGTGAAGGGTGGTGAAAATATCTCCACCAGTCAACTGCCAGTCACCTTTGTAGTTCTTTAGCTGCTTTTAACTTAAAAGCCAGTTCTGCTGGGAGAGGCATTGACCAGCTGTAGCTGATAGCATTTGGGCCTTCAGAGGTGGCAGGCTCCACATCCTAACAGACAAAGATGGCACCTCACTGGCAGTCAGTAGACACTATACTGTGATTTAAAGAAGTGAAGCATTAGAGCCCCACCACACGTGGTCACCAGTCACCACTACTTTCTCCATGTACAATTTTGTTGAAAACAGCTTGTCTGCTGCGAGAAGCACTATTCAGACAAACACTGTTGTTCAGTGTGAGAATTAGCCTTAGGTGAAGCTGAATCCACCTTTCAGCTGATCAAGATTGTGTCCCATCTGATCCACCTCTTTTACAATGTGTCAGCAGAATTTATGGGACAGCCCACAGTAGAGAAGGGGAGGGGCACTGGCATCCTCATCTGCTTACCACTGCTAGGTACTCTAAACATGGGTCTCCCAAGCATCATCTCTCTGCTATGGGACATACTGTTCACTTAGGCACTGCAGATCAGCAAAGAAACTGAACTGTGCCAAATGTACAAGTTCAGCAGACCCAGGCCTAACCTCCCAGCTGACAAAGATTGCACCTGCAATCTTCTCAGGTGCTGTGTCAGCAGAGACAGTACTCACTGTGCCACTATCTTGTCACTGACAAGGTATTTTCCCCATCCCTGTTGCACAGTCCAATCTCATGACCCTACACCTGATCTTGGAGCTCCCAGAATGTCCGCATTGCTACTTTCAATTACTTTTCTAAGCCTTGGTTCTCATATGGAATTGAGAAGATGTATGTCTAGTCTGACTTCTTGGCCCCACCTGAAACTTTATTTTTAATGATCTAATAATAATGTGTCTTTCAGATGACTGAGTTAGATGTGCAAGTGTGAATATATATATGTAACTTTTTTTAAATTAGATTTTTGGAGGGATGGAGTCTTGTTCAGTCTCTTCTTGCCAGAGGCTTATTTTTTTCTAAGTTCTTTTTCACAAAACTCAGAATTCCTTTCTCAGGACATCATATTTTTTGGCTCAAGTTGTAAGCAGACAGTCTGTAACTTAAAAACAAACAAACAACAACAACAAAAAGACAAAACAAACAAACAAAACTTCTTGTTTTTCGTCTTTTATGTCTCAAAATATATCAGCTATTTATAGATATACAAGCAGTTTTCAGGTCAAGCTCTCTGAAAAGTTTGAATTCTCATACATTAGGGGCAATAATACTTTCCACACAGAAACACAAAATTTTATTAAAGGCAGTTACTTTGTTAAAAGCTGCAGATAGGAAAAAAAGGGATGGAGTTTTTTTTTCTCCACTATTATTTAATCCACAATTTTGTTAAGAAAAATCATTTAAAATGTTTTGTGGACATGTAAATCAATACACTTAAGCACAGCTAGTTTCTTTCTAAAGTGCCTTGTTTATGTACTTCCTATCTTCCTAGAGGCTGAAGAAGTGTAAAGATTCATATTTTGTAGAAGTAATTTTGCAGATCTGTAAGATTCCAAAGAACTTTATTTCTTGATCTATTTTTCTTTTCTCTTCTGGCTGAAAACAGTCTTACACAGATCCTTTTTCTTTTTACCTTTGGCTACAGTAGTAGCTTAGATATCTTCATGTCCAATTTAGTCTCCATATTGCTGTGAGAATACAGGTTTTCATATTGTAATTATCTAATCTCACCCTGTCTTTTTCAGTATTTGATAACACTTCCCTTTCCATTTGAGTGAAATTCCTTGTACTTGCCATTGGTTATTGTCTAAAAAGCCTGTCCCTATAAAACAGTGCAGTTAGCAGATAAGCCAGTAGTTGTACTCTTGGGCATGTATCCATGAGAAAAGCAAACTTACGTTTGTACAAAAACTATGACAGTATTCATAGCTTGATCTGTAATAGTCCTGAAGTTAACAGTTTTCCTCAGGAGGGAAATGGTTACATAAATGTTGATATTACTTAACAATATAAGGGAATAAACTGTTGATAACTCACAAGAACTTAGATTTATCTCCAGGGAGTTCTGCTGACTGGAAAAAGCCAATCCCAGAAGTCACATATGGTATGATTCTATTTAGGTAACATTCTTGAAATGGGAAAATGATTATCAACCAGTAACAGATTTGTGGTTGCTGGAAGTTAAAGCATATTGGGCTTGGGAGGAAAGTGAGTGAGGGTACAGAAGCGTAGCATGAAGGATCCATGTGATGATGGAAACATTCCGTCTTCACTGCAGCATCATCAAGAACCTAGTTGTAACATTTTTAGTAGCTGTGACTTGACCAAGGTCGCCTAGACTGCTACACTAAATTCCATTACCTCTCCAAACCAGATCAACAGACTCATGTTCTTTTACCTGTCTCTGGGGAAGTAAATCTACCTTCAGGGAGGTGATGAATTCATATTGTTTGATGAGATATAAAGGAATCCTGTGACTCTCTGTTCTATCCTGTGACAAGGTTTGACAGTTTCAGGATGCAAATCCCTTTGCAATCTGGCTATAAAAGCAGCTGGAATTGTAACTGAAGTAGGACAGTTTTTGGAGAAGTTATTGCCGCTGTCCCCTAAATTTGTGGGCTTGTCTGCTGATAAAGTATTGAACCTTTTTTCTTGCCTCTGAATTTTGCTGTCAGTAACAGGTGGAATGAACTTGGTTTAACTCTGCAGTATTTCTGGTGACCACAGTAGGACTTCAGAGATGCCCTCCAGTAAGTTCTTTCCCAGGGCAGAGCCAACTTTTCTCTCCTCCAGTTTTCTATTACATCTCTAAAAACTCCCAGTGAACAGGCAGATAGCTGGTGTGGAGATTAGAAGAACTCCCAACAGGACACTCTGTGTTGATATCAAAGACCCAGCTGCTCATACCACACTGTCGGGAGCCGTGGGTGAGCCCCCAGGCCCCGACATACAGGAAGCTTGTAGGGCTGAAAAAGCCCGCGCACGCGAAAAACTTCCTGCCTGATGTCACTGCCTTAGTCCTATGTATATCCAATCCCCAGCCGACAACTACCTCACTCCAAATGTCACTCCATCCCTACGTCACTTTATCCCTCCCTTTATTCCTACCACTATAAATATACCTCATTTTGATAATAAAACGGGGCTTGATCAGATTCTTGTCTTGCCTTCCATTTTTCCGCCTTTCCTGCTTTACTTTCACAGGCTCTCCCTCGTCCTTTCGTTGATTTGTCCCGCGGGCCGGGGCAAAACTGGCGCCTCAATGTGGGGCCCGAGGTACGGAGCTGCTGAAAGAAACCCACCACGGAGAAGGAAGTCCTGGCCAGGCGTCCTGAGCGACCGCACCGGGTGTGAGCTCGCTCGACTGAAGTTTCCACGGGAAAAGCTGCCCGTGAGTCAAACTTGTCCTGATCACCGCGGGAGTAGCCGCCCTGCGAGTTTGGTCTGAAGAGGTAAGTGGTGGCTCTATATAGACATGGGACAGGAATTAAGTTCGCATGACTTGTTTCTTACCGGCATTGAAAAATCATTGGATAGGCGGAAAATTAAGGCGAAAAAGAAAGACTTAGCTCAGTTTTCTATGTTCCTATCAGACATTTGTCTGTGGTTTTCACAGGAAGGCACCATCAGCCCGCAAATCTGGAAACGGGTTGGAGATTGTCTGAATGACTATTATAAAACTTTCGGACCCGAGAAGGTCCCAGTCACTTGTTTTTCTTATTGGAATTTGATAAATGATGTCCTCCAGAGTTCTCATAATGCTCCTGATGTTCAACATCTCGCCCAGATGGGTGAAAAGGTTATGAAAGAACGGTCCCGTCCCCCCTCAGTTTCTCTTGATATTCCAGAAAAACCTCAAGCCTTTGGAACACACACACCCCCGCAAGGGAGTCATACTGACCCCCCCGAGGGGCTTCACCCGTCCCTGAGAGCTTTCATTGATAAACCCGATTCTAACGCATTGTCCCCTGAGGGTCAGACCACTCTTGAAGAAAATGCTGCTCATTACCATGAGAATGCCTACCCCTATACCTTTACGGCCCCTGCCTTTCATAGACCTCCTCCTCATCCTCCGGACCCTCCTAACTTGACTGCTCCACCCCTTGGCCTGGAACCCAGCTGTCCTCCCCGATCGACTGAAAACTCCCTCGATCAGGATATATCAACGCTAGAAACACTTGTAGCTCGCAGACACAGACAGTTAGATCTCCAAAAGGAGCTCCAAGCCCTTGAGCAAGAGCTTAACTCACTCTGCCTAGCCCAGGATCCTAAAACTTGATCCGGGAACAATGTGTCAAAAGGTGCCCCAGGCCGTCCTAGGACTCTCCTCACCTTTCCGGTAACTCGTAGCCAGCACGGGCAGATAGAGACTGAAATAGAGAGTGAAGAAGAGCAGGAAAGCCCTGGGATAGAAGAGGAAGAAACTGAGAATCCTGATATAGATGCTGTCCAACCTGACAGCCTTAGCCCCCAGAAATATCGCCGCTTAAATGTGAAACATGTTAAAGACTTAAAAGCGGCTGTCAATAACTATGGCCCGACAGCCCCTTACAGTATAGCATTGCTTGAGAGCCTTAGTGACCGATGGCTTACACCTAATGATTGGCATTTCTTGGCTCGGGCCTGTTTATCAGGGGGAGACTTTGTTCTCTGGCGTACCGAATTTGCTGAACTGTGCCGGGAGACGGCCCAGCGTAACGGAGAAAGTCGGACCTCCCGCACCTGGATGAGAGATAAACTCTTGGGGAGGGCTCCATATGACACCAATGAGAAACAGGCAAATTTTCCCCCTGGTTTATTATCACAAATACAAAACGCCGGCCTTAGAGCCTGGAAACGTCTCCCCCCCAAGGGCGCAGCCACCACCTCATTGGCTAACATCCGCCAGGGACCCGATGAGCCGTATAGTGAGTTCGTCAGCAGATTAACCGATGCTGCCGAAAGGCTAGTGGGAGAAGGTGAGACTGGCAGTGCCTTTATCAAACACCTTGCCTTTGAAAATGCTAACCCCTCTTGCCAAGAAGCCCTACGACCTCATCGCAGAGGAGATCTCTCCGATTATGTCCGACTTTGTTCGGGTATTGGAGCCTCTCATGCTATCGGCGTTGCCATAGGAGCAGTGCTTAAGGGCTTGAACCCCAGCTCATTACAAAAAACTTGTTTTAATTGCAAGCAGCCTGGCCATTTTGTGCGCGAATGTTCCCTGGGAAAACAAAATCGTGGGCCTCCCACCTCAGTGTGCCCCCGATGCAAAAGAGGCAAGCATTGGGCTGTAGATTGTTATTCCAAAACTGACATCAACGGTCAGCCTCTCCCCCCGAAACAGGGAAACTCCCAGCGGGGCCAGCCCCTGGCCCCACCCTTGGAACAGAACCTAGGGGCAGTCAGGTTTGTTCCCCAAAAGCAGACACAGAGACAGGTTTCAGCTCCCTCTGTCGCGCCACCCCTGGAAGTGCAGGGTTGGACGTATGATCTGCCATCAGTGCAATACTAACCCCTGAACAGGGCATTCAGGTCATTCCTACAGAGGTCCGAGGACCATTACCCCCAGAAACGTTTGGATTGATAATAGGGCGTGGCAGTTCCTCTTTGGCTGGTCTTCAGATCCTCCCAGGAGTCATTGACAATGATTATACAGGACAGATATCTCTTTTAGCTTCTGCCCCCTCAAGGCCGGTATCCATACATGCAGGTCAAAGAATAGCTCAAATCTTGTTGCTCCCTTTATTACCCACACCCCATAGGCATTTAGTTCCCCGGCGGCCTGACGTTGCCTTCGGGTCCTCAGATGCATATTGGATACAACCAGTCACACCCAATAGACCAAAACTTACTCTCCAGTTAGATGGCAAAGCCTTTGAAGGAATAATGGACACAGGAGCTGATGCTACAGTAATTTCAGCTAAATATTGGCCTTCCAACTGGCCCTGTGAGACCTCAATAACTCATCTTGAAGGCATTGGTCAGTCTGTCAATCCTAAGCAAAGCTCAAAAATTCTTACTTGGAAGGACTCTGAGGGTAACTCAGGACAAGTTCAACCTTACATTGTTCCGGATTTGCCTGTTAATCTGTGGGGTCGTGATGTCTTATCCCAGCTGGGGGTCATCATGTGTAGCCCAAATGAAATAGTTACCCAACAGATGCTTAATTTGGGCTTCCTACCGGGACAGGGATTGGGAAAGAATAATCAAGGCATGAAGCAGCCTCTTCTTATAACGCCTAAAAATAATCGTTCAGGCTTGGGAAGCGAAAATTTTTCGTAGTGGCCATTGACTCCCCTGCACCCCACGCTGATAAAATTAAGTGGAGATCTGAGTCTCCAGTGTGGGTAGATCAATGGCCCTTGACTGAGCAAAAACTCGCAGCTGCCACAGAGTTAGTGCAGGAACAGCTGGCTGCTGGACATTTAGAACCAACTACCTCTCCTTGGAATACTCCTATATTTGTGATAAAAAAGAAAAATGGGTCATGGCGACTCCTTCAGGACCTCAGAGAAATTAATAAAACCATGTTTACAATGGGGGCTCTCCAACCTGGACTCCCCTCCCCCATCGCCATTCCAGCTAATTACTTTAAAATCATTATTGATCTCAAAGATTGCTTCTTCACTATCCCTCTTCACCCACTTGATAGAGAACGCTTTGCGTTTAGCCTCCCAGTTATTAATTTTAAAGGACCAATGCAGCGCTATCAGTGGAAAGTTCTCCCTCAGGGCATGGCCAATAGTCCCACTCTGTGTCAAAAATTTGTTGCTCAGGCTGTAGACCCTCTTAGGCGTCGGTGGTCTTCCATTTATATCATTCATTACATGGATGATATTTTACTGGCAGGGGCCTCCAGCTTAGAGGTACTTAGGTGCAGTCAGGACCTAACTTGCCAACTAACTTCCCTTGGACTTCAAATTGCCCCGAACAAAATACAACTTGCTGACCCTTATTATTACCTCGGTTTCGAATTGAATAATGATCAAATCACCACTCAAAAGCTTCACTTAAAAACCTCTCATCTACACACACTTAATGATTTCCAAAAGTTCCTGGGAGATATTAATTGGCTCCGACCATACCTCAAACTTACAACTGGGGAATTAAAACCATTGTTTGATACTCTACATGGAGATGCCAGCCCCCTCTCTCCCCGCTACCTCAATCCGGAGGCAAAAAGGGCCCTTCGCATTGTTGAAGAGGCCATACAGCAACAACAGGTTACCTTCATAACTTATAAACAGCCCTTTGCCCTTATTGTCTGTGCCACACTACATACACCCACGGGGGTTTTGTGGCAGAATGGCCCTCTCCTGTGGATACACCTATCCTCCACCCCGACTAAAGTTCTCCTCACCTATCCCTCCCTGGTGGCCAAACTTATAAGACTAGGCCCAGAAAAAGCCGCCAGCATTTCGGCAGGGACCCTAATCAACTTATCCTTCCTTACACCAAGGAACAAACAGACTGGCTCTCTCAAAATGATGATGACTGGGCAATTACCCTAGTCACATTCCAGGGTACTATAGATAACCATTATCCTTCACACAAACTCCTCCAGTTTGCCCAGAGGCACCCCTTCATCTTCCCCAAAATAACATCTACTCAGCCCTTGAAAGGAGCCTCCCTGGTTTTTTCAGATGGATCTTCCTCTGGTATTGCCGCGTGGGTTATAGACTCACAGGAAAACAGTGTCCAGTCTCCTTACAGGTCTGCCCAGCTTGTAGAGCTTTTCGCTATCTTACAGGTCTTCACAATACTACATGATGTTCCCTTCAATCTTTACACCGACAGTGCTTACATAGCTCTCTCAGTCCCAGTGTTGGAAACTGTTCCTTATATCAAATCATCTTCTAACGCTGTGCTTCTTTTTCAACAACTTCAGGCACTCATCCTAAAAAGACAACACCCCTTTTTTATTGGACACTTGCGTGCCCATACTGACCTTCCAGGACCCCTCTCCGAAGGCAACAACCTTGCAGATAAACAAACACACTTGGTCCTCTCAGCTACCCTAGAGCCCATTACCAAAGCCCAACAGGCTCATGCTCTCCACCACCTCAATGCTCGTACACTCCGCCTTATGTTTAAAATTACCAGAGAACAGGCGAGACAAATTGTTAAAAACTGTCCTGCATGCGTAACTCTTCTGCCTCTCCCCCACCTAGGGGTTAACCCAAGGGGTCTGCTCCCCAATGAAATCTGGCAAATGGATGTTACCCATATTCCTGAGTTTGGTAACCTCAAATATGCCCATGTGACCATTGATACCTATAGTGGGTTCCTCCATGCCACCCTCCACAGTGGTGAGGCCTCTAAAAATGTTATAGCACATGTTCTCCAATGTATTGCCATCATGGGGAAGCCCCAACAAATCAAAACCGACAATGGACCAGGATATACATCACAAACCTTTAAAAATTTCTGTGGTCAATTCCAGATCAAACATGTAACTGGCATTCCCTATAATCCTCAGGGACAGGGCATAATAGAGCGAGCCCACCAGACCCTTAAGTATACCATATCCAAACTTAAGACAAACACTGTTTATTCCACTAAAGGTTCCCCTCGTAACCTCCTAAATCATGCATTGTTCATCCTTAATTTCCTACAATTAGGTCTTAATGAAAAATCTGCGGCAGATCGTCTTTGGCATCAAGAGACTAAAAATCAATATGCCAAGGTTATGTGGAAAAATCCCATAACCCACAAATGGCACGGTCCTGATCCGGTTCTTATCTGGGGAAGAGGCCACTCATGTGTGTATGATACTGCAGATGGGGCCCCTCGGTGGCTACCTGAACGTCTTGTTAAGCCCATCAATGATAACCCCATTTCCAGGGAAAATACCCCTGAGAAGCCTTCTCCTCTTTTGTAGGCTGTGAAGGCCGCCTGTGTCCAGCATTGCTGGAGTGAAATGCTGAGAAAACTCTGCGATATGGAAGTCAACAATCCATCACAGATAAGCTTTTTAACCTTCTTGTTAATCATTTTTCCTACATATGAAGGATTTGCCCCTACCAACCCCCATGCTCCTTTTTAGCCTTAAATGGGCTGTTATAAACCTAAATGATAATTCCATACTCTATAATGTTAGTGACACCAAACCCTTAAACACTTGGTGGCCTGACCTTTCCTTTTGCCTTAAAGATGTCATCCCACGCATAAAAGAATACGCCTCTAAACACGTGTGCAACTTCGGGCTTTATGTTTGCCCCAACTATAATAAAGGCGCTCACTGTAGGACAATCGATTCCTACTTCTGCGCCAAATGGAGTTGCGTTACCTCAAGTGATGGAAATTGGAAATGGTCCACACCTTCTTCAGACCTCTTAAGTTTCTCCTTTACTAAGTATTATGATAAAATCAAAAGATTTATTTCCTCTAAACCATGTAACAAAGACAGATCATTCAGGGATCATTAAGGACACTATAACTAACCTCAGAGAGCGATTAAATCAGAGACAACGAGAATGGGGAAGCAGCTCAGGACCGCTTGATTTTAACTTTACCGGAACTTCATGGCTTACTAATCTACTTCTCAGTTTTGCTGGCCCTGTTTTAGGAATATTACTGTTCCTGACCTTCGGCCCTTGGGCATTCAGAAGAATAACAAACCTCATCAAACAACAAATAGATGCTGCACAAGCTAAACCTATTCCAGTTCACTACCATCTCCTGGCAGTTGACGAAGCTTATGCCATTGAAATGGGGTACCCTAGCTTCCTCCCCACGGGGACAGCATGAAAAGTAGAGGCATGCTTACCTCCTTACCAATCTGGCAAGAGAGATATGGGTACTGGTGCGAGTGCGAAGCAAAGCATTGCAAGGGAAAGTTAACACTAACTCCTCTACGTTTCCCTGGGGCACACCTGGCTTGCATAGAGGTTGGTATCTATCTCAACATCAAAACGGCTCTGCCTCTCCTCCTCAAAAGATACCAAGAGCCATAAGTTCTACACGGAGGAGCCTTGGTCAATACCCCCTCGCCCAGTTAAAGCCCACCTCCCATTAATTAAAACAAAAGGGAGGAGATGTCGGGAGCCGTGGGTGAGCCCCCAGGCCCCGACATACAGGAAGCTTGTAGGGCTGAAAAAGCCCGCGCGTGCGAAAAACTTCCTGCCTGATGTCACTGCCTTAGTCCTATGTATATCCAATCCCCAGCCGACAACTACCTCACTCCAAATGTCACTCCATCCCTACGTCACTTGATCCCTCCCTTTATTCCTACCACTATAAATATACCTCATTTTGATAATAAAACGGGGCTTGATCAGATTCTTGTCTTGCCTTCCATTTTTCCGCCTTTCCTGCTTTACTTTCACAGGCTCTCCCTCGTTCCTTCGTTGATTTGTCCCGCGGGCTGGGGCACCACACCAGTAATTCTGGCCCAGATTGGTGAAGGTCCCTACCTGTTCCATTCAAAGGCGGAGGCCCATAACATTTTTGTGAGCTGGGTCAGATATTTAAGAGTCAATATGGCGTCTGTCACAGGAAGACTGCTGTTACAAGGTTTCCATTACAAGAGGGTATGCAAAACAGGCAAGGAAAGCGTCCGCCCCTGCAAGACAAACTCCATGCAATGTGAGGAATATATTGTCCAGACATAACACCTCTCATCTGCCTGGACTTCTGATATCCTGTTAGAATAGAAAGCAGATTCTTCAGCCTTCTCTCCTTTCCTCCTATCCTGTTCATCTTGATCTTGGACACCAGGAATTTGGAGGAGTCCCACTTGTCGGCCTGGACAATTGAGTCTGGATGTGCAGCTTCTGAATGCTCTGAGCAGTGCTGTCAAGAATCTTTTTCTTGGACCCTTTGAAAGATGCCCATCCACACCCAGCATTGATTCGCTAATCTAAAAAGGTTTGAGTGCTTTATTCTGGTTGTGCACAGAGAAGTCATGTTCTCATCAGGGTTCAAACTATCTGTCTTGAAGCCATCTATCTGGTAAGGAATGTCTGTCCCAAATAAGAAAGATTTCTCTGTGTTGAAATGAGGAAGGGCCCGGTAAAAATTGGAGGTATTGAAGAAAGCCCCAGGAAACAACTTAATAGCAGAAAATATCATAGAATAATCTCACCTTTGTCTTACAAAACACTGTCACAAGACAAGCCTGGGGGCAACCTTGCAAGTGACAGCCTGTAAGTGACCCCTAGACCTTGACCACATTTTACAACTAATAGGAGTTAACCAATCAATGTAAAGGTCAGTTCACCCTCCCTACTTTGCAATCCCACGACTTAAATACTGGGCGCTGAGGAAGCTCGTGGTCGCCCCCTGCTCTGTGTAGCTTGGGGTGCGTCCCTGGTGCACCAGTATTTTTCCTATTGGGCATATTTTTTAATAAAATGTAATCTTTAAAGTAACAGTGTCGCTTCTTGAAAATCGCGGACCCTAACATTTGGGGGCTCTCCCGGGATTTCAAGAGCGACCTCCGCGGCCGGCCGATCTGGTTTGGACCTCACCGGTGAGTCTGGATATTGTCTGTCTGTGCTCGAGCCCGCATCTGGTTTTTGTTTTGTTTCTTCTGTGACCGGTCTGTGTCTGTCTGATTGTGTTGTTTGTCCTGATTGTTACTTTTGCCTCCATGTCTGTGTCTGTTCTGGATATTGTCTGTCTGTGCTCGAGCTCTGGTTCTGGGACTCACTAAGAGAGAATCTGGACGCAGAACTGATCTCTTGAGTCGGAGGCTGGGGGATGCCTCAGCTCTCCATCTGGGCGGGCACCGCTGGTTCCTTTTTTGGTTCTGCGGCCTGTAAATCCCACATCTGGTTTTTGTTTTGTTTCTTCCGTGACTGGTCTGTGTCTGTTCCATTGTCTGTTTGATTGTGTTGTTTGTCCTGATTGTTACTTTTGCCACCATGGGGCAATCTTCTTCTCACTCTGTAACACCCCTAGGCCTATTCCTTAACCACCTTCAGATTTCCAGAAACGAGCCCGAGACTTCGGCAAGGTGCAATCAGGAAAACTCTGCACACTTTGTAATCTGGAATGGCTGGCTTTTGGTACTGGATGGCCACCCAAGGGATCCCTAGACATTAAAACAAACCCACTCTGTTTTTCAGGTCATCTTTGGCGATCCGGGTCACCCTGACCAAATGCCATACATTGTTGCTTGGCAAGACCTCCTCAGGCAGCCACCTGTGTGGCTGCAACCCTATGTTCCCCCTAAACAACCTCCTACAACCCTGGCGGCTCAGGGCTCCTCAAAACCCCTGCCAGCTTCCCTTCCTCCGTCTGATTCCTCTGACTGAGTCTCCCACTTCCCTACCCCCCTGTTCCCGTTTCTCCTCCTGCCGCCACTGGGGCTGAGGGAGCCAAAGCCAGTCTCTGTGGCCTGTATAGGGTCCCTGCAGACCCTCCAGTCCCGACTGCTCCCCGGACACCCGCCACTTCTGCAGCACCACCTTCCTCTGATCTCCAGAGCCCAGCCCATACCCACTCAGGTCGATCTTTTAAACCACTTATAGAAGCCTCCCTCATATTTTCCCCTTGTGAGTTATAGGGCACATGACTGAGGCTGGGACCCCCTTCTTCGTCTATACTCCTTCTACAACCTCTGATCTTTACAATTGGAAAATGCAGAATCCCCCTTTTTCTGAAAAACCTCAAACCTTGATATATCTCTTAGAAACCATCTTTGTAACACACCAGCCCCACTTGGGAAGACATACAGTAACTTCTCCAAGCCCTCTTTACCACTGAGGAGAGGACTAACATTGTTTCCCTAGCCAGAAAACACGTGCCACGAGATGATGGAAACTTTACTTGTGGTTTAGATGAGATTAACCACGCTTTTCCCCTGACCCGCCCAAATTGGGACCCAAACACCACTGCAGGTAAGCAGCGCCTAACTGTCTACTGCCAGATTCTTATGGGGGGGTCTCCGGGCCGCCGCTGGGCGCCCCACAAATTTGTCTAAAGTAACACAGGTAATTCAGGAACCCTCAGAATTCCTAGCAGCCTTTCTGGAATGACTGATGGAGACATACCGCACAGATACTCCCATTGACCCTGAGTCTCCCAAAAATCAACGGGCCATTAAGATAGCCTTCGTGGGACAGTCAGCTCTGACATCAAAAGAAAAAAAAATACAAAAAATAGAAGGATTCGAGGGAAAGAATCTATCCGAGCTGAACCGCGAACTACCAGAAGACAAACAAGCCAAAAAGGTAAGCAGAATCCTCCTGGCAGAAGCCCAGGGCCACACGCCACTGCGCCCTTGGGAGAAGAAATCGGATCAGACGAGGAAGCCAGGAAAGCCTCCCCTGCAGAGAAACCAGTGTGCTGCTACAAGGAAATTGGACATTGGAAGGGTGAGTGCCCCTAAAGAAAGCCCCCTCCAAAGGTTCTTAACCTAGAGGCCTGAGGACGTCAGGGCTCACCAGGCCCGCCCCCGAGCCCAGGGTAACCTTAAAAATAGGGGGACAGCCAGTAGAATTCATGGTCAACACCAGGGCTAGCAACTCAGTTCTAATTGAACCCCTAGGACCTGTAACTGAAACCAAAACCCTAGCACGAGGAGCTACTGGGGTTAATGCCTACTCATGAACTGACGAACGATCTGGGAGCTAAGACTGTTTCCCTCTCCTTTATAGTAATGTCTGAATGCCCGTACTCTTTACTTGGAAGAGACTTGTTATCAAAAATGCAGGTGACTATCTGCTTCGCTGGGGATCATGCTTACCTGACACCCCAAGTCAATGTGATAGCCCCTTTAGAGAAAGAATACAGATTTTATGATGGTTCTGACAGGGGCCCCTGCTCTATCCTCGTGATATCAGTGAATCAATTGATCAAAGAGATTCCTCAGGTTTGGGCTGAAAACAACTCCCCAGGGCTGGCCAAACACCAACCACTGGTTATAGTGACTTTAAAACCATCTGCCAGCCCGATTCAGGTGCCACAGTACCCCATTGTGCCAGAAGCAAAGAGAGGGATCAGGGCCCACATTCAAAGACTCAGAAAACATGGAATACTGGTGCCCTGCCAGTCACCCTAGAATACTCCTCTCTGCCGGTGAGGAAGGCAGGAGGGCTGGACTCCAGACCAGTCCTAACCCATACACTCTCCTGAGCTCTCTGTCACCAGAACACCGGGTGTACTCAGTGCTGGATTTAAAGGATGCATTCTTCAGTAAACCTCTGAGCCCGCAGAGTCAGCCCCTCTTCACCTTCGAATGGCAGGACCCAGAAGATGGCTCCAGCGGGCAACTGACCTGGGCTGCCTGCCACAAGGGTTCAAGAACTCTCCCACCATCTTTGAGGCCCTTCATCAGGACTTACGTGAGTACAGGCATCAGTGGCCTGACATTTCCCTTCTACAATATGTAGATGACTTACTACTCGGGGCACCTGATGAAGACACTTGTTTAAAGGACACCAAGTCCCTGTTAACTCTCTTGGAGAAATTGGGATATCGAGTCTCTGCTAAAAAGACACAGGTCTATGTCCAGGAGGCGACTTACTTGAGTTTCCAATTCAAGGGGGGACAATACTCCCTATCAAAAGCAAGAAAACAGATTATCCTTGGGATTCCCACCCCGTGTACGCCGCAGCAGGTGAGGGAGTTCCTGGGATCCGCTGGGTTCTGCCAACCCTAGATCCCAGGATTTGCAGAGATAATGCGCCCCCTATACGAGCTGACCCGAGGAAAGGAAAAGAATTTTATATGGACTAAAGAAACAACAGGTTTTCCAGACTATAAAGAAGTCGCTCCTGGAGGCACCAGCATTGGCATTAAAATAAAAGAATAGCCCAGGGAGTCCTTACTCAGACACTCGGCCCATGGAACAGGCCGGTGGCCTGTCTGTCTAAACAGCTAGAACCAGTGGCCCTCAGGATGGCCAAGGTGCCTTAGAATTGTTGCAGCCACCTCTCAACTAGCAAAAGACTCATAAAACTGACTATGGGACAGCCCCTGACCATCACTACCTCCCATGCCATCGAGGGAGTCCTGCGTAGCCCACCTCATAAATGGATTTCCAATGCCTGGCTAACCCACTACCAGTCTTTATTACTAGATCAGCCCCCAGCTGTGTTTGCTTCTAGCTCAGCCTTCAACCCAGCAACATTGCTGCCTGATCTGGACCTGGAGGCCGAACCGCATGACTGCACTGAGGTGCTTAGCCAACAGCATGGACTTTGCCGAGATCTTACGGACGTTCCCTTGCGGGACCCTGATCTCACTCTGTTCACTGACGGGAGCAGTTTTTTCAGGGATGGCACCAGGCACACAGGGGCAGCGGTGGTAGCTGACGATTGGGAACATCAGTGCAACCGGCTGCCCTCAGCGGAGGCTGTGCTGGCTGGGCGCCTGCCCCTGCTGTGCGGCCTCAGCGGCCTTCTCAACGCCAGCAGGGGCTCGTGGCGGGAGCTGGAGCGTGTCTACAGCCAGCACAGCCGCACCCATGACGAGCTGAGCCACACAGCCCAAGTTCTGGACAGACCCCGCCACAGCGCTGGCATTGCCAACGCGGGCCCCGTCGCCGGCCCTGCCGCTCCACGCTGCCCAGTCAATCTTGACACTACATTAG
The DNA here is from genome assembly GCA_028571685.1 of Heterohyrax brucei. Taxonomy (NCBI): domain Eukaryota; kingdom Metazoa; phylum Chordata; class Mammalia; order Hyracoidea; family Procaviidae; genus Heterohyrax; species Heterohyrax brucei. Next base: position 13,170,786 of record CM053167.1, on the reverse strand, counting down.
CGGTGCTGTACAAGGAGATGTTGCCTACTGGGACTACGAGAACTGGACATGTCGCTGCTGTGCCAGCTGTGAGGTCTGTATGAGTCAATCCAGGACTGTAAGCACCTGTGACAAGACCTGAGCCTGTGCCAGGAACTGCCCTTGTCCCTGCACTCTGACAGCTCCTACCCACCAGATCCGGCCTCTCAGATGACGAGGAGCCTCCTGACGCCAGCCTATCCCCTGACTCGCCACCCCTCACTGTGCCCCAGACGCACAATGCCCGTGACCAGTGGCTACGAGATGCCTACCACATCATCGGGCTGAAACAATGGAAGCCCGAGGCAATAACCTAGCCAACCGAGCAGCTAAGGAAGCTGCCCTCAGCCTCCTGGAGATCAGTTCTATCCAGCTCCCCGAGCCAACCCTTCCCGAGGAGCCCACCTAGAAGAGAAGAAAGGATGACACTATACTTCGGGAGGGCTCCCCATTCTCCCTCAAAAATTGGAAGAGAAGCTCGTCAGCCAGATCCACCAGACCACCCATCTGGGAGCAACAGAATCCAAGAACTTCTATCTCCAAGGTAATATATACCCTAGCTACCCTGGTTGGCTAAAGGAATAACGCACACCTGCCAAGCCTGCCAAGCCACTAATGCAGGCAGCTCTGGTAAGGCCCACCAAGGTAAGGGAGAAAGAGGCACTATGCCTGCAGTACATTGAGAACTGGACTTCACTGAAATTAAGCCCAGCAGATACGGATATAAGTACCTTTTAGTTTTCATAGACACATTCTCTGGGAGAGAGACAGCACAAGTAGTTTCAAAAAAAAAAAAAAACTCCTGGAAGAAGTCATACCTAGGTTTCGGGGGTTCTGTTGATGCTAGGATCAGACAATGGCCCTGCCTTTATGGCCATAGTCTCTCAGTGAGTAACATCTGTTCTGGGGATTAATTGGAAACTGCATTGTGCCTATCACCCCCAGAGTTCAGGACAGGTAGAGAGGATGAACCAGACCCTTGAGGAGACCTTAACCAAATTGACCCTAGAAACTGGTGGTGACTGGACGGCCCTGCTTCCCTTTGCCTTAATGCATCTGTGTAATTCTCCCTACCGCCAAGGCCTTATGCCCTGTGAAATTGTTTTCGGGAGGCCACACCCCTCTGCCCTAAACCAAGGGATGACATACTTGCTGAAATTTCTGATCATGACCTGCTTAAGTCCCTCCAGGCCCTGCAGAAAACTCAAGATCTGCTTTTCCCCTTGTCGAGATGCCTCCATGATCTCCCTCCTGTAAAGCCACATCAGTTTCAGTCGGGGGTCTAGTCTGGGTCCTGAGACACCAAAAGGAGACTTTGGAGCCCCGTTGGAAAGGACCACACACAGTAATCCTGACAACCCCACTGCCGTCAAGGTTGACAGGATCCGGCCCTGGGTCTGTCACTCCCATCTACCTTCAATGGAAGGTGCGACAGCATACTGGCCCTGAGGCAACTCCGAGAAACCTCCCCCGGCAAGTTCAAGAACTGACCCTAACTGGCCCTTCCGAGGTGACTTCACCAGTTTTTCACCTTGATTCATGTGACCTTGTGGGGGGTTCTATAGGCTCACAGCTTAAGAAAGACCCATACCTGGTTTGTCCACACGAACACTCATAAATACTGGGGGATGTATACATGCTGATGGGTGGGGGTGTGCTTCTAACTGCCTCATGCAACAACTGGCTAAGAAACAATTTTACGTCTGTCCCGGGGCTAGTGTCTATGGATCATATGGAGGAACAAATGATTATTTCTGTTATACATGGGGCTTGAAACCAATGCACCCGGGATCAGGGAAAATAGGGGACCTCATTAGGATCAGTTGAGTCTCTGTTCTCCTGGTCTCCGTGGCTGACCACCCTTGTCACTGCGTTAACAGGACCACTTGTCCTCTTCACCTTAACTTTAAAATTGTGGGTCCCTACATTCTAAATTACTTAAGAGAAAAACTAGCCAGCTCCTGGTCCTAAAACATCAGCCCCAACACCAGACCTACCACCCCCTGACCAGCCAGGACCTTGATCAGCCTGGCACCCACTCAGAGTCTAAGATTTGACTCTGGAATAAGAACTCAAGGGGTGAATGTTGAAATGAGGAAGGGCCTGGTAAAAATTGGAGGTATTGAAGAAAGCTCCAGGAAACAACTTAATAGCAGAAAATATCATAGAATAATCTCACCTTTGTCTTACAAAACACTGTCACAAGACAAGCCTGGGGGCAACCTTGCAAGTGACAGCCTGTAAGTGACCCCTAGACCTTGACCACATTTTACAACTAATAGGAGTTAACCAATCAATGTAAAGGTCAGTTCACCCTCCCTACTTTGCAATCCCACGACTTAAATACTGGGCGCTGAGGAAGCTCGTGGTCGCCCCCTGCTCTGTGTAGCTTGGGGTGTGTCCCTGGTGCACCAGTATTTTTCCTATTGGGCATATTTTTTTAATAAAATGTAACCTTTAAAGTAACAGTGTCGCTTCTTGAAAATCGTGGACCCTAACATCTGTATCTGTATATTCTACAATAAGGGAAATAAGGCTTCTGTTCCTAAGAAAAGCCGGATGGGGCAGATTCTGTCTGTCTGGTTTCAGTATGGGTACCTGCATCTTCTGGTTGCTCACAGAGAACTTAAGTTCTCATCATGGTTCAAATTTCTGTATGAGTTAAGAAATCTTTCTCTGTATGCCTTGTAATATGAGAGGTAAGTTCTGTGTTCCTAGGAAAATCCCATTGGGGTAGATTCTGTCTGTCTGGTCTTGGTATGGGTGCTACCTGTCTGTAACACAGCATGGCCAAGGTACCAGCTAGACTCCGGAGAAAGTTAGAGATTGAATGGATTTGTTTTACCATCCATAATTAGAGCTCTTTTGTGAAAAATCAGAAAAATGCTCACTAAGCTCACTTAAAGTGAAGTTGTGTGTATGTGGTATAAATGAAGCTGTGTGTATATGCATTTATAAGGTGGTTTTGTATTTGTCTTTGTGAGGTTTTGGAAATGTCTTTGCTGTACTTACACAAGCTGTGGTGGGGACTCCAGATTTATAATTTTTCTCTGAAAAGTGTATTATATTTTGTCACTGACAATCTATCAGGGCCCCCCCTCCCCCATGGTTTAATCCTTAAGATATTTCTTGTTTTAAATTTTGAAACAGACTTAATTGGCAGGTAAGAAAAGACCTCCTGCTCAGATCTTCCATATCAGGGGTGGGAGAGAGTCTTACTTCAGCTCAAATAGATAAGAGAGCCAAATCTCAAGTATATCCACAAAAAGTGTCACTGAGCTGGAAAACTAACATTACAGCCCTTAGTTAAAGGCCTCTTAGTTAAAGTGAGCTGGTTTTAAAGAGAAAGTAACAATTCCAGAACAGTAAAAGGGAAAATTATGATCTTTTGCCTTCCAGGAAGACGAAGAGGGCATGGCAGGATCAGCCTCAAGTCATAGCCCAAGGGAAGCTTTTGAAAAACTCTTTATAGTTGGGTGGAGATCTTTAAGACAAAGAGCAGATAAGAATTACTACTTTATTATCAGAAACTAAGTGGATTCAAGAGTTTGAACAAATCCTCTCTGAAACAGGGCAACTCTGAGACATCTGAAACAGCCTGATGGGGTGTTTTAACCCTAATGAGATTTAAAGTTCTGTGTATGTCAGTAATTGGTTAGTTAAACAGAGGCTTTGTGATTTAAAACACAGTTCATAGGAACTTTGTGAGTTAAACTGGGTTGGGAAAATATGAGGAAAAACTTGAAATGTTTACATAAAATTTATTCAAAATTACAGGCTTAGAATAATTTCCAGAAACTTTTGGGTAATTTACCAATGTTAGAGTAAATTAGTGGATATAATTTGATACACTTTTTGCTTTTTCAGGAAACAACATGTGTTATATGTCTTAAAGAGTGAATTTATTTCTGCTGTTCAGAAATATTTAGTACGGTTAAAGATTTTGTTTGTCTAATGATTTGATTTATGAAATTTCTAAGAACATTAACATTACAAAAGTTTGGTTTCTTCAGTGCCAAATAAAATTTTCTGACTTCTGAGTGAAATGGCTAATGTATTCCTTAAAGGCAAAGTTTGATCCCTCTTTAAAAGAAGATAACGGAGTCACCAAAACCAAGCCATGAGGCCTGGAAACAGAAAGAAAGCAAAGCCAAGGGTAGCCTTTTGTCAGAGGAAAGAGTTAAGAGGTTTTGACACAGACTGGAATCAAAGGGTGCCTGGTTACTACAGGGTTAAAATGTATGGTTTTTATCCTTCTTAAATACATCTAAGAAATACGTAATATTAAGTCCCAATTTTATCGTTATTTCTCCGTTACTAACTGGAGAAAACCCTAATTATGTAGTGATGAGTGCTATGTTTTAATGATCGGAAGCTTCACAGTTCAAATCTGCCAGCTGCTTGGTGGAGCAGTTCTATTCTGCCCCATACAGCCTCTACAAATTGAAATCGGCTCCACAACAAGTGTGATTTGGCTTTAAACTGTTAACTTGACCTGGTTGGGAAACAAAAGCTGCTCTTGGAGACTGAGCTTTGAAGCCTCAGCTTCAAAAGTGTATCTCAAAGGTTTGAAAAATGGAGCCATGCCCCCTGATGTTCCTAATTGTGGAGTTACCCCTCCTGTGGGCTTGAAAATTGTGCGCCTGAAGCCCAGGGGACAGGAGGTGCTCCTCTAGTGGGCCTGGAAGGCAGAGCTATAGGACAGCACAGGGTGGAGGGCTACTTCCACTCAGAATCTGGGACAGCAATTGCCTAGATTCTGGAGGACTGGGCCATTGTGTGAAATGTGGTGTGTTCTTAAAACTGCTTGCTGCACTGTGAAATACCTCCTTACCACTGTGGCTTCTCCCATTTGTAACGAAAATGTTTTTGAAAGCAAGAGATGTTAGATAATCAGATTGTTATGATACTGTTAAAATTTCAATGCCAACTGCCCACTGCTGTCTTGAGGAACAGCTCCCCACTCCTCTCTTGAGGAACAACTCCCCCTTATCCTACTGAAGACATCTTAGATGCAGTCTTGCCATCACACACCCAGCAGGGAACTCATGTCAGCCAGGGGATCCAAGATAACAATGCAGGGCAATTTCCTCTTCCACAGTTCCCAACTGGTATAAATCAACAACGGCAAGTAGACTTTATGGGACATACATGCCATTTACCACTTTAAATTTATCAAATTGGAAGAGTTTGAATATTTGCCACTCATAACTCCAATTGGGCTGATATTCAGGCTTAAATGGACTTCTCACTAGTGATGAAGTGTCTGGTCCTGGGTAAAACAAAGGAAGAAGCCAAAAGGCTTCATTGTGAAAGCCTGAATGATACTTCTGACCCAGCAATAGCCATCCCAGTGAGCAAGCCTAGTTGGGACCCTAACTATGAGGATTAGTGTCTCTTAAACTGTTGTAAAAGTTGTATTTTAGCAGGTCTTCAAAATGTGGTGCCTAAGCAGAGAAGCGTGGACATGGTGCAAACAGTACAGCAAAAAGCCACTGAAGATCTGTCTAAGTTCCTGCAAAGAATCTATGGCACCTATCCACACGAGACATCTGGAAAACTACAAAAGTTGGACAGAGCTTTGGGAATGAATCCTGCCCAGCTAGTGAAAATTACATTTAAGATATTTCAGTAACAGGAAATTCGGGAAGACCCAACCTGCCATCATATTCATGGAGGCAATTTATGCCTTTCAACTGTCATAGCGGAGAAAAGCAGAGGACTCACCAATTTCTGATATACCAAACTGTCCTGTCCTGCTATTAGGAAGAGACTTATTGTCTAAAGTTGATGCCCAGATCACCTTCTCCCCTGAGGAAAGGAGCCTCCAGGTGGAAGTATTTCATGAAAATGCCTGAAAGCTTCTGATTCAGTATCCAGAGGTAGAGCCTGACTGGCTGAGAGAAATCAACAATCAGACCACGAGCACATCCCTGGGCATTAGATGGAGACCACACACAGCCTGGAGGCCACAGCCATTAGGAAATGTTGAGAAGATGAACCATACACTAAAGAAGCAGATACCCAAGCTATGTCAAGAGTCTTATTTACACTGGAATCAGGTTGTGTGCCCATTGCCTCATGTTGAGCCCTTGTGAGATTGTGTCAGGGAGACTCTTCCAGGTTGCCTAAGTATAGCCTTCTTGACAGGCAGAAAAGTTCAGAATTTACCAGTTTTCTCTTCTTAAGTCTGTACTTTTCCTTCAGATAAAAACTTGGAGAGAGGGGTGTGAAGAGCAGCTGGAAGAGTGGACTGACACACTGATTTAGTTATGTTTATCTTGTATCCCGATGCTTTGCTGAATTCTTCCATTAGCTCTAATAGTTTGCTTATGGATTTCTTTGGATTCTCTGTATAAACAATCATATCATCTGCAAAGAGGGAAATCTTTACTTCTTCAGTGCCAATACAGATGCCTTTTATTTCTTTGTTTTGTCTAATTGCTCTGGCTAGAACTTCTAGGACAATGTTGAATAGAAGTGCTGAGAGTGGGCATCCTTGTCTAGTTCCCGTTCTCAAAGGGAATTCTTTCAGTCTTTCACCATTCAGGATGATGAAAGCAGTTGGCTTTGCATAGATGCTATTGATTATATTGAGGAATTTTCCTTTTATTTCTATTTTTCTGAGAGTCTTAAGCATGAATGGATGTTGAACTTTTGTCAAATGCCTTTTCTGCATCAATTGACAAAATCAGATGATTTTTATCTTTTGTGTTATTAACATGGTTGACTACATTAATTCTTTTTCTGATGTTAAACCAGCCTTGCATCTCTGGAATGAAACCAACTTGATCATGATGAATTACTTTTTTAATATGTTGTTGAATCCTATTGGCTAGAATTTTGTTGAAGATTTTTGCGTCTAGATTCATCAGTGATATTTGTCCGTAATTTTCTTTTTTTGTGGGATCTTTCCCTGGTTTTGGTATTAGGGTTATGCTGGCTTCATAGAAGGAATCTGGAAGTATTTAATCTCTTTCTATAGTGTGAAATAGCCTCATTAGTACTGGAGTTAATTCTTCTCTAAAAGTTTGGTAGAATCGTCCAGTGAAGCCATCTGGACCAGGACTTTCTTTCGTTGGTAGATTTTTGATGACTTCCTCAATCTCTTCCTTTGTGATAGATTTATTAAGTTGATCTAATTCTCCTTGTGATAGTCTTGGTGAGTCATATGAATCTAGAAATTTGTCCATTTCCCCCAGGTTTTCAAACCTGTCAGAGTATAGCTTTTCATAGCATTCTGTTATGATACATTTTATTTCAGATGGGTCTGTTGTAATATCTCCCAACTCATTTCGTAATTGGGTTATTTGTATCTTCTGTTGTTTTTCTTTTGTAAGTTTAGCCAATGGTTTATCTATTTTGTTGATATTTTCGAAGAATCAACTCTTGGTTTTGTTAATTTTTTCAATTGTTTTTCTATTCTCTAATTCATTTAGTTCTTCTCTAATCCTTATAATCTGTTTTCTTCTGGTGCCTGAGGGGTTTCTTTGTTGCTCTCTTTCTACTTGTTCGAGCTGTGAGGTTAATTCTTTAATTTGTGTTCTTTCTTCTTTCCGGAAGTGTGCATTTATAGAGATAAACTGACCTCTGAGCACTGCTTTTGCTGTATCCCATATCACATCTGATAGGATGTGTTCTTGTTCTCATTTGAATCCATAAATTTCTTTAATGTGTCTTTGATTTCTTTTATAACCCAAGGCTTTATGAGTAAAGTGTTGTTCAGTTTCCACAAGCTGGAATTTTTACCTATGATTTTTCTGTTATTGATTTCAACTTTTATAGCTCTGTGGTCCGAGAAGGTACTTTGCAAGAAATCAATGTTTTGGATTTTATGGAGAATAGTTTTATGACCAACATATGGTCTATTCTGGAGAATGTTCCATATGCTTTGGAGAAGAAGGTATATTTAACTGTCGATGGATGAAAAGATCTGTATATGTCAATAAGGTCAAGTTGGTTGATTGTTGCAACAAGATCTTCTGTATCTTTACTGAGCTTTTTCCTAGATGATCTATCTTTAACTGAAAGGGGAGTGTTAAAGTCCCCAACTGTTATTGTGGAATGATCAATCTCATTTTTCAGTGTTGTCGGTATGTGTTCAATGTATTTAGGTGCCTTGGTATTGGGTGCATAAATATTTAATACTGTTAAGCCTTGCTTGAGTATTGAACCTTTCAGCAATAAATAGTGACCATCCTTGTCCATAATAGTGGACTTCACATTAAAACCTATTTTATCTGAAATTAATATTGCCACACCTGCTCTTTTTTGTGTATTATTAGCTTGAGATATATTATTCCAACCTTTAATTCTCAACTTGTTCTTATCCTTAAGTCTAAGATGTGTTTCTTGTAAGCAACATATAGATGGGTCATGTCTTTTGATCCACGATACCACTCACTGTCTCTTTACTGGAGTGTTCAGACCATTTACATTCAGTGTGATTATTGACACAAATACATTTAGTGATGTCATTTTAATGTGCTTATTTTAATGTTGGTGTTTTCTCTGTTGTTCTTATTAATCTGTCCTGGGACATTCTTCTTCATGGATGGTATGAGTTTCGATTTTATATTTATTGAGACTCCTATATTGTGCTTTTTCATTGCAAATGGTTGTCAATTAGTTCTATGGCTACATACCTAATCCCCCTTAACGTATAATTATTGAAATACATTTTAATTATTTTAGAAGTCAGAAACTCACTGCATCAAAAAAAAAAACAACTGTAACTTGTAGTGTATCCCTCTTTAAATGTGATATTATAGTTGTCATGATATGACCATTAATTCCCTTATTATAATAATGTAGTTTTTGGCTTGTTTTGATGAAGTTTTGTGCCTTCCTTAGCTGATTAGAAATTTGGATGAAGTGCCATAAATTATCACCTAAAACATATATTTAGAGATAAGCTTCTTTCAATAATTCATGTAATTTGGGTTTAGGTTTTATGAAGTCTTTAAATTTCTCTTTATTTTCAAAAGTCTTAATTTCACCATTATAGTTGATAGACAGTTAAGTGGGATAGTTTATTCTGGGATGGAAGTTTTTTTCATTCAGGACTTTGAATGTGTCTGCCCATTATTTTCTGGCCAGCATTGTTTCAGCAGAAAAGTCAGATGAAGGTCTACAGGGTTTTCCCCGGAACATTAGTTTTGACTTGAGACTTGCTGTCTTCAGAAGCATCTTTGTGTTTTAATTTAGTAAGTTTAATTACAATATACCAACAGTGAAATTATTAATGAAGAAATCACCAAATCAATTCCATTTACTATAGCCCCAAGAAGATAAAATACCTAGGAATAAATCTAATTAGAGAAATAAGAGATTTTTACAGAGAAAATTACAAGACATTGCTACAAGAAACTAGGAGGGACTTACATAAGTGGAATAATCTACCCTGCTCATGGTTAGGAAGACTCAGTGTTGTGAAAATGTCTATTTTGCCCACAGCACTCTACTTATATAATGCAATCCCAATACAAATTCCAATGACATTTTTTAATGAGATGGAGAAGCAAATTATCAGCTTTATTTGGAAAGGGAAGAAATCCTGAATAAATAAAACACTACTGAAAAAGAGCATGCTGGGAGGCCTCTCACTACCTGACTTTAAAATCTATTACACTGCCACAGTAGTCAAAACAGCCTGGTATTGGTACAAAAAGAGACATATAGACCAATGGAACAAAGTAGAGACCCCAGAGATGCCACCATCCTCTTATGAACAGTTGATATTTGACAAAGGTCCTAAGACTTTGAACTGGGGCAAGAACAGTCTCTTTAACAAATAGTGCTGGCCTAATTGGATATCCATCTGCAAAAAACTGAAACAAAACCCATATCTCACACATTGTACAAAAATCAACTCAAATTGGATAAAAGACCTGAATATAAAAGCTAAAATGATAAAGCTCATCCAAGATAAGATAGGGTCAACAATGGATGTTTTACTATGCAATACAGACAGACTTCAAAATCTGACAAACACATTCATCAGCAGAGAAAATAGATAAATGGGAATTAATCAGAATCAAACACTTCTGCTCATCCAAAGACTTCCTCAAAAGAATTAAAAGGCCACCTACAGAATGGAAAAAATAATTGGCAACTCTATGTCAGACCGATGCCTGATCTCCATAATCTACAAGGTTCTACAAAATATCAATAAGAAAGAGACAAATCATCCAATTAAGCAATGGGCAAAGGAGATGGACAGACACTTCTCTAAAGAGGAGATGCAGGCAGCCAAAAAACACATACAGACATGTTCATGATCATTAATTATTAAGGAAATTCAAATCAAAACGACAATGAGATATCACCTCACCCCAATGAGATTGGCCATGATCCAAAAAAACGCAAAACAATAAATGTTGGAGGGGCTGTGGAGAAATTGGAACTCTCCTTCACTGTTGGTGGGATTGCAGAATGGTGCAACCTCTTTGGAAAGCAATTGGTGTTACCTTAAAATAATGAATATAGATATACCATTTGATCCAGTTATTTCTCTGCTCGGAATATATCCTATAAAATCAAGGCCATTCACACCGACTGTTACATGCACACGAATAGTCGTTGCAGCACAGTCCATGATAGCAAAAAGTTGGAATCAACCCAAATGCCCAACAACAGAAGAGTGGATAGGTAAATTTTGGTATATATACTCCATGGAGTACTATACATTGATAAAGAACAACAATGATAACAGAAAACATCTCTCAGTTTGGTCTCAACCGGAAGACATTATATTGAGTGAAACCAGTTAGTGACAGAAGGACAATTATTATATGCGACCCCTAAGATAAAAACTTAAAACCATACTCATACATAATAGAAAAGATTTTTTGACTGCTACAAGGGTGGGGAAGACGGGAGGGCTGGCAGGTAAGGGGCGAGGGTTTAGATTAGTTAATTGTTAGAAATTTGGTAGGGTGAAATTGGTGACAATTCACATTATAAGATCAATATTAATGAAACTGTGACACAACTTGTGTACTCCTCCTCTCTTAACCCAATATTGTAAGCACAGAGTATGTAGACTTTCATTTTTTTGTTTAATAAATTTTAAAAAAAGAAAATCCTCCTGATCACCCCAACTGCTGTGAAGTTGGTTGTACTAAAGTCCCGGACACATCACACTCAGGTAAAATTATACTCCTCGGCAGACATGGGCACATCCTGATCATGAGAGAAGGACTGCTAATCCTAGAATAGACACCAGGTCAGAATCCTCTCTCTTCCTAGGACTTGACTTAGCTCTGGGACTTCTGCAACACATTATCCCTTTCCAACAAAGTGAAAATGTATGGATTTATCTTGCATGTAATGCAATGAGTATCTCCGATTTCTGTCTAGTAGGAGGTACTTATGTTGGCAAATTGAAAACAAGTTCATCCGGCTTGTCACTGTAGCTGAAAATTCAAAGACAGCACTGGGTTCCAGGAATAATCTATTAGCAGATTTGCTAGCAATCTGGGAGACAGCAGCCAAAAACGGTCCAGATTTGGGTTATATTTCTAGTGGTTTTTATAGCCAGAGTTCAATGGGGTGGGAGTTTGTCATAGAATAGTAGGCAGGAGTCACAGGGTTTCATTACATCATAAAGTTTCATCACATCTAACAAATAGTGTGGATTAGGAATAGCAATATAAATGTGTTAGTCTGGCTTCAGGGTGGTCATTAAGGCAGAGAGAATAGAATGTAGCTAATAACTGAAGTGACCTTGGAAGAAGAACGTAGACCCGCTAGTCTGGTTTAAGGGAGGTTATTAAGGCAGAGACTAGAATGTAGCCTAATAACCTAAGTGACCTGTGTTAGGCCTCTAAATTTACCATCACTTATGTTGAAAAAAATTTTTTACCTCATGTTTAATTGGTGTATGCATCCCTCTGAAATTGGTTAGAAATTATGCCATGCTCAGATATGTTCAAAAAAAACCTCATGTATGGGGATATCTATAACTGGGGACCAGTTAAGGAAAAAGGGAGATGTTCTTGATACTTTGAGACTGTCACCTGTAATGAAAACCATGTCAATTTTTCTGGATGTCTTTCTTCTGCTGTGATCTTTATAACTCCATCCTCAAATGTAACAAAAGTATAACAGTGTCCTAGGCCAACAGGCACATTAAGTTGCCTAAAGAATGGTTTTCTTGTTACATGGAAATAAGTCCTTTACATACATCCCTACCAATCTTTTGGGGGGGACCATGCTCCTTGGGTAGGCTTACCCCATTCCTAACCATGATTAAAGATATCTGACCTAATCATAGCCAAATTATAAGAGATCAACATTCCAGAAGATTGCCACAATGATGCACATCTGTTTGGTCTGGCTGAATATGTATCATTTTCCCTTTTGTCATGATGATAGGTTTTAATAGGCTATCCTGTGCCATAGCTAAGGTGTGAAATGCTACCTCAAAATGCTACCAAAAACAATGGAAAGTAAACCCATAAAGAAAAACAACCCATAGCAGAAAACAACAACACAAAACTAAAGACACCAAAATGACAGCAGTAAACACATACCTAGTAATAATTACAATGAACATAAATGGATTGAATGCTGCAAAAAAGAGACAGAGACTGACAGCTTTGATTACAAAACACAATCCAGCTATATGTTGCTTACAAGAAACACACCTTAGACTAAAAGATAAGAACAAATTAGAGGTCAAAGAATGGAAAAACAACATACCAATTTACAACATGCAAAGAAGAGCAGAGGTAGCAATACTAATCTCAGATAAAATAGAATTAAACATAAAATCTATCACAATGGACAAGAGTGGCCACTGTTTATTGCTGAAAGATTCAATACATAAACAAGATATAATAATATCAAATATTTATGAACCCAACACCACAGCATCTAAATAGATCAAACAAACACTGACACTACTGAAAAAACGACGTCACTCCACAGTAATAGTAGGAGACTTCAACACTCCACTTTCAGTAACGGACAGATCATTCAGCAAAAATCTCAACAAAGATACAGAAGTGCTTACTGCAATACTCAATCCACTAGGTCTCACTGTCATATACAGAACTTTTTACCCAACAACAGAAAAGTACACCTTCTTTCCCAGTTCACATGGAATATTCTCCAGAATAGATCATGTGTAATAGTTTCTGAAGTCAGGTAGTGAGTAGCCTCCCAGTGTGTCCTTCTTCTTCAGTAGTGCTTTATTGTCTGGGGCTTCTTTCCCTTCCAAACAAAGCTGATGATTTGTTTCCCCATCTGTCTTAGGCTGGGTTTTTTAGGGAAACAAAACCAGTAACATGTGTAAGTATGAGGAAAGATTTATAATCTAGATAGATGATAGATAGGTAGACAGGTAGATAGAGAGAGAGAGAGAGATAGGTAGATAGATAGGTAGGTAGATAGGTAGATGATAGGTAGGTAAGTGGGTAGTTAGGTGGGTAGGGAGGTAGGGAGGTGAAACAGCTCACGCAATCACAGCAGCTGAATGTCCTAAGTTCTGGCACAAGCCTCAAGTTGCCATGGAAGCTGAGGAACCCAAAGTCACGTCAGAGACTAGAGTTCTAGATCACTGGTTGTGTAGGTCAGTGGATCCCAAGCTGGTGGCAAGATGGGGTGGCAGAGGCTGGCGAACCCAGGATCGGCAGTTCAGGGAGCAAGACTCTCAAGTGCCAACTGTAAGGATTGATGAATCCAACAGCTGCTAGCTCAAGTCCAGGAACCAGATGCTGCAAGAAGACAGCAGGAGCTCCTGGCTATGTGAACAGACCAGCAGTAGTAGCAGAAGGTCGAGAGATGAGAGCCAAGGGGCAGGAAGCCACCACAAAACCCACCCTGCCACTTAATATATCAGACAAATATGGAGTAGCCAAGTTGACATGATCCTGACCACCAAACGGTCTCATTAAAAAATGTCGCTGAAATTTGTGTTGGGGTTGCATTATATAAGTAGATTGTTTGGGGCAAAACAGACATTATTGAGTCTTCCTATCCATGAGCAGGGCAGATTACTCCATTTATGTAAGTCTCTTTTAGTTCCTTGTAGTAAGGCCTTGTAGTTCTCTTTGTAATGATATCTTATTTCTCTAGTAAAATTTATTCCTAGATATTTTATCTTCTTGAGGCTATAGTAAATAGAATTCATTTGGTGATTTCTTCTTTAATAATTTCATTGTTAGTATAAAGGAATCCTACTGATTTACTTATGTTTATCTTGTATCCTGATACTTTGCTGAACTTCTCTGTTAGTTCCAATAGTTTACTTATGTATTCCTTTGAATTCTCTGTATAAACAATCTGCAAAGAGGGAGATTTTTACTTCTTCATAGCTGATAAGGATGTCCTTTATTTCTTTGTCTTGTCTAATTGCTCTGGCTAGAACTTCTAGCACAATGTTGAATAGAAGTGGTGAGAGTGGGCATCCTTGTCTAGTTCCTGTTCTCAACAGGAATTCTTTCAGTCTTTCACCTTTCAGCATGATGAAGGCAGTTGGCTTGTGCATAGATGTTACTGATTGTACTGAGGAATTTCCTCTCTATTCCTCTTTTTCTGAGAGTGTTTAGTATGAATGGGTGTTGAAGTTTGTCAAATGCCTTTTCTTCAATTGAGAGAATCAGGTTACTGTTATCTTTTGTGTTATTAATGTGGTTGATTACATTAATTGTTTTTCTGATGTTGAACCAGCCTTGCATCCCTGGAATGAAACCAACTTGACCATGATAAATAATTAAAAAAAAAAAATACATATGCTGTTGAATTCTATTGGCTAGAATTTTGTTGAAGATTTTTACATCTAGGTTCATGACTGACATTGGTCTGTAATTTTCATTTTGGGGGGAAACTTTTCCAGTTTTTGGTATCAGGGTTATGCTGGCTTCATAAAATGAATTTGGGAGTATTCCATCCCTTTCTGTGTTGTGAAATAGCCTCAGTAGTATTGGAGATAACTCTTCTCTAAAAGTTTGGTAGAGTTCTCTGGTGAAGCCATCTGGGCCAGGACTTTTTTTGGTTGGTAGATTTTTGATGACTTCCTCAATCTCTTCCTTTGTGATAGATTTATTAAGTTGATCTACTTCTCCTTGTGATAATCTTGGTGAGTCATATGAATCTAGAAATTTGTCTATTTCTCCTAGGTTTTCAAACATGTTAGAGTACAGCCTTTCGTAGTATTCTATTATAATATTTTTTTTCAGGTGAGTTTGTAGTAATATCTCCCATCTTGTTTCTTAACCACGTTATTTGTATCTTCTGCTGTTTTTCTTTCGTGAGTTTAGCCAATAGTTTATCAATTTTGATAATCTTTTCAAACAACAAGATTTTGGCTTTGTTAATTTTTTTAAATTGCTTTTCTATTCTTTAATTCATTTACTTCTGCTCTAATCCTTATAATCTGTTTTCTTGTGGTACCTGAAGGGTTCTTCTGTTGCTCTCTTTCTAGTTATTCAAGCTGTAAGGCTATTTCTTTAATTTGGGCCCTTTCTTCTTTCCAGACTGTATGTAGTTATAAACTGACCTCTGAGCACTGCTTTTGCTGTATCCCATAAGTTCTGATAGGATGTGTTTTCATTCTCATTTTATTCCATAAATTTCTTTATTTTCCCTTAATTTCTTCTAGAATCCAAGGCTTTTTGAGCAAAGTGTTGTTCAGTTTCCATAAGTTTGAATTTCTACCTATGAATTTTTGGTTATTGATTTCAACTTTTATAGCTCTGTGGTCTGAGAAGATACTTTGCACTAAATTAGTGGCTTGGATTTTATAGAGAATCGCTTTATGACCTAACACATGGTCTATTCTGGAGAATGTTCCATGTGCACTGGAGAAGATGGTGTATTTATCTGCTGATGGATGAAAAGATCTGTATATGTTAATAAGGTCAGTTGGTTGATGGTTGCAATAAGGTCTTCTGTATCTTTACTGAGTTTTTTTCTACATGATCTATCCACAAGTGAACGGGAAATGTTGAAGTCTCAAACTATTATTGTGGAATGATCTATCTCATTTTTCAGTGTTGTCAGTATTTTTTCAATGTACTTAGTTGCTCTGGTATTGGGTGCATAAATATTTAATACTGTTAAGTCCTGGTTGAGTACTGAAACTTTCAGCAGTATGTAGTGACCATCCTTGTCCACTTGGCCATCCTTGTCCACAATAGTGGATTTTACATTAAAATCTATTTTATCTGAGATGAGTGTTGCCACACCTGCTCTTCTTTATTGTTAGCTTGACTTATAGCATTCCAACCTTTAATTCTCAATTTGTTCATATCTTTAAGTCTAAGGGATGTTTCTTGTAAGCAACATATAGATGGGTCACGTCTTTTGATCCAGGATGCCTTTACTGTTCTCTTTACTGGAGTGTTCACTCCATTTACATTCAGTTTAATTACTGATAGGTATGTGCTTAGTGCCATCATTTTGATGTAATTACTTTGTGTTGATGTTTTCTATATTGCTCTTAATGTTTTGTTCTGGGGCATTCTTCTTTACGGGTTGTTGTTTCAGTGTTGGTTTTGCATTTGCTGAGACTCCTGTATTGCATTTCTTATTTGGTTATCTGCTTTATGACTATTGTTAATCTGCTTTATGACTACATGTATTATCCCTGTTAAGATACTAAGATTAAACCCAATTTTAACTACTTCATAACTCTGAAACGTCCTCTGCATCTGAAACAACTATAACTACTGTAGTGCATCTGTCTTTTAATGTGATGGTATTATTGTTGTTGTGACATGATCATGGATTCCCTTAATACTGTAGCTTTGATGAAGTTTTGTGACTTCCTTAACTGATTAGAAATTTGGATGAAGTGCCCTGAATTGTCACCTAAGATATACATTTAGGGCAGAGCTTCTTTCAATATTTCATGTAATTTTGGTTTAGTTTTTATGAAGTCTCTAAATTTCTCTTTATTTTCAGTTTCACCGCTATATCTGATGGAGATTTTTGCAAGATCAATAATTCTAGGATGGAATTTTTTCTTATTCAGGGCTTTGAATGTGTCTGCCCACTGTTTTCTAGCCAGCATTGTTTCAGCAGAAAAGTCAGACGAAAGTCTACAGATTTCCCTCAGAGTGTTAGTTTTGCTTGGAGCCTTGCTGCCTTCAGAAGCGCCTGTTTATGTTTTAGCTTAGTAAGCTTGATTATAATCTGCCTTGGCATCTTTCTTTCTGGGTTTAGCTTTTGCAGTATTTGGTAAACATCTTGGATACCTATGTTCTCTGCTCATAATCTCAGGGAAGTTTTCTCTCAGCATCTCTACAGCAATACTCTCTCTATTGTCATTAATCCCCCCTTGTTCAGGAACTCCAATTAAACCTAATTGTTCCTCTTCATGGAGTCCCACATGTTTCTTAAGGCTTCTTCACTTTTCCTATTTCTTTTCTCTAATTTCACCACATCAATGATTGTGTCAGTTACTCTGTCTTTTAGGTCACTGAGTCTAACTTCCATCGGTTCAATCCTACTCTTTTGGCTTTGGATAGAATTATCTAAGTCTGTAATTTTGTTATTGATCTTATATATTTGAGACTATTGATGTTGCATCAGTTCAAATAACTTAGGAAATTTTTCATTTTGTTCCACTGCATTTTGTTCAATCTCTAGGAGGGTTCTATATATAAATCTTTTGTTTTCAATCTCTGACAGATTCAGCAAAGTTTCGTCACCTGGGCAATTTTTTGAATCTTAATTTAGGGAATATTCTGGAGCATTTGAAGTCTGGTTCTTTAAAGGCTTAATTATGGTCTGCTGCCCGTGTGCCATCTAGACAATGATTTCTCTGGTATTGGATCTAAGAGAATTGTTCATCACCAGCTGTCTCTAATACTCTAGTGATTTGCCCCAGGTAGACTCTTAAGGGTGGAAGACACTGCTTATTGGGTAGCAAAGAGGCTGCTCTGCCTATGGAAAAACTGGGGGCTGTCAGCCCATCCTACCATGTGAGACAAAGAAGAGAGGGAGGGAAAGAAGCTAGGCTTCTCAACAGACAGATCTCCAGGCAAATACATAGGCCTCTCTGCCTTAAAACCCACCCACTACCATCCACTCACAGTGACCCTTAAAAGTAAACTGCATTTCTGCGCAGGGAGCTACCCAGGTGCTGAACTGGGAGCTGGGAGCAGTCCAATAAGCTGGTCTGAACAGGCACTCAGGATCAGCAGACTTCACCTGCCACCTTATAATGAAAGTACGTCACCAGTGGTTTGCGGAAGCTGCAGTTCTCTGACACAACGAAACAGCAGAAGTGGAGGTCAGGTGGCCGCCTGCTGGATCATTTTTGAGAGGGGAAGATTAGTCTGATACTGGTGCGTAGTCAAACAAGCTAGGTCCTAAGGCCACCCAGATGTTCAGGGCTCCGTCCAGGCCTTAATTCTCAGAGGGAAATGTGGAGAGGTGTGTTTAGTCCGCCATTTTTTAAAGGAACTCCTCGCTTCTTCCTCTTTAAACAAAGTGGTGTTTGGTGTTTTCTCCTCTGCAGGCTGAACTTATCTTTTTTCTGTAACATTTCTCATTCCCTCACCAGGAGGCAAGACACCTGAGAAGAGCAGACTCACCTGGTGATTTTTCACTTACCCTAAGGCAGCATACAGAGGAGGCCCCTTCAACCTTGGGCAAAGTAGGCCTCTAAGTGCACCAGGGGTGACTAATTTTGTCTCCCGGTGCAGTAACTTTGGTGGGGCAGAAGGTGGGCCTCCTTTGGAGAGCTCTTGAGGAGGGCTTTTGAGGAGTTGAACACCAAGAGGAAATGGCCCTTGGAAACAGGTGTCTGAAGCACAGTAAGACTGATCTGGGTTACACAGGACAGGAAGGGTCACCTCCTGGAGGTGAAAGGGAGCTTCATAACTTCCCACCACCTCCTGAGAACCTGTCAGAGTTGCACTATGAGGCATGCACGAAAAAGAAACTGAGGCTGACCAAGAAAAGATATAAATTATAACTTGGGAAAGGTTTTGCCTACACGGGCAGGAAGGGAGCCTGGTCACCTCCTGGCACTTCCCAAGTAGCATTCAGAGTTGCACTGTGGGGAGTGCAGGTATGGAAACCAGAGACTGCCTAGCTATAAAATATAACTTGGTAAAGGTTTTGCAGGAGGGGAGATTGACCACCTTCTGGCATCTCCTTAGTACTGCTGAAAGTGGGAAACTGAGACTGTCTAGGATAGGACAAAGGATGTGTGTGTGTGTGTGTGTGTGTGCATGCAGGCACATGTGTGTGTGTGTGTGTGAAAGTGTTTAAAGGCTGACTGAGCCAGGACATGCCCATCACTTGTCAGAGGGAAGAACACAGGGAAATGTATAACCCTAATACTTCACAACATGTTTTCTGTTTTTCAAAATGTGTAATTGAGAGCATCACATAACTAATGCCACAATAACACTCTAAGTAATGCTATGTGCTTCTCACTGCAGAAACTACTCTGGCCTCTTTTCAAAAGAATGCAGAGCTGCCTCAACTCCTGTGACCTTGGCCTTCCTCCTCCTCTCTGCTCTCCTTAAAAATGGCCTTCATCCTGGAAAACATAAGTTCAGAAAGCTGCCTGATATTTTAGATTCTCTCTTACTCCTTATCTCAGTCAGAGTTTCACTAACTGAGAAATTCTTTCTATTAGAGCCTCCTTGGCTCCTGGGATCTTGGTCCCTTCCCCCCTTCCAATCTTAGGAAATAACCTTCACTGTGGAAGGGAGTGGCTGGGAGGGCTGCCTTTTGTACATCCACAAATTTTTTTGTTATTCCTAATCTCAAAGTTAACTGACAAGCTAGTTGAGAGATTTCTTCATGGGTTCTGTTTTTGGATGGTATAAACAAACCAGTTAAAATTTCTTTGACTATTCTTTGATGTATACAGTGGTCTATGGACTACATGCTTAAAAACAAGGTATTTCTTGTTGCAATAATATGTAAACTCTGATGTAAAAATTGTCTTTTGAGACTCTGTGGAGCCTACGTTGCTGTTGAGTCTCTGGTGGCATCATACTGCCTAATAAACATTCACCTTCCTAACTTGGAGTATGTTATACTGGCTCAACTTTTCCAGGGCACAGACCCAAATCAAGCAACAAATTTAGACCTCTAATGTGGGGCTAGTGGGATCGAAATTTTTATACCCTGGTTCTGTCTCCCTGAAGACTGAGCCCTTTGGATGGACACAGAAAGAGAGAAGGTCCACCCCTCCTTGAGTTGTGGAGGCCTCTCAACCTGTGACAGCCAAGAGGTAAAGCCATGGGAGAGGACTCCACAGCAGCAAATTCAAGAGAGAGAGAATGTGTTCTTTGGGCCATGGTAGGGAATTGGGCATAAGATGGTCAGTCTTCTGTCAAAGCTGTAGAGATTGTTGGTCCTCACAGACTCCCTCTGAGAATGGGTGAATAAGTCCTATGAAGCTGGATGAGAGAGACTGGTGAAGTTCCCCAATTGCAAAAGGGTACCCAGGAGGGAAAGGTTCTGGCTGGGGGTACACTAGGAACTGGACTTATTTTAAGAAGGAATCCCCTGAGTAACAGACATCTTTAAATTTTGTGCTATCAAGTGTGACCTGTAAATGAATCTAGAGATGTTGGTAGTATTTTCAAGTTTGATCTGTTACTAACAAATGAGCTCTAAATTAAGTGTCTGTGTCTGTGCCTGTATACATGTGATGCTGATGGAAAATAAATTTTGAGGCTAAACTGCTGTGCATACATGACACACTTTATGATTTTATGACATGGAAAAAGGGTAAACTTTATTTCAACCCTTCTTGTGCAAGTAAATAATGATCACAGGGTGAGCAAAGAAAGGGGCTAGAGGAGATGGGACAGATACAGTCTCCCTATACCACATTAAGAGTGTGTTACAATTTGACCTGGCTCCCCAGCATAGCTTCACTCACTCCAGGAGGTGCCAGTGCCCACTGAAGAAGAAACCATAGCTGAAATACAGATGAAGCCAGTGTGAAACCCCGAATGTAGCGAATGTAGAGAGAGAATGTAGAAAAATAAAAAATAAACAAGGGAAAAAAGGCGAAGAGGAAGTAGAGAGAGAGAGAGATAGAGAAGACAGAAGGCCAAATGGCTAGAACAAAATGGAGAAGACAGAAAGAAAATGCAGAGATGAAAAAGGCTGAAATAACAAGTCACAAGAGGGACTCTGGAAACCTGAGTACCCCAAAAGAAAAACTGAAAAAGGACCAACCAAGATTGAAAGAGGGGAGCATTCTTTTCAAAGAATTAAGAAAGAGCAGGAGGACTACTCTAAACGATGGATTATGGAGTTAGCTTTTAATTTCCCTCCTATTGGTCTCCTGGTGACAGTTACAGCAAGAAGACAAAAAATAGACTTTCGGTTGATACTGGAACAACCTTCTTAGTACTCACCCAGAAGCCTAAAAAGGGACTGTATTGATTAACAGTACTCAAGTTGTCAGGGTGACTAGAAAAGCAGTAACTAGACCTATTTTTCAGCCAATGAAGCTATCTCACTAGCTGTTATACAAGACAGTATGCCTGGTTCCTCCTTGCAGTGGAATTTCCTGCATCAAGTACATACTAAAATCTCTTTTGATGAAAAATTCTAGTCTCTGGCAACACCACCACCAAATGACTAGAAAACGTAAACAGCTCTCTCAGCTCTTACAGGACAGGTGCTAGCCCCAACATCTGTCTCCTCCGTGGTTCAAAGAGTGGTTGATGCCGTAGCCCCGAGGGTTTGGGCCAGTGGTTGACCAGGATGAACTCAGGCTGTCCTCTGGGTAAAGAAGACACTGACTGGTGAGTACCATTTTGTTTAAGATTCACAGGCCATTAACAAAATTGTGGGGACTCTAATATCAGCTCACCCACCCTCCTGTAACCATTTTACTGTTTTGAATTTAGAAGACATTTTCTTTCGTACCTTGCTGGCTATAAAAAGAGTTTGCCTTAATTTTTAATTGAAAAAGGGGACAAGGAAAAGAAACAATTCTGTTGAGTTCCACTAGCTCACCAGTTTAAGAACTCCCCTACTATTTTTGGAATGGCTCTGACCCAAGATCTAGAACAGATCACATCTGTTCAGCTGAAGCAGGGGTTCTACAATAGATGTTCTAACAGAGATCAAGTCTGAGAGAGATTGTACTACAAACGCTATGACTGTCTCTAATTTTGGGTCAAAGCCGAATATCAAGTGTCCAAGAAAATTACAAGCTAACTTCCCTACCAAGCTAGAGAACAAAATCAAACCATCTGAGACGGACTCCTGGGAGTCAACAATTCTTTCAAAATCAAAATTCCAGTCAATAAAAGCCACAGCCCAATGTTTAATCAAAGACCTAGATTCTGGGAAAGCCAAATTTGGCTTTTATAGTGTTGAAGGCCAAACATTGGATAAAACATTTACTGGTGGGTGTACAGATTCTTTTTCAAAATGGGTAAAAACTTTACCCTGCCAAGCTGAGACAACTGGAGAGAGTAGTACAACAAGTTTCAAGTGCCTTGCAAATAAAGTAAAAACACACAACCTAAAGATTTTAACCTAGTAAAAAAAGGTGAGGAAATAAATAAATAAATAAACTGGACCATAAAATGTCATTTTAATAAATTGTACCAGGAGACTGGACTACCCTGGATAGCTGTTTCTCACTGGCCCTCCTCAGTGTCTGTATTGTACCCTAGGAAAAACTTATTAGTTCTTCTAAAGCATCTTGTGGGGGACCATATTGTCTTGACCAACTTTCCTCACCCTCTTCCATCCAGCCCCCTTATGTGGAAATGTGTGACGGTTTATTTTCTGCCAGGATTCTCTCCCAGTTACACTGGACAGTGTGAGTATGACAGAGCTCTCCCCTTGAAACAGCTGCACATTCTTTCCAGCCAAGAGATTGGGAAACCTAGTCTGGGTTAAAAATTGGAGTCTTGTGCCACTCAAGTCTAAGAGGAAGGGTTTCTTACACCATCATCCTGACAACACCCATGGCAGCAAAGGCAGAAAAAATCCCCAACTAGATCTATCACAGCAGGCTGAAGAAAGTGTCACTGTCACAGTGGAAAGCAGAGATCAACCCAACTGACCCCTGCAAGGTGACCTTGTGAGGACTGACATGCCTTGTCCCAGCCACAATCCAGAAGTTGGCTGGTCTGTGTGCAGCTGAATGTTGAGGACATCCATCATGGGACTTCTCTTAATTGGAATTTTGACATTGGGAAAAGGACAAGAAGAGTGCAGTCTGTACATTTACATGGCAAAGGTGGGACAAAAGTCAACAACAACATTGTTATTCTATAGCTTTTATGAATACAAGGGGACTTGCACTCATAACCAAACTCAGTACTCTATATGTGATCCTGGAGAGGGTACAGGCCCATATGTATATTACAATCCCAATGAGCCCCCCATGTCTGTAATACTTAAAATAAGACTGAATTTCTTGGCTATCCAATCTCTGCCACCCCATCTTGACAGAGAAGAGAAATTAAACTAAGAGATTGAAAAGATGATGAGTGGCCCCTGAGAGGATAATTCAATTTCATGGGCCAGCCACATGGGCTGAAGATGGGTTTTGGGGTTAACAAACCCCCATTTATTTGCTAAACCATATAATACAGGCAGTACTTGAAGTTACAACCAATGAAATGAGCAGACCCCTGATGCTCCTAGCACAAGAACAGACCCAAATGTACAATGCTGTTTACCAGAACAGGGAAATGGTGAGACCCCAAATTAAAAAATATATATAAGGTCTCAAATAGGGGAATGAGAGAGGTGAAGACTTTTAAGAAGATTCCACTTTAGAATTCACAGAAGCCCAGATGCCTCTTTCCAGCACCAGCTCAAGGACGCTTCTCCCTCCCCTCACGGAATTTCTTGAGATAAGCCCCACTTCTAAGGAAAGAGGTGTTTCTTCCCTGTAACTTAACACTGACTGCTTATCCTTGCCTCTGTAAGTTTGTTGGTGCCAATAGAAAAGCAATATGTAAATCTGTAAACCTGTTAATATCAATGAGAAAGCTGTATGGAAATTTCTTTGTCTGCTTTCTTGAGAAAATGTATAAAAGAGATGTTTTGATAACAAGATAGGGTGAGTGGTTATTTTGGACCTGAGTCCGTCTGCTGTACTGCTAGCAATAAAGCCCCTTCCTCTTTAAATAAAGTGGTGTTTGAGGTGTTTTCTGCTCTGTAGGCCAAACTTATCTTTTCCTACAACAAATCAGCCTTCAGAGAGGTAATGAATTTCCATTATTTGATAAGATGTAAAGGAATCTTCTGACAACGTTTGAGATTTTCCAGATGCAAATCTGTGATCTGCAAAATGTGATGTGGCTATAAAATATGATGCAAAAATTGTGATCTGGCTATAAAAGCAGCCACAATTGTAACCCAGGAAGGAGAATTTGAAGAGAAGTTATTCTTGTGGTCCCCCAGATTTGCAGGCTTGTCTGCTAATAAAGCATTGAACCATTTTCCTTGTCTCTGAATTTGGGTCATCAGTGACAGGCATAATGAACTTGCTCTAGCACAGCAACAACATTGTACTATTTGTCTTGCAAGATGCTATCACTAGGAGAAACTAGGTGAACAGGGCCTTTCCTGTACTAACTTTTACTACATATGACTCTATCTCAAAATAGAAAGTTTAATTAAAAAAAGAAAGATCTGGCGCCTTCATTCCATTGCATCTTGGCCATTGATACCACATAAAAGAGATATTAGTAGTCAACAAGAGTGGACTCACATTTTGTGCTGTTTTAGACCTGTCCTTTGCAATGACTAATGATATCTAAAGCGTGATGAAATTCAACCACAGAAGACAGTCACAACAATAACAGAACAGAATGTAGGAAGCATGAGAGAATCTTCTCATCTAATCCTTAGAAGTGTGAGGCACTGGTGGATTAAGGTAAAAATTCTCACATCCTTGTGGGAAACCTGGGTTTGATTTCCTTGCCAGTACACCTTATGTACAGCCACCACTTACATTATTTGTAATACATACATACTTTTCTTCCATTTAACCTTTCTGTGTGCTGTTTTGTGTACCTGAAGTTATACCCATGTGTATTTGCCCGTTAAAGTTTTACCACCTTCAAGGCTGAGCTCAGAAATCACCCTCTCCTTCTTGCACGCATCAGCCTGGTCCAAGTGATATAATTATGTTTTCTCCTCATGATGTTTCAGCCACCAACATACAACCTTGTATTACAGATATTTGTTTCATCAAGTGCAAATATCATAGGATAATAGAAGAGTTATCATACTACACCCCCCAAAAACAAAAAACCCCAAACAAAACCAGTTGCCATTGAGTTGACTCCAACTTATGAATTGTGCTCCATAGGAGTTTCAAGGCTGTGATGTTCCAGAAATGTATTGCCATGCCTTTCTTCCAAGGTGTGTCTCAGTGAGTTTGAATTGCCAATCTTTTGTTAGTAGAAGAATATTTAATTCTTTGCATCACCCAGTAGTGTCATATCTTATAGTCAATAATTATTTCTTGAACACTGTGTACAACCTCTGTAAATGTTCACAGAAATTTATCAGTAAATAAGACAGGATGTTTGAGCCTGTATAGACTTATGTTTTAAAGAAGTAACTTTCTGTTATGTATAAGGAGTATTTTGAAAAGTGTTGCTGAGGGAAAGCCTCTATACTGAATCATGGCATTTAGGAAGGAAAATGGAACTCAGAGTGAAGTGAAAGCATGGACTCTGTAATGGGAGATTTTGCATGTTAATTGACTCTTTCTGGAATGGAATACATTCTGATACCATTTAAATCTTATTTAAGTCTTGATGTAGTCATAGTTCTGTGTTAAGAAATATAAAGGTGGGTAAGGGCTGTCCCTGTGTATATGGCTGAAATCAACTTCCTCATTTCCTTCTCAGCTACCCTGCAGGCTACATGAGGGCAGAGACCTTGTGTATCTTTCTCAGCAACTAGAGTAGGGTCTGTGTGTACACAGTAGGTTCTTAGTATGTATTTAGTGACTGAATGAATAAATGAAGCAGGAATAGGGCTTTTCTAGGTACTACTGCCAAGCAAACAGGAAACTGCAAATGTGTCTAACTGTGCCATTTCCATGAAGTGGTGGTGTGTGCCACTGGGTAGGTTTCAGCTTATGGTGACCCCACATTGTAAGAGTAGTAGATGAGTGTTGGCTGTACATAAGGTTTATGGCTAGGAATCAAATCTGCGTTTCCCACATGGATGTGAGAATTTTTACCTTGAACTAGTAATGCTTCACACTGTAAAGATGAGAAAATCCCCTTGTGCTTCTTACATTCTGTTCTGCTTTTGTTGCAACTATCATTTGTGGTTGAATTTCATCATGCTTTAGATATCATTGGTGATTACAAGGGACAAGTCTAACACCACAAGTTGCAATATAAATAGAAACTGTTCATATGGAGTCTGACAAACCTCAGCTGATATTTAATTTAACCTATTTCAAACACAATAACCAAGCTGCTGCATTAGCTTAATATGATTAAAACACAGAAGTAGGGTCATTTAACAAACCAATATCACTCTAAATTTTTACCGGGTACAATTGCCACAAAATGTCTATGTAATGTAATTATCTACTTATAGTTAAAACATAACGAATTGTTCCTGGTGAAGACAAAGGTCAAATGAAATCTCTCCTATCATCACTGAAACAGGGAGCATAGAAATATGTAGTGCCTAGGAGGACTTTACACACAAACACACAAACACAGAATTTTGACAATGCAGTGCTTCCATAAATTGATTTTTTTTCCTTCTTGCTGATGACAACAGTGTTCTTTGCTGCAGTTTTAATGCTCATTTTATAAGTTTTTTTTTTAAGTTATGGTGGAATACATTCATCAAATTCATCATTTTAACTACTTTTAAATATGCAATCCAGTGGCATTAATTACATTCAGTATGTTGTGTTACTGTCACTGTTACTTGTTTCTAAACTGTTTCCATTCTCTCAGAATGCAGTTACTTTCATTGCCCTTCTGCTAGCACCTGGTATCTCTTTAGCTTTTGGAGATGTGAAATAAAACTACACCCTTTCATTGACTGAAACACTTCAAAGAAAGGTGAATTTGGAAATCATGTTATGATGCAATGTCTTCCCCTCCTGTATTCACTTAGGTTAAAACTATACCAATAAGCAATTCCCAATTTCATACCCTGAATATGAGGCTTCACTGATAATCAGATTTTTATTGGTTACTTCGAAGTGGCTGATAGAGGCTGGAAGTTCTACTTACTGCCTCCTGAGAAACCATGTTACACTTCTCATAATGTTCACAGGCTGGAGATTCAGGCCACATTGTAATGGGGACCTTCAGCTTGTTTTTAAGACCCTGCGACAGCCAAGAGATACAGACAGTAGAGCACAGCAGCAGGTTTAGACTATTACTCTGATGAAAGCAGACGTCGAGGGTTGGCTCTAGAACACACTTATTGTGGCTTCTACAGGCTGTTGAGTAAGGCCCCAGGCATAGTGACCATAAGCACAATGGAACAAAATACTGCTGGTCCTTTGCCGTACTCAGAATCCTTGCTAAGCTGAGCCCAATGTTGAATGTGCATGAATGTGTGTATAGATCTGAATTACACATGTATGCTCATGTATTTGTCTACATGTTTATGTGCATGGGTGTACATGCAGTTACATTTGTGTGTGCGTGTGTACATTTACATATCTTTATGTGTGTGTGTGCATTTATATGTGCATGTGTGTGTATATTTCTGTGCTAAGTATTGATTTATGTCCTTCCAAAATATATGTTGTAAGTCCTAACCCCTATAGTGATTATAATCTCATTTGAGACTGTTTTGTTTTGGTTTGGTTTTGTTATGCTAATAAGAAAATGTTAGTGTAGGACATACCCTACATCAATCTCTTTTGAGGTATAAAAGAGATTAAACAAACAAGAAAGTCAATAGAGACATGAGAAGGCAAATGACAAGTCACATGAAGATCACACATGGGTAGAAGCTCAGAAGAAACAAGGACCTTCCTCAGGGGTTAACACTAAGAGACAGTCTTCCTCAGGTCACCGCTGACCTAAACTATTTAGCCTCCTAAACCAAATCCACTGCTACCAAATTGATTCTGACTTACAGTGACCTATTGGGCAGAGAAGAATTGGTTCACAGAATTTTCACAGTGGCTAGCAGATTCCACCGGGCAGCCTTTCAGTTAGCAGCTGTGGTACTTATCCACTGTGCCTCCAGGGTTTGCCAGTGTTTAAGAGCAAACTATGGCTGTTAATGAAAATATTAACTACTTGAATTTACTACCTGCTCCCTGAAAACTCCAAGAGGCAGTTCTCTTCTGCCTTATGGGGTCATTATGTAAGTTGGAATTGATTCATCCTAAACTACAAGAACATAAACTTAAGTTTGTTAAAGATACCACTTGTAGTATTTCTTATTCTTGTTACAGCAGCACTAGATAATCACCAGTGGGCATGCATGCCTTAGTCATCTACTGCTGCTATAATGGACACAATACAGGTGGATAGCTTTCAAAACAGAAACTTTATTTTACACAGTCCAGTAGGCAACAAGTCCAAATTCAGGGTGTCTCCTCCAAGGGAAGGCTTTGCCTCTTCATCAGCTATGAAGTGAGGTTCTTGTGTTCCATCAGTCTTTGAAACCCTGGTGCCATAGTGTCTGGTTACTACGACAGCTAATCAAAAGGTCAGCAGTTCAAACCTGTCAGGCACTCCTTGGAAACTGTAACAGAAAGTTCTACTCTGTCCTACAGGGTCACTGTAAGTCGAAATCTACTTGACAGCAGTGGGTTTCTCCCCACCCTCTTTGGTCTGAGAGCATTTGGCACAGAAACCTCGCTTCTGAAGACTATGCTGTGCTCTCGTGCTGCTTTCTTGATGGTAGGAGGTCCCATATTTCTCTGGTAGCTTCTTTCCTATGTATCTGCGGAGGCTGCCTCAAGGCACAAAACAATCTCATACATCAAATCCTACCCTACCAACACAACTGGAGCCCATCCTTCTTTAACATCATAGAGGCAAAATTCATAACATGGAGGAACATCACAAAACTTTCGGCCCACAAAACAGCCACGTACAATTTTTTAGGGAACACAGTTCATTCATGCCATTGCTCTGATTAAACTTCTAGCCTTAAGAACACAAAGAACACAAGAACATAAATTTCTGTCTGTTAAAGACACCACTTGTTTTATTTCTGTTAAAGTAGCACTAGACAACTACCAGTGGGCACTAGATAACCACCAGTATTGTCTGCGCATGTGTATGTGTATGAACATGCGTATATTATAGCTGCATTTGTATGAATGCTGTCTGCACACAAGTGTGTACATATGCACATGTATGCATGTAGTGTATGACATGTATGTGGATGTGTTTTCAGTATGTGCATATATATGTATACACAGTTATTTTAGTCAGCTAGGGCTGCTGTAACAGAAATACCACAGAGTGGATGGCTTTAACAAAGGAAAGTTTATTCTTACACAGTCTGGTAGGTTACAAGTCCAAATTCAGGATGTTTGCTCCAGGAGAAGGCTTTCCCCCTTGTCAGCTCTGGAGGAAAGTCAGGTATTGCATCAGTCTTTGTCCAGGGAGCATCTTGGTGCAGGAACCTCAGGTCCAAAGGATGCGTTCTTTCACTGGTGCTGCTTGCTTCATGGTGTGAGGTTCCCAAATCTCTGTTTGCTTCCTTTTCCTTTTATCTCTTGTAGGATGAAAAGATTAAGAGTGGGGCAAGCTCCACTCTAGGGAAACTCCCTTTACAGTGGAGCAGGGAAGTGATCCTATGAAAAGATTTACTGCCCACCCTAAGCACAGGAAAATCACAAAAGGCGGAACAATCACAAAATACTGGGAATCATGGCCCAGCCACATGGCTACACATATTTTTGCAGAGACACAATTCAATCCACGACATCCCACCCTTTGGCACCCCAAAAATCACATCTTTAAAACATGTAACATTCCTTCCATTATAGCAAAATCATGTCCATTCCACATGATAGAAATCTGAAGATCAGTTCCAAGTCCAAAATTCAAAAATATCTTTACATCTAAGAAATCCATGTACAAGCTATCTGATTCCAGAAGCACAGTGGCAGAACAGGCACAAGTTAGTCATTTCATTACAAATGGATAAACTGCAGGGAAAGAAGGCATTACGAGGCAACAGGCAAGTCAGTAGAACTCATTACATTAGCCCTCAAAGCTTTGAAAATTGTTTTCAATTTTCCGAAACATTTTACACAATAGCTTTATCCTCCAGACTCCAGGTACTGGCCAAACTCTGTGGATTCCGAGTGGAAACCCCCAGCCCTGTGCTACAACTCTGCCTTCAAGGTCCACTTGGACAAAAACTCTGCTCCACTGTCTTTAGGTATATCCTAAGCCCAACTGAGTGATAATTTGACTCTGACAAAACAGGACCCATGGTTCCACCCTTTCAGATTCTTGAGGTCACAGCCATACCTTTTGAGACTGAGGCAGCTCAGCTTCTCATGCTATCTCTTCAGCTTCTGCTTCCTATGGCCTCATGGCCTGGGCCTCAGACCCACATGTGCCCCGCCAGGGCAAGTGTTACAAAGCTCTGTAGCTCCACTGATTCAAGCACCCAGAGGCACCCCACTCCTGGTACCAAATTGCCTTAGGCTGGGTTTTCTAAGGAAGCAAAACCAGTAACACATATATGTACAAGGAAAGTACAAAGTACAAAGAAAGATTTATATATAAAGGAAACAGCTCACACAGTTGCAGAAGTTGAAAGTCCCAAGTCCTGGCACAAGCCTTATGTGGCTACAGAAGCTGGTGAGCCCAAGGTCAGCAAGTCAGACACCAGAGTCCTAGATCACTGTGTAGGTCAGTGAATCCCAAGCTGGTGACAGGATGGAGCTGCAGAGGCTGGCAAACCCAAGATTGGCAGGTCAGGGAACAGGACTCTCAAGTGCCAGCTTTAAGCATTGAAGAATCCAACAGCTGCTAGTTCTGGTCCAAGAACCAGATGCCAGCAGAGAGCAGGAGCCACTGGCTATGTCAGCAGACTGGCAGTAGGTGGTAGAAAGCGGAGAGATGAGAGCTGAGGGGTGGGAAGCCACCACAGGCCCCACCATGCCACTTGATACAGCAGCCCAACACGGAGTAGCCAACTTGACATAATCCTGACCACCACAATAGTTATTTATTGCCTCTATCCTATGTCCTTTTTCCCTTTGCCATCCCTTCACCTTTCTCTCTCCCTCTTGTCCCTTCCCCCTGCCTTTCTGCCTCTCTGGTCCTTTCCCCCTTCTTCTGCCTTCTTTTCTGTCTCCCTGACCCCTCCCTGTCTCCTTCTCTCTGTCCATTGTCAGCTCGTCAATCCCTCCAAAGGCCATTCCTCCCTCTGTTGCTCGTATCTCCCTGTCTTATCCTTCCAACTTTCTTTTCTCCCTCAGTATGTCCTTCATCCTATCCACTCCTCCCCCTTTCTTCCTTTCCTTTTCCTGCCCTCCTGGTTTTTTTTTTTTTTTTTGTCTTAGCTTTTTAAATTTTTTATTAATTACAATAAATGAATAAAATTCCTAACATCTATCTATTATCTCATTTATGATAAACTCTCAGCCCCCACCCACCCATAGAGCCAACACAGTCATTATCTTCTACGGATAATTTTCTTGTTAAGTCCTTATAACAGGGGTCTCATACAAAATTTGTCCTTTTGACACTGATTGATTTCACTCAGCATGATCTCTTCCAGATGAGACTATGTTATGAGAAGTTTTCTAAAATTGCCATATTTTTTTTTTATCATAGCATAGTGTTCCATTGAATATATGTACCGTAATTTGCTCATCCATTCATCTGTTGATGGGCATCAGGGTAGATTCCAACTTTTTGTTATTGTGGACTGTGCTGCAACAAGCATTTGTGTACATGTGTCTGTTTGTGCGACAATCTTTGTCTCTGAAAGATAAATTTCAAGCAGTGGAATTACAGGATCAAATGGTATATCTATCTCCCACTTTTTAAGGAAGTGCCAGACTGCCATTCTACTTTGATCCTTCTTCCTCCCTCCTGTTTCTCCATCTTTCCTGGCCCTCCTTCCTTCCTCCATCAGTCCCTTCTCCCTCCCTTGTCCCTGCCACTTGTTCTGTCTCTTTCCCTCCACTGTGGCTCTCCCTCCTTCCTCTCTTCATCCTTCATCTCTGCCTTGCTGTCTCTTGTTCCCCTCTTCTCTCATCCCTTCATCCTTCCCATCTCCCTCCCTCTCCTCTCTACTCCCCTTGTCGCTCCATCTATCTTCCCTCTCTCCTCCCTTCATCCTTCTCTTTCCCTCACTTGTCCCAGCCTATTCATCTCCTTTCTTTCCTTCTCCCTTCATTTCTCCCTCCCTCATTCCTCTTCTTTCTACTCACCTTCCTTGTCCCTTCCTCCTTCCCTTCTCTCCGTCATTCTTTTTTCTCTCAATCTCGTATTCTGCACTCCTTCCTCTATCTCCTCCTCCTCCCTGCCTATGCCATGTCATCCCTCCTTTTTTTCTTCCTCTTTCCCTCCTCCCTTCCCATTCCCTTAACCACTTCTCTTTCCTTACCATCTCCCTCCCTCACTCTTTCTTCCTTCCTGTGTCCCTCTGTCATGCCTCTCCCATTCCTCTTCACTCTCTCACTCCCTTGTCCCTTCCTTCTTCCTGTCTCCCTCCCTCATTCGTTTTTCCTTCCTTTATCCTTTCCTCCTTCCTCTCTCCCTCTCACCTTCTTCCCTTCCACTTAGTACTGTCTCACCAAAGCTCTTCACCCTTATATACTCTGCTCTGGAACCACTGAATCATTGTGGATTTTTGATAGTGTAAGTCAGTTTCATTTTAGGTAAATTTTCCTCAGGAAAGCTGTCTAAACAAGTAAACTATAACAAAAGAGTGCATAACTTTACTCTCTACAGTATAATTATATGCAAGCCCTAAAAAAGTCATAACAAGAATTTTACAATCAGGTGGAGAATGTAAACAGGTACAGAAAAATGACCTAGGGATTAGACCCTGTGTGGCTTCCTTTTGGATAATATCCTAACTTGAAGACTGTTGAGAGGCAGAAGGTGATTATACTGTGTACTTGCTTTGCCTTTTCATTTGTCATCATTTATGTACCACGAAGACCACTTTTGTTGCTTATGGAGTTGTAGTGCCACAGCATCAAATACTCAGCTGATAAAGAAAAAGTGGTGGGTTGAATCCATGCAGTGACCACTTAGGAGAAATACCTGGAGATATGCTTAATGAAGATTCAAACAACCCAAAGCTGTCAAGTTGATTCTGACACACAGTGATCCATAGATCAAGCATAGGACAAAGCAGAACTGCCATAGGGTCTCCCAGGAACTGCTGATGAATTTGAACCATGTACCTTTTGATTAGCAGCTGGAACAGCTCTTAACCACTATAGCATCAAGGTTTCCTGATAAAGATTACATTCTGGAAAACTCTATGGGGACTTTGTACTGTATGATGTCTTTGTACTCTACACATAGGGTCTCTATGAGTAGAAATTAACTCTGTGGCATCTCACAACAATAGCAATAACTTTTCAGAAAATTAGCAATGAATTGTTTTTGAAAGTGGACCTAATTTTCATGTTGAGAAACTACTGTGCACATTAGAGACTATTTTTAAAAAAGAAAGAAAAATCGAGAGAAAGGAAGGAAGGAAAGGAAGGAGTGATGGCGGGAGAGGGGAGACAGAGAAAGATAGAAAGAAAGAGAGAAAGAAAGAACTACTCTTCTACTCATAGCAAGAGATTCTTCCAGAGAATAAGACACATTGCTGGAAAGTGGTGCTCTTAATTAAGGATGATTTTGTTCCCAAAGTACATTGGGCAATGCCTGGATAGTTTTTTGATTCTCACACTGATGACTGTGGGGGTGGGATGGCTATTGGCATCTTGTAGGTGGAGACCAGGGATATTGCTTAGCACACTACAGGGCCTATAATGGCCCCCACCACAAAGAATGACAGGAGAATGGAGACCAAGGATGCTTCTCAGTGCCCCAGAGTGTACAAGATGGCCCCACCACAGAGAACGACTGGGGGTGTGGACCAGGGATGCTGCTCAGTGCACAGAATGGCTCTATCACAAAGCGTGACTAGAGAGTGGAGACCAAGGATGCACCTCAGCACCCTGTAGTGCACAAGACAGCCCCACCACAGAGAATGACTAGGGAAGGGAGGGGATGCTGCTCACACCCTACAGTGCACAGGATGGCCCCTCCACCGAGTGTGACTAGTCAGTGGGGACCAGGGATGCTGCTCACACCCCCCAGTGCACAGGATAGCCCCACCACCAAGCGTGACTTGTCAGTGGGACCAGGAATGCTGCTCACACCCTACACTGCATAGGATGGCCCCACCAATGAACATGATTAGTGAATAGAGACCAGGGGTGCTGCTTATATCCTACAGTGCACAGGATGCCCCTACCACAGAGAATGACTAAGGGGTGTGGACCAAAGATGCTACTTAACACCCTACAGTACACAGGGCAGCCTGACCACAGAGACCGAGTAGCGGGTGGGGACCAAAGATGCTGCTCACATCCTACAGTGCACAGGACAGACCCACCACAGAGAGTGACTACAGAGTGGAGCCCAGAGACAACATTAAACATCCTGCAGGACAACTCGTACCACAAAGAATGAATCACTCCAAAATATCAGTTCTGCTACGTTTGAGAAACTCTGATATGAGAAACAGGGAAGTGGAGCCCTAGCACAACTGCTAAGTACTCAGCTGCTTTGAACTTATCCATTAGCTGCATGGGAGAAAAACGCAGTGATTTTCTCTCCTACAGATCATGGCTGAGAAGACTCTATGGGGTAGCTGTTACACTTTGTCACATAGGGATGCTATGAAAGGAACATCCACTCAACAACATACCAACAACGGTTAATATAGTATTAATTTCTGGACTGATATCATAGATGTCATCTTTACCTTGCTGTGATGCAGCACATGTGATTTACTGTGGATGTTTGTGCTTAGTCCTTCAGAAGCATTATCTCACAACCGCCTGGGAAGGTCATTTCTGTTCTGGTCTCCATTTTATAAAGGGAAGCAAATGAGACTTGGAAAGGTGAAGAAACTGAAGTAAGAGGTGTAGATGTTAGTTGAAACAACTGAGATTTCAACACAGGCCTGATTTCAGACCAGTGTTGGTCTCTGAAGTAGACCATTTCTCATACTCCCTTACTACATGAGCAATTATGAAATCATAACTTTATAAGTTTTGCAGATGTAGTTACAAGGATTGCAGTTACAGTTTCAAATATTTATTTTGAAAATAAAGCCTCATTCTACCGCAGAGTCTTTTGGTATCAAATATGCAGTAACCCAAACACATTGCCCTCATGTAGATTCAGACTTAGAGCAACTTTATAGGACTGAATAGAACTGCCCTACAGGATTTCCAAGGCTGTTATCTTTACTGAAGCTGACTGCCACATCTTCGTTCTACAGAACCACTGTTGGATTCAAATCTTGGATGTTTGAGTAGCAGATGAGCGCTAAACCAGTGTGTCACCCGGGCTCCTTTAAGCAATGACAAATGAATCTAATTCTCTTTTTTTTAATTGTGGTTAAGTGAAAGTGTACAATCCCAATTAAATTTGCACATATGCCTATCTGTAGCTCCTTCTTCTGTCCTTGCCCGATAATGACACACTCCTCCTTTCTGCCCTATGTATGTCACATCTTCTTAACAATCTCCTGTCCCCTCATTTCCACACTCTGTTCTCCCTTCTATTAAGAGGCCGGGAGGACAGCATCCTATAGATGCATAGAACCAAAAGTCCATATAATATACGGTCACCTTGTGCCCCTAAGTCCAGTCCAATCCTGTCTAAAGAGTTGACTTCTGTATGTTTTCTAGTCAGGGGCACCAGCAGGTTTATGCGCCATGCTCCCAGTGGTTCCACCAGCATAGACCTGCTGGTGCCCCTGACTAGGAAAACATACAGAGGTCAACTCTTTAGACAGGATTGGACTGGACTTAGGGGCACAAGATGACCATATGTTATATGGACTTTTGGTTCTATGCATCTATAGGATGCTGTCCTCCCGGCCTTTTAATAGAAGGGAGAACAGAGTGTGGAAACGAGGGGACAGGGGATTGTTAAGAAGATGTTAAGATTGTTAAGAAGATGACATACATAGGACAAAAAGGAGGAGTGTGTCATTATCGGGCAAGGACAGAAGAAGGAGCTACAGATAGGCATATGTGCAAATTTAATTGGGATTGTACACTTTCACTTAATCACCATCAACTGTGGTCTTTTAGTGGAGTTCTTGAGGTGAACCCCTTTTTTTCTCATGTTGCCACTGGGACTTGATGTTGTGTGCCACATCACAGCTGTCTCCGGTGGTGGCTGGGCACCATCTGGTTCTTCTGGTCACATGTTGACAAAGTCACTCATTCACATGGGTCCTTCTGTTTCCTGGGTCCTTCTGTCTCCTTGTGTCTTTGTTCTTGTTGATCATCTGATCCAGATAAGTTGGGACCATTTGGTGTACCTCAGATGGCAGCTTGCTAGCTTTTAGAAGCCCAGATGTCACTCACCAATATGGGGTGCAGAAGATTCTCTTAGTAATGGGCTAGTTATGGCAACTGGCCTCAACATCCTTTGACAGCATGGTCCCCAGACACCTGCCCCTGCTCCTCTATGCTTGCAGTATTGGGTTAAGATTAGAATTTTCAATTTATGTTGAAATCCAGTAGAAATACTGTGTGTTGTCACTGCTTTCAACCAGCCAAATTTCTATCATGATCAGCCCTTCTACTATGACCAGCCCTTTCCCTTCCTCCACTGACTTGCAGCCCTCAGAAAGTTTTTTTCCTCTGTACATAAGTCTATTTTTAAGTTCTTACAGTAGGGGTCTCAAACAATACTTGTCCTGTGCTACCGACTGATTTTACTCAGCTAAATGTCTTCAAATTGAAACCAGGTTATGAGCTGCTTCCTAAAATCATCACCATTCTTCACTATTGCATACTATTCCACTGAGTACATGTACCATGGTTTTTATCCATTCATTTGTCGTTGGGGATCTGGGTTGAGTCCATCTTTTAGCTATTGTGGACTGTGCTGCAATAAACATTTGTGTGCATGTATCTGTTTGTGTGACTGCCCTTGACTCTGTAGGATATATTCCTGGTAGTGGAACTGTTGGATCAAATGCTTTATCTATTTCCAGGCTTTTTCTTTAATTAAATAAAAAATGAAACTATACATACTCTATGCTTATAATGTTGGGTTAAGACAGGAGGAGTACACAAGCTGTGTCAAAGTCTCATTAATATTGATCTTCTTACTAATGTGTATTGTCACCAATTTCACCCAACCAAATTCCTAGCAACTATCTAATCTAAACCTTCACTCTCCCCTCCCTTGTAGCCATCAAAGAGTCTTTTCTATTATGTACCATATTTTCCATTATGTACCTTTTAGCTCTTATTTGTCTAGTTAGATTTATTCCTAGGTATTTTATCTTCTTAGGGGCCATAGTAAATGGAATTGATGTGGTGATTTCTTTTTTAATAATTTCACTCTTGGTATAAAGGAATCCTGTTGTTATGTTTACCTTGTATCCTGATAATTTGCTAAATTCTTCTATTGGCTCCAATAGTTTACTTATGGATTTCTTTGGATTCTCTGTATAAACAATCATATCATCTGCAAACATGGAATTCTTTACTTCTTCATTGCCAATATGGATGCCTTTTATTTCTTTGCGTTGTCGAATTGCTCTGGCTAGAACTTCTAGCACAATGTTGAATAAAAGTGGTGAGAGCGGGCATCCTTGTCTAGTTCCCATTCTCAAACAGAATTCTTTCAGTCTTTCACCATTCAGGATGATGAAAGCAGTTGGCTTTGCATAGATGTTACCGATTATATTGAAGAATTTCCCCTTTATTCCTATTTTCCTGAGAGTTTTAAGGCTGAATGGATGTTGAACTTCGTCAAATGCCTTTTCTGCATCAATGGACAAAATCAGGTGATTTTTATCTTTTGTGTTATTAATATGGTTGATTACATTAATTGTTTTTGTGATGTTGAACCAGCCTTGCACCTCTGGAATGAAACCAACTTGATCATGATGAATTACTTTTTTTATATGTTGTTGAATTCTATTGGCTAGTATTTTGTTGAAGATTTCTGTATCTAGATTCATGAGTGACATTAGCCTGTAATTTTCTTTTTTTGTGGGATCTTTTCCTGGTTTTGATATCAGGATTATGCTGGCTTCATAGAATGAATTTGGAAGTATTCCATCTCTTTCTATGGTGTGAAATAGCCTCATTAATACTGGAGTTAACTCTTCCCTAAAAGCTGGTAGAATTCTCCGGTGAAGCCGTCTGGGCCAGGACTTTTTTTTTTTGGTGGTAGATTTTTGATGACTTGTTCTATCTCTTTGTGATAGATTTATTAAGTTGATCTATTTCTCCTTGTGATAGTCTTGGTGAGTCATATGAATCTAGAAATTTGTCTATTTCCCCTAGGGTTACAAACCTGTTGGAGTATAGCTTTTCATGGTATTCTGTTATGATATATTTTATTTCTGTTGGGTCTGTTGTAACATCTCCCAACTCATTTCTTAAATGGGTTATTTGTATCTTCTGGGTGTTTTTATTTTGTAACTTTAGCCAATGGTTTATCAATTTTGTTGATCTTTTTGAAGAAACAGTTTTTGGATTGGTTAATTTTTTCAATTATTTTTTCTATTCTCTAATTCATTTAGTTCTGCTCTAGTATTTATAATGTTTTCTTCTGCTGCCTGAGGGGTTTCTTTGTTGCTGCCTTTCTACTTGTTCAAGTTGTGAGGTTAATTCTTTAATTTGTGCTCTTTCTTCTTCCCAGAAGTGTGCATTTGTAAATTGACCTCTGAGCACTGCTTTTGCTCTATCCTGTAAATTCTGGTAGGATGTGTTTTCATTTTTATTTGAATCCATAAATTTCTTTAATGTGTCTTTACTTTCTTTTATAACCCAAGGCTTTATGAGTAAAGTCTTGTTCCATTTCTACAAGTTTGAATTTTTACCTATGAATTTTCTGTTATTGATTTCAACTTTTATAGCTCTGTGGTCCGAGAAGGTATTTTGCAATAAATTAATGGTTTGGATTTTATGGAGAATTCTTTTATGACCTAACATATGGTCTATTCTGGAGAATGTTCCATGTGCTTTGGAGAACAAGGTGTATTTATCTGCTGATGGATGAAAAGATCTGTATATGCTGACAAGATCAAGGTGATTGTTGTAATAAGATCTTCTGTACCTTTACTGAGCTTTTTTCTGAATGATCTATCCTTACCTGAAAGACGAGTATTAAATTCTCCAACTATTACTATGGAATAATCAATCTCATTTTTCAATCTTGTATTTGTTCAATGTATTTAGGTGTTTTGGTGTTGGGTGTGTAAATATTTAATATTGTTAAGCCTTGCTTGAGTACTGAACCTTTCAGTAATAAATAGTAACCATCCTTGTCCATCCTTGACCATCCTTTATATTAAAATCTATTTTATTTGAGATTAATATTGTCACACCTGCTCTTTTCATGTATTGTTAGCTTGATATATATTATTCCAACCTTTAATTCTCAACCTGTTCTTATCTTTCAGTCTAAGAAGTGTTTCTTGCAAGCAACATATAGACGGGTCATGTCTTTTGATCCAGGATATCACTCTCTGGCTCTTTACTGGAGCGTTCAGTCCATTTACATTCATAGTCCATTTACAAACATAGGTATATGTTTAGTGGTATCATTGTGATACATTTATTTTCATGTTGATTTCTCTGTGGTTCTTATTAATCTGTTCTGGGACATTCTTCTTTATGGATGGTATGAGTTTTGATTTTATATTTGTTGAGACTCCTGTATTGTGATTTTTAATTTCTAATGATATATTGTTAATCTCTTCTATGGCTACATACCTACTCCCCCTTATCATATAATTACTGAAATGAATTTTAACTATTTTACAAGTCTGAAACTTTCTCTGCATCAAAAACAACTGTAACTATTGTAGTGTATCCCTCTTTTAATGTGATGGTATTATAGCTGACATGATATGATCATGGATTCCTTTATTATAATAGTGTAGCTTCTGGCTTGGTTAGGTGCAGTTTTATGCCTTCCTTAACTGATTAGAAATTTGGATGAAGTGTCTTGAATTATTGCCTAAAACATACATTTAGGGAAGAGTTTCTTTCACTATTTCATGTAATTTTGGTTTACTTTTTATGGTCTTTAAATTTCTCTTTATTTTCAAAATTCCTAATTTCACCATTATATTTGATAGGCAATTTTGCAGGATAAATAATTCTAGGATGGAAGTTTTTCTCATTCAGGGCTGTGAATTTGTCTGCCCATTGTTTTCTAGCCAGCATTGTTTCAGCAGAAAAGTCAGATCAAAGTCTACAGGGTTTCCCTCAGATTGTTAGTATTGATTTGAGCCCTTGCTGTCTTCAGAAACATCTGTTTGTGTTTTAGCTTATTCAGCTTAATTATAATATGCCTTGGTGTCCTTCTTTTTGGATCTAACTTTTGCGATGCTTGATAAACACCTTGGATGCCTCATAATCTCAGGAAAGTTTTCCATTAGCATCTCTACAGCAATACTGTCTCTATTGTCATTAGTCCTGCCTTGTTCAGGAACT
The DNA here is from genome assembly GCA_028571685.1 of Heterohyrax brucei. Classification (NCBI taxonomy): domain Eukaryota; kingdom Metazoa; phylum Chordata; class Mammalia; order Hyracoidea; family Procaviidae; genus Heterohyrax; species Heterohyrax brucei. The sequence continues at coordinate 13,130,147 of CM053167.1, read as the reverse complement.
CCAATTAAATGTAAATTATTTCTCTTCATGGAGTTCCATATGTTTCTTAGTGTTTCTTCATTTTTCTTATTTCTTTTCTCTGATTTCACCTCATAAATGCTAGTGTTAGCTGCTTTGTCTTCTAGGTCACTAATTGACACAGATTGTCAATCTTACTCTTTTGGCTTTGGATAGAATTATCCAGTTCTGTAATTTTGTTATAAATCTGATGTATTTCAGATCGTTGATGTTCTAGCATTTCAAATAGCTTACCAAATATTTCTTTTTGTTCTACTGCATTTTGTTTAATCTCTAGGAGTATTTTATATATAACTCTTTTGTATTTGACCTCTGTTAGATTCAATAAGGCTTCTGGGAAATTTTTTGAATCTTTAGGGAGTTTTCTGGAGTATTCTAAGACTGTTTCTTTAAATGATTAATTATGGTCTGCTGCCTGCGTGCCATCTAGATGCTATTTTTTTTTTCTCTGATATTGGATCTAAGAGAATTGTTGGTCACCAGCTGTCTCTATTACTCTAGTGATTTGCCCAGGTGGTCTTTCAAGGGTGGAAGACTGTGCTTATTGGATAGCAAAGAGGCTGCTCTGTTTATGGACAAACTGGGGGCTGTCAGCCAATCGTGAGTGAGAGAGAAGAGTGTTTTCAATAGAGAGATTTTTCAGGGAGAAAATACAAGCCTCTCAGTCTTTAAAAAGTAAACCTTAAAAGTAAATTGCACTTCTCTGCAGGGAGCTGTCCAGGTGCTGAACTGGGAGCTCGAAGCTGTCCAACAGCTGAATAGGCAGTTGGGAACAGCAGACTTCACCTGCCAGCTTGTAATGAAAGTATGTTACTGTTACTGGCCATGCCAGGAAGCTGCAGTTCTCTGTTACAACAAAGCAGCAGAAGCCGAGGTCAGATGGTCGCTGGATTGTTTCTGAGAGGAGATGATTAGTCTGATACTGTTGCCCAATCAAATATGTTAGGTCCGAAGGCTCTCCAGGTATTCAATGCTCCATAAAAAATTATCATCCAGACCTTAGTTCTCAGAGGAAATGAGAAGGTATCTGTTACTCCGCCTTTTAAGGAAGAGATAGATTGCTTTCCAAAGAGGTTGTACCATTTTGCAATCCCACCAGTAGTGTAGGAGTGTTCCAGTCTCTCCATAACTTCTCCAGCATTTGTTGTTTTGTGTCTTTTGGATTATGGCCAGCCTTGCTGGGGTGAAATGGTATCTCACTGTAGTTTTGGTTTGGATTTCTCTAATAGCTAACGATTGTGAGCATTTCATCATGTGTCTTTTGGATGTACTCTTCGGTGAAGCTTCTGTCCATCTCCTTTGCTCATCACTTAACTGGTGTTTTACAGTACATTTTAGATTATGGAGATCAGACATTGGTCCAACATATAGTTGCCAAATATTTTATCTCATTCTGTAGGTGGTCTTTTAATTCTTTCAATAAAGTCTTTGGATTAGCAGAAAGTGTTTGATTCTTAGTAATTCCCATTTATCTATTTTCTCTTTTGTTGATCATGCTTTGTCAGATTTTAAAGTCTTGTCTAAGTTATGTATTAAACCTTCCACTGTTGATCCTATTTTTTCTTGTATGGTTGTTATTGTTTTAGTTTTCATATTTAGGTCAGTTATTCGAGTTAGTTTTTGTGTAAGGTGTGAGATATGGGTCTTGTTTCACTATTTGTAGATGGATATTCAATCTTGCTAACACCATTTAAGAGACTGTTTTTACCTCACTTTACAATCTTAGGGCCTTTGTCAAATATCAGCTGTTCAAAAAAGGATTGTGGGCATACCTGAGGTCTCAACTCGGTTCCACTGGTATGTATTTCTCTTTTTATAACAGTACTATACTGTTTTGACTGTGGCAGTGTAATAGTTTCTAAGGTTGAGTATTGTGATGCCTCACATGTATTTTGTTCTTCAGTAGTGTTTTGCTTACTTGGAGTTTCCTCTCTTTCCAAACAAAGTTGGTGATTTGTTTCTCCATCTCATTAAAAAATGTCACTTGAATTTGTACTGGGATTGCACTGTACATGTAGATCCTTTAGGTAAAATAGACATTTTCAGGACCTTAACTCTTCTTATCCATGAGGCAGGTAGTTTTCTCCTTTTATATAAGTCTTCGGTTTCTTGCAGTAAGGTCTTGTAATTCTCTTTGTAAAGGTCTCTTATTTCTCTAGATAGATTTATTCTTAGGTATTTTATAATCTTGAGGCCCACAGAAATCATACTGATTTGGTGATTTCTTCTTTCATGATCTCATTGTTGGTATAAAGGAAACTTACTGATATACTTACGTTTATCTTATATCCTGATACTTTGCTGTACTCTTCTATTAGTTTCAGTAATTATGGATTCTTTAGAACTCTCTGCATAAACAATCACATCATCCACAAATAGGGAGATTTTTAATTCTTCTCTGCCCATGCATATGCCCTTTATTTCTTTGTCTTGTCTAATTGCTGTGGCCACAACTTCTATTACAATGTTGAATAGAAGTAGTGAGAGTGGGTGTCCTTGTCTAGTTCCCATTCTCAAGGGTAATTTATTCAGTCTCTTTCCATTCAGGCTGATGTAGGTAGTTGGCTTTGTGGAGATGTCACTTACTCGTGGAGGAAGTTGCCTTCTATTCCTATTTTGCTAAAAGTTTTGGGCATGAATAGTTGTTGGACTTTGTCAAACGCTTTTTCTGCATCAACTGACAAAATCAGGTGATTCTTATTTTTTGTGTTAATTATGCGGCTGATCACACTAATTGTTTTTCTGATGTCGAACCAGTCTTGCATCCCTGGAATGAAACCAACTTGATCATGGTGAATGATTTTTTTATGTGCTGTTGAATTGTATTAGGAAGGATTTTGTTGAAGATTTTTGCATCTATGCTCATGAGTGATAGTGGTGTGTAATTTTCTTTATTTTGTGGAATCTTGCCCTGGCTTTGGTATCAGGGTTATGCTGATGTCATAAAATGAGTTTGGGAGTACTGCATCCATTTGTATGCTTGAAACAGTCTCAGAAGTATTGGGGTTAACGCTTCTCTAAAAGTTTGGTAGAATTTTCTGGTGAAGCCATCTGGGTCAGAACTTTTTTTGGTTGGTACCTATCTGACAACTTTTTCAATCTCTTCCTTTGTGATGGGTTTTTGTTAAGCTGTTCTATTTCTCCCTGTGATAATTTTGGTAGGTCATATGAATTTAGAAATTTGCCCACTTTCTCTAGGTTTTCAAATCTGTTACAGTTTTTCATAATATTCTGCTGATACATTTCATTTCATTTGGTTCTGTTGTGACATCTCCCATCCTATATCTTATTTGAGTTATTTGTTTCCTCTCTTGTTTTTCTTTTTTAAGTTTAGCCAATGGTTAATCAACCTTGTAGATCTTTTCATAAAACCAGCATTTGGCTTTATTAATTTTTTCAGTTGTTCTTCCATTCTCTAATTCATTTAGTTCTGCTGTAATCTTTATTATCTGTTTTATTCTGATGCCTGAGGGATTCCTCTGTTGCTCTCTTTCTACTTGTTCAAGCTTTAGGGTTCTTTTGTTTGGGTTCTTTTTTCCTTCCAGATATGTACATTTATAGAGATAAATTGATCTCTGAACACTTCTTTGGCTGTATCCCATGGGTCCTAGTAGGATATATTTTCATTCTCATTTGAACCCATAAATTTCTTTATTTCATCCTTGATTTCTTCTATAACCCATGGCTTCTTGAGCAAAGTGTTGTCCAGTTTCTCCGATTTCAAATTTCTATCTACATTTTAACTTTTGTGGCTTTGTGGAATGAGAAGGTGCTTTGCAATAATTCAGTGGTTTGAATTTTGTTGAGATTTATGTCCTAACACATGGCCTGGTCTTGAAACTGCTAAATGTGCCTTGGAGAAGAAGGTGTAATTTTCTGTTGAAGGATAAAAAGTTCTGTGTATGTCTATAAGGTCTCATTGATTAATTGTTGCAGTAAGATCTGCATCTTTACTGAGTTTTTTTCTGGATGATCTGTCTATTACTGGAAGTGGAATGTTGAAGTCTCTTAACTATTATTGTGGAGTGATCTACCTCACTTTTCATTGTGGTCTGTGTTTGTTCAATGTATTTAGACACTCTCGTATTGGGTGCATAAATATTTAACATTGTTAACTCCTGGTTGTCTACTGAACTTTTCTGCAATAAATAGTGACCATCCTTGTTCACAATAGTAGACTTTACATTAAAAATCTATTTTATCTGAAATTAGTATTGCCACACCTGCTTTTCTTTGTATACTGTTTATTGTTTATTTGTATATTGTTTATTATTCCATCCTTTAATTTTCAGTTTGCTCATACATTTAAGTCTGTGTTACTTCTAAGCAACATAATACATAGGTCATATCTTTTGATCCAGGATATTAGTGCTGACACTCTGATGTATTTATTTTTGTGTTGCTGTTGTGTTTCTGTTCCTGGTTATTCTTCTTTATGGGCTAAATTTTTATCTTTTTTCAGTGTTGGTTTGGTGTTTATTGAGACTCCTGTATTACATTTCTTGTTTCGATATGTTGCATCTCTATTGTCCTTTGTGGCTATCCCTGTGATCCCCCTTTATATTCTAAGTTTAAACCCAATTTTATCTTCTGCATATCTTTTTAACTTCCTCTCCATCTGAAAAGACTATAACTACTGTAGTATATCCCTCTTTTTAGTGTGATGGTGTCATAGTTTTTGCAATACGATCACTGGCTTCCTTATTTTAATAGTGTAGCTTTAAATTTTGTTACTTCCCTAACTCAGCAGATCCTGGGTGTGGTGTCCTGTCTTGCCTCCTTAAATATACATTTAAAGGCTTTGTTTTTATACGAAAAGAGCTCCTTTCAGTATTTCTTGTGCTTTTGGTTTGGATTTTACAAGGTCTCTAAGCTTCTGTTCATCTGCAAATGTCTTAATTTCATCTTCATATTTGAAAGACAGTTTAGCAGAAAGACAATTCTTGGTTGAAAGTTTTTCTCCTTCAAGGTCCTGAATGTCAACACCGTTTCCTGCCAACACTGTTTCTGCCAAAATGTCAAGATGGAAGCCTACAGGCTTTCCTTCTGAATGTCAGCTTTGCTTTGAGCCTTCCTGTCTTTAAGAGAATCTGCTTATATTTCATTTTATTAAGCTTGATTATAATATGTCTTGGTCTCTTTGTTTTGGGGTATAGTTTCGGTGGTGTTCCATACACATCTCAGATATCCATGTTCTCTTCTTTCACAATTTCAGGGACACTTTCTATCAGCAACTCAATAGCAGTACTCTGTGTTTTCAGCTATCCCTTCCTGGAACTCCAATTAATCCTAGATTATTACTATGCATGTAGTCCCACATGTTTGTTAATGTTTCTTAGTTTTCCATTTTCCCATCTCTGACTTCTCATAAATGCTGGTGTCAGTTGCTCTATGTTCAAAGTCACTAAGTCTGACTTCCATCTCCTCAATTTTTCTTTTTGCCTTTGGATTCAACTAATTCTGTCATTTTGTTGTTAATCTGCTGGAGTTCAGATTGTTGATGTTCCATCAGTTCAAATAGCTTGCTTAATTTTTCATTTTGCTTTGCTGCATTTTGTTTAATCTCTGAGAGAGTTCTATATATAACTCATTTGTGCTTGACCTCTGACAGTTTCAGAAAGACATCTTCATGTGGGAAGTTTTTTGATTATTTTGGGAGTTTTCTGGAGCCATGGTGGGCCATTTGTTTACATGGCTAGTGACGGATTGTTGCCTTTAGACCACCTAGAGGCTGTTTAGTTTCTCTGATGTTGCCCCAGTAGGAGCTGGGGCATAGTTCTGAGAGGTACGTTGGTCACCAGCTGCCCCAGGGGACTCTCTAGGGTGGCAGACTTCTCCTCCTATCTGGCAGAGACAGCACTGTACTTATGGAATCATCGGGGGCTGTCAATCAACGCCGTGATGTGGGTCAGTAAAGGCTGAAAGAGATGCCACTGGGCTGTTAAGCAGTTATTTCTCCAGGTAGAGTTGTTGCAAAAATTTAGAAGCTACCTGACACTGCCAAAATCAATCAGGTCATCAGGTGTGGTGTGCCCTGACTTCTGGCTGAAAACGGAAGCATCTCTTCAGCTGTCCCCAGATGCTATGATGCAGTTCAAAGTAGGGAGGGGTTACTGCCTTGTTGCCATCCTCAACTGGGCCCTACCCATAAGGTAACACTGTGCTAAACACGGCCTTTCTTCCAGAGAAGTGCTTTCTGGACTGGCACTGCTGCACAGCTTGGGAATTATCCCCTGATGAGGCCTCCTGTTGGGTGACTCCACCTCCATGCCAATCGAGATGGTTTCCCAGCTGAGCTGCCTTTTCCTCATACAACAACAGAATCTAAGGCACAACTCAGAAAACAGAGCGAGGGGTGCAGGAGCTGGGTTCTGAAAATGTGGCTATCACACACACTGTCTCTCTGCTGTGCTCTCTACCTTAGCACTGCAGTTCAGTATATTTGCTGGCTCATGCCATCCCCTCCCTTCCAGATAAGGGGGTGGAAAAAAGGTATCAGTACCTGCAGTGCACCCAAGCAGTGAGTCAGCAGGAGTGGGGCTCAGCATATGCTGCCTTGTGAGAGACAGGTAGTTTCCCACTAAGTGGTATGCAGTCAACTATGACAACCCTATGCCATATTCTAGGACTCCGTGGGTGTCCACAGTGCTTAATTCAATTATCAATCCAGGCCTTAGTTTTCAGAGGGAATTGTGGAGACTTGTATCTAGCTGTCATATTGGCTCTCCCTCCTGAACCTAATTTTTATACAAACAATACTGTAAATATGAAAAGTGAAAAATGGTCTCTTTTGCTGTGAACATTCCAAAGAGATGGCTTAGATCACCTTTAACTTTCTTGTTAGTGCCTACTGCTGGGTGGCAACAATTCTGATACAATACCGACACCTTCTGTTTTTCTGTTAAAATCTTAACTGACTTATCAGGTCTCAGTGACTCAGGTACATGTCTGCCTATGTTGCTGTACTGAATTGAACACGTTTCCTAGCATAAGCATCACATACATAAAGAGCATTGCAGATAACAAGGCATTCAAATAAACTTCCCATGGATGAACAGGTGTAACTGAAAAAATGGTTACTATGAGTCAGAATCCACTTGACAGCAGTGGGGTAGGTAATTATTTGTTGGCAAAAAAGAAACTGGTTGAATAATTATCTGTTCCATTGTGTACATTCTTTAAAGAAACTGTCACCAGTATCTTCCTTACATGAAGCAATAGCAGGAAAAGAACCTACAGAAAGTGTTCCACTAGGAATTGCACTTAAATATTGACAGAAACCCATCTGCCACCTTGGATATTCAACTATTTGTCATTAAGAAGCGTTTCCCTGGGAAACACAGATTGCTGAGAAAACAATGAGCAAAATGAATTCCTGGACTTCACATTCTCTGAAAGCCTGGTGGACATTTTGTGTGTGCAGAAGGAGTGTGTATTAGGAGACCCACAAAATGGAATGGAAAAGAGAATGAGAATAGCCTTCAGTTCCTGACTCCTTGAAATGCCCAATATTCAGCCACAGAGAGCAGAATATTCTCTAAGGGGTTTGAGAAGCTGCCATAGAAAATGGTGGAACTAGACCAAAGCCTTTTTACTTGTTTGATGCATGCTTCCAGCAGATTTTTTCCCCAATTTCTGTGGATTTACACAAAGAAACAACTAACGACTTATTTATATTTATAGGTCCAGTTTACTTGATCTTAGGGTAAAGGAGCGCTACCCTCAAATCTTCAACATGCTTATTTTAATCTCTTACTGCCTGGTTTATCTTGTCTGTGGTGACTGGTGAGTGTTAACAGGCAGATTCTGGATCTTCCTTATGTTTGCAAGCACTCCAGATAAAGTGTATCAAGTCCCTTTGTTTGGGTTTCCCTGGGGTCACACTTTACTCATATGTTCTCATATTTTATGAAATTGTAAGAAACAACCAACACATGAGCTGCAAATAGGTTACTTCAAACAGAATTTCATAAAATTCACAGTCTGACCCTATTATTTAATGTCATGTGGGATAGTTTGAGAAAGGTTTAAGAGGAAAAAATGTATATATGTTATTTTAAGACTATTATCTTCCCAAATTTAGTTCATCTTGACAGTGTTTATACAGCAGAGCCTTTCTAGGTTAAAAACCACACTGAACGAATCCAGTTGGTGTTAACTGAGACCATCATAGGATTGCTGCAATCAGATTTATACTGCGCAATTATAAATTTTGTCCTGAAACAAAGTTTCAGGATAGGAGCTGTTCAGATAGGAGCTGTACCTGTTCCTCAAGCATTGTATTTATGTAGTCATTGTGTGGCACTGTGGCCCATTAAAAAATGAGCTGTCTTCATTTTTCGGAGGCTTCTCTTTCCAAATCCACTGATATTCACATGGCTTATGACAGATCCCAAAAGGATGCAGAAGAACAGTGAGGAGAAACACATTTGAATCTTTTCACAGAAAAGACTGAAACATTTTTGAAGAGCACTTGAAAGTTTTGTTCATGTTTAAGAATTAAAGCCAGAATGTTTTCCTAGTCTTTTTTAAAATTGTGACTAAGGGAAAGTATACAATCCACGTCAATTCTGCATGCCTGCCTATCTGCAAATCCTTCTGCTCTTAACCCAGTGACAGACCACTCCTGCTTTTCACTCTACACTCCCATGGTTCTCTTAACAAGTTCCTGTCCCCTCTTTTCTCCCACCCAGAAAGAGAGCAGTTGGACAGTATCCTATAAATGCACAGAACGACAGGGTACACACATCATATGGTCACCATGTGTCACTGTGTCCAGTCCATTTTTGTCTGGAGAGTTGACCTCAGTAATGTTTTCTGGTCAGGGGCAGCAGCATGTCTAAGGGTCATGCTCCCAGGGGAACCCCCAGGCAGTTGGACCATAAGCTGTGATCATTTAGTAGAGCTCCTGAGCTGCACCCCGCTCTATATTGTGTTATCACAGGGACTCAACACTGTGTACACCATCACAGCTGCTGTTCATGGTGGCTGGGCACCATCTGGTTCTTCTGGTCACATGTTGATACAGTTTCCCGTTCACATAGTTCCTTCTGTCTCCTGAGCTCTTTATTCCTTGTATCTTTGTTGTTCTTGGTGATCTTCTTTTTCAGGCGAATTGGGATAATTTGGTGTACCTCAGATGGCAGCCTGCTAGCTTTTAAGACTCCAAATGCCACTCACCAATATGGAATGCAGAAAGCTCTCTTAGCAATAAAATAGTTATGCCAGTTGGCCTCGATCTCTCCCAAGAGCATGAGAAACCAGAATAATTTTAAACAGTTAAAAAAAGGTCTGACTTCATAGTGTTTTAAATGTAATTTTAATGACAAAATGTCACACATTTATCATACAAAGTAAACAGTTTAGGAGGAAAAAGTTTTTAGTTAAAATGATGTAATTTGAGATTTTAGTTTGTTCCTGTCTCTTAAAAAGTATGACTGAGGCAAGTAACGTTTTTGTCTTGTCAAAAACAACGACATCTATCTCTTTTCATGGTGAAAACAGTTGTCTTCACTTGACAATAACTAGTAGACATGTTTGAGATGAGATTTGAGCTTTCAGAATCCTCACTCGTTACATTTACTTGTGTGTTGTTAACAACAGAATTAGTGTAAAATGAACTGCCCAGTCACCTAGGTCAAGTGTTCTAGTATGCTGACTTTTACTGGCACCAAATTTTTGTGTTTCAAAAGCCCAGTGCCTTTGCTTGATACTGCTGCAGCTGTCATCCATGACAGGATATCAAGTCATAAACTCCCAGAGTAGGGGTACTGGGAGGGAGAAAACATTCACAGCTGAGTACTGAGATTGTCACAGACTTAGTGCTTGAAACATAAAAATGCATATTCTGATGAAAGCCATGAAATCTAGTAATTTCTGCAGTGAAGGAGTAGAGCTTTTGTCGAGGCTTCATATGGGACAGACTGGTCAGCCTGGCTGCAGAACGACTACTAGACAATTTAGCAATGATTGGGGTCCCACACAGTTTATGTTCTGTTGTTGTTCTGAACATCTGCAGTGCAAGCCTACCAGAAGCACCTTGCAAGATAGGCCTGATGATCTGCTTCCTCAAGCAAACTGAATGGAACACAGTTCCACTCTAATATATGGAGTCATCACAAATTGGAACTGACAGTGACTAGGAAAGGAAAAGGAAGATACATGGAGACAAGTTTTTTGAAAAAAACTAGTGGAATAGTTTCAACTCGTATTATTTGAAAATACTTGTATTTTGCAAATAAAGTTTAAAAAAATCATTAAGGTATTCTTTAGTGCACAAAAGTAGAAAACACATTTCTGATACTTTTTAGTGAAATCTTAATGTCAAGATGATTAGAAATAATAATAATAACACTGCAATTAAACCTATATAGACTGAAAGTAAAATGTGTAGTTTTGGTGGAGAGAAAAATATGTTCTCTGCTTAAGCCACACCCAGTTAAAGTATTTAGAATTTCAAGATATAAAAGAAAGCAGGTATTTTTTGTTGTTGTTGAAAACAATGGTTTGAACCCAACAGTCACTACATATGTGAAAGATGTGACAATCTTCTTTTACACAGATTGTGACTTTAGAAACCTCATGGGAGAGTTTTACTGTGTCCCATGGGGTTGTTGCAAGTCAGAACTAATCAGATTGCAAAAGCTTTTTTTCTTTTAGTTTTTTTTTGGTTTTTATGTGAAGAGCTATTGCTTTCATTTTAAAGTGATCTCATTGGTGCTTAGCACAATAAAGGCATAGCTAACACTTACCCGAATTCATATTGTGGAAGATGAAAACCTGACACAGAACCATTTTTGTTGTTAGTTTTGTCTCATGAATTCTACCAGAAGGGCTCCCCATCTCACTTTTTTTCCCCTCTCTACATTTCTCTGCATTCCCTCAGTCATCCATTCCAAAGCTACCTGGAAGGGAATTCACCTTAGTGGAGGAGCCATCACTGCCAAAGAGATTAAGAAAAGTGGACTACTAGTTTACCAGAACTCAGCCTAGGAAACAGAGGTAGGTGTGGCCGGGGTTCAATAGGAACTTCTTGTTGCTCTTCCCACTTTGGTTTTCTATGAGGTGAAATGCTGTTTCTTAGTGTGTGTGTGTGTGTGTGTGTGTGTGTGTATGTGTGTGTGTTATTTTCTTCTGTCTTTTTTGTTATGATGACTGAGTGAAAATGTAAATTCCCATATAAATTTGCATGCCCACCTAATATGCAGCTTCCACTGCTCTCCCTGCCCAGCGACAGCACACAAATTCCTCTCTGCTCCATACATGTTTCATCCTCCCAAGAGTCTTCTTTCCCCTCCTCTCCACCCACTCTCCTTCCTCCAGCCAGAGGTCAGCAGGATGATATCCTATAGATGCATAGAACCATAAGTGCACCCAGTATATAGTCATTCTGCTTTGCCAAGTCCAATCCATTGCTGTTCGAAGAGTGGACCTTCGTTATGATTCATGCAAAAGGGCAGCATCAGGGCCAAGTGCCATACTCCCAGGGGAACCCTGAAGCCACTGGACCATTTTTTAGTGGAAATCTCAGGTGCACCCCTTTTTAGTCTTGTGTTGCCAGTGAGACTCAACTTTATGAGCTCCATCATGGCTATCATAGGTGGTGGCCGGGCACCATCCAGTTCTTCCAGTCCAAAGTCAATGTAGGCACCTACTCATGTGGATGTCTCTGTCATCTAGGTTGTTGTTTTGGTCCTCAGTGAGCATACATTTCTGCTGAGTTGGGATCATTTGCTGTGCCCTGGATGTCAACATGGCAGCTTTTAAGACCCCAGATGCCACTCACCAATGTGGGGTGCAGAGAGCCCTCTTAGCAAAATGCTAGTTGTGCCAACTGGCCTCGATTTCACCTGACAGCATGGTCCCCCACCCCTTGCACCAACAACTCTGTCCTTGCATTATTGGGTTAAGATGGAAGGAGTAAACAAGTTATGTTGAAGTTCAGTTAATATTGTTCTGGTTTCTAATGTGTGCTGTCACAGATGTCACTCAACCAAATTTCTATCAACTAACTCATCAAAACCCTCCCCGCCTCTTTTCTCCTCTTCCTTGCAGCCATCAAAGAGTCTTTTGTTCTATGCATAAGTCTGTTTTTGAGCTCTTATCATACGGGTCTCATACAATATTTGTCCTTTTGTCTCTGACTACTTTCACTCAACATAATGTCTTCCAGTGGAAACCAGGTTATGAGATGTTTCCTGGAATCATCATTGTTCTTTATCATTGCATAGTGCTCCATTGAGTATATATACCATAGTTTACCTATCATGGACTGTGCTGTGATAAACCTTCTTGTGCATGTATCCATTGGTGTGAATGGCCTTGATTCTGTAGGATATATTCCAAGTAGCAGAATTACTGGGTCAAATGGTATATCTATATCCATTTTTTTAAGGAAGTGCCAGATCACTTTCCAAAGAGGGTGGACCATTTTGCTATCCCACCAACAGTATAGGATGGTTCCACTTTTTCCACAGCTTCTCCAGCATTTGTTGTTTGTGTTTTTTGGATCATGGTCAACCTTGTTGGGGTGAGAGGGTATCTCATTGTCGTTTTGATTTGAATTTCATTAATAACTAAAGATCGTGAACATGTCTGCATGTTTTTTTTGGCTTCCTGGAACTCCTCTTTAGAGAAATGTCTGGCCATCTTCTTTGCCCATCGCTTAATTGGATGATTTATCTTCTTATTGATATTTTGTAGTACCTTATGGATTATGGAGATCAGGCGTCAGTCTGACATATGGTTGCCAAATATTTTATCCCATTCTGTAGGTAGCCTTTTAATTCTATTAATAAAGTCTTTGGATGAGCAAAAGTGTTTGATAATAGTTACCTATTTTCTCTTCTATTGATTGTGGTTTGTTTGACAGATTTTGAAGTCTGTCTGTGTTGTGTATTAAAACTTCTGTTGTTGTTTCTACTTTTTCTTGGATGAGCTTTATCATTTTAGATTTGATATTTAGGTCTTTTATCCAATTTGAGTTGGTTTTTCTTTAAGTTATAAGATATGGATCTTGTTTCAATTTATTGCAGATAAGATACTCAATTTTACCAGCACCATTTGTTAAAGATACTGTTTTGACCCCAGTTTAATGTCTTAGGGCCTTTGTGGAATATCAACTGTTCATAGGCAGATGGTGTCATCTCTGGGGTCTCAATTCTGTTCCATTGACCAATCTGTCTGTTCTTGTACCAGTACCAGGCTGTTTTGACCACTATGGCAATGTAATAGGTTCTGAAGTCGGGTAATTACAGACCTCCCAGTGTGTTCTTCTTCTTTAGTAGTACTTTACTTATTCGGAGTTTCTTCTTTTTCCAAACAAAATTGGTGATTTGTTTCTCCATCTCCTCAAAAAATGACACCGGAACTTGTATTGGGATTGTGTTATATAAGTGGATTGGACATCTTCACAAAGTTAAGTCTTCCTATCCATGAGCAGGGTAGGTTTCTCCATTTATCTAAGTCTCTCTTAGTTTCTTGTAGTAAGGGCTTATAGTTCCCTTTGTAAAGGTCTGTTATTTCTCTGGTTACATTAATTCCTAGGTACTTTATCTTCTTAGGAGCTATAGTAAATGGTATTGATTTGATGATTTCTCCTTAACAGTCTCATTGTTGGGTATAAAGGAATCCAACTGATTTACCTATGTTCATCTTGTATCCTGAGACTTTGCTGAACGCTTCTACCAGTCTGAGTAATTTACTTACAGATTCTTTGGGATTTTCTGCATATACAGTCGAAACATCTACAAATAGGGAGATTTTGACTTCTTTGCCAGTGCAGATGCCCTTTACTTCTTGGTCTTGTCTAATTGCTCTGGCTAGAACTTCTAGTCAAATGTTCAATAGGAGAGGTGAGAGTGGGCATTCTCGTCTAGTTCCTGTCCTCAAAGGAAACTCCTTCAATCTCTCTCCATTCAGGATGACATTGACAGTTGGCTTTGCATAAACGGCCCTTATTGTTTGGGGGAATTTTCCATCTAAGCCTATTTTGTTAAGAGTTTTTAGCACCATTGGGTGTTGGGCTTTATCAAATGCCTTTTTTTGCATCATATAGACAAAGTCAGGTGATTCCTGACTTTGGTGATATTTATGTGGTTAATCACATTAATTGTTTTTCTGATGTTGAACCAGCCTTGCATCCCTGATATGAATCCAATGTGGTCATAATGGATTATTTTTTAAATATGTTGTTGTATTCTATTGGCAAGAACTTTATTGAAGATTTTTGCATTGAGATTCATGAGTGATATTGGTCTGTAGTTCTCCTTTTTTTGTTGGGTCTTTCCCCAGTTTTGGTATCAGGGTTATGCTGGCTTCATAGAATGAGCTTGGGAGTACTCCATCCCTTTCTATACTGTAAAACAGTCTCAGTAGTATTGGAGATAATTCTTCTCTAAAATCTTGGTAGAATTCTGTGGTGAAACCATCCGGGTCTGGGCTTTTTTTGGTTTGCAGTTTTTGGATAACTTTTTCAATCTCTTCCTTTGTGATGGTTTATTAAGTTATTCTGCTTCACATTGTGATAATTTGAGTAGGTGATATGAATCAAGGAATTTGTTTCCTCTAGGTTTTCAAATTTGTTAGAGTACAGTATTTCTTAGTATTCTATTATGATATTTTTTATTTCTGTTGGATCTGTTGTGACAACTCCCCTTTCATTTCTTATTTGTATTATTTGTTTCCTTTCCTGTTTTTCTTTAGTAAGTTTAGCCAGCGGTTTGTCAATTTTGTTGATCTTTTCAAAAAATCAGCTTTTGGTCTTTTCCATTTTTTCAATTGTTTTGCTAATTCATTTAGTTCTGCTCTAATCTTTGTGATGTGTTTTCTTCTGCTGCCTGAGGGGTTTCTCTGTTGTTCTCTCTCTACTTGTTCAAGTTGTAGGGTTAGTTTCTTGATTTGGTTTCTTTCTTCCTTCCAGATGTGTGCATTTACGGAGATAAACAGACCTCTGAGCATTGCTTTGGCTGTATCCCATAGGTTCTGGTAGGAAGTGTTTTCATTCTCCTTGGAATTCATGAATTTCTTTATTTCATCCTTGATTTCTTCTATAACACATGTTTTTTTTGAGCAAGGTGTTGTTCAGCTTCCAGGAGTTTTGCTTCCTATTTTTTCTGCTATTGATTTTGACTTTTATGGCTTTATGATCTGAGAAAATGCTTTGCATTAATTCAATGGTATGGATTTTGTTGAAAACTGCATTATATCCTAATACATGGTCAATTCTGAACAATGTTCTATGTGCAGTGGAGAAGAGGGTGTAGTTGTCTGCTGATGGGTAGAAAGTTCTGTATATATCAATGAGGTTTAGTTGGTTAATTGTAGCAATGAGGTCTTCTGTATCTTTACTGAGCTTTTTCCTAGATGATCTGTCCAGTACTGAGAGTGGAGTGTTGAGGTTTCCCACTATTATTGTGGTGTGATCTAACTCTTTTTTGAGTGTAGTCTGTGTTTCTTCAATGTATTTAGGTGCTCTGATAATAGGTGCATAAAAATTTAATACAGTTAAGTCTTGCTTGTGTACTGAAACTTTCAGCAATAAGTAGTGTCCATCTTTGTCCACAATTGTGGATTTTACATTAAATTGATTTTGTCTGAGATTAGAATTGCCACACCTGCCCTTCTCTGTTCATTGTTAGCTTGATACACATTCTTCCACCCTTTAATTTTCAGTTTGTTCCTATCTTTAATTCTTAAGTGAGTTTCTGTAAACAATATATGGATGGATCATGCCGTTTGATCTGAGGTGTCACTCGATGTCTCTTTACTGGACCATTCAGTCCTTTCACATTCAATGTAATCATTGATAGGTATGTGTTCACTGCAGCCTTTGTGATATGTTTATTTTTGTGTTGATGTTTTCTCTGTTGTTCTTATTAGTCTCTTCTGGGACATTCTTTTTTGTGAGATGATTTTTCACCTTTTTCAGAGCCTGTTTTGTAGTTGTTGAGACTTCTGTGTTACATTTCTTGAAACAGTATGTTGCATCTTTGTCGTGTTTTACAGATGCCCCTATGATCCCCCTTAATATACTATATATAAACTCAATTTTAATTACTACCAGTGTTGTCAACTTCCTCTCCATCTGGAAGGAATGTAACGACTGTAGTACATCCCTTTTTTTTTTTTTAATATGATGGCACCATAGTTTTCATGATAATCACTAGATTGTTTCTTTCAGTATTAGACTGTGATTGAGTCTGGGACCTTCTCTAACTGAGTAGAATTCTGGATAATGTGTCATTCCAAAATATAAAGTTAGTGGTTTTGTTCTTCTAAGGCAAAGCCAAGAGCTTCTTCAGTATTTCTTGTAGTTTAGGTTTAATTTTTACAAACTCTCTGAGCTTCTGTTTATCTGGGAATGTCTTAATTTCATTTTCAAATTTGAAAGATAGTTTTGTAGGATATATAATTCTTGTTTGGAAGTTCTTCTCCTTCAAGGCTTTGAATGTGTCATGCCACTGTCTCTGTGCCAGCATGGTTTCTGCTAAGAAATCTGATGAAAGCCTACAGGCTTTCCCTCTGAATGTTAGCTTTGCTGCTTATGTTTCATTTTGTTAAGCTGGCTTATAATAGAATTTGAGATCTATATTGGGTGGTGTACACTATACATCTGGGATATCTATATTCTCTTCCTTCACGATTTCTGGGAGTTTTCCATCAGTAGCTCAGCAATGATACTCCCTGTGTTCTCAGGTGTCTGATCCCGTTCAGGGACTCCAATTAACCAAAGGTTGTTCCTCTTAATAGAGACCCACATGCTTCTTAATCCTTCTTCATTTTTCTTGTTTCTTTTCTCAGATTTCTCCTCATGGATGCTGGAGTCAGTAGCTCTGTCCTCCAAGTCAGGAAGTCTATTTTTCCATTTGTTCCATTCTGTTTTCTTGGCTTTGAATGGAAATTTCTATGTCTTTTATTTTGTTCTTGATCTGTTGGATTTCAGAGTACTGGTGTTCCATAAGATCAAACAGCTTGTTTAATGTTTCATTTTGCTGTGCTGCATTTTGTATAAGGTCTAGAAGAGTTCTGTATATAATCCTTTTGTATTCGCCTTCCAATGATTTCAGAAAAGTTTCTTCATCCGAAAAACTCATTGGCTGTTTTGTTTGGGAGCCTTCTGAAGCCATGGGTGATTACTTGTTTGTCACAAGTGTCTGTTGCCTTTTGGTTTTTGTATGAGTAAGTAGAGGCTGGTAGAGATACTGTGACAATGGACTGCAGATGTTTCTCTAGGCTGTATTAAAATGTAAAACAAAAGGTATCTGACCACTTCCCAAGTCAGTCAGGTTTTCAGATGTAGAGCTCCCTCTTCCCAACTGGCAAAGTAAGCATCTCCATATCCAACCCCAGGTGATACAAACTAGTTCAAAATACCACAATGCTACTTCCCTGTTGGCCTCTGCTGACAGGGCCCAGCCTTAGGTGACACTGTGTAAACTGCTGCTTTTCTGGTAGAAAAGTGCTCTCTTGTGGGCAGGCTCTGGCTCCAAAGCAAAGAGTTAGGTCCCGCTGCAGCCATTGTATCTAAGATGGCACCCTCCACATGGTCAGCGGATAAAGGGGGTAAAGGTGCCAAGACATAGTGAGTCCTCAGCCTCTGTTTCCAGGACCCCACTGGAGGTGACATGGTATAAACTACTGCTTTTCTGTTGGAGAAGTACTGTCCTGTTTGCAGGCCTTGGCTCTCAGGCTAAGCATTAGTTCCCACTAAAATCTCCATATCCAACATGGCATCCCACACACAGGCACCGTGGTTCCATACAAGCCATGCTGTGGCAGAGATAAAAAGGTGGGCCTAAAGTGGCTAGGTGTACACAGCCTTAAGCCTGGCTCTCAAAATACGGCAATTTCGCCTGTCCATCCCACTAGCAGTGCATCTGAGACTAGCCGCTAGGCAACACCCAGCTCAGCCCACTGTCCAAGACAGAGAAAAAAAGTCAAAATGGTGTATTACCTTCAGTCTGTGAGAGCCAGGGCTAGCCAGGAGTGGGAGTCAGTGAAAGACAGGAGGTTTTTCATTCAGTGGTATGAAGTCTTTGCTGCTATTCTTGATAGATGTTGATGTTAAGGTTTATTTCTTCTCTGTACAAATTGAGATCATGGGGTTTGAGTCAACTTTGGAGAAAGACATATTAGGTACTGTCTTACTAATTGCAACTGGAACATTCCCCATTCATCTGTTTACCCATCATGTCCTTGCCACAGAACTCAGGTGTAGCTTGTCCACCAATCTCAAAAGCTAGATAGCTCCTATGCATCCAGCAGCTCCTATGCATCCAGGTCCAATGACTCCTGCATAGAAAGTTGAGCTGTATCCAAGGCTCCATTTCTACTACTTATTCTGACTTCACTAAAATGTTTAAGAATTTCTTTAAACTGAAACAGCATAAGGAAAGCCTGCATAATGAATAGATTATGATAATTCTGAAGGAATTAAGTAGTATACCCCCAAGTATTAGCATAAGGTAGTTCTAAACATCCAGTTGCAAACTTTTTGCACAGTTGACCAGTTGTTCTTTCTTGCTGTTTACTATAAAGTGCATTTACTCATAAAAATAGATATCCTCTGGAAATAACACACATTGCCTACCCATCCCCTTTCCCACAATTCATATTTGAAAGCTATGTTTAGAAGCTCAGCATGCTTGGTCTTCCCATTTCACTTTCTACAACGTAAATCTCATGATAGGACATGAAAAATTACAAATCAAAGTCAGCATAAGAAAATGTATGCGTGTGTATAAACTGTTGCCTTCACCAACATGAGTTATTTGCTTAGCTTTAAAACTAAAAATACACACTGTGGAAGGATTGGCTGCACTTTGTGGCAATATTATTCATAATGCCCAAATGAAAGTGATAATGTTCAGGAGACAGACCCTTGTGTGCCAAAATCCTCCACTACAGGCAAAGTGTTTTATGCATGGTCCTGCTTGGGGGTCACCATGGTTAACTCTTTGATCTTTGTTAGCACTAAGTATCCTAATATATGTGAAAAAATTTTGATTTGCAATGTGGTTCATAAGACCTCACATCTAACTTCATTCTTCTAGCTTAAGCCTAACACTGTCATGGTTAAAACCTGTAAATAGGTCAAGTGACAGGATTTGTGGGGTCTGAGGATCCCTGGTGGGGCGGTGGTTAAGAGCATGCCTGCTAACTAAAAGTTAGGTATTTCATAGAAATACCATGCAATCCACAGATCCCACTGCTCAGAATATATCCTACAGAAACTAAGGCAGTCACATAAACAAATACATGCACACCAGTATCTATTCCAGCACTTTCCACAACAGCAAAAAGATGGAATCAACCCAGATGTATAGGTAAACAAACTATAGTGCATATACTCAATGGAAGACCATGCAATGATAAAAAAAAAAAAAAAAAAAAAAAATGATGCTTTCAGGAAGCATGTCATGACCCGGATTCAACTAGAAGATATGATGCTGAATGAAACTGGCCAGCTACAAAAAGACAAGTATTGCATGAGACCTCTGTTAAAAGGACTGAAAATAGACATGTAAAGAAGACAAGACTCTTTGACAACTACAGGGGGTAGGAGGGAGGGGAATGTTGGTCATAAATTAGACCGTAGGTAGGAAGTTGGTTAGGTGAAAGCAGTGACAACACACAGCAGCAAGCAGATCAACATACCTGGTCTACACCATAAACTGAAAGGTTTTCTAAACACAACCCAATATTTTGAAGGATAGAGTAACAGGGATTGGGGTTTGGGGGTCATGTTTTCAGGGGACATTGAGGCCAACTGGCATAACTTATATTTTTCTAAGAGAGTCCTCTTTACCCCATATTGGTGAGTGGCGTCTGGGGTCTTAAAAGCTAGAAAGCTGTCATCTGAGGTACACTGAATGGTCCCAATTCATCCAGAACAGAAGACGAACAAGAACAACAAAGACATGAAGAACAAAGAGCCCAGGAGACAAAAGGACCCCTATGGATGGGAAACTGTATCAACATGAGATCAGAAGAACCAGACAGTGCTGGGCTACCACAAAAGGCAACTGTGATGGAGAACACAAGAGTCCCTGAGGCAACATAAGAAAAAGAGGTGTGCAGCTCAAAAACTCTACTAAAAGACGAGAACTTTATGGTCCAACAGCCTGGAGGGTCCCCACAGAACAAGGCCCATAGACCTGTTGTTGGCCTTGACTGGAAACCAGTACTGAGGTCAACACTTGTGGCAAGAATGGACTGGACTTGAGGACACAGTGTGACTACGCTGTGTGTGTACTTTATGGTACGATACAGTTACAGGAAGCTGTCCTACTGGTTTCTTTCTAGATGCGAGAGAAGATGGTGGAGAGGAAGGGACAGGTGCTCATTAAGAAGATGACAGAAGTATAGAGTGAAAAGGAGGAACATGCTGTCACTGGGTGAGGAAAGCAGACAGAGCTGCAGATAGGCAGGCATGAAAAATACTTTCACTTAATCATAATTTAAAAAAAGAAAAAAACATTAAACCAAAAACAAAGAAAAAAACAAAAATTCAAGCATTTCAAATAGTACTCTGGCGTAGAAGGTCACTATGAGTTAGAAATGGCTTGATGGCAATGGATTTGGTTCTCAGTTAGTGAAAAATGGAAAGAGTCCTGGTGGTACAGTGGCTGAATGCTCTGAGGTTAACTCAAAGGTTGGTAGCTCAAGTCCATAGCAGAAAGTTGTGGCAGTCTGCCTCTGTAAAGATTATAGCATTGAAAACCCTATAGGGAAGGTCTACTCTGTCCTCCAGTACTGCTGTGTGTTGGAATTGGCTCAGCAGCACATCGCATCTACAACAACAGTGCAAAATGGAAGTCCTTGAGTGGCAGACATGATTAACATTGGTAACTGAACATTTGGAAGCTGAAATCCAGAGGTGCCTTGGGAGACAGGGTTGGTGATCTCCCTTCCAAAGCTGCAGCCTTGAAAATCACATGGAGCAGCTCTGCTCTGCACACAGGCATCCACCATGAATCAGAAACATCTAGACAGCCACCAACAATGAGACCTGCAAAATGGAAATTCAGGAAAGCTTGTTCACAAGTGTTTTACCATTTCAAGATGGCAAACACAGAGTACTGAACCAAGTGTGGACCTGTGCAAGAACTGGGTTCTATATGACTGCACAGACTACACACTAAGAAAGTCAGCTGTGATACCAGTTACTGCTCACACTGTATGTGTGAAAACAGAGCTGTTCTCCATTGGGTTTTCACTGGCTGAGTTTTGGAAAGACACTGCCAGCCTTTCTTCTCAGGAAACTTGGATGGACTGGATCCTCTGGTGTCTCATCAGCCACCACGCTCTCCTACCATTTGTGGTACCTAAGTACCTGGCCCACAGATCCTGTTTACCAAATAACTCTGTGGTCACAGATGCCATGGAAAAAGACATCAGGCGACTCATGCTATTGGCCTCTAATCTGAAGTATGCAAGGAAATATACATAACTGCGCCTGTTGGCTTGTTGCAAGTACTAGGTTTAAGAATGTATTTGCTATGAGAATAGAGAGGTGGTTTTCGTGTGTCCTTATTTGAATACGGTGATCACCAGTCTTTTTTTTTCTAAACTTGATTGCCTCATATCAATATTTCAACCCCAAAGCTTTGTGTTCCTGCTGTTATCCCAGTGCTCTTGGGGGCATGGGGAAGACTCCTGCCTGCCAGGGGGTTAGGAGTGCTGACATATGCCATTGACCTCTAGGGTCAGACATCTAGAGTTTTGTATTTTAAAATCCGCTCTTTATAGGGCATGACCCTCACATGGAAGAGAGGATGTTTGTGGAGGGGAAGTGCCACTGGAAAGGTTTACAGCAAAAGAAGGAATGACCCTAAAGCTCAAAACGTTGTGTAAGGGGGCTTAGGCCAAATACAGACAGTACAAGTAGAAGGAAAAAAAATTAAGAATTAAGTTCTGAGGAATTCATTTACACTATGTGTGTGATAACTAGGAAACTCAACTCTAGGAAAAAAAGCCCCAGTGTCTGTTAAACAAATGTTGCTAACTTTTCCTGAGCTTGTTTCCCAGGAGGTGACAGGGAGGGAGAGACCAAAGAAGGTGTAGGAAGGGAAGGGCGAGAAAGAAGGGCATACAGGAAGGAAAGGAGAATAAAGAATATAAGAAGGGATGGAGAAAAGAAGGAAGCAAGGTAGGAATGGAAGGGTAGAGAAAAGCTGGTAAGATGGAAAGGAAGAAAGGACAGAAGACGAGAAAGAGCAAGAGGCAAGAAAGGAAGGGAGCTGTCGGGCAAAAGTCCCCTCTTAGCTTCTCTTGGATGCGTTTTATTTTGGTCACTCACGCTTTCCCATCACCTGGGAAAACAGGTTACCATGTGAGAAGAAAGCAGAAAGAAGGCAGACCCGGGCAACGACGGCCAAAAAGACAGCTCAGCTCCACCTTCCTTTTGGCCGTTTTAACGGTCCTGCCACCCCAAAGCCCTTCTGCTGCTCTCTCAGCAGGGCCACGCTCACACCTGAGGATCGGACGGAGCGTAACTTCGTGAACGGGAGGCGTACAGGCCGCGGGGAGCCCAAGGTAGGCCGCCGCCAGAGCCCCTAGACGTGCCCACGACCCTCCCTTGTGCTTGTCAGTCACAGTCTTCGCAGCCACTGGGCCGCCGACTGTGACCCCAATCGCACCTACGAGCCTCTGGGCCGCGCGAGCTGGAGAAGCTGATCCAGCGGGGCGCTGGACCGCGCATCCCCGAGAGCGGCCCTGGAGCCGAGAACCGGCAAGCACGATGGAGGCCCACACGCCCAGGACTGTCCTGACCTTGTGCCTCTGGCTGGCTGGCAGAAGATGCCTGGTGAGTCGGCCGCCTGGTTGAGTGGCTGGAGGCCGGCAGTGTCTAGCGCTCACGCTGCGCCTCCAAGTACCTTACTTTGCAGATCACGCGCATTTCCGCCTTCTTCCAGCACTTCCAGGGACCCGGACTGCAGCAACCTGGAATCCGCCAAGACTCACCCGGTTGCGCCCCAAATTCTCATTGGCGGAGAATCTTCGGTACCCCAGACCCTTTGAGAGCTGCTCCTTCAGCTCAGGTACTCCACGCTCCCGCCTTCCCAGCTGCAGACTACGATTTCTCTGCCTCATTCCAGTCTCCTGAGCCCAGGCGGAAAGCAACCGGCAGCATCAAATGTGTACTCCGTGTCTCCTTTCCCGCAGGAAACAGAGGGCAGTGTCCTTGAGATGCCGGCAGTGTAGTGGTTTCCACTTTGGCCGTAAGAGTTTGCCAGTGTGCTGGAGCGGATAGGCAGGGAGAGTCTCTGGACACTCTCGTCTGTCCAAAGCGTGGGCTTTCCGACTCTGCTGCTCCGAGCTTGCGGCCCATTCTGCGGGCTCTTAGGAAGCACCTGACCTTTTCCTCTCTCTTCCTCAGTTGTGCGCGCCCCACTCCTGAATGCTTCGAAGTCCAGTTATTATACCTGAATTGCGTGCGAGTGGGGGGAGCGTTGCCGAGGGCCGGGTGGCACATCTGGGTGTTTCACGGTTTTTCTCGCCCAACACTCCCAGATGCTTTCAGCGTGAAAGTGAAAGCCGTGTTATGCATGCCTGCGTGTGAGCTTGGGTGTGCATAACGCACCGGGAACAGCACTACCCGTTGTCGGTGTTTTAACGCGGTCTTGCTGGGGCGAGGACACCGCGAGACTGGCCCCGAAACCCAAGTGCGAGTGGAACAGAGACGACTGTAGGTCACCGGATGCCCGGAGCCCCGCCTTTCCGGGCACTCTGAGACCTCCAGCTCGAAAATCAGTCCCTCTATTTCTGTCGCTATTCTTCCTTTGCGCTGGCTTCTTTCCTAGGCTGCCCTCCAGTTTTAACATCACGGTGAAACTGGGAATGCCCTTTTTCTCCAGACAACACAGAGGACCAAAGTGAGCGATAAGGAATAATGCTTTGCCTGCTTTACGGAACTGCTTGTTTTCCTTAAAATTTCTGGCTTCTTGACATTGCCTGGCTCACACAGGAAATCACTGAATAACCTACAGAAACCACTGAGGTGAAAATCTCGGTAGCCTTCTACAGCATCTTCTTTAGGAGGATCAACCAAAGGGATTTGTCAGTTTGGTGACCCCTATGACAGCCGAGAACACCCCGATCCCAGTTCCTCGTGCACATCTACCCCTGCGGCCTGCGCTCAGACAGATGCCCCTCTCCAGTTGCTCTCATTCTTCTCCCTGACACCTGCCCCTGCCTCTCCTTTAAAAATCCGGAGCGTGCCTGACAGCTTTTCAACAGACTTTGAGGATGAGAATAATCCTCAGCCCTTGCGTACTGGTATGCAAATGAAAACCTTTGATCTCTCCTCCAAAGCACCTGTCTCTGAGACTGGCTTTAGCAACTGATGGTGAGAACCTGGAGCTTTGTTTGGTAAGAAGGGAACATGCTGCTCCTTGAGAAGGAGCCAGGAACTTGGAAGCCCAGCCCTCTACCATTAGGAATGCCGGGAGACCTCCTGCCCTGGCCAGTGATATGGCCTCCTGCTGAGCCTGGGGCATTGGTCTGACCCAGGATGTGCTTTAATGTGGGGATGGTCTTGTGCATCTGTGTAGCTACTAAGGAAGTTCTAATTTGTATGTAAATGAAACATCTTTCTAGTGGCTCAAGGGGACCTTAAAGTAGAAATGTTAAAAAGATTGTGTGGGAATATACTGTTACATGGTTTTAGTTAAGGAGGAGCTGTAATAGCTAGATGGTTAAGTGGTCAGTTAGAAAGATTGGAGATTTTAACCCACTCAGTGACTCAACAGGAGGAAGCCCTAGCAATCTGCTCTGCTAAAGATTACAGTCTAGAAAACTTTATGGGGCAGTTGTACTTTGTCACAGTAGGGTTGCTGGTGAGTGGCAATGAGTCCAAATTCAACACCACAGCCCTTAAAGGAGAAAAAAGTCAAAGAAGTGGGGTCTAGTCAGTTTCAGAAAAATTGACAAGTTGACGCCATTGGCAGGCCTGCTGAGCTTCATTCAGTGCCTCTGGATAAAATGCTGTGGGCTTCCACTAGTGAGCTTAGCCAAGGCAACTGGTCTTATATAGCTTGCCCTCAAAGGCACACTCCCCAAAAGATGTTGGCTGCACAGTTGCTGAAGCAACAACAGAAATCAATGCAAAGCAGTTGATCCTTGGAGAACCAGAGTGTCCTTTTTAGAGTGTATATCATTGGTTGATCTTTTTTTCTCTTCAGTTTCAGCAGCTGAGGAAGCAGTTCTCATCAGTCAGTTCTCATCATTTTTCCTCCCAAGAAAAGCTGCTGCCACAACCCACGTTGCCAAACCATACTAATTACATTTTAATTAGCCAGGTGAAGTAAGTGGTAAATTACTCAATCAGGACTTAATAACTGCTGTTTCTGTAATCACTGACAAAACTGTTCTTTGAGTGTTAAACCTCAGCTGGTAATGCTAATTTGATATATTTAAATGACAAAGATTAAGCTTTCTCAAGATTTGGGAAAACACACACAAACAAGTATCCTCACATACACCCCAAAATAAGAAAACTGTGATTTCCTTACAGAACCTTGAACTCCTCTGTTCTCCCTCTTTTGCAGTAACCAAAATGAAGGTGAGAAAATCAAGCTATGACTGCTGTTAATGTGTAAGTCCTTGGGCAATGATTGTTTTAACTGAAAAGTTGGCACTTTGAGTCTACCTATAGACACAAAATGGGCAGTTTGTGTCCATCCAGAGTTATCTCAGAAGAAAATCCTGGGATCTACTACTGAAAAAAATTGGCCATTTTTAAAGCCATGTAGAGCACAGTTCTTTCCAGCCTACTCGAGGTTGACTTGAGTTGGAGTTGGTTAGGCTGAAAAAAAACAAAAACAAAAACTGGGCTTAATGATAAGGAGCCTTGTGTCGCAACTGCCGCATCTCACTGGCGCTAGTGATACCCAATCGGGATCTTGTTTCTCGAGTAGGAACTACTTCTGATATCTCTCACAGAGCTCTGGGCCTCTGTAAGAAAGGGTACAGCCTCAGTGCCATCCCGCATGTGGACCTTAAGGTGGAAAAACTGCCAGCACTAGGCTAGGAAGCCACCCTAGCCATTGCAGTTCAGCTAGAGACTGGGAGTTCTTAAAGGCTGAGTGATCTGGTGTCATTGAGTGCTGAAGGAGGCTGCCCTCTAATCTCCACCTGCATTCAATGTCCTTCCCCACACCTCTCAGCCTTTCAGCATCTGTACACAGTTCGCCCCTCCACACCTTTCCTCACCATGCTGGAAAAGAGGGGCTGAAAATGCTGATGATTGAGAGTGGGAACAGAGACTAGGGCCACCTGGACTGACATTTCCTAATCCAGGAGAGAATTTAAAACTGAAAGCGGGGTGAGTTCTGTTGTCCTGTTGTAATAGAAATACCAGAAATGGATGGACTTAACAAGGAGAAGGTTTTTCTGTCACTGTCTAATAGGCTAGAAATCCACATTCAGGACATCAGCACCAGGGGACACTTGCCCATCTCTTCAGGAAACTCCTTGTCATCAGTCTTCCCATAGCAGAGCAGATTCTCTATAGAGGGACCTGGGGCCCAAAGGATTGGGTGTTCTCCTAGCTCTTGTTTCTTGGTTATAGGAGGCCCCGATATCTCTCAACTCACTTTTCTCTTTTTCATTCTTGAAAGAGATTGATTTAAAACACAACCTAATCTTGTAGAGTTTGAAGATACAGCCTAATGCTGTAGATTGAGTTCTGCCTCATTATTGTAATTGCCGGTAATTGTACTCCATGAGCATCATAGAGATAGGATTCACAACATATAGGATAATCATATCGGATGACAACATGATGGATGGTCACACAATATTGTCTTCTGACCAGCGTGGTTTCAGCTGAGTAGTGTGAACTTAATGAGTTTCCTTTGTAGGTTATTTTTTGTTTATGCCTGGCTGCCTTCAGTACTATCTGCTTATCTCTGGTCTTATTGAATTTTGGTTATAATAAGCCTTGGAGTGTTTCTGTTGGGATCTTTCTTGAGTTTGATAAGCATCCTGGTTGGTTATCTTCTCGTGTTTTGTGATGTCAGGAACATTTTCTGTTAAGAGATCTTCAGCAATTCTCTCTGTGCTTTCAGTTATCCCCCTTTGATCTTGTAAATCAACCCTGTGTATATCAGTCGTCTTGGGAGAATTCTACATAACTCTTAGCGATTCTTCATTTTTACTGAGTCTTTTATGTGACTTTTCCTTATACATGCTGGTGTGATTTACTTTGTCCTCATTCTCACTATTTCTGCATTCAGTTTCCATGATCATGCTCCTGTAACTTTCTATTGAGTTGTCAAGCTCAGCAATTTTATTGTTAACCTGTCTAATTTCAGAGTGTTGCTGCTTAAGCATTTCTTTCAGCTTGTTTAAATTTTCAAATACTCTGCTGCACTTTTCCTGATCTCTTTTCTTATCTCTTAGATAGTCCTGTATGTTGTTCTTCTGTATTCTATCTCTGATAGTTGCAGAAAGTCCTCTTCCTCTGGGAAATCTGTTGAATTTATTTTGGGAGTTTTGAGAAGGCACACTATTCTGCTTTAAATGTTTAGAAATTGATTGTCTGTGCACCATCTGAAAACTGTTGCAATTTAGTTTTTTGGTTATAGTGCTTCAGTTTTTATGTATAGATGTTCAAGTTGTTTGAGCTGGTTTGATTTCTGGAACATCTGTAAGTCAGATGACCTGTCCTGCTTTGCTCATTTGAAGTTGGGATGGCATGTCTCCTCAAGGCCCAACAAGCGTCTGCCCTGCAATCTTACATGCTTTGATCTACTATCTGGTACAGGGTCTTGGGCCAGAGTGTTTGCCTATCTGGTCCTATATTAGCCCAGCCCACTCACTCCCCACACCTTCTTCCTGGCCACACTGTCCTCCAGGTCATGGCCACCCCCTGCAACTTTCTCCCTGGCTTGAGTTTTGTGCATTCCTTGGCACCTCATCCCCAGACCGTGTGTACTCCCTAACACTGCCTCCCAACACTGCACTCATTCCCTGTCTCCATCTATCCAGGCAATACAAGATCAGTTGTGTGGTTCCTGGGCCCCTCATCTCAGGACCACATGCGCTCCTCAGAGCTACCTCCCTGGGCTGCCTGGATCATGTGAGCTTTGTGGGTGCCACCTACCCCAGCACAGTTCCACCCTGGTGCAGGAACTCTGTGGTGTCATCTGCCTAGGTCGCACTCAGTCCACCACAGCTACTTGGAGCATGTGAGCTCTCCTGGGCCACCTCTCTGGTCCACACTCACTCCCCTCCAGCAGCTAACTCCAGTGCTGCCTCCCTGAAGCACACTCACTGCGTTGTGCCAATTGTCTGAAATGTGGAGCTCTCCAGGGCCACCTGTCTGGTGCACACTCACCCTCCTTTCCCCACCCACTAGCTGGAGCACCCTGGCACCACCTCCCAAGACCACACTCAGTCTCCCACAGCAGCTACCTGAAGCACAAAGCTTTCTGGGGCTGCCTCTCCAGTCCATACTCACTCCCCTCTATACCTGGAACAGGTGAGCTTTCTGACACCATTTCCCCAGAGCAGATTCACTCCTTGCACCAGCTTCCTGGAACATGAGAGCTCTCTAAGGCTATCTCCCCTGTCTGATCTCACTCTTTGCTTGGTTATTCTTCACCCACTCTTTAACCCTAAAACATAGTAGTGGCTAATGAGTGTATAAAAATTGAATGTATCAAAAATTTTTGTCAAATTTGACTAAGATGACCATATATGTGGCTAGAATGATCAATAGCAGAATTTTGTACCTTATTTTTATTTTTTAAATTTTATTTTTTACAAGTCATATTTGTTCTGTTCTTTTAGTTGGCCTAAAAGTTTCTTACTGTGAGAATTCTGTATCATGTAACAGTAGCCCTGGTGCCATACTGGTTAAGTGCTTAGCTGCCAAAGGTCTGCATCTTGAAGTTACCGGAAGCACTGAGGGAAAAGAGACCTGATAATTCGCTGCTGTAAAGATTATAACCCACAGGGCAGTTTTACTGTGTCCTGTGGTGTTGCTATGAGTCAGAATCCAGGGCATACAACTACAACATATTATCAGATATTTAAGTAATTGCTCATCTTTAATGTTGTTATCATTTGAAAAATATTGTATCTAATGAATAACAGGTTAACTGGAAAAGGTTTTTTGTTTCCTTTTTGGTAAATCTAAAATTTTTAAGAAAATTTGCCACTAAAGCATGTTGTGCTAATAAGTCTCTAGGTAAATTTAAGTTTGTTCTTGTCAGAGAAACTAAAATAGCCATCATGCGTGTTTCAGCCTTCTGAAATATGTCTTGAATTCATTATGAGTTATGATTTTCTTCTTTGTTTCCTGGATAGCACAAGTTTTTGTTTTTTACTCTAACAGGCTGAATTTAAGTTACATTACATGATGCAGTGTTCAGAGTCATTTAAATAATTTCTTTTATGGTCTCTGATTAGATAAGAATTTACTTCCACCAAATGATAAACATGCCAGCATAACTGAACCTACACAGAACAAAAGCAAAATTAAAACTAAAACTTTCAGGCCAAAAAATATTGACATGTAGTAAATATTTTAAGGGACAGAAACTACAATATGGTAGAAAGAAGCTTAGCTGGATTTGGAGTTGGAAAGGGAGGGTTTTTAGTCCTGAGACTATGCTGCCTAGCTCAGCTATCTACTATACAACTCTGGGTGAGTTTGAACAACCAACCTGTGATTAGTAGTTAAACACATAATTATTCATACCACCCATTATCTCCTTTGTTGTCTATAATAACATTATTAATAAATGCTCCATTCTTTATGGTATTTTAAACTACAAGTAACACAGTGGGAAGATGCTGAAAATAAGAAAGACTATGAGCTTCCAAAGCTTAAGACTGAGGGCTATTTGTTCTTATAGAAACAGTATTGAAGAAAAGTTTGTTGTTGATTGTCCAGAATAATTTGTTTCAGTTACTTCACATGAAATGAAAAGATTTCTAAAGTGAGTATGCATTAACCTTCTACCATGAGCCAGGGTGAGGTTAAGCACTGGAAAAAAAAATGGTGAGCTAACAAATATCAAAACAAAGCTTCACAGTTTCTGCAGAATGGGAGCTGTAGTCTGTTGGTTAAGGCAGATGTTCAGCAGATGATTCAAAAAATGTATTAGTTACACTGATTAAATGTTAATTACACTCATTAACAAAAAGCATTAATTATATATATTAAAATGTATGTTAATTACATTAATTGATTTTGTTGTTATTATGTGCCCTTGAGTCAGTTCTGACTCCTGTTGACTTCACAGAACTGTCCCAAAAGGTTTTGTAAGCTCCAGTTATTCTGGAAGCAGATAGCCAATCAGGTGGTGCAATAGTTAAGAGCTGGGTTGCTGACCCAAAGATTGGCAACTGAAATTCACAACAACCATCCTGAAAAGTACACTGAAAGTCCAATGGGAATTTATCCCTGATCTTCAAAAGAACTGAAATAATCTGACTTCAAATGGCCAGTGTAAATGGATCGATTCTAGTATTTGAAGCATCTGTCTACCTTTTAGGAAACACTGGTAATAGAGTAGTTAAGTGCTATGGCAGCTAATCAAAAGATTGGCAGTTTCAATCCAGTACGTACTCCATGGAAACTCTGCAGGGCAGTTTTACTCTGTCTTTGGGGTCCCTACAAATCAGAATCAACATGATGGCATCAGGTTTGGTTTGTTTTTTATCTCATTTTTTGGATGTTCACATGATGGAGATCAGAATTTTAACTATTACTCATAGAACAATTCTTTTCTCTAGCTTTATGCAAAG
The DNA here is from genome assembly GCA_028571685.1 of Heterohyrax brucei. Classification (NCBI taxonomy): domain Eukaryota; kingdom Metazoa; phylum Chordata; class Mammalia; order Hyracoidea; family Procaviidae; genus Heterohyrax; species Heterohyrax brucei. The sequence continues at coordinate 13,099,367 of CM053167.1, read as the reverse complement.
TCCTGACATTGGATGAGATACTTAACCTGCTTTTGTAGTAAACTTTTTTCTCCTTGTAATTCTACCTTAACTCATGCTCGAAGTGAGAAGGTTAAGCAGATTAACCCATGCTCTATAAAAAATGCCCACTACTGGATTTACTGCAAGCCATGTGTCTTAGCACTGGCAATTAAGCCTATAGCTGGGAAGAGGTTTGCTGATGCTAGGAACCAACACTGCCCCTACTCCTCTTTCATCCAGCAATGCCCTTGGTGAGGAAAACAGAGTTGGCTTTAACTAACAACTCATTTTCTCGTTTGCCTATTTTGATGGTCATCAGAAAGATATGTGTATGTAAGTGTATATGTATTATATGTATACACATATATAAAATATATATGTCTGTAAGTATGTGTATATCTATAGATGTAATATAGACACTCACACACAAACAGCATATCTATATGCTGTTATTGTTAGGTGCCATCAGGTTGGTTTAAACTTGCAGTGACTCTGCGTACAATAGAACAAAACACTGCCCAGTCCTGTTCCATCCTTACAACCGCTGTTATGCTTGAGCCTGCTGTTGCAGCCAGTGTGTCGTTCCATCTTGTTGAGGGTCTGTATCAAAGTGGTTAATAACTTGACTGCAACCAAAAGGTTGGCAGTTCAAGTCCAGTAACTACTCCTTGGAAATGCTACAGGGCAGTTCTGTTCTGTCCTACAGAATTGTTATAAGTTGAATCAAATTGACAATGCATTTCGTGTTAATATGCATACTTTACATATAATAATTTTGCTGTTGCTGTTAACCAAAACACTGACAGACTGAATCCACCAAGACCTTCTAGGAAACTCTATGTGGCAGTTCTACTCTTACAGTGTTGCTGTGACTCAGAATGGACTTGAAGGCACTGTGTTTGATTTGACTTTTATATAATAGCTACATATTTTATATGTGAATAAAAAATACATAATAATTCTAAATTATATATGTGTAATGTTAGGGCCAGTATTTCAGTAAATGCAGTTTTATAAGCATGTTTTGATGTCTAGCACTATTCATGCAGTTAGTATAGACACTGTTCAAACCTCATTTTTGGTATACTTACTGTTGATTGTGGTATTATTTTACAGCAACAAAGAGAATCTCATTCAAATCACATTATGGTGTATGGGGCTCCCTGGAATCCTGTAAGGCCTGCAAAGTCTAACAGAGAAAATGTCCCCAGTGGATAAGCATGTGTCAAGTGTCACCTTTATTCATAAGTGAATACTTCTGTGTGCTCAAGACAAACCTTGAAAATAATTCATTCTCTCTAAAATGAATATTTGCTTAGGCCTGTAGTTCACTTACATGAATCACGTTATGCATGTGGCCAAATTCCAAGACAAGCTATTAGTTATGAACATGTGTTTGCTGATATAGTACTGCACCTGGGGGTATAATATTGTTAATTGAGGTAACTTATGAAAGTATGTTGTAGGCTTAATATTCTCACAGAGGCAAGTGTTGGCCATTTTGATTTTCCTAAGATTCTATGAAGCAGCCCCAGTGATGCAATGGTTAAGCACTTAGCTGCTAACTTGAAGGACTGGCAGTTTGAACTGATCAGCCACTCTATAGGAAAAAAGACCTGCCAGTCTGCTTTTGTGAAGATTACCTGTTGCCACTGCAGTGGAGTCACTTCTGATTTGTAGCAACCCTACAGGATGGAGCGGAACTGCCTCACTGGGCAGTTTGCAGGTACTTTGCAGTGGTTGGCAAATTCAATCTGTTTCCTGAAACTACAGCATTTACAAAGAAGAGTTGCATGGTCTGCTAAGAATGAGTTTTTTATACTTTAAAGAACCTTGAAGGGAGGAGTTTTTGATTGTTGAGAAACAAATCAAGGATCTATAAACTGGGAGTAATTTATACACAATGTCATTCAACATCTCTAATTTTAAGAATCTGAGGCCCATATTATTTGAGTCACAAATTGAATTGCCAGTGAAAAGGATGGAAAGCACAAACCCAAAATCTTTTAAATCACCTATTCAAAAACGCTGTTTCTATGGAGTAGAATCTGATTCAGCACAATCATTGAGACAGGCAGTAATGTTAGTGGCCTCTCTGAAGTGCTCCTTAACCATGAATTTGATAAGTTCTTAAAATGACTGTTTTTGTTTTTGAACTACGCTTTGCCATACTTCTAATCTGTGCAGAAGTCTCAGGAACTTAAAGCATGTTGCAAACACTAACTAGAAGTAAGAATGGGTAGCATGTAAGAGCATAACTTAAGAAAGATAAATGTTGTTGTTGTTAGGTGCCGTCGAGCCAGTTCCAACTCATAGTGACCCTGTGCAGAACAGAACAAAACACTGCCCTGTTCTGAGCTTGTTTTTATGCTTAAACCCATTGTCACAGCTACCGTGTCAATTCCTCTTGCTAAGGGACTTTCTCTCTCCTTTTTTTTATTGTGATTGAATGAAAATGTACATTCCCATATAAATTTGCATGCTGACCTACATGCAGCTTCCACTGCTGTCCCTGCACTGTGATGGCACACTCTTCCTCTCTGCTCCATACATGTCTTATCTTCCCAACAGTCTCCTATCTTTTCCTCTCCACTCATTCTCCTCCAGTACGAGGTCAACAGGATGATCTCTTGTAGATGCCCAGAACCATAAAGTGTTCACACAATATAATCACTCTGCATCACCAAGTCCAATCCATTGCTGTCTGAAGAGTTGACCTTCATTATGATTTATGGACAGGGGCAGCATTAAAGCCAAGGGCCCTGCTCCCAGGAGAACCTCGAGGCCCCTAGACCATCAATTGCGGTCTTTTAGTGGAGATCTCAGGGTGCACCCCCATTTATATTTGTGTTGCCAGTGAGACTCAACTTTGTGAGCTCCGTCGTGGCTATCACTGGTGGTGGTAGCCAACCACCATCTGGTTCTTCTAGTCACAAGTCGATGTAGACATCCACTCATGTGGGTCTCTTTGTCTTTTGGATTCTCTTTCCCCCATGCCGTCATGGACCTTGGTGATCATCCATTCCTGCTAAGTTGGGACCATTTACTGTACCCTCAGATGGCAGCTTGGCAGCTTTTAAGACCCCAGGCCCCACTCACCAATGTGTGGTGTGGACAGACCTCCTTAGCAAAATGCTAATTGTGCCAGTTGGCCTCGATTTCCCGAGAGCACAGTCCCTGGCCCACATCCCAGCTACTCTGTCCTTGCAATACTGGGTTAAGATGGGAGGAGTACACAAGTTGTGTTGAAGTGCCATTAATATTGATCTTCTTATTAACGTGTGCTGTCACCAATTTCACCCAACCAAATTTCTAACAACTATCTAAACTCTCCCCCCGTCACCCTCCCGCCATTCCCACCCTTACAGCAGTCAAAGAGTTTTTTCAGTTATGTATGAATCTACTTTTAAGTTCTTATCATGGGGTCTCATACAATATTTGTCCTTCTTTCGCTGACTGCTTTCGCTCAACATAATGTCCTCCAATTGAAACCAGGTTAAGAGATGTTTGCTGCTATCATCGTTGTTCTTTATCATTGCATAGTGTACCACTGAGTATATATATCATAGTTTAGCTATCCATTGTTCTGTTGTTGGGCATCTGATTGATTCCATCTTTTTCTGTCACGGACTGTGCTGCAATAAACATTCTTGTGCATGTACTGGTTGGTGTGAATGGCCTTGATTCTGTAGGATATATTCCAAGCAGTTGAATTACTGGGTCAAATGGTATGTGTATATCTGTTATTTTAAGGTTATGCCAGATTGCTTTCCAAAGAGTTTGTGCCATTTTACAATCCCACCAACAGTGTAGGAGTGTTCCAATCTCTCCACAGACTCTCCAGCATTTAGTGTTTTGTGTTTTTTTTGGATCATAGCCACCCTTGTTGGGGTGAGATGGTATCTCATTGTCATTTTGATTTGAATTTCTTTAATAGCTAATGGTCGTGAGCATGTCCACATGTGTATTTTGGCTGCCTGGATTTCCTCGTTAGAGAAGTGTCTGTCCATCTCCTTTGCCCATTGCTTAATTGGATGATTTATCTTTTTCTTATTGATATTTTGTAGTACATTATAAATTATGTAGTACCTTATAAATTATAAATTATCAGGCGTTGGTCTGATATAGAGTTGCCAAATATTTTTTCCCGTTCTGTAGGTAGCCTTTTAATTCTATTAATAAAGTCTTTGGATGAGCAAAAGTGATTGATTCTTAGTAGTTCTCATTTATCTATTTTTTCTTCTATCGTTTGTGGTTTATTTGACAGATTTTGAAGTCTGTCTACACTGTGTATTAAACCTTCCATTCTTGTTCCTACATTTTTCTTGGATGAGCTTTATCATTTTAGATTTGATATTTAGCTCTTCTATCCAGTTTGAGTTGGTTTTTGTATAGGATGTAAGATATGGGTCCTGTTTTAATTTAGTGCAGATGGACATTCAATTTTGCCAGCACCATTTGTTGAAGAGATTGTTTTTACCCCAGTTTAATGTCTTAGGTCCTTTGTCAAATATCAGCTGTTCATAGGCAGATGATGTCATCTCTAGAGTCTCGATTCTGTTCCACTGATCTATCTGTCTGTTTTTGTACCAGTACCAGGCTGTTTTGACTACTGTGGCAGTGTAATAGGTTCTAGGGTCAGCTAGTGAAAGGCCTCCCAGTGTATTCTTCTTTAGTAATGCTTTATTTAACTGGGGCTACTTCCCTTTCCAGACAAAGTTGGTGATTTGTTCCTCCATCTCATTAAAAAATGTCACTGGAACTTGTATTGGGATTGCATTATATAAGTAGATTGCTTTGGGTAAAGTAGACATTTTCAGAATGTTAAGTCTTCCTATCCATGAGCAAGGTAAATTTGTCCATTTGTAGTAAGGGTTTGTAGTTCCCTTTCTAAAGGTCTCTTATTTCTCTAGTTAGGTTTATTCCTAGGTACTTTATCTTCTTAGTGGCTATAGTAAATGTTATTGACTTGGTGATTTCTTCCTTAATAATTTCATTGTTGGTGTAAAGGAATCCTACTGATTTACTTATGTTTATCTTCTATCCTGAAACTTTGCCAACTCCTCTATCAGTCTGAGTAGTTTCCTTATGGATTCTTTGGTATTACCTGCCTATACAAATAGGAGATTTTCAGTTCTTTGCTGACGCAGATGCCCTTTATTCCTTGGTCTTGTCTAATTGCTCTGGCTAGAACTTCTAGTACAGTGCTGAATAGGAGAAGTGAGAGTAGGCATCCTTGTCTAGTTCTTGTCCTCAAGGGAAAATGTTTCAGTCTCTCTCCATTCAGGATGACGTAGGCAGTTGGCTTTGTATAAATGGCCCTTATTACATTGAGAAATTGGTCATCTATTCCTATTTTGTTGAGAATTTTTAGCATGAATGAGTGTTGGCTTTTTCAAATGCCTTTTCTGCATCAATAGACAAGATCAGGTGATTCTTGTCTTTTGTCGTATTAATGTGGTTGATCACATTAATTGTTTTTCTGATGTTGAACCAGCCTTGCATTCCTGGTATGAATCCAAGTTGGTCATGATGGATTACTTTTTTGATATGTTGTTGTATTCTATTGACAGGAATTTTGTTGCAGCTTTTTGCGTCTAGATTAATGAGTGATAGTGGTTTGTAGAACTCCTTTTTTGTTAGGTCTTTCCCTGGCTTTGGTATCAGGGTTATGCTGGCTTCGTAGAATGAATTTGGGAGTATTCCATCCCTTTCTATACTGTGAAATAGTCTTAGTACTGTTGGAGATAACACTTCTCTAAAAGCTTGATAGAATTCTGCAGTGAAGCCTTCTAGGCCCGGGCTTTTTTTGTTGACAACTTTTGGATGACTTCTTCAATCTCTTCCTTTGTGATGCGTTTATTAAGTTGTTCTGCTTCACCTTGTGATAATTTGGATTGGTGATATGAATCAAGGAATTTATCCATTTCATCTAGGTTTTCAAATTTGTTAGAGTACAGTCTTTCATAGTATTCAGCTATGATATTTTTGATTTCTGCTGGATCTGTTGTGACAACTTCCCTCTCATTTCTTATTTGGGTTATTTATTTCCTGTCCTGTTTTTCTTTCAGTAAGCTTAGCCAATGGTTTTTCAATTTTGTTGATTTTTTCCAAAAAACCAACTTTTGGTCTTTTCAATTTTTCAATTTTTCTTCTATTCTCTAATTCCTTTATTCTGTTCTGATCTTTATGCTGTGTTTTCTTCTGGTGCCTGAGGGGTTCCTCTGTTTTTCTCTCTACTTCTTCAAGCTGTAGGGTCAGTTTTTTGATGTGGTTTCTTTCTTCCTTCCAGATGTGTGCATTTATGGAGATAAACTGACCTCTGAGCACTGCTTTAACTGTATCCCATAGGCTCTGGTAGGGAGTGTTTTCATTCTCACTGGAATCCATTAATTTCTTTATTTCTTCCTTGATTTCTTCAATAACCCATGGTTTTTTGAGCAAGGTGTTGTTCAGTTTCCGTGAGTTCTGCTTTCTATGTTTTTTTCTGCTATTAATTTAGACTTTTATGGCTTTATGATCTGAGAAGACACTTTGCATTAATTCAATGGAATGGATTTTGTTGAGAATTACTTTATGTCCTAACACATGGTCTATTCTGGAGAATGTTGCATGTGCACCGGAGGAGAAGGTATAGTTGTCTGCTGAAGGATAGAAAGTTATGCATATGTTGATGAGGCCTAGATGGTTAATTGTAGCAATAAGGTCTCCTGTGTCTTTGTTGAGCTTTTTTCTAGATGATCTGTCCAGTACTGAGAGTGGAGAGTTGAAGTCTCCTACTATTATTGTGGAGTGATCCATTTCCTTTTTGAGTGTAGTCAGTGTTTCTCTGACATATTTAGGTGTTCTGATATTAGTGCATGAATATTTAATGCTGTCAAGTTCTGGTTGTGTATGGAACCTTTCAGTAATAAATAGCATCCATCCTTGTCCACTGTTGTGGATTTTACATTAAAATCTATTTTATCTGAGATTAGAATTGCCATACCTGCTCTTTGTTCATTGTTAGCTTGATATATATTCTTCCATCCTCTGGTTTTCAGTTTGTTCGTATCTTTAGGTCTAAGGTGAGTTTCTTCTAGGCAACATATAGATGGGTCATGCCTTTTGATCCAAGATGTCACTCAGTGTCTCTTTAATGGAGCATTCAGTCCATTCACATTCGATGTTAATTATTGATAGATATGTGCTCAGTGCTGCCATTGTGATATGTTTATTTCTGAGTTGATGTTTGCTCTGCTGTTCTTATTAGTCTTTTCTGGGACATTGTTTTTTTTTGAGTTGATTTTTCACCTTTTTCAGAGCTGGTTTTGTAGTTGTTGAGACTCCTGCGTTACATTTCTTGATGTGGTATGTTGCTTCTTTATTGTGCTTTACGGGTGCCCCTATGATCCCGCTAAATAAACTATATATAATACCAATTTTGATTACAACTAGTCTTTTCAACTTCCTCTCCATCTGGGAGTAGTGTAACGACTGTAGTACACCCCTCTTTTTAATATGATGATATCATAGTTTACATAATATGATCACTAGATTGTTCCTTTCACTACTATAGCTTTGATTGTGTTTGGAGCCTTCCCTGTCTCAGTAGGATTCTAGATAATGTGTCCTTCTAAAATACAAAGTTAGTGGTTTTGTTTTTCCAAGCCAAGAGATTCTTTTAGTATTTCTTGTAGCTTTTGGTTTGGTTTTTACAAAGTCTCTGAGTTTCTGTTTATCTGAGAATGTCTTCATTTCGTTTTCATACTTGAAAGATAGTTTTGCAGGCTATATAACCCTTGGTTGAAAGTTCTCCTTTAAGACTTTGAATGTGTCAAGCCACGGTCTCCGTATCAGCGTTGTTTCTGCAGAGAAATGTGATGAAAGCCTAGAGGGTTTCTCTCTGAATGTTAGCTTTGCTTTGAGTCTTGCTGCCTGTAAGAGTTTCTGCTTATGTTTCATTTTGTTGAGCTTGATTATAATATGTCTTGGAGTCTTTTATTGAGATCTATATTGAGTGGTGTTTGATATGTATCTTGGATGTGTATATTTTCTTCTTTCATAATTTCTGGGAAGTTGTCTGTGAGCAGCTCAGCCACAGTACTCTCTGTGTTCTCAAGTGTCTCATGCTGTTCAGAAACTCCAATTAATCATAGATTGTTCTTCTTAATAGAGTCCCACATGCTTCTTAATGCTGCTTCATTTTTCTTTTTTCTGATTTTTCTTCATAGGTGCTTCAGTGGCTCTGTCTTCCGACTCAGAAAATCTCTTTTCCATTTGTTCCATTCTGTTTTCTTGGCTTTGAATTGAAGTTTCTATGTCTTTGCTTTTGTTCTTGATCTGGTGGATTTCAGAGTACTGATGTTCCATCAGATCGAACAGCTTGCTTAATTTTTCATTTCGTTCTGCTGCATTTTGTATGATGTCTAGTAGGGCTCTATATATTATCCTGCTGTATTCACCTTGTGATAGTTTCAGAAAAGCTTCTTCATCTGGGAAGTTCTGAGGTAGTTTCTTTTGGGGGCCTTCTGATGCCATGGGTGACTTCCACGTTACTGTCTTCTCCAATGTTTGCTGTGTTTGGGGCTTCATGTGGGTCAATAGAGGCTGGGAGAGATGTTGTGAAGATGTACCACATTGTTTCTCTAGGCTGTCTTAAGATGAGAAGTAAAAAAGTATTTGGCAACTTTCAAAGACACTCAGGTTTTCAGGTGTATATGTCCCTCTTCCCAGCTGTGGCAATAAGCACCTCTGTATTCAATCCCTGATGTTATAAACTAGCTCAAAATATGAAAAGGTACTGGCCTGCTGGCCTCTGCTGTTGGAGCCCAGCTGTAGGTGATACTGTGTAGAATTCTGCTTTTCTGTTGGAAAAGCAGTCTTCTAAGTAGGAACTGCCTCCCAGCCTAGGAATTAGGTCCAGCTGAGGCTTTCATATGGATGACCCCACCTCCCAGCAAAACAAGATAGTGTCCTACTTAAGCTCACCAGCCAGCTGTGACCAGGCTCCCAGTGGATAGAGAGGACAAGAGTGCCAAAATGCCCAGAGTCCACAGCCTCTACCACTGGGCCCCAGACCCAGGTGACACTCTGGACAACACCGCCTCCTTGCTAGAAAAGCACTGTCCACCCAGCAGGAGTCACCTCCTAGACTAAGAACAAAGTCTGGCTGGGGCCTCTAGCTGGGCTTCTCCATTTCCTGATAGGCCAGAGGTGTATAGAGTCCAGAGCCAGGCTCTCAGAAGCTGGCAATTGCACTTGCTGGTCCCACCAGCAGTGCTTCTGAGACCAGCAGCTAGTCAAGACCCAGTTCTGCCTGCCAGCCAATACAGAGGAAAAAAAAGACCTTCAGTCTGTGCAAGTCTGTGCTTGCTGAGAGTAGAGTCAGTGAAACAGAGGAGGTTTCACATTCAGTGATATGAAGTCCAAATTAACAGCTCTATGCTGCATCTCAGGGATAACTGTGTGTCCAGAAGTCTCCATTTAACTATCATTTCAGGTCTTGGTTTCCAGAGGGATTAAGGGAGATGTGTTTGGTCCTCCATCTTGACTCCACCCCTTGGGACTTTCTCTTTTTTGCTGACCCCTTGCTCTACCAAGCCTGATGTCAAGGTATGTAAGATGTGCAGTTGCCATCTTTGCTTCCAGAACAGGTCTGGTTGTTCTTTTGGTGGTCCGTTGTACTTTGAACATTCTTCTCTTAACACCACAATTCAAAGGCATCAATTCTTCTTAGCCTCTCATAATTGGGGATGTGCAAGCTCAGGTCAGGCCTGTAGAGTTGGGAGATAGTTCACACATTCATTCATGAACTACCACTGCCCCTGCCCTGGTTTTCTTCACAGGTACCTTAAGGTGCTATAACAAAGCTGTATTTGAGTAGCATACATAGGTTTATCATAATCACATGCTATCTGCTATTAATAAGATGGTAATTGACTATTAAGATTATAGATCAAATAAAGAAGAAGAATGAAAAGAAGAACAACAAGAGAAAGAAGAACCCACTGCCAAAGCAACACATGCATTTCTTGGAAAATTAGTAAAACCAACCCCCAATTCCATGTGCTTAAATTTTGGTTGAGAAAGAAAGACAGATACAGAGAATGCTGTTCTGTTAGTCTCCTTGGTCATGGGGTCCACTGCAAGCAATGGCAAGTGAGCAGTGAAATCTGCAAGAGCTGGAACTCAATGGTATTGCCTTTTACTTTTAAGTCTCACAAGTTTCCCACTTTTGACAGGGTGTTTTAGTCAACTAGACTGCTCTAACAGAAATACCACAGGGTGGATGGCTTTAACAAAGAAAGATTTATTCTTACACAGTCCAGTAGGTTGCAAGTCCATATTCAGGGTGTCCGCTCCAGGGAAAGACTTTCCCCTTGTCAGCTCTGGAGGAAAGTCCGGTGTTGCATCAGTCTTTGTCCAGGGAGCGTCCTGACGCAAGAACCTCTGGTCTGAAGGACACGCTCTGCTCCCGGTGCTGCTTGCTTGATGGTAGCGAGGTTCTCAAATTGTCCTTTGATTCTTTTTCCTTTTATTCCTTGCAAGCTAAAAGCATTAAGGGTGGGGCAAGCCATACTCCAGGGAAACTCCGCCTACAGCAGGACTTTACAGCCCCACCCTAATCCTTTAACATACAGGTTAGCAAAACCAAACAATGGAGGACAGTCCCAAGATACTGGGAACCATATCCCAGCCATGTGGCTGCACACATTTTTGGGGGGACACAATTCAAACCATGACACAGGGTATGGTTGTATCACTTTCCTATCACTGGTTTTAGGGGAAGATTTTTACATTTTCCTTCAGTGTCAGGTTCCTACTTTAGATGATTTCTGATTTTTAAATTTTTGTTATGTATACACACATACACTTGTAATAAAAATGAACAAACTCATTGCCTTGGAGTTGATCCAAACTCATAGCAACCCTAGAAGAGGGTAGAATTGTCTCATAGGGTTTCAAAGGAGCAGCTGATGGACTGGAACTGCTGACCAACTGGTTTGCAGCTGACATCTTAACCACTGTGCTACAAAGCCTCCTTGCTTGCAATATATGCCTTCCTGTACCAAAATTTAGGTAGATAGGCAGGCAGACAGACAGAAACATGGATATGTAGTTGTTGTATGCCATCTAGTCAATTTTGATTCAAACAACTACCATGTGACAGAGGACTGCTTCAGAGGTTTTCTAGGGTGTATTCTTTATGGATTACACAAAGATGCTCTACATAGTGATAAATATGCTGTGAAAGACTTCTTTAAATTGTCACGTTGAATACTTAGGTGAACTTCACCCAAATCATGGTGTTTCATTGACTTCATATACATACAAGGATGTCAATAGATAAGGACACCTGTAAAAGAAATGATTTCTTTGAACTCTGGTGCTGACACAGACTGTTGACTGTATCATGGACTACCAAAAGAATGAACAAATCTGTCTTGGAAGAAATATAACCAGAGTGCTGCTTAGATGTGGTGGTGAGACTATATCTCACTTTGCTGGGACTTGTTATCAGGTGGGATTAGTCGCTGGAGAAGAGCAACATTATTGATAATAAAGCAGCAGTGGGAAAGAGGAAAATTCTCAATGAGATGGATTGACACAGTGGCTGCAACAACAGATTCAAGTCTGGCAATGATTTTGAGTGGAACACAAGACTAGACAGTGTTTCTGCTGTACACAGAATTGCTATGAGTCAGAACTGACTCACAGGACCTTATACAACAGTATTTATGGAAGCAAATCACGAGGCCTCCCAAAACGGAGAAACTGGTAGATTCAGTCTATCAACATTTCACTTAGCAGTTGAATGCTTAACCATTAAACAACCAGGGCTCCTTTACACACATGTACACACACATGCATGTGCACATGTACATGCACACATATACACATACACCCCACAACTACTAACAGTTGCCTTTCTTATTGACACTGAAAACAAGTGGTGATGAAGGTAATGGCATAGAAGTGCTACACTTGTGCTGTTTGTCACCTGTGGGATTCCAGGTGTGGAATCCTGTGCCCTTCACTGGCTTATATGTCACTCATTCTCTTTCTCTAATACATTTCTCATTGACTTGTAGCAAATCAGCAACCTCTGCTGTCATTTCTTAGACTCTTGAGGGAAGCCTTTCACACACAAAGTAAGGACATTTTGAAAGCTGGCTACTGGAAAGACGTTTTCTAGCCTATGACACATGGGAGAAAAAAGTGTGCTTGGTAGTGCTGTTACTGCTGTGTACCATTAAAACCTTTTACTTTAGAGTCTATTCTGACTCTGAATGACTCCATGTGACAGACTAGAACTGTCCCATGTAGTTTCTTAGTTTACAGTCTTTATGGGATAAGATTGTCAGGTCTTTCTCATGGAAAGCTGCTGGTGAATTTTATTTACCAATCTTTTGAAGCAAATAACCACTATGCCATGAGGGCTCTTGCCAGTTGTGTACACACTTGTACAGATAAAAGATTCACTTATTTTTTTTTTGCTATTTATATATGAAATTGTGTTTTATAAGAATAGTGTGTTTCTGTACTAAAACTTATTTTTATCTATTTGCCCAAAGAAACACCAGTTATGGCTCAACAGAGGTCTGAAGAATTCTGAGAAGTTGCTCTGTTACTTTGCTAAACTCCTGTATTAGTTCCAATAGTTTACTTATGTATTCCTTTGGATTCTCTGTATAAACAATCATATCATCTGCAAATAGGGAGATTTTTACTGCTTCATGTAAATAGGGAGATTTTTACTTCTTCTTTGCCAGTACAGATGCCCTTTATTTCTTTGTCTTGTCTAATTGCTCTGACTAGAACTTTTAGCCCAATGTTGAAGTGGTGAGAGTAGGTATCATTTTCTACTTCCCATTCTTAAAGGGATTTCTTTCAGTGTATCATCCACAACAATGAAAGCAGTTGGCTTTGCATAGATGCTACTGATTGCATTGAGGCATTTCCCCTCTATTCCTATTTTTCTGACAGTTGTAAGCATGAATGAGTATTGAACTTTGTCATATGCCTTTTCTGTGTCAATTGACAAAATCCAGTGATTCTTTTGTGTTACTAACTTGACTGATTACATTAACTGTAATGTCCTGCATTTTGTGGTCTTTCTATGCTATATGTTAAAGGATCAGGGTGGGGCTGTAAATCCCTTCATGGGATCACCTCCTTGCTCCACTGAAAAGGGAGTTGCCCTGGAGTATGACTTGCTCCACACTTAATTCTTTCATCCTACAAGAGATAAAAGAAAAAGGAAGCAAGCAAAGATTTGGGAACCTCACATCATCAAGCAAACAACACCTACTATGACTACTTCAGTAGTTGTTTTAGATGCGGAGAAAGTTTCACAGTTATGCAGTAGTTAAAATTGGGTTTAATCTTAGTATATTAAGGAGATAATACATGTAGCTATAAACCAAATTAACAATGCACTATATCAAAATAAGAAATGCTATATAGGAGTCTCAGTGAACACAAAACCAACACTGAAACAACAACCCATAAGGAAGAATGGTGCAGAACAGAACATTAAGAGCAATATAGAAAATATCAACATAAAAGTAATTCATCAAAATGTTGGCACCAAGCACTTACCTATCAGTAATTACACTGAATGTAAATGGACTGAATGCTCCAGTAAAGACACAGTGAGTTACATCCTGTATCAAAAGACATGACCTGTCTATATGTTGCTTACAAGAAACAGACCTTAGACTTAAAGATATGAACAAATTAAAAATTAAAGGATGGAATAATATACACCAAGCTAGTAACATACAAAGAAGAGCAGGTGTGGTAATACTAATCTCTGATAAAATAGATTTTAATGTAAAATCCACTATTGTGGACAACGATGGTCACTACTGCTGAAAGGTTCAGTACTCAGGAAGGACTCAACAACATTAAATATTTATGGACCCAATACCAGAGCACCTGAATATGTTGGACAAATACTGAGAGAAATGAAAAATGAGACAGATGATTCCACAATAATAATTGCAGCCTTCAACACTCGCCTTTGAGTTGTGGATAGATGATCCAGAAAAAAGCTCAGTAAAGATGCAGAAGATCTTGTTGCAGCAATCAACCAACTTGACCTTATTGACATATACAGATCTTTTCATCCATCAATGGATAAGTACACTTTCTTCTCCAATGCACATGGAACATTCTCTAGAATAGACCGTGTGTTAGGTTATAAAGCAGTTCTCTCTAAAATCCAAACCACTAATTTACTGCAAAGTCCTCCCAGACCATAGAGCCATAAAAATTGAAATCAGTAACAGATAATTCATAGGTAGAAATCCAGACTTACAGAAACTGAATACTTTTCTCAAAAAGCCTTGGGTTATAGAAGAAATCAAGGACAAAATAAAGAAATGTATGGAATCAAATGAGAATGAAAACACATCCTACCATAATCTATGGGATACAGCAAAAGCGGTGCTCAGAGGTCAGTTAATCTCTGTAACTCCATACATCCGAAAAGAAGAAAGGGCCCAAGTTAAAGAATTAACCTTACAGTTTGAACAAGTAAAAAGAGAGCAAAGGAAGAACCCCTCAGGCACCAGAAGAAAAGAGATTATAAGGATTGTAGCTGAACTAAATCAGAGAATAAGAAAACATAAAAAAAAAAATTAACAAAACCAAAAGCTGGTTCTTTGGAAAGACCAATGATACTGAGAAACCACTGGATAAACTTACCAAAGAAAAACACAGAAGATGCAAATAACTTGGCTAAGAAATGAGATTTTTTTCATTTTTACTGTGATATTTGTATTTGTCATAGATTTAAATTTGCTATTTAATTTTATTCTAAGCAAATAAAAATGAAAAATTTAGTTATTAGTATGAATTTTACTCTTCATCTTTAGCTTATACAGGCCCATTTTGAATGTGTAAAACAGCATATTTAACATATATAAGCAGAATCACTGGTGTTACAAGTTTGATATTCTATGTCCTGTCCCTGAAGGGTACCTGGGGAGAGCTGGAAGAGACAAGCATTAAGAGAGATTGGAGCAGGAACAGAGTGTCCCCAGATTATGGAGAGCTATTCTGGGTGTGCAGTATTTGCAGGGCTAGTGCAGCCTTCCACAGGTGCCTGGAGCCACAGCACACACCTGTTTGGTCTAACTCGACTGCTACCAGTTTCCGTTTTGTCTCCTGTTTAAAATATTAACAGTTACTTCATGTATTTGTATTTGCTTAGCATATAACAAAGGCAGTTGGGTGGCACAAACGATTAAATCCTTAACCACTGGTCAAATGGTTGGCAGTGTGAACCCACCCAGGGTGGCCTTGGAAGACAGACCTGTTGATCTACTTCTGAAACGTAACAGCTTTGAAAACCCCGTGGGGTAGTTCCAGTTCGCACATGTGAGTTCACTGCTGTAGGCTGCTAGGAATGTGCCATCCCACCTATTGCCTTACTGATGCACGTTTAGGCTTTTCTCAGGTGTGTCAGAGCCTCCAAGAAAGCCTAATCTTTTCCTTTTTCTCCTTCCTCTTATCTCCTACTTTGCTGATACTTCCACACACAGGTTTTGGCCTTTCTCAGGTATGGCAGAGCCCCTGAGAAAGCCTGACCTTTGCCTTTTTCCCTTAACTCATGCCTTGATAGTAGTTCCACACAGGGGTCAGCCAGTCATCAAATGACTCCATACTGTTGTAACCATTTTTGGCAAAATAGTCTGCCCTGCCAACCTCCTAATTGTAGCCCTATAAATAAAGTTTCCTACTGAGGGACGGTAGCCATTGTTCTCCATCAGAGACCTTAGTCCCACCTGGCTTTAACTTTATCCTGTGTGATAAGATTCCTGTCTTCCTCAGGCTTGGACCTTTCCCAGTGCTGGTCACTGGGATGCTGGATGTGGCACATGGTACCCAAATGTGGGGCCATGAGGAAGAGACAACCGCTGATTATGCAAGGTAAAGGGGCACCTCCAATAAGGGCGTGTGCACATGAAAGCAGAAAGTATAGCGGAGGTGCAACAGATACACCAGGTATAAAACATGAGGCAGTCAGGCTCTCGTGAGCGGTGCTTTACACTCATGCTTCACTGAAGCCATGCTTTATTGAAGGCAAAAGAAGCGAGAGCAAAAATGGCTCAACTGAGCCAGTTTTTAAGTTATGTGCACAGCATATGTCCTTGGTTTCCAGAGCAAAGGGCAGTTTGAACTGGCCATTGTTCGCCTAAGTTTGCTGCAGAAACCTGCCAATAAATTATTCCTTGAACCCTGCATTGTCTGTGTGCTTTTCAGTTATAGTGACAGGTAGATGAACTTAGTTTAATTTGACAACTTATTTTGGTGAGCCACCTCAGAGCAAGGGGACTTTTGTGGTAAGTCCTTCCCCAAGAAAGAGCCAATTTTCTCTGCTTTACTTGCTAACATCTGCTAAGGCCTCTGTGAGCAGGTTGATGAGTGGCTGTGGTAATTGAGGATTTTGGGCCAGGACTCTCCCTGGTGGATTCTGAAGGCCCAACTACTTCTACCTCAGTAACTCTGGCCTGGAAGGATGAGGGTCTCTTTGCGTTTAATTCAAAGACTGAGGATTGGGTCCATACAATGATTTGTGGGTACAAGTCAGGCATTTAAGAGCCAAAGGGCATCTGCTGTTTTAAAGCTCCCATGGCAGGATGAGGGGGTGCACGGAGCAGACAAGGAGAGTGTCTGCCCCTGCAAGACAAACTCCACACAACGTGAGGCACACTGTTCTAAATATAACACTTCCCATTTCCCTGGACTTTGGCTACCCCATCAGGTTAAAAAGTAGATTCCTCGGCCTCCTGTCCTTTACTCCTTCCGCTTTGGCTCAACCCCAAACAAAGGGTGCTTATAAAGTTCCCCTTGTCCACCTGGACAGACGGGTCCAGAGGTACAGCTTTCACCTTAGAAAGCTGTCAACCTGCACCCAGCGTCAGTTCACTAAATTAAAGAGGGTTCAAGTGCTTTCTCTTGTTTGTGTGCAGAGAACTCAGGTGCCCATCTAGGTTGGAGCTCCTGTGTGTGCTGGTACCATCTGTTTGGTAAGAAAGGAATGTCTGTCCTGCTTAAAAAGGTTTTATCTGTATACTCTGTAATGTGGAAAATAAGACTTCTGTTCCTTAACAGAGCCTATTGGAGCAAATTCTGTCTGATTTATGTTAGTATGGGTACCCTTGTAATAATATGGCCTGGCCAGGTATTAAACTTTGGAGAGTTATCGAATGGATCCATGAGGTTATCTTTTCATCCTACAATTAAATTGCTCATGAGCTCATTTTTAATTAAAGAAACAGTCTGCATAAGTACTAGTATGGTTGACTGTGTGTATGATAAACTGTGAGGCCTCCTATGTATGTCTTTGATAAGATAAATGTATTTGTGGTATGTTTTTGCATTTGTCTTTCTCAGATTTTGGAAATATTTCTGTTATTGAGCAAACTGTTTTTGATGAAAAGGTGTCTTTTGTCTTTACCAATGACCTGATTTTAAGAGTCTTAGTTACACTAATATTGATAAAAAGCCAAATTTCAAGTAAATCCAAACGTGTTGTCATTGGGCTAAGAAAACCCTAATTTCACAGCCCTCAGGTAAAGAAATGGCTTTGTCTTAAAGTGACAGTAACAATTTTGAAAGAGTAGAAAGAAAACACTAATGATCTTTTTGTCCTCCAGAAAAAAGTAGACAGCAGGGCAAAAATTGCCCGCCATTCATAACAACAGGAAAACTTTTAAAAAGAAAAACCAGATAGAGATTACTGTTTTACTTTGATTGGCATGAGATGAGACCTATCTGAGAAGTTTGGAGAAATATCCTAATCAGAGTTGAGATCTTTTGATTTCCAAGCCAGTTAAATAGTAACTAGTCTAACTTGTAAAAGGCAAATGATAAAACTTTAAAAATTAGTTAGAGACTCAAAATATTTAAATAAGCTTTATTTCAGTCCTGAACTTGGAGAGTAATTGAACTGAACAGATATCTGATATAATATTTCTTTTTCAGACAACAAAGAAAGTAAGTTTTCAGTGAGTTCTTTAAGAAATTATAGTATTATAGAGATCTATTAATAAGTGTTTTAGTATAATTAATTTTTTGTTTGTCTGACAAGAGTTTAATGATTTAACTTGTGAAATTCTCTAAGAACATTAATGTTAAACAGAATTGGCTTGTTCATGGCTAAATAATAATTTTCTCTAATTTCTAAACAGTTTATTTGTTCCTTATATAACCTATCTTAAAGACAAAAATTTAATCTCCCATTAAAATAAGATTCCCTGAGTTGACAAATAATGCCACAAAACTTAAGATTTTCTTACTTTAAAACAACTTTAGTGTTGCTTCTTGTCAACTCTGTAACAAACTCTTGATAGCCCTAAAACTTTGTGTAAACCATGAGTGTCCTTTTTCTGAGAGAAAAGGATAGTAAGAGTCTCATTTAACATATTACATGACATGGGTTAAAATCGGGTGCCCATCTCTCACTGGGTTCTAAATTTATACTGGTTATTGGATTGTTTTTAATTACTGTCTGGAAAAACCTTGACTGAGTGTTGTGTCTGCTATCCAGAGGTCAGCAATTAGAGCTCTGTAAAACAGTCCAGTTCTCCCTGATAGAGTTGCTGGGATTCAAGGTTAACTCCGTAACACTGGCTTGATTTGGTTTTAATTGCTAACTTGATTATTAATCTAAATCTTGATAAGTTTTGTCATCTGCAGTTTTCACTGATTTCTCTGAAAACGTCTGACGAGAATATTTCAACGAAGAGTTTAGACTTATGAGAAGGACTGTGACTTGAGATATCCAAGTGGGAGGCTGAGAGATTTACGTTAAGAGAGATAAAAGGCCTGTTCTCAGCTGGAGACCTGGAACAAAAGAGGCAATGATTTTACTCTAAGGTTTTACCCTGATAGACTCACTAAGCCTTTTTGAAAATGCTGGTGCCAGTTTTAAATGTGATAAGAGGCCATTATGGTCATATATTTTTATCCTGGTCAGCTAGATAATCACTTCATACCTGTTAAAATTGTCCAGTTTGCCAAGCTTACCCCATATACTTTCCCCAAAGGAGTTCTATCCTCTCCTATCCCTCAAGCAATCACTGTGCTCATGGGTGGTTCCTCTTCAGGACAGGTAGGATATTACTCTGAGGTTCAGCAGCAGTGCGCAGATATGGAATTTACCTCTGCCCAGTGCACTGAACTCCAGGCTGTCATTTGGGATTTTCAAGATTTCCAGAACCAACCCCTTAACATGTATTTAGATAGTACCTATGTGGTCGGGGTGGTTAAAGATATTGAAACATCAACGTTTTCTCAAGTGGGCAGTGAAATTCTGTTCCACTTATTCCACAGAGTTTGTGACTTCATTCATAAGCACCACCACTCCTGTTTCATTTCTCACGTGCGATCTCACAATTCACTACTAGGCCCTTTAGCAGGCGGGAATGCCACTGCATATAGGCTCCTTTGCTACACTGGCCCTTTTGAGGAGGCTACTGCTTCCCACACTGACTTTCACCAAAATGCTGCAACCCTCTGTAAACAGTTTCAACTCACAAAAGAGGCTTCCCATCAGATTGCTAAGAGTTGCTCTACTTTTCCATTTTTATTCTCTCACTGCCACAGGGAGTAAATCCCAGAGGCTTACACTCCAGGTCAGTTGTGGCAGATGGATGTAACTCACTTTCCTGCCTTTTCGCGACCTCTGTTTTGTCAGTGTCTCCATAGGCACTTGATTCTCCATGATTCTTGTGTCGGCTCAGTCTGGCAAAGCAGCATTTCGTTTATCGACCATGTCTTATGTGCCATACAAGTGTTGGGTTGCTCACAGGCCATAAAGACAGACAGTGAACCAGCATATACTAGTTCTACCTTTTAGAAATTTTGCTGTACCTTCCACATTGCACTTACCTCTAGTATTCCTTACAATCCACAGGGACAAGCTATTGTTGAATGGGCCAATTTAATGCTCAAAACTAAGATACGAAAACAAAAAGGGAGAGACTTCCCTGTGCTGTACAAAACTATGCCATCCACAATCATTAGTTTGGCCCTCTATACTTTAAATTTTTTGAATACTGATGAAGATGGTGCCACAGCAGCCAAGAGGCATTATAGCCCCTCATCCCCATCTCAGGACAAGCTGAGATGGGTACTTTGGAAAGATCCTCCACAGAACAGTGGAATGGTCCTGGACTAGTGGCTGAGGGGGGCATAGGGCTTTGTTTGTGTTTCTACAGAAGGAGGTACACCTGTGTGGATACTGACAAGGTTTGTGTGTGGGTGTAATGGACTTCCATGAGGAAACAGTAAGCAGATTGTAGCAGCTGACATGGGACATGGAGAAGGATGCCCCAAAGAGGCCCCAAATGACAACACCTCGAGGACCTACAGCTCAGACTCTCCAAGCTTCTTCCCTAACTTGGGGACAGGGTAAAAAAAATTAGTAAACAAGCCCAAAACATGGTCGGAGATCAAGTGGGCAACTCCAAAATCCTTGATCTGGTTTTTGTGACAATTCTTGCACTCCTCACAGTCCAGATAGGTGCAGCACAGGGGAAATCTCACTGGATCTTCCTCCCTGATCCACCTTTTGCTCATGTAGTACCCTGGGAAATACTGGCTGCAATTCCCATGTATACCAATCTGTCTCAGATTTTAGGAGGCCACCCCAATAAACACATTATGCCAGTACATAATAGTTCATAATTACACAGGAAAGGCTGTGACACTGCCTCTGTGCCTAGGACCCAGTTCCTGATGTATGCTGTTGTGCAAGGTAGAGAAGTCGACTATTGTGACCAATGGCTCTAAGAACAGGAATGAGGTTACCATTTATAACACCTTTAAATTGGAGGCCAGCACTCACTTGATAATTCTTGCCCCTCTCAACCATGTCATAACCGAAGCACTGTAACCAGGAAAGGCTTTGTATCCTGGCTTGAGTGTTGCACCCCATAGGCTGAAATGACTTCTATTACTTCTGTGCAATTTCAGGATTATTCTCACGTGTCCAACAATTACATTGGCTTCTTTCCATCTTCTTCACTGTATGTCAGTGGCCATTAGAAACAGCCAGATCTGTGGCTCTTGGCCACCTGTTCCAGGACAATAAATCAAACCAGCCAGAGCATCGGGGATCTTGATGGGGTTGGGGCTACCCCCACTGGAGTACTGCATGTGTATAGGATTCTTATGTTTTTATTAGTAGAAACATACATGTTAGTAGCAACGCCGATGGGAGTTTCTATACTTCCTGTAGCAATTGTAATCTTACAAATTGTGTTACCAAAGTTAATTGGGAGAATAATGCTTCTGTTCTCATACTGTTTTGACCATCTTTCCTTATGGTCCCTACTAATCTTTCTGGGCCCTGGTATGAGGATCATGGTCTACAAGTTCTCAAAGAAATAAACAATCAATTAGATCAGCCTCGCCCTGCAATTGGATTAATTATTTTTAATACAGTGTCATTAGTCATTTTATTGGCCTCCACCATAACTGCTACTGTGGCTTTGGCTCAGAACATGCAAACTACACACATGGTTAATCAGCTTGCAAAAAACACTTCTTATACTTTAGAGACCCAAGAGGTCATTGATAATAAACTTCAAACACAACTGGATGCTTTGGAGACTACAGTCGTTGAAATTGGGACTCCAGTGAAGGCCATACGATACTATATGGGATTACATTGTCGTGCAGACTTCAAACACATTTGTGTCACCACTGTGCGTTACAATCAGAGTGAGTGGCCATAGGATCACATGGTCACCCACCTGATGGGCATTTTTCACCCATGCCAACATCAGCCTAAACCTTCAAAAATTACATCAACAACCCTTGGCCATAAATCATAATGAAGGTCCACTCTTCTGACAGGAATGGATTGGACTTGGCAACACAAAGTGACCATATATTGGATACACTTTATGATTCTGTGCATCTATAGGATATCATCCTGCTGACCTCTTGCTGGAGGAAGGAGAGTGGGTGGATAGGAAGGGAAAGGAGACTGTTGGGACGATGAGACGTGTATGGAGAAGAGAGGAATAGTGTGCTCTCACTGGGCAGGGAAAGCAGCGGCATCTGCATACATGTGGGAATGCAAATTTATATGGGAATGTACATTTTCACTCAGCCATAATAAAAAAGAAAAATTACATCAACAAATTCTGCACATCCAGCATGCTGAGGTACAAAGCCTCACATCTGAGCAGGCAGCAAAACTAGTTCTGGATTTAGTTAATGGTTTAATCCTTTCAATATTGCCAGACATTCTGTGATTATTGTCATTATAAGTCTAATCCTGCTATTGCTCTGTGCTTTTCCAGTCAGATGCCTAATCTTCCAGCATTTGCTGATGGAGCCTGGGCTTGAGGATGAGACAGGCATTTCACCTTCCCAAAATAAGAGGGGGGAGGTGCTTCGGACTGCTAGGAATGTGCTCTCTTGCCTATTGCCTTACTGATGCACATTTAGGCTTTTCTCAGGTGCAGCAGAGCCTCCAAGAGAGCTTGACGTTTGCTTCTTTCTCCTTCCTCTTATATCCCACCTTGCTGATACTTCTGCACACAGGTTTAGGCCTTTCTCGGGTGTGACAGAGCTACTGAGAAAGCCTGACCTTTGCCTTTTTATCTTACCTCATGCCTTGATGGTACTCCTGTGTATGGGCCAGCCAATCTTGAAATGCCTCAATACCATTGTAACCATTTTTTGGCAAAATAGACTGTCCTGCTAACCTTCTGATTGTAGCCCTGTAAATAAACTTTCCTACTGAGGGACAGTAGCCATTGTTTTCCATCAGAGACCTTGGTCCTACCCGGCCTCAACTTTATCTTGTGTGTTGTGATTCTTGTGTGAGTTTTCCATCCTCTTGCCTGCCTCCCTCAGGCTTGGACCCTTCTCAGTGTTGGTCGCTGGGGTGCTAGATACGGCAGCTCACTATGAGCTGGAATTGACTTGATGGCAACTAACAACAGCTAAGCTTGTAACCAGAACCTCCAGGCTCCTCTATGTTCAGAAACAATTGCACACACGTGTTTTCCAAGAGATGAGATGTTATTGGCCCTGGGATGGGCTTGAGGGTGAGCCAGGCGTTTCACCTTCCCAACACCAGTATTTTAGCCTACAGCAGACAGGTGATCTGATGTGGCCCAACAGGCCTTGGAAGACAGACCTGTTTGTCTACTTCTGAAGGGTAACAGCTTTGAAAACTATGTGAATCAGTTCCAGTCTGCATACATGTTCACCAGGAGTCGGAATTGATTTGGTGGCAACTAATAACAGCTAAGCTTGTAACCAGAACCTCCAGACTCCTGTGTGTTCAGAAGCAATCGCACACATGTGCTTTCCAAGAGGTGAGATGTTATTGGGCCTGGGATAGGCCTGAGGTTGAGCCAGGCATCTCACCTTCCCACAACCAGTACTTTAGCCCACAGCAGATGGGCAATCTCCATGTGTATTGAAGTTTTCAGGGGTGTGGGCACTGGTGAGTCCAGTGCTAGGATTATAATCCTGACTCCTGGCAGCCACACACCAAACAGGCCATGGTGCCACCGGCATGGGGTGGTGACAGTTGCTCCAACACACCTCAGGGCACATCTGCTGGTACAGCTCTACCTGAACCCACAACTAGATTGCTGTAGACAGCTAAGGGTGGCAGTGAGCCTAGGGACAGGAGTTGGGTGAGGGACATTGGTATGGACTGGGGTGCTGAGGGTAGTGGAGTGGTTAGCTGAGAACTATCATGTGAGAGTCAGGAGGTGGTAGTACAGCACCAAGAGTGATGCAAGGCCTGTGCTGCTCCATAGGCAGAACACAAACTCAGAGGTACAGTTATTTAGGATTTCACCATGACAGTTGCTGAATATGAAAGCTACGATAAGTTCACCCATTTAAGTGTGGGACACCAGGACCATCAGAAGCTGAACTGGTGATATCCTAGGAAGCCTACCCTGGTCAGCATTTAGTGAACCCTGTGAAAGCTGGAACTTGACAGCACTGCCTTGTCCTTGATCTCAAGACTTTCTGTCTTTGACAAGATGTAATTAGACCATTTTTTTAAATTGCTATTCGTTAGTGGATAATAATTACATTTTTCTTGTCTGACACATTTCTGCCTTACACACATTGTAGCTTTATAGGTCTCTCTGATTATCTGTCTAATCAAGGGTTCAAGATCTTGGAAGGACTTAACCGGGTGTAGCATGTGATTCTTCAGGAAAGGGTTAGGTAAAGTGTTCAAGGACACGATGCTGACAGTCTTGGCCACCTAGTGCTACTCTAACAAATGACTTTATTAAAAAAAGTTTATTCTCACAGTCTATAACTGAACCTCCAGAAACTAACTGTAACCAGAACCTCTAGGCTTCTCTGTGTTCACAAGCAATTGCACACACGTGTTTTTCAAGAGATGAGAAGTTATTGGGCATGGCAGTGGCTCTACAGAAGTCTTTCTGTCTGTCTACTTTGGAGAAAGATCTTTGTCATCAGTCTTTCTTCGGTGTAGAAGCATCTCAGTGCAGGAACCTCAGGTCCAAAGGACACGCTCTGCTCCTTGTTTTTCTTACTGGTATGAAGTCCCTGTCTGCTTGCTTCTCTTTTTTATGTCTTGAAAGAGGTAACTTACAACACAGCTGGTCCCATAGAGCTCATCAGTGTAACTGCTGCTAAGTCATTTTTTTATATCACATGGGTAGAATTTACAACACGTAGGAAAATCTCGTCAAACACAAAATGATGGACAGTTACAGGGTATTGGGAGTTATTGCTCAGCCAAATTGATACACATATTTCTTAGAGGACAATTTAGTCCATGACAATGACATACGTTCACTTGGAAATATTCGCATTTTCTTAGCTTTACCTGAAGATTAGAGAAAAGAAAGTTTATGCCTGAAATAAATTTTGCATTTTTTGTTTTCTTTTGTAGGTGAAACTAGTTTAACCCAGGTATGTGAGTGGGGATACTGGTAGTTCAGTGACAGAATCGTTGTCTTCAGTATGAGAGATCCAGATTTGATTCATAGCTGGTGTACCTTATTTGGTAGTCACCACCTGTGTGTCACTGAAAGTTCATATACGATTCTGAATAGTTTTTGGTGGAACTTCCAGACTATGATGGACTAGCAAGAAAGGCCTAGCAGTCTGCTAGTGAAACCTCTTGGATCATGATGGCTCAGTCCACAACTGATAATGGGGGTGATACAGGAATGAGCAACATTTTGTCTCATTTTGCATGGGGTCAGTGTGACTTGGAATTGATGGTAATTTACATCAACACTGAGTTTGGCTTGAGAGTGATGTGTCTTGATGGAGGCATTCCTCTTGCCTCCTCTGTTTCTTTTCATGGTGACAGTGATAGTGCTGAATCTCAGAATTTTAAGAAAAGAATCAAAGTACTGGAAATTGAATGACCTAGAATCTGGTCATTCTCTGCTAGGGTTTTCTCAGTGGAAGTTTAAGAGAATAGGGTGTTCTGTGTGTGCAAGAGTGTCTTTGGTCTTCACAGACAGGTACATGCTTGGCTGTTAACCAAAAGTTTGGAGGTTAAGATCTTCTCAGAGTTGGTTCACAAAAAAGACCCTATGATTTACTTGCAGAAAAGCAGCCTTTAAAAGACCCTGTGAAGCACAGTTCTACTCTGACACGCACTGGGCTATAGGGAAACAGCATCAATTTGGCAGAACCTGGTGTTTGAGAGAGAAGAGAGAGTGTATCAGTTGAGGAAAGCTGATGCGGAAAGTGAGTAGAATCCTTCTGGAAGCTGAAGAGCAATTTCTGGCAGCCTTGGCTCTAAGGTTCTTGAATTACTGTAAAAAGATTCTTGTGTCATGGGACATTCTTCATCCTATGAAGTCCTACTGCTTAGCTTCCTAAGTAGCTGATTGTAGATCAAAGGCTTTTCCTGCCAGGAATTGGAAGCTGTTTGTTTTGGTAAACATCAGAGCTAAGCTGGTGAATAGGTCATTCTGCTCCAAGGAAAAGTAAATGAACAATTACTGCACTAAAAACTTTGTCATTATTGTTGTTAAGTCGAGTCAGTTCTGACGCATAGCAACTGTATCCACAGCAGAATGAAACACTGGCCAGTCTTATACCATGTCCACAATTGTTTTCATGCTTAAGCACATTGTTGTGGCCACTGTATCAATCCATCTTGTCTTGAGTCTTCTGCTTTTTCACTGATCCTCCACTCTACTAATCATGATGTCCTTCTGACATGTCCAAATGCAGTCTTGTCATTTTTGCTTCCAAGGAACATTCTGGTTATTCTTCCAGAGGAGATCTGTTTGTTCTTTTGGCAGTCCATAGTACATTCAATATTGTTCTCCAAAACCACAACTCAGAGGCATCAATTCTTCTGTCTTCCTTGTTCATCTTTCATTTTTGCATGCATATGATGCAATTAAAAATACCATGGCTTAAATCAGATGCCCCTTTGTCTTCAAGGTGACCTCTTTACTTTTCAACATTTTTCAAGACATCTTTTGCAGCAGATTTTCCCAATGTGTCTTTTGATTTCTTGACTGCTGCTTTCATGAGCATCGATTGTGGACCCAAGTAAAATGAAATCCTTAACAACCTCAGTTCTTTCTCCATTTGTGACAATATTGTTTGCTGGTCCAGTTGTGAGGACTTTTTTTTTTTGCCTTTTTTCTATTTCTTTTTTTTTAAATTATGATTGTACATTCCCATATAAATTTGCATGCCCACCTGTATGCAGCTTCTACTGCTCTCCCTGCCTGGTGTCAGCACACTCTTCCTCTCTGGTCCATACATGTCCCATCCTCCCAACAGTCTCCTTTCCCCTCCTCTCCAACCACTCCCCTTCCTCCAGTAAGAGGTCAGCAAGATACTATCCGACAGACCCACAGAACCATGAAGTGCATCCAAGATATGGTCACTCTGCATCACCAAGTTCAATCCATTCCTGTCCAAAGAGTGGAACTTCTTTATGATTTCTGGGCAGGAGCCGCATCAGGGCCAGAAGTCATGCTCATAGGGAAACCCCAAAGTCCCTGGACCATCAATTGTGGTCTTTTAGTGGAGATCTCAGAGTGCAACGCTTTTTGTTCTTGTGTTGCCAGTGAGACTCAATTTCTGAGCTGCATCACAGCTATTACTGGTCATGGCTGGGCACCATGCAGTTCTTATGGCCATGAGTCAATCTAGACACACACTCATGTGGATCTCTCTGTTCTCTGGGTTCTCTTTTCTCCATGTCGTTTTGGTCCTCAGTGATCATCCATTCCTGCTGAGTTAGGATGATTTGCTGTACTCTCAGATGGCAGCTTGGCAGCTTTTAAGACCCAGATGCCATTCACCGTGAGGAAAGCCCTCTTAGCAAAACACTAGTTGTGCCAATTGGCTTCAATTTTACCTGAGAGCATGGCCCCTGACCTCCCACCCCATCTGCTCTAACCTTGCAATATTAGGTTAAGATGGAAGGAGTACTCAAGTTACGCTGAAGTCCACTTAATATTGCTCTTTCTAATGTGTGCTGTCACTGATTTCACCCAGCCAAATTTCTATCAACTGTCTAGTCTAAACTCTGCCCCCCCCTTGCCCTCCCTTTCTCTAGGCATAACTCTGTATTTGAGTTCTTATCATAGGATTCATACAGTATTTGTTCTTTTGTCACTGATTACTTTCACTCAGCATTAATGTCCTCCAATTGAGACCAAGTTATAAGATATCTTCTGAAATCATCATTGTTGTTTATCATTGCGTAGTGTTCCATGAGTATATATGCTATAGTTTACCTATACACTCCTCTGTTGTTGGGCATTAGGATTGATTCTATCTTTTTGCTATTGTGGACTGTGCTGTGATAAACATTCATGTGCATGTATCAGTTGGTGTAAATGGCCTTGATTCTGTAGGATGCATTCCAAGCAGTGCAATTACTGGGTCAAATGGTATATTTCTATACACTGTTTTTAAGGGAACACCAGATTGCTTTCCAAAGAGGTTGGACCATTTTGCAATCTTAGCAACAGTGCAGGAGAGTTCCAATTTCTTGACAGCCTCTCCAGTATTTGTTGTTTTCTGTTTATTGGATCATGGCTAACCTTGCTAGGGTGGGATGGTACTTCACTGTAGTTTCGATTTGCATTTCGTTAATAGCTAATGATTGTGAGTATGTCCGCCTGTGTTTTGGCTGCCTGGATCTCCTCTTTAGAGAAGTATCTGTCCATCTCCTTTACCCATTGCTTAACTTGATGATTTATTTTTTCTTATTGATATTTTGTAGTACCTTATAGATTATGGAGATCAAGCGTTGGTCTGACATATAGTTTCCAAATATTTTTCCCATTATGTAGGTGGCCTTTTAATTCTATAATGAAGTCTTTGGGAGAGCAAAAGAGTTTCATTCTTAATAGTTCCCATTTATCTGTTTTCTCTTGATTATGGTTTGTTTGACAGATTTTGAATTCTATCCTCATTGTGTATTAAACCTTCCATTGTTTTTCCCACTTTTGCTTAGATGAGCTTTATCATTTTAGATCTGATATTTAGGTCTTTTATCCAGTTTGAGTTGGTTTTTGTATAAGGTGTAAGATATGAGTCTTGTTTCAATTTATTGCAGATGGATATCCAGTTTTGCCAGCACCATTTATTGAAGCTGTTGTTTTTACCTCAGTTTACCTTTTTCTAATATCAACTGTTCATAGGCAGATGGTGTCATCCCTGGGGTCTCAATTCTGTTCCATTGGTCTATCTCTCTATTTTTGTACCAGTGCCAGGCTATTTTGACTACTATGGCAGTGTAACAGGTTCTGAAGTAGGATAATGAGAGGCCTTCCAGTGTGTTCTTCTTCTTTAGCAGTGCTTTACTTATCCAGGGCTTCTTCCCTTTTCAAATAAGATTGGTGATTTGTTTCTCCATCTCATTAAAAAATGACACTGGATCTTGTATTGGGATTGCATTATGTAAGTAGATTTTTTGGGGGTAAAATAGGCATTTTCACAATGTTAAGTCTTCCTATCCATAAGCAGGGTAGGTTTCTCCATTTACGTGAGTCTCTCTTAGTTTCTTGTAGTAAAGTCTTCTAGTTCTCTTGGTAAAGGTCTGTTATTTCCCAGGTAAGATTAATTCCTAGGTACTTTATTTTCTAGGGGTTATAGTAAATGGTACTGACTTGATGATTTATTCATTAACAGTCTCATTGTTGGTATAAAGGAATCCTACTGATGTACTTATGTTTATCTTGTAGCCTGAGACTTTGCTTAACTGTTCTATCAGTTTGAACAGTTTTCTTATGGATTCTTTGCATATACAATGTTGTCATCTGCAAATAGGGAGATTTTTACTTCTTTGCTGATGCAGATGCCCTTTATTTCTTGGTCTTGTCTAATTGCTTTGCCTAGAGTGTCTAGTACAGTCTTGAATAGGAGAGGTGAGAGTGGGCACCCTTGTCTAGTTCCTGTTCTCAGGGGAAACTATTTCAGTCTCTTTCCATTCAAGATGATGGAAGCAGTTGGCTTTGTAAAAATGGCCCATATTTCGTTGAGGAACTTTTTGTCTATGCCTATTTTGCTGAGAGTTTTTAGCATGAATGTGTGTTGGACTTTTTCAAATGCCTTTTCTGCATCAACGGGCAAAATCAGGTAATTCTTGTCTTTTGTCGTATTTATGTTGCAGAGGTCTGCCATCAGCCTTGTAGACAAAGTCACGAGCCCCTGCAAATGACGGGCTGAAGCATCTCACCTGTGACATGTTTTTTAGCCTACTGCCCTTGATATTATTTGGCTTCCTAATCAAATTTTCTTCAAAAAGATACCCCCTCCTCTCCTGGCACAAGGATCAGGGGAGATGCCTTCTGAGAGGGGCCCTTTACTACCCCCTTGGTCTATGAAATAATATCGGGAAAACCTGTACAGGAATTTTCTGAGGAAAAAGAGCTCAGAGGAATGATCTCTAACACAGCCAGCTTTGACAGCAGCGAGGCCGGCCCAACCCCTGCTGACTTCCCGCAACTGCACATCCCCACCCATGTGAAAGGAATTATCCTCTTTAGAACAGCTTGAGAAGAACATAGGGTGGGGGACGGTAGATGTTTACTATCCCCGCAGGAGGAGATAAAATAAAGAGCAAAGTAGGAACAAATAGAGATCATAAACTTTAGACCCTTCCTCGTGGACCTTTTAACCTTGAGGTATAAGTAGGGCTGATTGAGCTCGAGGCATCCTTAGGCCATTATCTAAAAAGCCTTGACAGTTAAAAGGATCACCAGGTTTCAGTTAACTAATAGCTCATGTGGCAGGGTAAAAAATTACATCACCTCAAGACCACGAGGTTTTTGGATTCAAATTTGCCAACCACGAGGTTTTGGTTTTAAACTAGCCAATAGATTGTGTGGTCAGTGGGCAGGGTAAAATTCACATCACTCTTACTATAAAAACAATAAAGACAGACAGCTCTCTCTCTTGCTCTCTGGGTCAGGCTGCCTTAAACCAGAAAAGTCTTTCCTGTCTCCTTGATTCATTTCCCGCCGCACCTCTCCCTCCCTCCGTGCGGGACCCTACAAAGTGTCGGGGCTGGCTCCCGGCATTATGTGGTTAATCAAATTAATTATCTTTCTGATGTTGAACCAGTCTTGCATCCCTGGTATGAGTCCAACTTGATCATGATGGATTATTTTTTTGTTATGCTATTGAATTCTATTGGCTAGAATTTTGTTGAAGATTTTTGCATCTAGATTCATGAGTAGTATCGGTCTGTAGTTCTCCTTTTTACTTGGGTATTTCCCTGGCTTTGGTATCAGGGTTATACTAGCTTCGTAGAATGAATTTGGGAGTATTCTGTCCCTTTCCATGCTGTGAAATAATCTCAGTAGTATTGGAGATAAGTCTTCTCTGAAAGCTTGGTACAATTCTGTGGTGAAGCCATCTTGGCCAGGACTTTTTTTTTTGATTGGCAGTGTTTCGATGACTTTTTCAATCTCTTCCTTTGTGATGGTTTATTAAGTTGTTCTGCTTCACCTTGTGATAATTTGGGTCAGTGAAATGAATCAAGGAATTTGTCCATTTCCTCTAGGTTTTCAAATTTGTTGCAGTACAGTCTTTCATACTATTCTGTTATGGTACTTTTTATTTCTGTTGGATCTGTTGTGACAACTGCCCTCTCATTTCTTATTTGGGTTGTTTGTTTCCTGTCCTGTTTTTCTTTAGTAAGTTTACCCAGTGTTTTTCAATTTTGTTGATCTTTTCAAAAAAACAGCTTTTGGTCTTTTCAATTTTTTCAATTGTTCTTCTGTTTTCTAATTCATTTAGTTCTGCTCTAATCTTTATGATCTATTTTCTTCCGGTGACTTAGGGTTTCATCTGTTATTCTCTCTCTACTTGTTCAAGCTGTAGGATCAGTTCTTCAATTTGGTTTCTTTCTTCCTTCCAGATGTGTGCATTTATGGAGATAACTGACCTGCGATCTCTGCTTTGGCTGTATCTCTTAAGTTCTGGTAGGAATTGTTTTTGTTCTCACTGGAATCCATGAATTTCCTTATTTCATCCTTGATTTCTTCTATAACGCATGGTTTTTTGAGCAAGATGTTCACTTTCCATGAGTTTTGCTTTCTATCTATGTTTTTTTCTGCTATTGATTTAGACTTCTATGGCTTTATGATCTGAGAAGACACTTTGAATTAATTCAGTGATATGAATTTTGTTGTGAATTGCTCTCTGTCCTAGCACATGGTCTGTTCTGGAGAATGTTCCACGTGCACTGGAGAAGAACGTGTAGTTGTCCGCTGACGGGTATAAAGTTCTGTGTATGTTGATGAGGTCTAGTTGGTTGATTGTGGCAATCAGTTCTTCTCTGTCTTTATTGACCTTTTTCTGGATGACCTATCTAGTACTGACAGTGTAATGTTGAAGTCTCCCACTATTATTGTGGAGTAATCTATCTCCTTTTTGAGTGTAGTCACTATTTATTCGACATATTTATGTACTCTAATATTAGTGCTTAAATATCTAATATAATTAAGTCCTGCTGTGTACTGAACCTTTGAGCAATAAATTGTGTCTACCCTTGCCCATGAGGGTAGATTTTACCTTAAAATCTACTTTATCTGTGATTAAAATTGCCACACCTGCTCCTCTTTGTTCATTGTTAGCTTGATATATATTCTTCCATTCTTTAATTTTCAATTTGTTCCTGTCTTTAAGTCTAAGGTGAGTTTCTTGTAGGCAACATATGAATGGGTCATGTCTTTAGGTCCAAGATGTCATTCTATGTCCCTTTACTGGAGCATTCAGTCCACACACATTCAACGTGATTATTGTTAGGTATGTATGCATTCAGTGCTGGCACTGTGAGATGTTTATTTTTGTGTTAATGTTTTCTCTGTTGTTCTTATCAATCTGTTCTGGGACATTCTTTTCAGTGATTTGATTTTCCACCTTTTTCAGAGTTGGATTTGTAGTTGTTGAGACTCCTGTGTTACATTTTTCGAAATGGTGTGTTGCATCTTTTTTGTGCTTTACAGCTGCCCCATGATTCCTCTTCATAAACTTGTATAAACCCAATTTTAATTATTACCATTCTGTCAACTTCCTCTCCATCTGGAAGGACTGTAACAACTGTAGTACATCCATTTTTTTAATATGATGGTACCATAGTTTTTGTGACAATCACTGGATTCTCTCTTTCAGTATTAAAGCTTTGGTTGAGTTTGAAGCCTTCCCCAACTGAGTAGAATTCTGGATGATGTGTCTTTCTAAAATATAAAGTTAGTGGTTTTGATCTTATAAGCCAAGGCCAAGAGATTCTTTCAGCATTTCTTGTAGTTTTGGTTTGGTTTTTACAATGCCTGTGAATGTCTTAATTTCATTTTTGTACTTGAAAGTCAGTTTTGTAGAATATATAATTCTTGGTTGGAAGTTCTTCTCCTTCAAGGCTTTGAATGTGTCATGCCACTGCCTCCGTACCAGCATGGTTTCTGCTGAGAAATACAGCAAAAGCCTACAGGGTTTCCCTCTGAATGTTAGCATTGCTTTGAGTCTGCTGTCTTTAAGAGTTTCTGCTTATGTTTCATTTTGTTAAGCTTAATTATAACATGTCTTGGACTCTTTATTTTGAGATCTATATTGAGCAGCATTTGATATGCATCTTGGGTATCTATATTCCTTCCTTTATGACTTCTGGGAAGGTTTCTGTCAGCAACTCAGCAACAGTACTCTCTGTGTTCTCAGGTGTCTTGCCCTGTTCACAGACTCCAATTAATTACAGGTTGTTCCTCTTAACGGAGTCCCACATGCTTCTTAATGCTTCTTCATTTTTCTTGTTTCTTTTTTTTCTGATTTCTCCTCATAGATGCATGTCAGTAGCTCTGCCTTCCAACTCAGAAAATCTCTTCTCAATTTGTTCCATTCTTGGCTTTGAATTGAAGTTTCTTGTCTTTGGTTTTGTTCTTGATCTGTTGGATTTCAGTGTACTAGTATGTCGTCAAATTGAACAGCTTGCTTAATTTTTTATTTTGCTCTGCTGCATTTTATATAAGGTCTAGAAGGGCTCTGTATATAATCCTTTTGTAGTCACCTTCCAATAATTTCAGAAAAGTTATTTTGTCCAGAAAGCTTCTTGGTTGTTTCATTTAGAGACCCTCTGAAGCTGTGAGTGATTTCTTGTTTACCTTTTTCTTAATGGTCTCTTGCTTTGTGGGCTTCATGTGAGTTGGTAAATGCTGGCAGAGCTACTGTGAGGATGGACTGCAGATGTTTCTCTAAGCCATCTTAAAATGAAAAATAAAAGGTATCTGACTCTTCCAAAGTCAGACAGGTTTTCAGGTGTAGAAGTCCCTCTGCCCAGCTGGCAAAGTAAGTACCTCTATATCCAACCCCAGATGATGTGAACTAGTTCAAAATACACCAGTGCTACTGACCTGTTGGCCTCTGCTGATAGGCCCCAGCCATAGGCAACATTGTGTGAACTACTACTAAATGCTTTTCAATGAATGCTAGTCTCCAAAATGAACAAGATCTTGAATTTTTTTTAAATGGCTCCCTCCTAAATGCAAACAGTTTTTCTCTGTCCTTAGCAACTTTAACTGTGAAGATATGCCATGGATTATGTGGGCATGATAATTGTAGAAAAAATCAATGTCTTAATAGTGAATGTAAAGTTGGTAATATTGTCATCTTTTCATTTAAAGACATGGTGCTTATTATTCAGAAGCTAGTCCTAGGGCATCTATTTGTGGAAGTATTTCAATTAATATTCCATCAATTCCCAGAGCCTCTTTTTTTTGCCAGTGGCTTCACTTCAACTTTGACTTCTTCCTTCATTATCATTGGCTTCTGATCATATGGTATCTCTTGAAACGGTACAACATTGACCAGTTCTTTGTGGTATAATGACTTTCTGTACTCCTTCTGTGTTCTTTTGATGCATCTCGAGTCATTTAGTAATTTCCCTATAGAATCCTTCACAATTGCAACCTGAGACTTGAATTTTTTCTTCAGATTTTCTCAACTTGAGAAGTGGAGAGAGTGTTACTTCCTTTTGGTTTTCTATTTCCAGCTTGTTGAACATGTCATTGAAATGTTTTATTTTGTGTACCTGA
Organism: Heterohyrax brucei; assembly: GCA_028571685.1. Classification (NCBI taxonomy): domain Eukaryota; kingdom Metazoa; phylum Chordata; class Mammalia; order Hyracoidea; family Procaviidae; genus Heterohyrax; species Heterohyrax brucei. The sequence continues at coordinate 13,064,823 of CM053167.1, read as the reverse complement.
GTGGCCATTTGAAATATTCTGTTCAGTTATTTTACTTTGTTACTTCTTTGCCTTGCCTAAGCTGCATGACATTCAAGAGTATGTTTCAGAGTTTATACTGACATCCAATTTGGTCTCGTCTTTCTCTCCTGTCTTTTTAATGACTGCTTGCTCTCTCCATGGATGATGTCTTTGATATCATTCCATAATTCTCCTGGTCTTTGGTCTTTAGTGTTCAATGCATGAAATCTGTTCTTGAGGTGATCTTGAAACTCAGGTGGGATATATACTTAGGATCATTTACTTCAGCTCTTATGTACTTGTCCCAGTTTTCTTCAATTTCAGTTTGATGCATATGAGCAATTGATATCTTATGCTGCAGTCATTACCTTGTCTTATTCTGACTGTTGATACTGAACAAAAAGTCTCACACCTGGACCAGTATGCAACATTGTAGTAAAGAGAGAAAGGATGAGGTTGTCAAGGATTGTATTTTACTTGGCTTCATCAATACCCATGGCAGCAGCAGCCAAGAAATCAAACTTGCATTGCACTGGAAAAACCTACTGCAAAGGACCTCATGAAATAATTGAAAAGTAAAGATGTCACCTTGAAGACTAAAGTGCACTAGACCCAAGACATGGTATTTTCAGTTACATCACATGCATGTGAAAGTGAATGAACAAGGAAAATAAAAGAAGATTTGATATTAGTCTCTCTGAATTGTGTTGTTGGAGAAGAATATTGAATGTACCATGGACTGCCAAAAGAACAAATGGATGTATTCTGGAAGAAGTACAGGAGGAGTGCTCATTGGTAGCCAAGATGGTGAGATGGAGTCTCACATGCTTTGGACTTGTCAGGAGGGCTCCTGGGAGAGGAACATCATGCTTGGTAGAACGGAAGATCAGACAGACAAAAACCCTCAGTGACGTGGATTGATACATGGTTACACTGATGGACTTAAGGATAAAAATGATTGTGGGCATGGCACGATACCGGGCAGTGTTGTGTTGTGGATAGGATTACTATGAGTCAGAACTGACTTGAAAGCACCTAACAGCAACAGTTCTAGGGCTGATTCCCTTGGGCTTCTTTGCAAATAAACTTTTCTAAAAATTGTCCTTCAAGTTTTACCTCAGTTTCCTCACCTGTAAAATAGCAGCAGTGGTAGTATTGCCTCATTGGTTGGTACTCTGGGCTCAATATAATTTACTTGGAACCTAGGATGTCTGAGCTCTGTGTATGGATTAGACTTTATTATGACAGTGAGGAGACCTCATAGTAAAATGATGAAGCTCTCAGCTCCTGACAGAACTGTTGGCAGTCTGACTCACTCAGCAGCTCCTTGGGAGGCTAGACCTAGTGATCTGTCCATGTAAAGATTGTTGTTGTTGTAAGGTGCCATTGAGTTGGTTCCAATTCATGGTGACCCTGTGCACAACAGTATAAAGCACTGCCTGGCCTTGAGTCATGTCGATAATCATTTTTATGCTTAAGCCTATTTCTGCAGCCACTGTGTAAATTCATCTCTTGAGCATTTTACTCTTTTTTGCTGACTCTCCTCTCTACCAAGCATGATGTCCTTCTGCAGGGACTGATCCCTCCTGACAACATGTCCAAAGTATGTAGGTTGCACTCTCACCGTCTTTGCTTCCAAGGAGTACTCTGGTTATACTTCTTCAAGAACACACCTGTTTGTTTTTCTGGCAGTACATTCATTATTCTTCTCGAACACCACAATTCAAAGGCATCAATTCTTCTGTCTTCCTTATTCATTGTCCAGCTTTCATATGCACATGATATAACTGAAAATACCATGGCTTGGGTCAGGTGCACTTTTGTCTTTATTCAAGGCGATATCTTTAATTTTCAGTATGTTAAGGAGGTCACTTGCAGCAGATTTTCCCAATGCAGTGTGTCTTTTCATTTCTTGACTACTTGACTTCTGCATTGACTGTGGACCCAAGTAAAATGAGATCCTTGACAACATCAATCCTTTGTCCATTTATCGTGATGCTATGTATTGATCCATCTGTGAGGATTTTTGTTTTCTTGATGTTGAGTACAATCCATAGCGAAGGCTATAGTCTTTGATCTTCATCCGTGTTTCAAATCTTCTTCAGATCCAGAAAGTAAGGTGTTGTTATCTGCATAACTCAGGTTGTTAGTGAACTTTCCTCCAATCTTGATGCCTCATTCTTCTTCATATAGTCCAGTTTCTTGGATTATTTGCTTGGCATACAGACTGAAAAAGTATGGTGAAAGGATAAAACCCTGACACACTTTTCCTGACTTTAAACCATGAAGTATTCCCTTGTTTTGTTCCCACAACTGCCTCTCAATCCATGTACAGATTCCTTAAGAACACAGTTAAATGTTCTGAGATTCCTATTCCCTACAATGTTAACCATCGTTTGTTATGATCCACATAGTCAAATGCCTTTGCGTAGCCAATGAAACACAAGTGAACATCTTCTTGGTATTCTACGCTTGCCCCCAAGATTCTTGTGACATCAGCAATGACATCCCTGGTTCCATATCCTCTTCTGAATGCAGCTTGAATTTCTAGCAGTTTCTTATCAATCTATCATTGTAGTCACTTTTGAATGATCTTGAGCATAATCTTACTTGGATGGAATATTAATGATATTGTTCAGTAATTTCTACATTTGGTTGGGTCACTTGTCTTTGGAATGGGCATAAATATGGATCTCTTCCAGTTGGTTGGCTGGGAAACTGTCCTCTAAATTTCTTGGCATGGATGAATGAATACTTTCAGTACTGCGTCTGTTTACTGATCAATTCCTTGGAGCCTTGATTTTTTTCAGTGTTTTCAATGCAACTTTGACTTCTTCCTACAGTACCATTGATTCCTGATTGTATGCTACCTCTTCAAATCCCTGAACACTGGCAATTTATTTCTGGTATAATGACTCTGTGTATTCCTTGTATCTTTTGATGCTCATTCTTGAGTTGTTTAACAGTTTCCCTGTAGAAACCTTCACAGTTTACAACTCATGGTGCTTGATAATAGAAAAAGATGATAGAAAAGCTCCATATAAGCAGTCAGATCAAGACCAAGTGGTAACTGTGGCACAGACCACCAATTGCTCATATCTAATTTCAAATTGAAACTGAAGAAAATTGAAACAAGTTAATGGGAGCCAAAGTGTGTCCTTGAGTACATCCCACCTGAATTTAGAGACCACATCAAGAACAGATTTAATGTATTGAACACTAGTAACTGAAGAATAAAAGAATTGTGGAAAAACACCAAAGACATCAACTATAAAGAAGCAAGAGGTCATTAGAAAATCAGGAAAGAAAGAAAAGACCAAACTGGATGCCAATTTACTGTCAAACATCAAGCAGCTAAAGCAAAAGAAAGGAATTTACAAAGTAAAAGAACTGAACCTAGTATTTCAAATGGCAGCTTGTGTAGACAAAATAAAGTATTATAATGATGTGCAAAGATCTGGAGATAAAAATCCAAAGTGAAGAACGTGTTCTACATTTCTCAAGATGAAAAATATTCAGGACAATTACAGTCTAGGAAAACCTATAGGGCAGTTGTACTCTGTCACTTGGTATTAATTGTGTCACTTGGATCTAATTGTGTTCCCCTGAAATGTGTGTCATTTTGGCTAGGCCATCATTCCCAGTAATGTGGTTGTCCACCATTTTGTTATCTGATGGAATTTTTCTTTTTTTGTGTGTTGTAAATACTACCACTACAATTTTGATGAGGAAAGACACAGTCTACAAAACTGTTAGGTTCTGAGTCATCTTTTTAAGATATAAAAGAGAACTGAGTGAGAGGAAAAGAACTTTATACCACCAAGAAAGAAGCATTGAGAGCAGAGTAAATTCTTGGACTTAGGGTCCCTGCACTGTGACCAGAGGAATACAAATGACAAAGATCTTCCTCCAGTCCTGACGGAGAGAGAAAGCATTCCTCTAAAGCTGATGCTCTGCAATTGGATTTCTAGCCTCCTAGACTGTGACAGCATCAGTTCCTGTTTGTTAAAACTATTCTAGCTATTTCTGTTGTAGCCACAATACACTAAGACACACAGCATGACTGTGAGTTGCAATTGCCTGGTCAACACCCAGCCATACAATGATGATGGGAAGAAGAATCAGGCTCCAAATGAGTACAAGTGCTGCAAACCAGAGATTTGGAACCAGTTGCACTGTTACCAGATACCCCAGTACTCCACAAAAGCAGCTTTGCCAACCAAAGAAAGTGATAATGAAAAACTCACTGTTTGGTGAAGTTTGCATTAAAAATGTGTAGCTTTATGGGTAAGAATGAGATTCAGATCTCTTGAATGCTGTGGTCTCTTAAAAGTTTTCTTTTCCCAGCTCATGCACAGAAATAGCTTAAGTAGAATTTGAACCGTATGTGCTCTGGCTGAGTTGATTGCAGTAGCAGTGTTGATTTCAGCCACAGTAGACATGGTTTTGGGTTTACACTTTTTGTCTTTAAAAACCACCCACTTGTGATATTTCTGTTATAGCTGCTGAGCAACTGTGACCAAATTCACGTGGAAGGAATAGTCTTCATTTATGCTGCATTTTAGGTTTATTCGAGCAGAGATTTTTAAGATATTTACAGGGGTAATAGCAGTAGGTTCATTCTAGTTAATATTATTTGGAGACCTGCACTAATCCCCAGCCTCTACCATATTTGAGGCATCACTGTGCCTCCTGGGGACAGCTCATTAAGAACAATCATCCACAACAGTCACACATCCCAGCTTCCAACAATTTAGTCTGAAAAACAGGTCGTTTGCCAGTGACTGAGTGTCCTTATAAGCAATAGATGACATCTACTGATAGTTGTTTGGAAGATTTCTGGTGGTACAGTAGTTAAGCACTCGTTTGCTAGTCAAAACGTCAGTGGTTCAAACCCACCAGCCGCAGCTCAGGCGAAAAATGGGCAGTCTGCTTCCATAAGAAATATAGCCTTAGATGCACTATAAGGCTGTTCTACTCCATCCTTTAGAGTCACTGTGAGTTGGAAGCAAATGATGGTAGTGAGTTTGATTTTCAGTGGCATAGTGGTTAACTGCTTTGTTGCTGACCAAAAGAGTGATGGTTTCATCCCACTCAGCAATTCCAAGGTGATGATCTGCTTTTATAAAGATGATAGCCTATAAAACACTATGGGACAGTTCTGCCCTAGGGGATTTCTTGGAGTCATATCTAACAATAATAGAGGGGTTCTGAGGCCTCTGAGTGTTTCTGGGAGTGCTGGTGGTGTAGCAGTCAAGAGCTTATCTGGTAAACAAAAGACTTCCAGTTGAAACTACCACCTGCCTCTTAGAAACATTATGAGGTAGTTCTACCCTGTCTTACAAGGGTCACTGTGCTTGGACTCAAGAACAGTAGATCTGGTTATTTTGTAGGGGGGTGGTGAGATAGAGCGTTGTTGCGGTTAAGTACTGAATCACAATTCCATGTGACAGACTAGAGAGCTACCCAGTGAGGTTTTTTAGGCTGTAATCCTTATAATAGAAGGAGCTTGGGTAGCAGAGTGGTTAAGTGCTCAGTGGTTAACCAAAAGATCAGTGATTCAAGCTGATTAGCTGCTATTATGGAGTGACTAGGTAGGTTCCACTGCCAAGATTTCACTTAGCACTCGTTTGCATAATTATCATGCCACCTGGCACAATAATTTACCCTTGGTAGTTGAAATTGTTAACATGGTTAGCTGCTAACTACACCAGGCTAGTAATCCAAGTCTACCCAAATGCGTGTCAGAAGAAAGGGCCTGGGGATCTACTTCTTAAAAATTGGCTATTGAAAACTCTAAGGAACATAGTTCTGCTCTTAAGCACTTTGGATTGGCATGAGTCGAGATGTACTTTTTGGCACCTGGCTTTATGGTTGTGTTTTGTAAAAATGGCTGTAGACTGAGGTGAGGCCAGGAAAAAGTAGAAGCTCAGGAGCCATGGAACACACTAGATGTCACCACTGTGGTGATCTTCTAATCTGCCCAAGTCCTCCATTGAAGGTTCAGAACAGAAACAAACTAAACGTGGTTGACAGTTCCTCACACATAACCACACAGAGAAATCATTTTCCTCAGTTGCTGAATGCTGTGAGATACCTGCAAAGTTCAATTGTCCTGCCCAGTCAGTGTTGAGTCATGGAGGCTGCCCCATGTATAACAGTATGAAACATTGTGTGATCCCGCACCATCTTCATGATCATTGGCATGCTTGAATCTGTTGTTATGGTCACTGGGTATTTTGATGCTTTCTAACTCTGTACACTTCTTTCACCAGCATTTTGGGCAATACTCTGCTGTGTTCTGTCTATAAGAGTTTTTATTGACTAATTTTTAGTAGACCTCCAGGTCTTCCAAGTCTGCCTTAATCTGAAAACTGCTGAAACCTGTCCACCATGGAACTCTCTGATAGTATTTGGCAAACCAGCAGTGCAACAACACCCATGTAACCAGTAGCCCAAACTGAGAAATGGGGGTAGGGAGAGGTGCTGGTGAGAGGGCAGGTAGATGAATTCATTTGGCTGGATGGAGCAGGGGAGGTGTTAACGAGATTGACACGGAGGAATGAATACTGGAAGTGATTTTTGAAGCAAATGGTTAAATACATACAAAAGTAAGAAAGCAGTAGTGGGTCAGGCAGGGGATATACATGAAGCAATATAGTGTTTTGGCCCCTTGCTTTGACTTTTAATCATTAATTTTGTTTTGAATTTTGAATTTGCTCAAGAGTAGTATTAAAAATTATTGAATTTTCATGTTTTCCAAAAGGGGGCTATAGAGACAAGTTTAATCTAATTTAATTTAAAGAATTAGCTTGAGGAGTCTGGGGCCAAGATGGCGGAGGCTTCCTGCAGCACCTGTAACAGCAAAGACTCAAAAGAACAAATTAATCCAGTTTGTATGACATCCTAGGAGCCCTGAACATAAAAGGGAAAGTTGAAAAATTTGGCTGAGAAAAGGGAGCAGGAGAATAGAACTGGGAGTGCATGGGATTCCATGGGCCTGACCTGCTATAAAGAAGCCACATGGGGGTGATAGTCTGAAAAATTTACTTGTGCCTCTGGAGCCAGTGAAGGGCAGCAACAGATCTTTGAAAGCTAAGTTGCTGCATGCAGCCAGCTGTGCATGGATCTCAGTCTTTCTTTGATGTGGTCCTGTCTGTCTTCTCTTGACATAGCCCCGTCCCTTTTCTGAGCTGTACCTGGCTGGAATCTGACACCATCCACTGAGCCAGAATTAGGACTCTTCAAACCTACTCTGAGACTTTCCTCCCCTTCCTGTTCTGCTTTGTGCTTGTCTGTGGAGTCTAGCACCATTGATTCACTGAAAGAGGCAGTCCTTGAGCCCATTTTGAGCCATTCTCTGACACTGAGAGGGGGAAGCTGTTTTTAGCAAACATGGAGAGTGGGCTTCATAGAGTTTGGGAGTTTTCTTTATTCTATGAATGATGAATTTTCTATGGCAAAATTTAGGCTTCCTGGGCTTGATTTCCACATCTAGGACTGTCTGGCCCCATCAGTTAATTAACATCACTGATGAATACATTAAATTAAATTAAATGATTAATGTTTTGTATTCTACATCTGTTAATTCCAAGAAATTCTCTTCCTCTGGAAAATTTGATTCTTTGTTTGTGAGCTTTCTGAGGAAATCATGGTCTGCCCTGTTAATTTCTGTGAAATGTGCTGCTATTTGCAAGCCACCAGTAAATACATTGCATTTATTTATGTCTGAATTCTAAATTCTTGTTTTGAAATGTAACTATAGGCTGGTCATGTTTAATAGTTTAGTTATGATTGTCTTTGAAGTTCTAATGTCCTGTTACAGGAGAGTTAGAGCTGTTACTGTAAATGGAAACCCAAGAGTTCATTTACTTATATGGACTCAGCTCTGGTATTCAGGTAGTTAGTCACAAAGTGTGTGGTGCAGGCTCTTGACTGATGTTGTGGGTTGGTATAGGCACAAGTGTGTGGCTGAAGCCTCTGAGAAAGGCAGAAGATTAGCAGCTGTCCCTAAGTGTCTACACAGAAGGTGTATCTCCTTATATCCAGGTGAAGGAACAGGCTCTGCCCTGATTTTCTGGCTTAGAGGACTCCTCAGAAGTTTTCTTTTTCTTAATTCCCTCCTTCCCCTAGTTTGTTAAATTACCCGTCCTCTGAGTTTCAGAGAATGGCTCACTTGGGTTTAAGGAGAACAGCTTAGTTAACAGTGTCAGACTCCAGAGCTGGGTACAGTGCAGAGACTGAGGTTGACGGTTGAAAGATTGGAGGGTGAGGAGAGACTGGCTGATGGAATAACTGAGAAATTCTACTTCTGGCTCAGATGATTGTGTCAGACTCTAACATCTTGACAAAGAAGAGGAAGCTCTGGGAGAAGTGAGATAGGCTTGCCTCACAGGAAATATTCAGATCAGTGTGTGGTAGGTTACACACGAAGACTTAGCTTTTGATAATGTGGTACTATTCCTACCTGGTTCTGGGTGAGAATGGATTAGCTAGATAACCACTTCTGCTGAGTAGGACGTCCACCAACCTCTGCACTCAGCTCACTGTGTGGTAACCATAGCTGCTTCCCTGAAAATCAGGTCTGTGGGATCCTATGTGCTTCCAGAGTTACTTTCCTTTTTCTGTTGCTTCGTCCAGATTCTCAACTTTCCTTTCAGTATTCAAGGCTTCTAGGATGTCCTATGTATTGGATTCGTTTTTTATTTTGGGTTTTCTTGTTAGTGGGACTGTGGGAAGCATCTATCTACTCTGCCGTCTTGGTCCTGTTCTGCCGAAATCTTTCGATGGCCATAAAAACACCCCTCTTCTTTTGAGAGATGAGAGAGAAGAAAATGAACAAGCAACACTGTGGAAGTCCCAAGTTCGGCTTGAAGACCAAATGGGTCCTATGATACACAGCATTGTTATCCACAGCCAACGTCCTTTCATCACTTCAGCCTGCCCTTTCAGCTTCTGGGAAATTATGAATTTTGCTTGAGATCCATCAGCTCTGGGCAGACCAGCCATATAATGTCATGTTGAATGGGCCAGTCGGGCGTACATGGATATCTTAGGAGGGGTTTCCTCTGAAATGGTGTCACAACTCCAGTTGACAGGCAGTCAAGAAATGCTTGAGTCCTCACCAGAGCCTGCTTCTCTGGTCCTTTCAAGAATGTGGGCTGCCTTCCCAAGTTTGACATACCAGACAGCCATACTACCCAGATAGAAATCAAACTACTAGGGTGACAGGCTGCTCTTCCCTTGAAAGGATTCATGTTGACCCTGTTGCTGATTCTTCTAATTTCAAGAATGTGTTCCATTTTTGGTTCTTTCTTAGAACATACTGTAAATACTCATCTAGCAGACAAATAGATTTAATGTCTCAGAGGAAATAAGCAAGATTTCCTGGATAGTACAGTGGGTAAAGATACTGCTAATTGAAAGATTAGAGATTCAGTTTCATCCAGAGATGCCATGGAGAAAGGTCTGGTGGTCTACTTCTGAGAAATCAGAGATGTGAAACTCTACAGAGCAGAATCCTACTGTGACACATATGGGTTTTCCTATGAATTGAAGCAGATATGGTGGCAGCTGGTTTGATGTATTCACTGCTGCATTTGTATAGCTAGCTGAGGTAAACAAACATACATTATAAGTAAGTCAGTGTTGGAGAATTTCTCTGATGAACAGGATTGAAGGTAGGGGCAATGCCAAGGATGAGAAAGAAACAAGACAAGCTAAAGTGGGGTCAGGGGTTAACAGCCATTGCTGCCAAGAGCCCAGAACTGAGTTTTACTGAAGTATTTATAGTGTTTAGCAGAGGAGGTTAAACTCTGCAAAGTTAAAGAATCGAAGATGTCCAGATCTATCTAGTTCCTTAATGGGAGTGATTTTACACACTTTTTGTTTTCTCATGGTTTTCTGCGTCCCTACATGACTGAACTGGATGTACTATTAGGTCATTTCTAGGTAAAAGGACTCAAGATGTTAATATCATGTCCACAGTACAAAAAGGTTAGCAAGAGTTCTGATAAGCAACACTGTAGTGGCTCAAGATGGCCACTGTCAAGGGAAGAGTGTTAGTATATTTCCTACAGAGTGTTAATATATTTCCCACAAGTCAGATTGAAAGTACCTGTATCAGCTTGAATGTAGAGACAGGAAAATTCAGTTCTTCCTGTGCCATATACCACATTGTATAATACCAGAGTCATATGGATGAAGGACATCTAGCCAGCCAGCTTGATAACAGGATAGATGTTGTTGAAATGAGACACAAGTAACTCCATTTAGAGGAAGAGTGCAGTGAAAACTCAGACTCCAGGAACTAACTTAGCAGGAAATAACAAGAAGAAACATACCACAGGGTAATTATACCAAAACAGAGCCTGGAGGCAGCCTAGTAAGACATCCACTAATGGAAATTCCATGTGGTTAACACATTCACCCACAGCTAAATTTTAAAACTTGCAGAAACTCCTTATAACCTCAGCCAGTCAATGCAAAGGTCTGCTCCCCCTCCCTACCTTGTGATTTCACAACTTAAATACTGGGTGCAAAGGAAGCTTGAGGTCACCTCCTTACTCTGTGCAGTTTGGAGTGCGTCCCTGGTGCACCAGTCTCTTTTCCTATTGGGCATATTTTTAATAAAATTTAACCTTTAGAGAAATTCTGGGTCGTATCTTGAAATCCGAACCCCAACAGTGTTAATCTCTAGAATAACCTACTAACAAGATTTCTTAGGAGTTATGTGAGGCCAAGGAAACTTTTGGAAGATTACATATGGAAATAAGGGGCAGCGCTAGAATTGCATAAGCTTTCCTACCAGCATTCAGTGAGATATCCTAATTCCTGGTCCACTAGTAGCAATATAGAACACCATCTATACCCTCGAGACTTTTTGATCACAAAGCCTGCTGTGTACTTGGTGGTCTTTCTTGCACTTGGGAGATGGGCTTTGGATTCTTAAGCCCATAGGAAATCAGGGCTGGCCAGCCCTGTATAGTTAGGCAAAGTCAGATCTAGTGAATGCAGGAGATTGTACATGCATGACATACCTCTATTCAGCTTTTGGGAACTGGCTAATGGCCATATCTGGTCTCTTAATTTATTTCGATTTAGATAGGAGTCAATTTGCAGGCAAGTATATTCCACTCCTATCAACTCTAATAGTAACCCTGTAGGACAGAGCAAAACTTCCCCACAGGCTATCATCCTTCAGGGAGCAGATTGCTGCACTTTAATTCTTTGGGACCCTTGGTGAGTTGCAAATGTTAACCTTTGTTTAGTAGCTAAGTACTTAACGGTTGCTTCACCAAGGTTCCTTTCAGAGGCAGAGACAAGTAGAATCAAAGAAAGATTTAAGAAAAGAAGTATGCACATGCATGTTTTACTCTCTGGATTTGAAATTGTGCTATCTAGATTTGAATTACATGGAAAAAACACTATTGTGTTGTTAGTGATTTTGTGAGTCCTCTGGTTAAATATCCTGTCTCATCATGTGTGCCATTTTATCAGGCTATCTCATCACCAGCAATTTCCCACTGAGGCTCAGTTCATCCAGAGTCTTCAGGGAAATGTGTGCATTAGGATATAAGCTTCACACCTCATTTACCTCTCTACTTCCTTCAAGAACCACCATGAATTTCCCACACTAGATTTTCGGTGAGCACTGATGTATTCTGTAGGACTCTAGACAGGAGTCACAGACACTCTTGATAGCTGAAATTTCATGGTTTTTAACCGCAGACACTGTAGGTGCTACTTATTTCTTGGTTTTGTTGTAAGCAGTATTTTGGTTTGATGTGATAATCCACTGCTATGGAGTGAATTCTGATTCAGCAATGCTATATAGGACAGAATAGAACTGTACATGGTATGTCCAAGGCTGTAAATATTAAGAAAGACTGCCACATCTTTTTTCTGTTTTGACGGTACCAGCCATCACAAAACGAACAGAGCTGAGGGGAAAGCGCGGGAGCTGAATAAGACCAAAACGATCACATCAGGGGGGACTCAAGTCAAGCTGAGACCTCAAGCTTTATTTTTCAGTTACATATATATTCCACACTCTTCCTTGTTCCCTTTTCCCAAGCATTCTTTTGCTAGTCATATGGAAACCAGATCGGGGGCATGCTGACCTCTGCTTATTCTGGGGACAATGCTGGGTGTACAATACTTGTAATGTGCTTAATTTAGATCTTATTAATACAAGAGTTAGCTTGACCATATTCTGGCCTTGATTCGGGAAGTCTCGGCTTCCCACACTGTTTGTAGGTTTGAATCTCTGACCTTTCATTTAGCTGCTGAATGCTTAACCACTGCACCACCAGCACTTTTTTGATGTTCAGCAAGGGGCTTATGTGTCCCAAAGGTGGGGGGACCCTTTAAGAAGCCTGTTGGACTAGCATGCTAGGTCAATTTGTTTCCTGTGTGTTCTGCAGTTAGAAATGAAGACAGAGGCACAGGGTGTTTGCAGTTCACCTGGAACCTCCTGGAAGCATAGACCCTGTGTCCTAGGATTCCTGAGGCTCTGACGAAGCCCTCTGTTTATAGGCAGTTTTAGATCCAGCCTTTCAGAGGCTACAAAATTTAGACTGTGCTGCTTTGTTGTTAAGTGCTTCAGTCGCTCTGAGTTAGGATCAACTCCATGGCAGCAGGTTTTTTTTTTTTTTTTTTTCCTGGTGGTTTCTGTAGTAGCAATGCCCTCGACTTATTTCTTCATCTGTGTGATTTTGTTGATGTTACTGTTACTGAATGCTCCCCCTTCCCTCCTACTGAATCTAGAAACTTCTTGATCGAAGTGCTGCCTCATGTGAAAAATCATGGAGGTTATTGGGCCCAGGTTTTTGCTGAGCATCCTGGTTGCAGAGCAGTTTTCCTCTGATGGTTTCAGAGACAATTCATCTGTGACATGAAATGTTTTGTGCCTCGCTGGCATGCTACTGCTTGTGGTTTTGGTTTACCATGATAACTCAACTGCCCTGCTGCAGGCTGCTGGCCAAAAGATTTCATTATTTTGGCAAGAAGTAGTGTGCTTTTCAACATATGGGATTGTAATAATTTCTATATCAATTTTGAGCTTGAGGAAGTCCATGGATAGTGCTCTAAGCAGTAGGGGCCACATATTTCAGGAAATGTATTGGCCAGAAATCCTCATTTCCATCTGAAAAACAGATCAGTACTTTGCCAGAGAAACTTGCTGCTATTAATTTAGAAACCAGAAATATTCTTTGGAAACTTCTATTATAGACTATGATTATATAACTGTACAAATTGAAAAGTTTTTTTCTTTTCCTTTCTTTTGTAGATTCCAAAGCTTAGTCCTTACATCCAGGCAAAAACAGAGGCAAAATGGAATACAAATCATTCATTTAATCTGCCTTTTACTATTCAATAGAAAATAGTTTTGGAATAACATAACACACATCCTACAAATGAACAATGTCCTAGTGTGGAATTTTTCCTTCTGATTCTGTCTTCTGGCCACACACAAAGATACTCCCACCCCCTCACCATAATGGTTGGGATTTTGGCAAGAAACTTGGCACTTTAAGACAGTTATCAGAACATTCTTGGCTGATGAATGTAAAGAAACTTTATATTTTTCTACAATTGAACGAGTCCAAAAAAATGTAGACATTGGGGAAATATGTGAAAAAAATGGGGGAAATTCCGCTTATTCTTAGTAGTTCAAAACTTTTGTGCTCAGCTGTTGGCACACATTGGCTGTTTGATCAAGCCATGAATCTATGTGAAAAAGGCCTGGTGATACGCTTCCAAAAAGATTACAAACAGAAAAATTGCTAGATAATCATACCTGTTAATGTTACCATTCTGAGAGCCCTGATATGTCTTAATTCCTCAAATTCTCAATACTCTAACGTTACTGTGTCTATACCCTACTGACATGTCTTAGACTTTTCCTTACAAATGAACACTTGTTTTGCACCCTTGTAGACTATAGCGTCCTTGAAAAAAGGTATTCATGTGTTTTGTAGATTTAATCTATCACTCAGTATGATTCTGTAGAAATGGAAATAGGCAAATGTTTTGTAAAATGAATGAATGACATAGAGAGAAAACAAAACTTTTAAATAACCTTCATAGGCTTTACACTTTGTTCCTCCCAAACTATACCCTCAGTCCTGATGGCTTGTTGGCTACCACCTTCTGTGTATTCCCCTGATCACTTAACATTCATCGTGTTAAACACTGTACCACATCTTTCCCTGGCATCTTCCAACTGGCTGATAGCATCACTTCCTTTCAGAGCTGAGGTAGAAATGTTGGTATTTTTCCCCATCAGTGTATGTTTTCTTGTGCTCATCTTTCAAAGCTAGCCAGTAACCAGTCTGTGAGCTTCACCTTGCATATTTTCTTTCTTAAGTTTGTTTTCCTTTTCTTTATTGCTACCCAATGTTATCTGCCATCTGAATGACAGTAACGACTGCATTGAATGTGGAGAGAAGATTTAGGAGAAACTATAATGATTTAAGAGCCCCTGTGTGGTGTAAATGTCCGATGAACTCTGTTGTTAACTGAAGGTGGAAGTTTGTGACCACCCAGAGATGTTGCAGAAGAAAGCCTGGTGATCTACTTCTGTAACATCACCACCATTAGAAACCCTACAGAGAAAGTACAGTCATACACTGACACACATACGTTCCCAATGACCTGGAGTTGACTCAACAGCAGCTGATTTGTATAAAGACTTTAGTTTTACTCCTTGCAGTCTCTTGCCTTTTTCTATGTCATCTTATCTTTCAACAGTCAAGTCAGGTGCTGGAGCCAGCAAGACCCTTTAAGAGTGTCAGTAGTTCCTTATTGATGTTCAAGGGGGTGTAATTCTGGTCTTCTTTTCTTCAGCAGCCTCTTCCACTTTTTTATCAATCACATATCAACCTCTCTTCTACAGTGTTGTCCAGCTCCTAAATCTACTTACCATTGCTTAAGTCCTACTTATCCTTCTAAACTCACTCACATTCCCCAATTTCATGAAGTTCTTACCTGTTACAGTTAGCGTGGAAATATTACTTTTACATTTTGTTTTTTATGGTACATCATTCTTCCATCACTTATTTCATTCTTTATTGCTTTTCTCCTGTAAGAAATTATATCCTGTATCAGGATAGAACATAGCTTTTGCTACCTGTCTTTCGACATTAACGACTAGAAGACATTGCATATGGGATACGCCGATGCACATTTTTTATTTCAGAGATGTTTGATTAGGACAAGTTGCAGTGTGTGGACAACTGGATGCTTGGCTTTTGTGATGGTTAGTTTTATTGAGCGTACTGAGATTATGAGCTAAAGGAGTTCTGGTGGCAAGGTGGTTAAGTGTCTGGTTGCTAAATGAAAAATCAGCCTTTGAATCCACCAGCCACCCCGTCGGGGAAAAGATCTGGTGACCTACTTCAGTAAAGATCACAGACTAAGAAACTGAATGAGGGTAGTTCTACAATTTCCTGTACAACTGCTGTGCATCAGAACCCACTTGACAGCAATGTGTTTGGTTTTGTTGTTTACAGTCTGTTTCAGATAGAGTGACTTCAGTACAACTCAGAGTCTGCATATTCATCAAAAGTAAAACATTAGTACCCTGGGGTGGGGGGATTGCTACCAGAAAAAGCAAGTTGAGGACTTGTGCTGCCTCACTACTAAGCCAAGTAGAGACAGGGGTTAAATTTTTGAAAGCACTTTATTCAGATTGCCAGCAACCTGTGAAGACAGAGGGTTAGCACCTGAAACCTATCTTAACATCTCAGTTCAAGATGTCGAGTTTTATAGAATGGTTTAGCAGAATGGAAGAAATAGGAGACGGGTGCAGGCATGCAGGTGTTCTGAAAAGATGAAGCTGGTGAAGAAACAGAGTCCCTTCATTTTAAAATGAGTTTTCCTTGATGTCTACAGGCTTGTTACTTTCTCTTAGAAACAGTGTTCTTACCTGAATGTGGGCTGCAAATTAGCATCACTCTGCCAGGTCAAGGACAGCCTGAGAAAACAAATAAAAAGATCTCGACTATCTGTTTGAAGGGAGTGTTACAATTTTCTTTACATGTCAGTGTTCCTATGGAAGAACAGAACTTTACTGTTAAGAAAGACTCTAGCTAAGACTTTCTAAAGCTATAAACCCTGTCAAGATTATACGTGCTGTCTCTTTGCAGAAAGGAGAAACTAGTGTGTGCTCTGTGAACTGTAATAGTTGAGAGAAAAAAAAATGGCTGCTGATCTCAATGAGGAACAGAATAGGGTTTTCTTAGAAAAGAATGGCAAGAGTGGAGGAAGAGACTTAAACATGGGTGATTACTATGGAAGCAAAAGAAGTTGATTATGCAAGATTTGCCAGATGACTAGATGACTACAATGTGAAAGTGAGTACTGTAGCCTTAATTTGATGGTTATTGACTAGTTTTATAAGGTACGTCACATTATCAAAGCCATATTTTAGCAGGATGATTGTCACTGAAATATATGAAATCGATGCATGATTAAAGATCATAGTTCAGAGTAACACCTATGCTGAGAAACTGTATGTCAGGACTGACTTCATCATTGTGCCTAACTCACTGCTTTGCTAGTGGACTGAGGCCAGGGTTTTATAGAATCAGTGCACTTCACATTTGGGACCAGACAATAATTTATCAAGCCAGAGGGAAGAGGGGGACCTGCTGTCTCCAGACCTTGCTAAAAATCTTCTGGGGTATACAGAATCACGCCAAATTGTGAGCCACTAACTTAGAGCAAAAAAGAAAAAAGAAAAGATTTTGCTATAGTTAGGTTTTGTTGTGTCAGCTGCAATTATATCTGACTACTACATTCTGTTGTGATTCTTAAAGTTTTACTTGGCTGATTCTTCTCAGAAATAGACTACTAGGTCTCTCTTCCTAGTCTGTCTTAGTCTGGAAGCTCAGCTGAAATAGTTAAGCGAATGTTACAGCAAATGTATCATTCCAGGTCAAGTGAAAAATATTTGTTAACTGCATTCCAGGTCATGAGACTTGATTTGTTTCCTTCACTTTTTCTTCTTTTTCATTATATTTCTCTAAATTTTAGAGTTTGTCTTCATCAGGCTTGAAACAGTAGCTTATGAGCTAGCTACTTTAGAACAAACAACAGCAGTTGATTTTTCTTAAAGTTCGAAGCATAAGAGTTTAGCATGTGGAAAACAAATGCTAAACTCTAAAGTCAAGTTGTTGTGTTTTACAGTTTTAGGGAATGTAAGAATTCTCACTTAGGGTTATGATAGATAGTAAATTCCAAAGTCATTGTTGATCTGTAGACTTTTTATTTTTCTGGCATTTGTTCTTTGCCTGGAAGACAGATCTGAGACTATCAGTTTTGGCCTTTTGTTTTTTTTTGTTCAAAGAAACAGTTTTTTTCTTCTTTTATTAAGTGTGAGAGAGATGGAATCATTTTCACTGACCAAGAGGATGATATCCACCAAAATAAATTTGGGCAAATTAACTGGAAATGTTTATTCTTATAGTTGCAGTCAGTAACTCTTTTCAAGCAATTTTCATGGAGGATTATGAAAATGTTTACTGTCCTTAGTGACGTCTTGAGATTTGCCTTTAGACATTGCTGATCAGGAAGTTATTAGACATTAGGCAAGTGTGTGTTTAAAATAGAGCTTTAAATGAGTGGTGTATCCTGATGGCTATTTGAAAATCAAGGTTCACCGTGTGGTCTTTGGTGTGTCTTCATACTGTATTTTAACTTAACAATGGAGTTGATGATTATTAGAAAACAGTGACAGTTTAAGTATATTATCCATCCTGAAGTTTGTTATAAATGTAAGATTTATTTACCATCAAAGGATTAAATATCATACAGAGAAAACATTTTGAGCTTCTGAGAGTCATCAGGGTGCCAGTATTTAGAAAATTAACATTTGGTCATATGTGAGTTGTTTTTATACTTATGTTAAATATTAAATAACCAAATATCCATGGATATGAATGTAACATTTTAATTTCAGCAGAGAGTCCTGGCTGTTATCTTTGATATGTCTATATTGGTGTCATTTATCAAAGTATAAATGTGTCAAAGTTTTTTTTTAAAAAAAAAAAACCAAATTTTATTGTGGTTAAGAACAGTTTTAACAATCTATGTCAGTTTGGAATATAACATCCAAGTTCCACCTGTACTCTATTCTAACTGCCCTCTCCTCCCTACTCAGTTGTGCCTAACCTCCACTCTCACCTGTGACAGCACACATCCCTCCTTCACCTGAACTACACATGATCCTTTTACCAAAATCTGACCCCTACTTACCAACTTGGATTTGGCGATGAACTCCTGGATCAGCCACATGTACCTACTAAAGTCCAAGGTTTGTTCACACTCCTAGACACCACTCACTCAAGTGGTATGCAGAACATACTCTTAAGAGAAAAAAGAGGAAAGCCTGAGTATGACAATAAGTCTGGATGTCCCTTGCAAGTGTGGCCTCCCTGACCCCACATCGTGTTACTCTATCTTTCCAAAGAAATGGACACATTTAGGGAACAGTGAAATTTCAAAGTAGGGCGTTTTATCTCTTTTCTAGTATATTTTGTCACATCCTACACCCAGCTTCAATCCTGAGCACTGTCTAGTTTGTATAACTCCCTTTCCATCTCTCCCCACCCTCGTAACTACCAAGGATTGATTTCTCCTTTTTTAAAATGATTTGTTGTGTTCTTACAATAATGGTCTCATACAACGTTTGTCCTTTAGCTTCTGGCTAATTTTACTCAACATAATGTCCACCAAATGATCCCCTGTTACCAGGTATTTCCCTAAGCCAATGTTATTTCTTGTCATTGCACAGTGTTCCATTGTATGAATATACCAGAGTTTGTTTAACCTTTCTTCTGTTGGTGGGCTTCTAGTTGCTTCCACGTTTTTGCTGTTGTGGAGAGAGCTGCAATGAACATTGGTGTGCATGTGTCTGTTTGAGTTGGGGTCCTTATTTCTCTGGGATATATTCCAAGGAGTGAGATTACTGGATCACATGGTATTTCTATTTCTAGTTTACTAAGACAGTGCCCAATCAAAGTCCATAGTGGTTGTATCATTATGTACTCCCACTAATAATGTAGAAGCATTCCAATCTCTCCACATTCTCTCCAGCATGTATTATTTTGTGTTTTTTGGATTATTGCTTGCTTTGTTGGAGTGAGATGGTATCTAACTGTAGTTTTGATTTGGATTTCTCTGATGACTAGTGATCCTGAGCATTTCCTCACGTATATGTTGGCATTTGTATGTTATCATTGGTGAAGTTCTTGTTCATATCCTTTGCCGATTTTTTAAAATTGGATTATTTGTCTTTTTCTCATTGAGGTTTTGCAGTATCTTGTAGATTAGAAAGATTATACATTGATTGGAAGGATGGAAGCCAAAAGATTCCTTTGGCTATGGTTAGTCTTTTTACTCTTTTTATGAAGTGGGTTGAATGAGGATAAGTATTTAATTCTAAGAGATCCCATTTGTCTACTAGAAATTCTGGAGTTTGAGGGTTGTTGGTGATTTTTTTTGTGGTCTGTTAGTGCCATTAGTTAGTGCCACCATCTTCCTCATTTTTTCTTCCAATATCCTTATTGTTTTACAATTTATATCTAGGTCTTTGATCCATTTTGAGTTAGTTTTTATGCATGATGTGAGATTAGGATCTTGTTTCAACTTTTTTGCAAATGGATATCCAGTTATGCCAATACCATTTGTTGAAAAGTCTATCTGCCCCAGTTCATGGGCCTTGGGCCTTATAAAATATCAGTTGTTCATAGGTAGATGATGTTAATTTAGCTTCTCAATTCTGTTGCATTGGTCTATTTGTCTGTTTTGGGGCTAGTAATAGGCTGTCTTGACTACTGTGGAGGTATAATAGGTTTTAAGATTGGGTAGCATGAGGCCTACCACTTTATTTTTCTTCTGTAATAATGGTTTACTTGTCTGTGGCTTCCTCCTTTGCTATATGAAGTTGATGATTTGTTTCTCCATCTCATCAAAGAATGATACTGTGATTTGTATTGGGATTGCACTGTGTGTACAGATAACTTTGAGTAGAATGGTTGTTTTCACTATGCTGAGTTTTCCTATCCAAAAGCATGGTAGGTTTCTTCACTTATATAAATAATTTTTAGTCTCTTGCAATAAGATCTTGTAGTTTTTTTGGTATAGGTCTTTTATATCTCTGGTTAGATTTATTCCTAGGTATTTTATCATCTTGGGGCTGTAACAAATTGTAATGCTTTCGAGATTTCTTCTTTGACTTTCTCTTTGTTTGTGTAAAGGAATCCAGCTGACTTATGGATGCTTGTCTTATATCATGATACTATCCTGTTGTCTTCTATTAGATCTAGTAAATTTTTTTTGGTGGATTCTTCAGGGTTTTCTGTGTACAGGATCACATCATCCACAGTCTGAATAGACCTTACTTTTTTATCATGCCTAATTGCTCTGGCTAGTATCCCTAACCAGTGCTGAATAGAAGTGGTGGCAGTGGGCGTCCTAGTCTGGTTCCTGTTCTGAAGAAGAATGTATTCAACTTTTCTCCTTCATTATAATGTTGGCAGCTGATTTTGTGTAGATGGCCCTATAATGTTGTGGAGTTTCCTTCTATTCCTATGTTGCTGAAGTTTTTTAACATGAATGGGTGTTGTACTTTATCAAATGCTTTTTCTTCATTAACTGCTAGAATCAAATGTTTCTTGTCTTTTGTTTATTTGGTTGATTACATCAGCTGCTTTTCTGATGTTGAACCATCTTTGCACCCCTGGTATGAAACCTACTTGGTCTTCAAGAAGTATTTTTGGAATTGTTGTTGGGATCTATTTGCTAGGATTTTTGCATCTATGTTCATGAGAGATATTGGTCTGTAGTTTGGCTGTTAGTGCTTTCTGCACCAGGTTTTGGTATCAAGGTCACATTAGCTTTATAGCATGAGATTGGGAGCATTCCATCCTTACGTATGCTCTAGAATACTGTAGTATCCATGGTGTGAACTCTCCTTGGAATGCTTTGCAGAATTCTGTAGTGAAGACATCTGGGCCAGGACTTTTTTTAGTTGGGAGTTTGTAAATTACCTTGTTTCTTCTGATGGGTTTATTTAGTTGTTCAGTGTGTGTTTTTGCTAGTTTTATAGAAAATTGTCCAAATCTTCTAGATCTTTGAATTAAGGTTTTTCATAATATTCTGTCATGATTCTTTTAGTTACACTTGGGTCTGTTTCTCGTCTGGGTTATTTGTTTCCTCTCATTTTCTTTTATCAGTTTGGCTAATAGCTTGTCAGTTTTGTTGATCTTTTAAAAAACCCAGCTTTGGTCTTGTTTACTCTTTCAATTGTGTCTACGTTTTCTGTTTCCTTTATTTCTGCTCTAATTTTTATTATTTCTATTCTTTGGGACTCCCAACAGGTTCATTTGTTGAGATCTTTTCAGTTGCTCAAGTTGAAGAGCTAGTTCTTTCATTTGAACACTTTCTCCTCTGTGTGTGTGCACATTTACTGAGATCAATTGACCTCGGAGTACTGCTTTTGCTGTGTCATATAGTTTTATATAGAATGTGTTTTCATTCTCATTTGATTATATGAGTTTCTTTATTGTATCTTTGATTTCTTCTTTTACCAAGGAGTTCTAAGTAGAATGTTGTTTAGCTTCCACTTTTTGAGTTTTATTTCACTCTCTTTTTTGTTTATTTCTACCTTTATGGCTTCATGGCCTGAAATGATAGTGTATTATTTCAGTGACTTGTATTTTGTTTCAGATTGTTCTGTGGCTTAATATGTTGTCAGTTCTGGAGAAGATTCCATGTGTATTGGAAAATAAAGTATACTTGGCTGCTTTGGGCAGAGTGTTCTGAATATGTCTGTGGAGGTCAGGTTGGTTGATTGCGTCATTTAGATTTTCTGTGGTTTTACTGAGCTTTATTTTAACATGTTCTATCTTTCACAGAGAGTGGTGTGTTGAAATCTGCTACTATTATTGTGTAGGTATCTATTTCTATTTTCAGTGTGAATAGTGTTTGTTTTATGTATTTGGAGCCTTGCTGGGTCCATAGATATTTAATATGATTATGTCCTCCTGTTGTATTGAACCCCTAATCAACATATAGTGTCCCTATATATCCAATATGGTAGACTTATCTTTAAAGTCTATTTTGTCAAAGATTAGTATTGCCACTCCCGCTCCTTTTTGGATATCATTAGCCTGATATACTTTTTCCATCCTTTGAGTTGTAATTTGTTTGTGTCTTTGAGTCTAAGATGTGTCTCCTGTAAGAAACATACATATGGATCCTGTTTTGTTTTTTCTTTTAATCCAGTCTGCTATCCTCTGTCTGCTTATCGGTATATTTAGCCCATTTACATTCAGCATAATATGTGAATTTCTTCTTGTCATTTTGGTACCCTTTTTTTGAGTTGTGGGCAGTTCCTCTTTACCATTTAATTTTCTGTGCTGAGTCTTTTTCTCTTTATGTGTTTTCTCTGGCAATCTTTCAGTGTTTTCTTTTTTCTAATTGCTGAGACTTTATGTTTTGCTCATTTTTAGTTTTGTTTGATGTTTTGACCTGTAGAATTTGTAGGTTTCTGTTGCAGTTACTGTCTTAAACACCTCAATTAACCTAGAAGTAGTCAAGCCTATAATGCCTTTGTATTTCCTAGGCTTCCTACCCATCTGGAAGATCTGTAGTCACATTTTTTAACACTCCTTTTCATATGTAGTTATCATGAATTAAATCCTGAGACTGATTTCCTTTTTTAAAATTATTTTATTTTTTGTGATTTGGATTTCGATATGTTTTATAGATTCCCTGTTTTTAAGCTGTCTAGTTGGTCTGTTGATTGTTGAATATATGAGTACATTCTAATGTTTTTAATTTTCTCATCAAAGAACTTCCTTCAGTGCATCTCATAGTTTTGGTTTGGTTTTTGCACATTCTCTAAATTTCTTTTTGTCTGTGAAAGTTCTAATTTCAGCTTCATATTTGATAGACAGCTTTGCAGGGTATGTAATTCTTGGCTGGCAGTTTTTTTCCTCTAGGGCTTTGTATATGTTGTCCCATTGTCTTCTTGCCAACATGGTTTCAGCTGACTAGTCTGAAAGTAATCTGATGATTTTCCTTTGTAGGTTATTTTTTGTTTAAGCCTAGATGCCTTAAGTTGCTGCTCTGTCTTTAGTTTTATTGAGTTTGATTGTAATATGGATTGATCTATATCTTTTGGGATCTATCTTGAGTGGGAGTTGATAAGTATCCTGAATGGATAGGTTCTCCTCTTTTATGATATCGGGGAAATTTTCTGTCAGCAGGTGTTCAGCAGTTCTGTGTTTTCAGTTGTCCCTACTTGCTCTGATACTCCAGTCATTTGTGTATTATTCTTCTTGATAGAATACCACATGACTCTTAGTGAGTCTTCATTTTTGTTGAATCTTTTATCTCATTCTTTCTCATGTATGCTGGTGTCATTTACTCTGCTTTAATCTCACTAATGCTGCATTCTATTTTCTTGATCCTACTCCTTTGACTTTCTGTTGAATCGTCAAGCTCAGTAATTTTGTTGTTAATGTGTCAAGTTTTGGATTGTTACTGCTCAAGCAGTTCATTCAGCTTGCTTAGTTTTTCAGTGCACTCTTCTGCATTTTGCCTGATTTCTTTCTTGATATCTCACACTAATCTGTACACTAGTCTTTTGTATTCTGTCTAATAATTTTAGAATGTTTTCTTCTTCTGGGAAATATGTTGAGTCTTTGTTTTGGGAGTTTTCAGCAGTCACAGTAGACTGTGTTTTTAGGTATTTAGCAATTGGTTGTTGTCTATGAGCCATCACTAGGTTGATACAATTTTGGTTTGGTTATTGTGGCATAAAAACCAAACACACTGCTTCTGAGTCAATTCCAACTCAGAGTGACTCTATAGGTTCGAGCAAAACTACCTGATACAGTTTCCAAGCAACACCTTTTGGATAACAGATGCAGCACTTAAGCACTACATCATCAGGGTTTCCTTATTGTGGTATAAATTGTATCAATGGATAGTCAAGAGTTTTCAGCTAGTTTGATTTTGGAGACTTGATAATTTGCCTGGCCTGTCCGGCAACTTCCTTTTGTGCACGGGCAAGGGCTTCTCAATGTCATCCAGTGGCATTCTGCTTCTTGAAATTATTGCCGCATGCAATGGTCAACTGACTGACCAGCTCTCCTAGGTCTAACTTGATGGATAGTTGCTCAGCTGATCTTGCCCTACTATGGTCTGTGTTCTCTCGTGCTGTTCTCTGGGATAGTGTGCACAGATGTGCCACCTTCCCTATTTACTTCAAGGACTACCTTCATGGGTCCCATGTCTGCCTGTGCTGTTGCCTCAAGTTGCTTGGGCCCAGGCTTCTTGGCCATCCGTGATTCTCAGCCCTGCCAGGTTGCATGCGAGTTTATGCCTCCTTCAAGCTGCCTTCTCAGGCCTGGTTCTCTCTCAGCACTCTTGGGCCTTCCCAACCCTAAGGGGTGCCAGTGGTGCATGCCTTTTTCAGGACCTTTCTAGTCTAAATGCTGTCCTGCCCTCATTGCCCCCAGCTGGTAGAGCTCAGTACTCTTGGCCTGTTACAAGCCCTAAGGCCTGCTAGTGGTGTGAGCATTCACGCTGCCTGCCTTGGCTTGCTGATGTCCCTCCCCTGTTGCTCTGAGCCAGCAGAGTTCAGCGTTCTTGACCCCTCCCAGCCCTAAGGCCTGCCAGTGGTGTATGGCTTCAAAGTGCCTTCCTAGACCAACGCCGTCCTACAACATTGCCCCCAGACTGTGGATCCCAGTACACCTGACCACTTGTAGTATTGTGCACACTTTCACTCCAGTTTCCTGGTCCCCACAATCTTCTTCCCTGTTGCCTGTCAGAACCTAGTTACCTTAGTCCCACACCTCTGTGAAGCCTACCGGGTGCTGTCCCATAATGCCTGCTGATTACTGGCTGCGCTGATCTCAGTGTGTTCTATCCTGCTTGGAGGGCTTTAGTGCCAGAGACTGATTCTTTCCCAGGGGCTGGTCTCATTATTCAACTTAGTCAGGTCCAATTTTTTCTACAGCCCTTGTGTTTCTTGGTGGCACAGTGTGGCTTTGATTTACCACTTCTTTGTACTTCTTGTAGGGTCAGCTTCAGCACATGAAGTTTCTCAGACTTAGGCTGTGCTGTTTTATCTGTGGTTGCTCAGGAGTCCTATGATCTTCCATTCACCCAGTGCATTGTTAAAGTATTCTTTGTGGTGTTCAGGCCTCCCAGAGTGCTCTATTTGGTGAATTTTATTAATTTTAGGTTTTTTGTTGCTGGAGGTTCAGTACGGATGTGTGGTGGTGACTCCACCTGGCCCTGCCCCTGACCCCCCATCATGAATCACTTTAAAACCTTTAGTGCTTAGGACAAACCGAGCTGTTCCTGTTAAAGGTGATGGAAAAATCTAGGACTAGATCCTGCTGATAGCTGAACATGATAAATGTAATTAAAGTCACTGATGCACACATGTGAAGATTATTGAAATGGCAAATATTTTGTATGTATATCTATTGTTATTGGGTATACATGAGCAGTTATAACTCATAGCTGGATAGAACATGGTATAATTGCCCTAGAGGGTTCCTTAAACTATATTTTTAATAAATATTTGATTGTGTTTTAAGTAAAAGTTTACAATGAAAATCACTGTGCCATATGACACCTAGAACTCATACCACTATGCTACTCTAACTGTTCCTCCCCATTGTCCACTCACCTGCTGCATGACAACACACTCCTCATTTCACCCTGTATTTCTGGTATCCATTCAGCCAACTCTCACCCATTCCTCCACCCTATCATCTTGCCTGTGAAGAGGAGCTGCTCAGGCAGCCTCATGTATATGTTTAAGCCAAGAAGTATATTCTTCTTGGTGGTATATAGTCCAGTTCAGTCTTTGTCTGAAGAACTGGCTGGTTTCAGTTTGAGGCTAATAGAGTGTCTGGGGATTGTGTTCTCACGGGATCCTGTTGTCTGATGATGCTTTGTTGTTTGAGGGATCAGCGAAGGTGTATGGCTACTGTGCCATCTTAGCCTTGTGTTCATAAGCTATATTATACAGTCCAAGTCATTTTCCCATATAAAACCCCAAACCTAAGCCTCCATGCAACTCTGTCTGCCCTCCCCATCCTGTGATAGCACATTCCGCCTTTCTACTCTGTCCTCCCAGTATCCAGTCAATGATCACTTGTCCCTCTTCTCTCCCCTCTTGTCTCTCCTCTAGAAAGGAACTAGTTGTACAGCCTCAGAAGTACAAGTGTTAAGCTAAGAAGTACACATTCTACATGCATCACCACATGTTCTATAGTGTAGTCCAATCTTTGTCTGAAGAGCTGGCTTCAGTACTGTTTTCAGTTCTGGACCAGTAGCAAGTTCCGGTGTCATATTCTCAGGTAATCCTCAAGGATACTGTACCATCAAGTCTGGTCTTTTAATAGAGCTCTAGATCTGTGCTCCCCTTTGTCTTGTGCTTTGTTGGTAACTCTACTTTCTATTTCCTGTCAGGGCAGTCTTTGGTGATGGCCAGGCACCATCTAGTTCTTCTGGTCTCATGCTGTTATAGTTCCCCAGTCATATGGATCCTTCTGTCTCTTGGGCTTATATTATCCTCATGCCTTTGATATTCATGGTTTTCATCTGCTCCAAGTGACTTGTGACCAATCAATGTTCCTTAGACGGCAACTAGCTAGCTTTTAAGATTCCACATGCCATTCACCAATATGTTATGCAGAACAATTTCTTAGAAAAAAAAAACTATACCAGTTTACCTCAGTGTTTCCTGGAATAACAACCCCCAGAATCTTGTCCCTGCTACTCTTTCCTTTAAAATGTTGAGTTGTATTTAGAAAACCTTATAGCTTATGATTCAGTCCACTTGTGCTGACATCCCTTCTATTACGCGCTGTCACTCCATTCACCTAGCCTAATTTCTATCGACTGTCTCATCTGTGAAAAGCCCTCTGTCTCCCTCCCTGTTCTTATAGCTGTCAAAGATTATTTTCTTCAGTGAATAGGTCTTTATAATGGTCATTTCATACAATATTTGTGCTCTTGGGGATGACTGATTTCACTCAGCGTAATGTCTTCTAGATGATTCCAGGTTATGAGATGTTTCCTAAAATCATCTTTGTTCTTTATTATTGCATAGTGTTCTACTGGATATACCATTATTAGCTTATCCATTCATCTGTTGAAGGGCACCTAGGTTGATTCCATCTGTTTGCTGTTGTTGACAGTGTTGCAATAAACATTCATGTGCATGTGTCAGTTTGTGTGACCACCTTTTTTTCTGTAGGATATATGCTGAGCAGCGGGATTGTTGGATCATAAGTTATTTCTATTTATAGCTGTCTCAGGAAGAGCCAAACTGCTTTCCAAAGAGGTTATACCATTTTGCAGTCCCACTAGTAGTGTAGGAAGCTTCCACTCTCTCCATGGCCTCCCAGCATTTGTTGTTTAGTGTCTTTTGGATTATGGCCAACTTTATTGGATTGAGATAGTATCTCATTGTAGTTTTGTTCTGGATTTCTGTAATAACTAATGATCATGAGCATTTCCTTATTTGTCTTTTGACTGCCTGTGTATTTTCTTTGGTGAAGTGTCCATTTGTCTCTTTTGCCCAGCACTTAATTGGCTTATTTTTCTTTTTCTTGTTGACATTTTGCAGTACCTTGTAGATCATGGAAACTATATATTTATCTGACACATAGTTGGCAAATATTTTTTCGCATTCTGTAGGTAGTCTTTTAACTCTCTTGGTAAAATTTTGGATGAGTAAAAATGTTTGAATCTTAGTAGTTCTCATTTGTCTATTTTCTGTTGTTTGTGCACTGTTTGTCAGATTTTGTAGTTTGTCTAAGCTGGGAATTAGAACTCTTATTGTTGATCCTATTTTTTATTGCATGATCTTTTTGTTTTAGGTTTGATATTTATGTCTTTGGTCCACTTTGAGTTAGTTTTTGTGTAAAGTGTAAGATGCAGATCTTGTTTCAGTTTTTTACACATGGATATCCAATTTTACCAACACCATTTTTTGAAGAGATTGTTTTTACCAAGTTGATGGTCTTAGGCCCTTTGTCAAATATCAACTGTTCACAAGAGGATGATGATATTTCTGGGATCTCACTTCTGTTCCATTGGTCTGATATGTCATTTTTGGTAGCAGTACTAGGCTGTTTTGTCTACCATGGCAGGCAGTATAATAAGTTCTAAAGTCAGGTAGCATGAGACCTCCCTCTGCGTTTTCTTTTTTCTTTTTTTTCCAGTTTCTTCCCTTTCCAAACCAAGTTGGTAATTTGTTTCTCCAGCTCATTAAATATGATGCTGTAATTTGTATTGGGATTGCATTGTACCTATAGATTGCTTTGGGTAAAATAGACATTTTCCCAATGTTAAGTCTTCCTATTCCTAAGTAAAGTTTCTCCACTTATGTAAGTCATTCTGGGTTTCTTACAGTAAGGTCTTGTAGTTTTTTCTGTATAGGTATCTTATTTCTCTGGTTAGATTTATTCATTGGTATTTTATCTCCCTGGGAGCTATAGTAAATGGTATTGATTTGATAACTTCCTCTTTCATGACCTCTTTATTGGTGTAAAGGAATCCTGCTCATTTACTTATATCCTGATCTTTGCTGAACTCTTCTATTAGTTCCAGTAGTCCATTTGTGGATCTTTAGCTTTTCATGGGCACATAATAATATTGTCTTCAAGTAGGGATATGTTTGTTTCTTCTTTGCCAGTTCAGATGCCCTTTATTTCTTTGTCTTGTCTAATAGCTCTTGCTAGAGTATCTAGGATAATGTTGAATAGAAATAATGAGAATGGAAATCTTGTCTAGTTTCCATTCTTAGAGGGGAATTTCTTTAGTTTCATTCCATTCAGGATGATGTCAGTGGTCGGCTTTGCATAGATGCTCCTTATTGCATTGAGGATTTTCCCTTGCATTCCTAATTTGCAGAGATTTTTAATATGAGTGGGTGTTGGACTTTGTCAAAAGCCTTTTCTGCATCAATTGGCAAAATCAGGTAATTGTTATCCTTTGTGTTATTTCTGTGGTTGATTACATTAATTGTTTTTCTGATGCTGTACCAGCCTTGCAACCTGATATGAACCAAACTTGGTCATGATGAATTGTTTTTTTACATGTTGTTGAGTTCTATTGGCTAAGATTTTGTTGAAAACTTTTGCATACAAGTTCATGAGTGGTATTGGTCTGTAATTTTGTTTTTTGGGGGGGGAGTGGGATCTTTCCCTGGCTTTGGTATCAAGAGTTATGCTAGCTTCATAGAACAAATTTGGGAACATTCCATCCTTTTCTACGCTGTGAAATAGCCTCAGTAGCAATGGAATTAACTACACTTTAGAAATTTGCTAGACTTCCTCAGTGAAGGCTTCTGAGCCACATCTTTTTTATTGGTTGTTTTTTGATTGCTTGCTCAATCTCTTATTTTGTGATGGGTTTATTAAATTGTTCTACTGCTCCCTGTGATAATTTTTGGTAAGCGATGTGAACCGAGAAACCTTCCCATTTCCTCTAGGTTTTCAAATCTGTTACACAAGCATACTGTTTTTCACAGTATTCTGTTATGACAGTTTTGATTTTGGTTAGGTTATTGTGACGTCTCCCATCTTGTTTCTTATTTGGGTTGTTTGTCTTCTGCTTTTCTTTAGTAAGTTTAGCCAGTGGTTTACCAATTTTGATGATGTTTTAAAAAAAAATACCTTTTGATTTTTTTAATTGTTTTAGCTGTTTTTCTGTTGTCTAATTCATTTAGCTCTGCTGTTATTATCTGTCTTTTTCTTGAGTTCAAAAGGTTCTTTTGTGCTCTCTGCTTCATCAAGTTGTGAGATTAATTCTCTTATTAAGTACTTTCTTTGTTCAGAATGTGTGCATTTATAGAGATAAACTGACCTCCGAGCAATGCTTTGTCTATTTCCCATAGGTCCTGGTAGTATATGTTTTCATTCTCATTTGAATCCATAAATTTCTTATTGTGCCTTTGATTTCTTTTGTAACCCATGGATTTTTGAGTAAGATGTTGTTCCGTTTCCATGAGTTGAAATTTCTACCTATGTTTTTTCTGCTATTGATTTCAACTTTTGTGGCTGTATGGTCTGAGAAGACGCTGTGCAATAATTCAGTGGTTTAGATTTTGTTGAGACTGCTTTATGACCTGCCTCTCAGGTGTCTGACATGGCATCCTTCCTGAGCTGCCTTTCCTGCACTGTATCAGCAGTATCTATGACATAGCTGAGAGAAGTTGTGGGGGTGGACACTACCACCCTTGGTCAGCAGCCACCGCTGGGTTGTCTAGGTGTGGCTGTCCCAAGCACAGTCTCTGTGCTGGAGAATAGCTGTTTACTTAAGCACTGCAGTTCAGCACAGTAGCTGACTCATGCCAGGGTCCCAGGCTCCCAGCCTTCTGGTTAACAAAGAAGGCATCCTTGCTTGCAATCCTGTCAAACAATGTGTTAGCAGAAGGACTCAATGTGCTGCTGTCTCACCACCAACAGAGGTCATTTTCCCCTTTCTATTACCCAGTCCACTCTCACAACCCTATGCCAGATCTTGGGTCTCCTAGAATGTCCACACTGCTCCATTCAATTATTTTTCTAGGCCTTAGTTCTCAGAGGGAATTGAGGAGACATGTATCAAGTCCACCATCTTGGCCCAACCTCCAAAACCGATTCCCGAGACTGTATTCTTTATGGGTACGAGCTCCAGATCTTTCTCCTCTGGAGCTGCTGGGTGGATTCAAACTCCCCATCTTTTGATTAGCAACAAAATATTTAACCACTGCATACCAGGATCCCTTATGTATTTACCACAACACAAGAAACGCAAGCTGAAAGAAAAGCAGATACTTTTGACATGTGATGGGCTGAATTCTGTCAGATTTCATTTGTGAAGTCCTGATCTAGAGAACCATGTTTAGGAAAGGAAACAGAGTATCACTTGTCATATGATGAGATTTGTTTCTTTTGTGGATTTTCCTCCTCAACTTCCATCTCTGTGAGAGATGCCAGCAGATTATTTTAATTAACATGGTCCCATTGCGGGTATCAGTCTGATGATGAGACAAGAGTTACAGATGAGGATTAAGTGGCCCTTGAAATTCAGTATTTCCATTGAGCCAGTGATCTACATCCTGCAGAGATGATGGAATTACAGAATCCCTTTGAGTGAAGATGACATTGGTAGACTATGGCTCATGCTAGCACTTCAGATAATTATACTTTCCCTTTGAGGCACTGTATAGTACTGACATGAAAATTAGCTTGCTATGCCTCAGTCAGAAGAATTTTACTACCAAAAGCAACTCATGGTGACCCTGTGTGTGTCAGACTATAACTGCACTTCACAGAGTTTCCATGGCTGTGACTTTCCAGGGACATAGATCATCTGGCCTTTCTTCTCATGTGCCACTGGGTGGGTTTGAACCACCAGCCTTTTGGTTGATAGTCTACTGCTTAACCATTTATGCCATCAAAGACCTCAGTTTTACTATAGAAATAACTTAATGAGATGGAAATAATAGCATACTAGAGATGAGAAAATGAATCTCACAAAGGTAACCCACTAGATCAAGACACTTGGCTCTTGGCCTAGTTTGCCAAAAACTCATGCACAAGGGAGATAAATTTTCAGTGTGCCTGCTCACATTTATTGTTCTCCAGGCCTACATTTCCTTCAGATGAACTCCAAACCAAATGGAGGCAAGGAAGTACAGAGTTGGTAGGAGCAGTTAAGTTGATATTTAATCATCCTGATAGTATCTCTTCTATTTCTTCCACACTGAAGTCTTCATGACAAACAAGAACCTGAGAAACAAAGGGTAAGATTTCTTCTTGGTTGTTGCCTTAAATGCTAGCATGCTACCTGCATGATGGCACTGCTACAGTTTATCTTAGCTGTGCTTCCTCCTCTGCTGTGTCTTGGGTAAGAAAACTGTGTTACTTTCTTTCTTTGTAACAGCAGTTAAATAGACTGTGGGGGCAAGACAGTACATAGCTGTAGAAAACAAACCATTCTTATTGCAGAAGGGCCGGGTACTTTTTAACAAACAAAATGCTGTCTCACTTTTATGTCTGTGGCAAAAAATTCTACCTCCAGTTCCTCAGATTGCTTTGCTCTGTAGACTAGAGTCCCATGTGTTTAGAAGAAGAATTTAGTTGCTCTCACAATGAGAATATCTCACAGTGGTGAACATGAACATAATTTAGAGACACCTCCCCTCCCAGCAACGAGTAAGTGAGAAGTTTGATGGAAAAGAAACTTCTTAAATTACAAAAATTCTGGCTCAGTACATTTATTATCATGAAAATGTACTCCTATTCTATAACAGTTTGGTAACAAAGAATGTGCTTTAATAAAGCAGGAATCTGCACAAATGCTGCATAAAATTCAACTTCACTTGCTTAGTATGTTGCCTTCAAAAATGTTAGTTTCACCTCTGAATTTTCACAATTAAAATTGTGTGATCCCCAAAACAAAAAGCAAACCCACTGCTATCCAGTCAATCCCAACTCATAGTGACCCTGTTGTACAGCAGTAAAACTGCCGTATGGTGTTTCCAAGGAGCAGTGGGTGGATTTGAAAAACTGTTGGTCAGAAGTTGAGCTGTTATACCGCTGTGCTGTGAGGGCTCCAAATAAGTGATGATAGTATCACCATTTTTTTCCTTTCCCTCCCTCTTTTTCTTTCCTTTCTTTCTTTCTTTCTTTTTTTTTTTTGGATAGAGTAAATAATTTGAATTACTATTTACTCTTACACCACAATTGTACATTCAGTCTCTAAATAGTGAATAGGATAGTGCTCTGACTTTTGAAATTTACAGTAAAGCTCTGAACAGTGAAGTCAATGAAGGCTTTGTCTCAAATTTCTGCCAGGCAGAAAGCACTATTTAAGTGTTTGTGTTCTACCTTCAATCTCAGCATTGGACAGCTTCTATTAGGTAGTGTCAGAACTGTGACCCTCCATCTGAGTAAGTCATTATACAGTGAAAGTTGAGGGGATTCTAATTTGATTCAGTTTCAGAAGCTGTATTCACTGAAAGCCGCAAGACATAGCTGAGGCCATCTGAAGACTGCTGATAATTTATTCTTTGAAATTCAAGACAAAGTCATTCAGATCCATCATTGAAAACAGTGAAGAACATTCTTGAACCTTTTGGTTAGCAGCCCAGCTACAGCATGTACCATTCAGGGACTCCTGAATCTATTGAAAATGGGATACAGTTGGAGAAGGTGAGAGAGAAAAGATATATTTCTCCCTAGTTTGATGAAGAAGGTGAGTACAAAGCCTATGCAAGTTACCTGATTTCTTAGGACTGCAGCAACAGAAACAGCATAACCCAGTGAAATTTCTCAGTGCCTGGCTTTCTTCTCTGGATGAGCCTGTCTGTCCCTCAAGGACCAGAACTGGATCCGCATATCTTCATGTGACTTCCTTAAAGGAAGAAATGAATGGTCAGCAATTTACTTCCTAGAAATCACCAGCTGTCATTAAGGGTGTGTGTTTTCACATGTTTTTGAAATTTATCTGACATCCAAGTATAGACCCATATTATTCCTATAATTATACTTTTCTTGTCCATAATACAATGAACCCACTTGTATATAAATAAAATGTTCTGTATGTGTGTATATACACACACATATGCATATATACATTTCCATCTCCTCATTTTTTGAATTCCTGAGCAGCAGAAACAATTAAGGCCCTTTACTACTAGCTCGAAGATTCAAGGTTTGCATCCATACAGCCGTTGGTACCTCCTATGGTCGACAGCTCTGCTATGACATACACAAGGTCATGAGTTGGAATCAATTCTAGATCACTGATTGCTTTGGTTTTGTCTCCTTTATTACAAATCCTTTGAATGCTATACTTAATCACTAGATTTAAAAATCTGTCCAAGTATTTGCCCGAAACTTTAATTTCCAGAAATCTTTAACTCTCTGAGTTGAAAATATCTGTGAATGTAACTGGGTGAACAGAATTGCCCTGCCTGCCTTGCCTTTCTAGAAAACACTTAATTCCTGACAACTTATCATAGCTAGTACAGACACATTTCTCAAGATAGGCAGGTGGAGTTAGGTTTGAGTTGGTTTGTTTGTGAATTAGGGAATGTTCTTACGCAGACCCAACTGACATACCAGAGTAAAAGAGTTTGCTCTGTGATCTATGCCATTTTCCCCACAGACCACAGATAAGTGGGTACAAATGGTGGACATCAGAATCAGCAGGTAGTAACAGTGTAGAGTGGCTGCTGTCAGTGTGCACTGGACTCAGGGCTACATGGCATCCAGAAAGCACTCTATTCTCTCAAACGTCAGTGTCTTTCCCAGTCCTCAGCAAATGCTTCTGCTCCTCCAGAGGAAAGTGTTCCTTTGAACTTCATTTCCTCCAAATTAGTGTGTCCCTCTCTGTCTCTCAGCAAGCACTTTCTCTCCTCCAAAGTTCATTGTCCTTCTGCACCCATCAAATAATTCTGCTACTCCAAATTTTGTTTTCCTGTCCCAAAAAAGCACTTTGGCACATATATATCATCAGCACATCGTATTTGTGTTTTGCAAACAGGTGGCTTTGCTGTTTTAGCCAACACACCCAGCTTTATTTGAAGTAACTATGTGAATTTGTGGTTAAGCTTACCACTGGCCTTATCTTAAAAATAACTCAGAAGATAGACAAATGCAGTTTCCTAAACTTTGAACTGAAAGTTTCTAATACAATCTCTGCTGAAGCTTTCCTCAAGATGTCAAGCTTCAACTACTACTAATTTAGCTTTGGAAGAGACGAGTTTAGTTTTAGCCAATTTAGGGCACGTTTCTCTGCTTGACACAGTTGTTAAATTTGTTGTTAGTTGTGGTCAAGTCAGCTCCAGCTCATGGCAAACTTATGTAAGAAATTATGTGCTTCTGGGCCATTGTTACAGTTATCAGTATGTTTGAATCCATTGCTAAGGTTATTACATCGTTCTGTTTCATTAAGGGTTTCCAACATTTTTGATAGTTTTTTAAGAAACTTGATTTTATGTTTTTGTTTTTTTAAATGTAACACAGGAAACAAAAGGAAAGGATACACAGTCACTGCACTGTAAATAATTAGTCAGTGTTTATTAAATTTAGTGTGGCTGAGTTTCTTAGTTGTCTTTCATGATACCCAGAACTTAAACCCCTCCTGGATCATGTTATCATTGCTGTAATTTTGTTCAGTTTCTATGCCATTATTAAAAACCTCTGTGGAATCTACTAAATTTTCTGTTCCATTAGTGGTTAACTTAGTCTAAAGCAGTTAAAGGACATAATTTAACAAGTGTGAACAGCATTATCACATTCAATTTTGTATGACTGCGCACCTTCTAAATTAATTATAATCTGGTTGGCAAATCATCAAATTCCAGCTTTGTATGTATTGATGAAGCTATTCACTTATCAGGAATTATACTCTTTCATGGAAGCTAGTTTAAATTTATTGTAAAGAGAATGCATGAAGATATTAATGCACAATGTAGGATGTATAAGTAATCATTTGTCTTTCATTGTAGAAAAAACTGTTTTCAATTGCATGCTGTAGGTTTCCATTTCTACTCCATTAGTAAGAAAGCTTATGTCTCAAATAGGCTATCAATTTTCCACTTTTAACACTGCTGCTGCATGCTGTATGTAATCATGTGGTGAGAGAAGGAAATGGGAAATCAAAGCATGTCAGTGTTTGGATTTTACTATTGTGCACAGTGTGAGTGACTTTCTTTTTTAATAGCTTTTTTTTAAAAAAAAAAAAAATAAAGGAACAGTACCTATCCCCCAACCAGAGGAGTCAAATACACTAACCAAACAAACTATAAAATGAAACCACAGTGAAACCATCAAACTTGTTTTAAGATTGCCTCTCCAGCTGCTTTAATGTGTTTTAGGAAGGTGAATGAGAAGCTGGGGTCAGTAAACAGTTTTAGGATCCTCAGCTAGAGATTTGTAGTTCAAATGCAGCGCAGACATCTGGTGATCAGGATATGTTACTGTCTGCACAGCTGCCTTCCAACTCTGATCTTGTGATCCCAGAACAAGTCCAACATTAGATAGGGATGGTACTTCACCTGTAGAAGCAGACATGGAATGTTGGGAAAAGCACAGAGCATCCCATCTCAGAAACAAGGAAGGTGGCTCTGTGCACTTGAGTCTTCACAGCATTGCTGTCACTCAGTCATAAGAATCTGAGTGGAAGTGCTTTGAAAGCCCCCAAAGTGTACTCTGAGTCCTTGTTACACAGGCAGCATCTTTTCTAGGAAAACAGCAAAGCCATGCTTTCTCAACCCTTATAACTGCCTCAGATACTTTCAGAGTCTAGCATTAGAGTTTCATGTCCCCAGTTTTAGCTGACAAAAGTATCTGTTCCTTCTGGCATTAACAGATATTTGTGGTCTGTGTCAGGCAAGTGAAACAGAGGACAATATCTGCTCTTGTGGAACATACACACATACATACATGTGACATATATTTAGATATACACGCACATGTACAAGTACACACACACACAAAGCTGTACACTAACATGCACACAAACACATGCAGAAACACACATAACACATACAGATTAGAGGACATAAATGCACAAAACATACATAAACATACATATACACGTGGTATATATGCCCACAGAACAGATACACATATTCAGACATATATAAATGTAAGTATATATATAATGCACAAATACATAGACACACACATGTGAATGTGTATATGCACACACACATACCTATACACACACATATACACAAACATACATGCGCAAACATGCACGTGCACATATGTATATATATATACACACAGAAACATATAACCAAGCCTACATACACATCGTTACACACATACATATTCTAACTGAAGGTGGGAAGATGTAGTAAGTAAACAAAATTAAAAAGTAAGTACTCTAGGAGTCCTAGTCACATAATGGTTAAGCACTTAGCCATTCAAAACTATCCACTGGCTCTGTGGGAAAGAGACCTCACTGTGTTCCTATAAAAATGACATCCTTTCATAGTGTTGGCTCTGAGTTCAAAATAAAGCAATCTGTAACAAAACACTCTAATAGTGTTGTTGGAGAAACTTAAGGAGACGTGGGGGCAGGGGTCCAGTTTTAGGGAAGGTGGCCATGGAAAGTTGGCTGAAAAGGAGACACTTTTCTAAAGGAGCTTGTCTTGCAGAGACAGAAGTAGAAATTTAGAAGATTAGTAATAAAAGAACAGAATTAGACAACATAATAGAAAGTCAAAGGAGCAGAATTGAGGCAATGGAAAGCTGAACTAGTAAGACTGAGGATAAAGCACATGAAACCAACACATATGAGAGAACATTAGATAAAAGAGTTTAATGAAGAAACACTTAAGAATTATGAGGATCTGTATCAACAAGAATATGAACGATTGGAGTACCAGAATGAGCCAGAGAGGGCTAACAGAAAATTAGAGATTTGTTGACAGAAAATTTCTCTGCCATCATGAAAGATGGGAAGATATCTACCCAAGATGATTACTGATCACCACACAAGGTAGATCCCAAAAGAAAGACATAAAGGCATATTGTAAACAAATTTACCAAAACTATGGGATATAATATTAATTATATATATAACTAATTATATATATAATTATAATAATAATATAATATTAATCTACAAAGGAGAGTCAGTAACACTAAGCTTATAGCGTTTAGCAGAAACCATTCAGCCAAGAAGGCAATGGGATGACTATACAAAGTCTTGAAGGAAGAAATTTGCCAGCCAAGGATGATACATCCAGCAAACCTGTCTTTTAAGTATTATAATGAAATTAGGACATTTTCAGATAAAAGGAATTTACAAAAACCAAACTGAAATTATAAGGAATACTGGTTAGAAAATCAGTAATAATTCAAATAAATAAATAACATCAAGTAACAACTCAAGACTAACATACAGAACAGAGCAACGGAGTATCAACCCAAATAGGGAAATCACAAAAATAAATCAAAAGCAAGTAATGAAAATAGAGAAACAGAGATGTCATTATGTAAAAGATGACAACAAAAAAGAGAGACTTAAAAATGTATTCATAGATCTTTCATATGGTGAGGAAGTCAAGGAGATACAAAGCAATACAAGATCGATTTAAATGTAGAAAAAATAGAAGTAAATATTAATGTAATGACAAAGGAAATTAACAATCCTACACACACAAAAAAAAACTTCAAGGGACAGTAAACATAAAACCAACAACAGTGGACCAAAAAATGCATAAAGAAAAATGACTCAGCACAGAAAATTACTTAGAATGCAAAAATTGTGAACAATGCACACAAAAAAGGCATCAAACCGACAGCAGTAAACTCATAAACCAAACCAAATCCATTGCCATCAAGTCAATTCTGAATCATTATTGGCCTCACAGGAAAGTGTAGAACTGCCCCAAGAATTTCCTAGGAGTGCCTAGTAGATTTGAACTACCACCCATTTGGTTAGCAAATGTAGAATTTACCACTATACAACTAAACTCACACCCATAAATAGTTACAGTGAATATAAATGGATTAAATACACCAATAAAGACCAGAATGACTGGATAAAAAAGCACAACCCATTTGTATGCTGTCTACAGACACAGCTTAAACCTAAGGATGCAAACAAACTAAAATTCAAAGGATAGGACGAGTTTCTAACAACATAGACAAGGAAAGACACTATGTAATGAGTAAAGCCTCAGTACTTCATGGGATCATAAGCATATTAAATATTTGCTCTAAGTACATTGAAAAGAGAAATAGCTCCCACAGTAACAGGAGGAGACCTCAACACACCACTTTTATTGAAGAATAAAACATCCAAATGGCAGATCAAAAAGGCCATGAAAGCGATCTAAATGTTACAATCAACCAGCTTGATCCGTTGGACATGTATACTACACCCAACAGCAGCCATGTATACTTTCTTCTCTGTTTCCATGGATCATTTTCCAGATTAGACTCATTAGGCCATAGAACAACCCTTAAAAAAAATCCAGCTGTCATAATATCACGAAGCATTTTTTCCAACCACAAAGCTATCAAAGTAGAAATTAGTAACAGAATACACTGGGGGGCAGGGGAGGACACATGGAAATGGAACAACAGTTTCCTCAAAACTGCTGGATTATAGAAGAAATTGGACATGGAGTCAAGAAATTCACAGAATCAAATGACAGTGAAAACACATCCTACAAGAACCTTTGAGACACAGCAAAGTCAGAGGTCAGTGATTCATTAGTATGCACAAAACAATTCATACACTCGATTAATAATTTTATTAATTTGTATTAATAAATAATATTTAATAATAAACAAAATACTGTTTATAAATTTTTTAAACATGGGCCTCTTTTTATATTTTTTATTTGTTATTAATTACAATAAGAGAATAAAATCTCTTAACATCTATCAATTAACTCATCTATGATAAACCCTCAGGCCCCACCCACCCATGTAGCCAACACAGTCATCTTCTTCTGTGGATAATTCTCTTGTTTAGTCCTTATAACAGGGGTCTCATACAAAATTTGTCCTTTTGGCACTGACTGATGTCACTCAGCATGATCTCTGCCAAGTGAGACCATGTTATGAGATGTTTTCTAAAATTGTCATTTTTTATCATAGCATAGTGTTCCACTGAGTATAGTACTACAGTTTGCTCATTCATTCATCCGTTGACGGACATCGGGGCTGATTCCAACCTTTTGCTGTTGTGAACTGTGCTGCAACAAACATTCACATACATGTGTCTGTTCATGTGACACCCTTTGTTTCTGAAAGATAAATTCAGATAAATAATATTAATAAATATTGATAAATAATATTTAATGATGAAACATTTATTAATAATTTATAAAATATTGATTCTTTTGTATTTATAAAATGTTTTATATAGTACACTGATTAATTTCTTTTGTGGTTGCATTAATATTTACCCCTATTTTTTTACATTTAGATCAGTCTTGTATCACTTTGTGTCGCATTAATCAAGTTATTTTGTACGTTAATCAATGTACAATTTGCACATTAATCAAAGTTGTAATTAATCTGTGCATGTCAATAAATGCACATATCCAATAAAGAAATATCAGCTGAAAATCAAAGTTAACATTTAAAACTCTGTTATTCATTCATTTAACAGATGTAACACTGAGCACCTGCTGTGTCCTAGGCATGCTTCTCAACTCTGTGGATGACTGTTAAAACCTGTTCCTGTCAGGTTGATAGGACAGAGTAGAACTGCCCCTTAGTTTCCATGGGGTATCTGATGGATTTGAATTGCTGATGTTTTGATTATCAGGTGTAGCATTTAACCATTATGCTAACAGGGTTTCTTCTATAGATACATCAGGGACAAAAGGGGTAAAAATTATTCTCTTTATGAAATTTCATTATAGGGAAGTGGATAGACAGTAAGTGAATAAACAACAAAGCATAAAATAATTCTTACTGTTAACTTGTTCAGCCCCTAGCCCAAAGTTGGAGATTGTAGTGCATCCAGAGACATCTTGGAAGAAAGGGCCAGTGATCAACTGCTGAAAAATCAGACACTGAAAACAGTGGGGAGCCCAGTTTTATCTTGACTCAAGTGGGATTAATGAGCTGGTGTTCGTTTGACAGCTGGTCATTGTATAATAAGTTGTTTGGAGGTAAAGCTGTGGAGAACAGTAAAACAAAAGGAATTATCATGAGAAGATAATGCGATGGGGGAAAGCAGAAGGAGAAAGCAAACTCTGTGAGAGACCTGCAGTAGATAAGGAAACAACCATGGAGATATCTGTGCAGGATGTGTTCAGGCAAAGCCAGACAAAAGCCACTTTCTAGCTTCTTCGATGAGGGATATCATTAGGGGCTTCTCTCTGAGGGAAACCAATGTGGCATCCAGTGAAGACTGAAGGAAGGGAGGTTTGGGAGGTGATGTGTGCATGGAGAAAGACCATATGGGCATTGGGATAATGGGGGGCAGTTGGATTCTAAGCAAGCCAGAGCCTTTGTAGGTTTCCCAACAAAGGAGAAGCTTTATGTGATTAGTGTAGTAAGGAACAGCCTGACTGCTGTGTAGGCAGTGGTAGGGAGGCAGAAACAAGAGTTAAACAACAACTGTTAGTAGACCTATGCAGGAATCAGTGAGACATGGTGGTGGCTTGGACAGTTTTGGAAGTAGACAGAAGGAGTTCTGTTACAGATGTATTCTGAAGGTAGTACTAGCAGGATTTGCTGAAGAGATGTGTAAAAATAAGAAATACATGACTCTGTCATAGATTGAATCATGTACCCCAGGCATGTCAATTTGGTCATGGTTTCCAGTATTTGATTGTCTGCCATTTTATTATCTGATAGGGTTTTGCTATGAGTCACTGTGATGTTAATGAGTTGGCTTAATGGTGGTTATATTAATGAGATCTGCAGGATTAGATAGTGTCTTAAGCCAGTCTATTTTGAGACACTAAAGAGAGAATCAAGCAGAATAGGGAAACCACACAACACTAAGAAAGCAATACCAGGAGCAGAGTGTGTCATTTGGATGTGAGGGTCTTGTGCAGGGAAAATCCTTGACCAAGAGAAGGTTGATGATACAGATGTCTTTCCAGAGGGAGACTGAGAGAGAGAAAGGAAGTCTTTCTCTGGAGCTGACTCCCTGACTTGTAGCTTACTAGACTGTGAGAGACAGATTTCTCTTTTTAGAGCTATCTACCTGCGGTAGTTCTGTTAGAGCATCACTAGATAACTAAGACATACCTCAGAGTTTTAGGGATGCACAGCTGGAAGAATTTGTGTTTACTGAGGATGGGGGTGTCGCAAACCACGGGAGTTGGCATGGGGGAGACATCTGTATTCCGCTTTGGCCATGACTCTTTTGTGCTGTCTGTGAGATTTTCAAGGGGAACCAACACGAAGGCACTAGAATCCTACAGTCTGAGTTCAGGGGCTTAATTTACACTGAAAGCAAACATTTAAAAGTCATCCATTTCAAGATGGTTTTAGAGGGAGTGACTAGAAGAGATCTCTAGAAGGTGAATGAAGAATGATGAGAGAAAAGGTCTGAGTTCAGATGAAGGAATATTTTTCTGCTGGTGGCAGTGATATGTTATTAGTTGAGCAGTTGGTTGTAACTCATGGTGACCCCAAAGATGTACACTTTGGAAAGGAGACTCCAAGATTTATCTCCTTAAGGAGCCACTAGATGTGTTCAACTGCCAGTGTTTTGGCTTGTAGTTCACTGCTTAACTATTTGAACCACCCAGGGACTCCTGGTGAGGAGATACAGGGAAAATGGATGGACAGCATTAGCATGGAAGCCAAGAGAGGAATTTGTTCAAAAAAATGGAGTCATCCGTTGTCAGTTACTGATGATTGAAGTAAGACCCTCAGCTGACTCTGTTGAGACTGCAAAGCAAGGAAACCTTTATTTCTTGTTACTGTAATAGAGGGAACAGTTGCTTTCTTGCTTATGTGAAATGAAGGCAACCTCCTCTTGTGCTTTCACAGGTGCAGTGCTTGTCTGCTCCATCTTGCAGGTCATTTGCATCAGAACTCCTGTGTATCTAAAACATGTACATTTCTGGGTGCAACCTAGACTCACTGATGATTAGCATGTTCCAGAGGGAGCCTTGGAATCGCCTAAGAGATAATTAATACTGATGCCTCAGTCATCTAGTGCTGCTACAACAGTATACAGTTACTATAACAGTATACTGTTACTGTAACAGTAACAGCACAGGTGGATGGCTTTAACAAAGATAAATTTATATTTTCACAGGAAAATAAGCTAAAAAGTCCAAATTCAGGACTGCTCCAGGGAAGGCTTTTTCTTCTCTTTCCTTTTATTTCGTGAGAGAAAAAGTGGTATAGGCCATACCACAGGGAATCTCTATTTTGGATCAGTGATGTGACCTGGTTAAGGGTGTTACAATCCCTGCCTAATCTTCTTTGACATAAAATCACAATCATCAAATGGAAGATAATCACGTAGCAGTGGTAATCATGACCCAGCCAAATTGATACACACAGTTTTGGGGAAACATAGTCGAGTCCATGACCGCTGATTATCTGAGAAACATATGGTTAAGCTAATTTCATAATATCATCTGAATTTAGCCCCATCATGGATTGAATTGTGTCCCCCTAAAAAAATGCATAGTAATTTGATTGAGCCATATTCCCTGTATTCTATTGTAGCCCTCATTTTCTGATTTTCCTATGTGCCATAAATCCTAATCTCTGCCAGTGGCTAACAGATAGGATAACTATGTTAAAAGAGGATTATGGTAACCACATTTCCATGAAATCTGGTATGCACCACTCTTTATCCTTTTATCTTACAAGAGATAAAACGAAAGGGAAGCAAGCAGAAAATTGGAAACCTTATACCACCAAGAAAGTAGCACCAGGATAAGAGTGTGTCCTTCAGACCTGTGGTTTCTGTGCCAAGATGCTTCCTGACCAAAGACTGGTGCAACACAATGAACTTCCTCTGGAGTCGACCTGGTGGAAAGCCTTTCCCTGGAGATGATAACTTGAATTTAGATTTGTAGCATACTGGACTGAGTTAGTATAAACTTTTCTTTGCTAAAGCCATCCACTTCTTGGTATTTGTAGTAGAGCAGTTCCAGATAACTAAAATGAGACTGTTACCTGAAACTTCCATAATCAACGTGCTTTCAGTTTAGCTTCTTTGCCTGAAAAACAAATATGTGAGGTCTGACAAGTTCATGAACTCATCTAGAAAAGTGCTACATAGCTCAGTGCTGAATATCACTACAGTGACCTTCACACTACTCACCTTGCGAAGCTGTGCCCTGATGCCAGTGTAGTTCATCCTTCAAAGCAATTTTGGAACTCCTTTTCTGGAGTGGTCATCAGAGCTGTCGTCATATAATCCCTGATGCACTGAATGCCATCAAAATGTCTCCCTTTCAATACTTACTTTATCTTTGGATAAAGAAAAAAGTCTTTGGGGGCCAGATCAGGTAAATGGGTAGATTGCTGCAATACAAGTATTTATTTGCAGGCTAACAACTCCCTCACAAATAGGACCATGTGAGCTGGTGCATTGTTGTGATACAAGAACCTTGAATTGATGGTGAAAAATTCTGGCTCTTTTCGTTTCACTTTTTCACGCAACCTTTTGAGCATTTTTAAATAGTAAACTTGGTTAACTGATTATCCAGTTGTTACAAATTCATAATGAACAATCCTGCTGATACCAAAAAGGGTTAACAATGTTATTGTGACTCGTGATTTGGACTGATGGTAATTTTTAGTCATGGAGAATTGGCTGGCTTCTGTTGTTCACTTTGACGGTTTGTTTCGGGATCATACTGGTACACCTGTGTTTCATCACCAGTGATAACACAACGCAAAATATTGTCTTACTTCCTTAAAATGTCGTGGCAAATTTTGACTCTCCTTTCATTCATCAGTAAACTCCTTTAGAGCTCTTTTTGTACATATGTTTCTTACAGCAAGATTTTCAGTTCAGTACAAGAACAGACAGATGGATCAATGTGACAGAATTGAGACCCCAGAGATGACACCATCTGCCTATGAACAGTTGATATTCGACAAAGCCCCTAAGACATTAAACTGAGGTAAAAAGAGTATCTTCAACAAATGGTGCTGGAAAATTGGTTATCCATCTGCAATAAACTGAATCAAGATCAATATCCTACACCTTATACAAAAACCAACTCCAACTGGATAAAAGACCTAAATATCAAACTGAAAACGATAAAGCTCATTCAAGGAAAGGTAGGAACAACAATGGAAGTTTTAATACACAATATGAACAGACTCCAAAATCTGTCAAAGAAACCTCAATCAACAGAAGAGAAAATAGATAAATGGGAACTATTAAGAATCAAACACTTTTGCTCATCCAAAGACTTTATTAATAGAATTAAA
This sequence comes from Heterohyrax brucei, assembly GCA_028571685.1. Taxonomy (NCBI): domain Eukaryota; kingdom Metazoa; phylum Chordata; class Mammalia; order Hyracoidea; family Procaviidae; genus Heterohyrax; species Heterohyrax brucei. The sequence goes on along the minus strand of CM053167.1, from coordinate 13,019,875 downwards.
AGAACACCCACAGAATGGGAAGAAATATGTGGCAACTCTATGTCAGACCGGCGCCTGATCTCCATAATCTATAAGATACTACAAAATATCAATAAGAAGAAGATAAACCATCCAGTTAAGCGATGGGCAAAGGAGATGGACAGACACTTCACGAAAGTGGAGATCCAGGCATCCAAAAAACACATGTGGACATGTTCATGATCTTTAGTTATTAAAGAAATTCAAATCAAGACAACAATGAGATGCCATCTCACCCCAACAAGATTGGCCATGATCCAGAAAACACAAAACAACAAATGCTGGAGAGACTGTGGAGAAAGTGGAACCCTCCTACACTGTTGGTGGGGTTGCAAAATGGTCCAGCCTCTTTGGAAGGCAATCTGGTGCTTCCTTAAAAAGATGGATATTGATATACCATTTGACCCAGCAATTCCACTACTTGGAATATATCCTACAGATTCAAGGCCTTTCACATCAATGGACACATGCACCAGAATGTTTATCGCAGCACAATCCATGATAGCCAAAAGATGGAATCAACCCAGATACCCAACAACAGAAGAATGGATAGGTAAACTATGGTACATATACTCAGTGGAGCACTACATAATGATAAAGAATAGTGATGATTCCAGGAAACATTTCCTAACCTGGTTTCAACCAGAAGACATTATGTTGAGTGAAAGTAGTCAGTGACAAAAGGACAAATACTGTATGAGACCTCAATGATAAGATCTCAAAAACAGACTTGTGTATAGAAGAAAAGACTTTGATAGCTGCAAGGGAGTGGAGGGAGGGAAGGTGAGGGGGAGAGGGTTTAGTTTAGATACTTACTAGAAACCTAGTTGGGAGAAGGCAGTGATAGCATACATTAGAAACAAGAACAACATTAAGTGGACTTCAGCATAACTTGAGTACTCCTTCCATCTTAACTCAATACTGCAAGGATAGAGTAGCTGGGACGGAGGGTGAGGGACCATGCTCTTAGGTGAATTCCAGGCCAATTGGCACAACTAGCGTTTTGCTAAGAGAGTTCTCTGCACCCCACAGTGGTGAGTGGTGTCTGGGGTCTTAAAAGCTGCCAAGCTGCCATCCGAGGACACAGCAAATGGTCCCAACTCAGCAGGAACAGATGCTCACCTAGGACCAAAATGACATACGGTAAAGACAACCGAGAAGACAGAGAGACCCACATGAGTGGGTGCCTACATCGACTTGGGACCAGAAGAACCGGATGGTGCCCGGCCACCATCAGCGATAGCCACTATGGAGCTCACAGAGAGGAGTCTCACTGGCAACATAAGAATAAAAAGAGGTGCATCATGAGATCTCCACTAAAAGACTTCAATTGATGGTCCAGCGGTTTTGGGGTTCCACTGAGAGCATGGCCCCCAGCCCTGATGCTGCCCTTTCCCATAAATTATAACAAAGGTCCACTCTTTGGACAGGAATGGATTGGACTTGGCAATGCAGACTGACCATATATTGGAAGCACTTTCTGGTTCTATACATCTATAGGATATCATCTTGCTGGCCTCTGGCTGGAGGAAGGGGAGTGGACGGAGAGGAGGGGAAAGGAGGCTGTTGGGAGGATGAGACATGTATGGAGCAGAGAGGAATAGTGTGCAGTCACCGTACAGGGAGAGCAGTGGAAACTGTATATAGGTGGGCATGTAAATTTATATGTGAGTGTACATTTTCACTCTGTTATGTTAAATAAAAATAAAAATTAAAAAAAAAGATTTTCAGTTCAAATTTTCCTGTTTACCTATATTTACTCTGTCTGCTATGCTTCTCACAGACAGTTCATGATTTTGACACACAATCTGATGAATTTTTGCAATGTTTTCACCAGTCTTGCTCCTTACTGGTCACCCAGACTACTCTAATTTAGGACACTTTCTCTTTGCTCAGAAAAAACTTTAACTGGTTTGAACACTGCTGGTTTCATATGACATTATTCCCATAATCTTGGATTAACATATCCCTGATTTCACTTGAACATTTGCCAAGTTTAATGAAAAAATTAATGTTTGTTCGTTGTTCTAGTTCAAGCTGCAACATTCTCATGATGGCACACAAAAACACTCAATGACATTAATGAATGGCAAGCATCAAGACACACATGTTGACATGAACACACCTGTGGGACACTGATGTACCAAGGTTATGAAACCTTCTCGAGTTGTTTGTATAGTGCTGCCAATGTTGCTGAGGCCCATCACCCACAAAGTCCTCTGTGAACAAAGTTACAAGCCTGTGTGATGGTGGGCAGAGGCATCTCACCCATGACATATTTCTGGCCATATTCTCCCTGATGATATTTTGTATTCTAATTAAAACTTTCCTCAAAAATACCCCCTTATTTCTGAGCACAAGGAAGAAGGGGTTTACAACCCTCTCAGCTTGATGAATCCCAACACAGAATGCCCAGCCCGGGAACGCCCAGCCCAGGAATGCCAAGGCCGGCCCAGACCCACTGGCTTCCCCCAACTGCACATCTCCCTTCACATGTGAGGTGCAGGATTGTGGGAGGGCCCTGGGAAGTTCCCCAGGGATGACCTCCTGCACAACTCTTGCGTATAAACATCCCATTCCCTGCATCAGGAAGATGGGATAGGCTCCCAAGTCTATTATATTTGGTATGGCAAATGAGTAAATACTAAAGAAATACCCTTCTTTGAACAGCTTAAGAAAGGCATAGGGTGGGGGACAGTAGATGTTTACTGTCCCCACAGGAAGAGATAAAGTAAAGAACAAAGAAGGAGTATAACCTTCAGATGAGTTTACCCCTCCTCCTGTACCTTTTAACTGTGAAGCATAGATAGAACTGATTGAGCCCAAGGCACGACTTTGTTTTCACTGTTGATTATAACTACAATATACTTCCCTCAGGCCATTACCTAAAAAACCCTAATAATTAAGATGAAAAAAAGGCCACAAGGCATCACTTCCTTGGTAGCCAACAGTTTGTGTGGTCGAGGGGGCAGGGTGAAATCATGTCACTGATCATATAAAAAAATAAAGAAAAACAGGCCCTGACGGGTGGCCAATCTCCAGATTCCTGGTTGTCTCGGTCTCATCATTTCCTTCTTTGCTGACACCATCCATCCCTTCATGAATCCCAGACTCTGCCGAGGCTGTCTCCCGGCACAATGTAAGTAAGCACATGGTGTGAACTTCGTGAAAATAATTGTCAGACCTTGTAAAAAATTCCCCTTTTTAAAAGTAAGTGACTAACCAAAACTTCAGATATTATGCATCTTAGAAAAAAATAAAATACTTATTAAAAAAAAAACAACTATTTCTCTCATTCAAAAAATATGAGCTATCCTGAGGGGATGGATACAGACTATTTTCTTCCAGTCATCTTGATTTCTGTAAGTTGTATATATTTTGAGGACCAAAGAGGTGCAAATGTTTGCACTTCATTGCTAACCTAAAGGCTTGTGATTTGAACCCTTCCAGCAACACTGCAAAAGAAAGTCCTCACACCCTCCCCTCCCTTGCAGCTATCAAAGAGACTTTTCTTCTATACACAGGTCTGTTTTTGAGGTCTTATTGTAGAGGTCTCATACAATATTTGTCCTTTTGTCACTGACTACTGTCACTCAACATAATGTCTTCCAGTTGAAACCAGGTTAGGAGATGTTTCCTGGAATCATCATTATTCTTTATTATTGCATAATGCTCCACTGAGTATATATACCACAGTTTACCTGTCCATTCTTCTATTATTAGGCATCTGGGTAGATTCCATCTTTTTGCTATTGTGGACTGTGCTGCAATAAACATTCTTGTGTTTGAAAGGCCTTGATTCTGTAGGATATATTCCAAGTAGTGGAATTACTGGGTCAAACGGTGTATTTATATCCACTTTTTTAAGGAAGCACTACATTGCTTTCCCAAGAGGCTGGACCATTTTGCAACCCCACCAACAGGGCAGCAGAGTTCTGTTGAAGGAAGAAGTGTGGGTGGAGAGGCAGGGAAAGGAGACTGTTGTGAGGATGAGATGTGTATGGAGCAAAGAGAAATAGTATACTGGAACCACGCAGGCAGAGCAGTGGAAGCTGCATATAGGTGGACATGTAAATTTATACGAGAAGGTAAATTTTCACTCAGTCACATTAAATAAAATAAATAAACAAAGAGAAAGTCCTGGTGATCTGCTTCTGTTAAGATTATAGCTAAGAAAACTGCATGGAAGAGCAGAACTAAATGAATTAGAGAACAGAAAAACAACTGAAAAAATTGAAAAGACCAAAAGCTGGTTTCTTGAAAAGATCAACAAAATTGAAAATCCATTGACTAAACTTACTAAAAAAAAAGAGGAAAGGAAACAAATAACCCAAATAAGAAATGAGAGACAGTTGTCACAAGAGTTTCAACAGAAATAAAACATGTCATATAAATATCAAAATATCAAATAATCAAAATATCAAATAAAGAATATTATGAAAGACTTTACTGTAATAAATTTGAAAACTGGAGGGAATGGACAAATTCCTTGATTCGTGTCACCTATCAAAATCATCACAAGGTGAAGCAGAACAACTTAATAAATCCATGACAAAGGAAGAGGTTGAAAAAGTCATCAAAACACTGCCAACCAAAAAAAAGCCTGGGATCAGACAACTTCATCACAGAATCCTACCAAGCTTTTAGAGAAGAATTATCTCCAATACTACTGAGACTATTTCACAGTATAGAAAGGGATGGATTTCTTCCAAATTCATTCTATGAAGCCAGCAAAACCCTGATACCACAGCCAAGGAAAGATCCAAAAAAAAAAAAGAGAACTACAGACTGATTATCACCCATGAATCTAGATGCAAAAACCTTCAACAAAATTCTTGCCAATAGAAAACAACAACATATTAAAAACATAATCCATCATGACCAAGTTGGATTCCTACCATGAAGGCAAGGCTTGTTCAACATCAGAAAAACAACTAATATGATCAACCACACAAACAACACAAAAGACAAGAATCACCTGATTTTACCCATTGATGCAGAAAAGGCATTTGATAAAATCTGACACCTGTTCATGCTAAAAACTCTCGGCAAAATAGGAAAAGATGGCAAATTCCTCAATGCAATAAGGGCCACTTATACAAAGCTGACTGCCTACATCATCCTGAATGGAGAGAAACTGAAACAGTTTCCCTTGAGAACAGGAACTAGACAAGGATGCCTCTGCTCACCTCTGCTATTTACCATTGTACTAGAAGTTCTAGCCCGAGCAATTAGATAAGACCACGAAATAAAGCAAAGAAGAAGTAAAAACTTCCCTACTTGCAGATGTGTGCAGAGAATCCTAAAGAATCCGTAAGTAAAGTACTCAAATTGACAGAAAAGTTCAGCAAATTCACAAGATACAAGACCAACATGAGGAAATCGGTAGGATTCCTTTATACCAACAAAGAGATTATTAAGGAAGAAATCACCAAATCAATACCATTTACTTACTATAGCCCCTAAGAAGATAAAGTACATAGAAATAAATCTAACCAGACATATAACAGAACTTTACAAAGAGAACTACAAGTCCTTACTACAAGAAGCTAAGAGAGACTTACGTAAATGGAGAAACCTACCCTGCTCATGGATAGGAAGATTTAGCATTATGAAAATGTCTGTCTTGCCTAAAGCAATCTACTTAATATAATGCAATCCCAATACAAATTCCAGTGACATTTTTTAACAAGATGGAGAAATAAATTGCCAACTATGTTTGGAAAGGGAAGAAGCCCTGGATAAGTAAAGCACCACTGAAGAATAATAATACACAGGGAGGCCTCTCACTACCCAACTTTAGAAACCATTACACTGTCACAGTGCTCAAAACAGTCTGAAAGTGGTACAAAAAGAGACAGATAGGTCAATGGAGCAGAATTGAGACCCTAGAGATAACACTGTCTTCCTATGGACAGCTGATATTCCACAAAGGCCCTATAACATTAAACTGGGGGAAAAAAATCTCTTCGACAAGTGGTGCTGGCAAAATTGGATATCCATGTGCAAAAATTGAAACAAGATCAATATCTTATACCTTATACAAAAACCAACTCAAACTGTGTAAAAGACCTAAATATCAAATCTAAAATGATAAAGCTCATCCAGAAAAAAAGTAGGAACAACAATGGAAGTTTTAATACATGACTTAGACAGACTTCAAAATCTGTCAAACAAACCACCACAACAGAAGAGAAAATAGATAAATGGGAACTATTAAGAATCAAACATTTTTGCTCATCCAAAGTCTTCATCAAAAGAGTTAAAAGACCACTTATAGAATGAGAGAAAATATTTGGCAACTGTATGTCAGACTGATGCCTGATCTCCATAGTCTATAAGGTACACGACATATAAACAACAACATAAATCATCCAGTTAAGCCTAGGCAAAGGAGATGGACAGACACTTGACTAAAGAGGGGGTCCAGGCAGCCAAAACACACATGCAGACATGCTCACAATCATTAGCTATTAAAGAAATTCAAATCTAAACTACAGTGAGATACTATCTCACCCCAACAAGGTTGGCCATGATCTGAAAACACAAAACAACAAATGCTGGAGAGGCTATGGAGAAATTGGAACTCTCCTAAACTGTTGGTGGGATTGCAAAATTGTGCAACATCTTTGGAAAGCAATCTGGCGCTTCCTTAAAAAGCTGGATCTAGACATACTATTTGATCCTGTAATTCCACTGCTTAGAATATATCCTATGTAATCAAGGCCATTCACACCAACTGATACATGTGCATGAATGTGTATCACAGCACAGTCCACAATAGCAAAAAGAAAATCAACCCAGATGCCCAACAACAGATGAAAGGATAGATAAACCATGGTAAAAATACTCAGTGGAACACTCTGAAATGATAAAGAACAACGATGATTTTAGAAAACGTCTGATAACCTGGTTTCAACTGGAGGACATTATGTTGAGGGAAAGCAGTCAGTGACAAAAGGACAAATATTGTATGAGACCCCTACGATAAGAACTTTAAAACAGACTCATGCATAGAAGAAAAGACTCTTTGATGGCTAAAAGTGTGAGGAGGGAGTGAGGGTGAGTGGGGAGGATTTAGACTAGATAGTTGATGGAAACTTGGTTGGTTGAAATCAGTGACAGCACACATTAGAAAGAAGACCAATATTAACCGGACTTCAACATAACATGATTACTCCTCCCATCTTTACCCAATATTACAAGGACAGAGTAGCCCAGGTGGGGGGACAGGAGCTATGCTGTCAGGGGAAAATGAGGCCAGTTGGCACAATAGAATTTTGCTAAGTGAGCTCTCTACACCCCACATTGGTGAATGGCATCTGGGGTCTTAAAAGCTGCCACGCTGCCATGTGAGGGTACAGCAAATGGTCCCAACTCAGCACAAACGGATGATCACCAAAATGACACGGGGGAAGAGAACCCAGAACCCAGAGAGACCCACATAAGTTTGTAACTACATCGACTTGTGACTGGAAGAACCGGATGGTGCCTGGCCGCCACCGGCGATAGCCATGATGGAACTAACAAAGCTGAATCAAACGGGCAGCACATGAATAAAACAGGGTGCACTCTGAGAGCTCCATTAAAAGATCACAACTGATGGGCCACAGGCCTCAGGTTTCCCCTGGTAACATGGCCCCTGGCCCTGATGCTGCCTCTGACCATAAATAATAGAGGAGGTCAACTCTTGGACAGGAATGGTTTGGACTTGGCAGGACAGAGTGACTATATCGTGTGTACACTTTATAGTTTTATGCATCTATGGGATATTGTCCTGCTGATCTCTTCCTGGAGGAAAGGGAGTGGGTGGAGAGGAGGGAATAGGAGATTGTTGGGAGGATAAGACACGTATGGAGTAGAGAGGAAGAGTGTGCTGTCACTGGGCAGGGAGAGTAGTGGAGCTGCATATAGGTGGGCATACAATTTATATGAGAATGTACATTTTCATTCATTCATAATTAAAAAAAAGAAAGAAAACACTGTGGAGCAGAGCTCTGCTCTGTAACACAGAGTTGCCATGAGTTAGGGGTCAGCCTAGTAACAACTAACAATGAGAAGATAATCTTTGCCTTTTTTTGTAGGTGTTGGTGTTGTTAGGTGCTGTCAAGTCATTTCTAACTCATACCAGCCCTGGGTGCTACAGAACGAAACACTATCCGGTCTTGTGCCACGTCCAGAATTGTTTTTATGCTTGAGCCAATTGTTGTGGATACTATGTCAATCTGTCTTGTTGAGGGTCTTCCTTTTTTTTGAGTCCCTTCCAGGGACTGATCTTTCCCAACAACATGTCAAAAGTATGTAAGAAGCAGCCTTGCCATCTTTGCTTCCAAGGAACACTCAGTTTGGACTTCTTCCAGAACAGATCTGTTAGTTCTTTTGGTGGCCTGTGGTATGTTCAACATTCTTTTCCAACGTCACAATTCAAAGGTATCAATTCTTCTGTTGTCTTGTTTGTTCATTGTCCAGCTTCTGCATGTTTATAATGCTATCAAAATTACCATGGCCTAGATCAGACTCACTTCAGTCTTCAAGGTGACAGCTTTACTTTTGAATATTTTAAAGAGATGCTTTATAGCATATTTTCCCAGTTCAGTGCATCATTTGATTTCCTTGACTGCTGCTTCCATAAGCACTGAATATGAAACTAAGCAAGAAGAAATGTTTCACAGCTCCAGTCCTTTCACCATTTATGATGATGATGTTGCTCACTGGTCCAGTTGTGAGGATTTTTGTTTTCTTGATGTTGAGTTCAATCCATGCTGAAGGCTGTGATCCTTGATGTTTCAAATCTTCTTCACTTCCAGCAAGTGAGGTCGCGTCTGTGTAATACAGGTTGTTAAAAAGTTGTCCTTCAATCTCAATGCCTTGTTCTTCTTCGTATAATCCAGCTTCTCAGGCTATGTGCTTGCCATACAGACTGAAAAGATATGGTGAAAGGATACAACCCTGGTTCACACCTTTCCTGACTTTAAATCCTGTAGGGTCCTCTTGTTCTGTTCACACAACTGCCTTTTGATCCATAGACAGATTCCTCATGAGCACAGCTAAGTGTTTTGGAATTTCCATTTTATGCAATGTTAGCCATAATTTGTTATGATCCACATAGTTGATGGTAACTTTACACGGTCACTGAAACACAGGTAAATGTGTTACAGTCGCTTTTGATTGATCTTGAACAAAATTTTACTTGCATGTGATATTAATGATATTGTTTGACAGTTTCTGCATTCAGTTGGCTCTCCTTTCTTTGGAATGGGCAGAAATATAGATCTCTTCTAGTCAGTTGGCCAGGTAGCTGTCCTCCAAATTTCTTGGTATAGATGAGTGAGCACTTCCAGCACTTTACTGTTTGTTGAAATATCTCGGTTGATATTACATCAATTCCTGTAGCCTTGTTTCTTGCCTGTACCTTCAGTGCAGCTTCAACTTCTTTCTTCAGTACCATTGGTTCCTGGTCGTATGCTGCATCTTCAAGTGGCTGAACACTGACCAGTTGTCTCTGATATAATGACTCTGTGTATTCTTTCCATCTTCTTTTGATGCTCCCTGAGTTGTTTAATAGTTTTCCTGTGCAATCCTTCAATAATGCAACTTGAGGCTTGAATTTTTTCTTCAGTTCTTTCAGCTGGAGAAATGCAGAGTGTGTTTTTCTCTTCTGATTTTCCATTTCCAGCTTTTTGCACATGTCATTATAACACATTATCTTCCTGAGCTCTCTTTGAAGTTTTCTCTGTGTATCTTTTACTTTACCACTTCTTCCTTTTGCTTTAGCTACTCGATATTGGAGAGCAATGTTTGGTCTCTTCTGACATCCAATTTGGTCTTTTCTTTCCTGTCTTTTTAATGACCTCTTGCTCCCTTCATGGATGACGTCTTTGATATCATACCACAGTTTATCTAGTCTTTGGTCATTAGTGGTCAACACACCAAATCTGTTCTTGATATGGTCTTTAAATTCAAGAGGGATATGCCCTAGGCCATACTTGGGCTGTTGTGGACTTGTACTACTTTTCTTCAATTTCAATTTGAATTTACATAAAAGCAACTGATGATCTCTGCCACAGTCACCATCTGGTCGTGTTTCGGCTGCTGCTATGGAGCTTTTCCATTGTCTTTTTCTGAAGATGTAGTGTGTTTTGTTCCTATGTATTCTTGCTGGTGAGGTTCATGAGTATGGTTGCTGTTTATGTTGGTTAAAAAAGGCATTTGCAATGTAGAAGTTGCTAGTCTTGCAAAATTCTGTCATGTGAACTCACATTATTTCTGTCACCAAGGTCATGTTTTCCAACTACTGATTGCTCTTCTTTGTTTTCAACTTTTGCATTCTGGTCACCAGTAATTATCAATGCATCCCAATTGCATACTCAATCAATTTCAGACTGCAGAAGCTGGTGGAAACTCTCAGTGAATTCATTTTTGGTTTTAGTGGTTGGTATGTAAATTTGAATAATAATCTTATCAACTGGCCTTTCTTATGGTTGTATGGAATTTATGCTACCAATGACAGCTCTATATTTCAGGACAGATCTTGAAATGTTCTTTTTAATGAACTATTCCTCTTCAAGTTTTCGTTCCCAGCATAGTAGACCATATGATTGTTGGATTCAAAATGGCCAATACTGGTCCATTGATGTTTATGCATTCCGTTTCATTTTTTATAATTTCCAGTTTTCCTAAATTCATACTTCTTACATTATTAATGGGTGTTTGAAAGTGTTCTCATTTTGAGTCATGCCACATAAGCAAATAAAGATCCTGAAGGCTTTCCTCCATCCACCACATTAAGGTTGGCTCTAGTTTGAGAAGACAGCCCTTCCCTTGCTGTCTTCTGAGTACCTTCCAACCTGCTGGGCTCATTTTTCAGCACTATATCTCACAATATTCTGATGCTATTTATAAGGTTTTCCCTGGCTAATTCTTTGCAGAAGTGGACTGCTGGATCTTGTTTCCTAGTCTGTCTTAGTCTGGAAGCTCAGCTGAAACTTGCCTACGGTGATTGACCCTGCTAGTAGCTAAACACCAGTGGCATAGCTTTCAGCATTACAGCAACAAGCAAGCCTCCATTGACAGATAAGTGTTGTTGGAAACAAAACTGTAAAGCATTTGTGATAAGAGGTGTCCACATTTATTCAGTTTCTTGCAGAACAAGAAATAGAATCTGTCTCCCTTAACAAAAATTTGTCATCTTTTTTATATACAATTCAAATGGGGATTTGTAGAGTAATAATTGCAGAACTTAATCTCAGCATCACTTAATTTCAGCTTCACAGCTGAAAATGTTTTGACATATGAGACACACCAGAACTGGTAAAGTTACAAAAATGGATGTTATCTGTAAGTCATCTAGTTTGCGATGTGGATAAAACATGGTGTGACTTGTTTTTGCTCATCACTATTTGTTGCTATGGACTGATGCAAGGATTAAAAACAATTAAAATGTGATTATTTGTCTGTACTGGGTTTGTATCTTTTTTTCTCCCAGAATTTATGAAAGTGACCCTGTTCTTTGTCTTTTCAGAGCAAATAATCTACATTGAACTTCAGTTATGTCTTACAGAAAATTTTTAATTTATAATGGAAATCTGCTTGGACTGTCATGGTATGGAAATGCCTGCAGTGATCATTCCGTATTGCAGAATTGACTGGCACATCTTATGACTGCATAGGCTATAATGTATAGACAATGTTAAGATCTCGTGAAAAAGGGACTCCTACTTAGTACTTGGAGTTTCTGGGTGGTGCAAATGTTTAATGCACTTGGCTGTTAACTGTCTGTTGAAGATTTGAGTCCACTCAGAAGCATCTTGGGAGAAAGGCACAGCATTCTGTTTCTGAAAAAATCACAACGATGACAAAGCCAGTGGAGAGCAGTTCTACTCTTGCTACCCATGAGTCACCATGAGTTGGAATCTACTCTACAGCCATTGTTTGTACTACTTGTTTGTTTTCAGACATGCTGTTTATGAAAAGCAATGCTTCATGCCTTGACACAATTGCCATTGCATGTGTAAATATTTCAGTTTTGTTGTCATCCTTGGTAGCTGAGTAATATGGCTTGTCCATTGACTGGAATTTCAGATCTATCTGCACCACCAGCTCCAGCTCACCTGTGGTATGCAAACTCTACCATCAATAGTGACTTTTGTCTGGGATATTCCAGAAGAACCAGGTATCCCTGTGCAACACTACAAGGTGTTTTGGAGCTAGACCATGAGCAGGAAGTCCCTTGTATTCACGAAAAAGTAGCAGAGAACTACTACAAACGGGCAACCTTGTGAACCACAAGGAAGAGCTGTGTTCTTGCTGGTAGGAATATTTGAACTCACAGAAAATGACCTGCTAGGTAGTTTTTGCTGAGCCCAAAGAGGGGATGGTTGAAAGTTTTCCATCCTTTTCACACTGAGTAAAGAAGTTCAGTGAATGGAGAGTGTGTCAACAATTTTGTCTTTTTACAATGAAATCCATTGAATTTAGGTCTCATTTTAAGAAACCACATGTCTCTACATGGCTTTCAAGTCTGGAACATCTGGAAGCAGATTTCTAGGCCTGTCTTCTGAGACACAACTAGGTGGATTTGAACCACAAGGCCTTAGGCTAGTAGTTGAGTGGTTAACAATTTGTGTTACTGAGGAGTTCCTATACCAAATACAAACCACTCAATGCCACTGAGTTGCTTTCAACTCTCAGAGACTCTACAGGGCAGAGTAGAATTGCCCCATAGGATTTCCAGGGCTATAGTCTTCATAGAAGCTGACTTCCATCCTCATCTTTCTCCCACAGAATGGCTGATGGCTTTAAATTGCTAGTCTTTCAGTTAGCAATCAATTTCTTATCCACTACACCACCTAGGGCTCCTTTAAGACTCCTGCTCACGTCAAAATAGTAGTAATGACTCTAGCAATCAGCAGAAACAATTTAAACCACCACCATCTTGCCTGTCTACAACTGACAGTATTTTCATACAAAATAACTGTACAGTTGACAATTTTTGGCTGCTGTTCATAAGGTTTTCTCTGGCTAATGCCTTTCAGAAGTAGGCTTCCAAGTCCTTCTTCCTTGTCTGTCTTAGTCTGGAAACTCAACTGAAACTGGTCTACCATGGTTAACCCTGCTAGTAGCTAAATACCAGTGGCATAGCTTCCCACATCACAGCAACAAGCAAACCTCCATTGACAGACAAGTCAGGGCTGCTCACACTGTCTTTACTTTCCTTACCTCTTGGTGTTACACTGCTTACATAATGCTATCACCCTGCTTACCTAATGCTATTACTGTCTTCATCTGATGGCGTTATTTCCCTTGCCTGATGCTATTACCCTTCTTACCTAATGATGTTATCCTTCTTACTTGATGCTATTACCCTTCTTGCCTGATGCTGTTATCCTCCTTACCTTATGGTTGAAAGACCATCTTAGGAACAGATTTGATGTGTTGATCCCTAATGACTGAAGACCAGACAAACTGTGGAATGATATCAAAGGCATCATCCATGAAGACAGCAAGAGGTCATTAAAACGACAGGAAAGGAAAAAAAAAAAGACCAACGTGGATGTCAGAAGAGACTCTGAAACTTGCTGTTGAACACTTAGCAGCTAAAGCAAAAGGAACAAATGGTGAAGCAAAAGACCACAACAGAAGATTTCAAAGGACAGGTTGAAAAGACAAAATAAAGTATTATAATGACATGTGCAAAGAGCTGGAAATCGAAAACCACAAGTGAAGAACAAATTCTGTGTTTCTCTGGCTGAAAGAACTGAAGAAAAAATTCAAGCGTCAAGTTTCAGTACTGAAGGATTCTGCAGGGAAACTATTAAACAAGTCAAGGAGTGTCAAAAGAAGACGGAAGGAACACACAGAGTCATTATACCACAAAGAACTAGTTGGCATTTAGCCATTTGAAGAGGTAGCATATAATCAGGAACCAATGGTACTGAAGGAAGAAGTCAAAGCTGCATTGAAGGCACAGACAAAAACAAGGCTCCAGGAATTGATGAAATATCATTTGAGATATTTCAACAAACAGATGCAGGCTGGAACTGCTCACTTGTCTATGCTAAGAAATTTAGAGGACAAGTACCTGGCCAACAGACTGGAAGAGATCCAGATTTCTGCCCATTCCAAAAGAAGCGATCCAACTGAATGTGGAAATTGTCAAACAATATTATTAATATCATATGCAAGTAAAATTTTGCTCAAGATCATTCAAAAGTGACTACAACAGTCAATTGACAAGGAACTGCCAGAAATCCAAGCTGGATCCAGAAGAGGATGTGGATCCAGGGATATCATTGCTTATGTCAGATTGATCTTGGCTGAAAGCCAAGGATACTAAAAAGATGTTTAATTGTGTTTCACTGACTATGTGAAAGCATTCAACTGTGTGGATCATACTAAATTATGGCTACGGTTGCAGATCACGGGAATTCCAGAATATCTAATTGTACTCTTAAGGAATCTGCCTATGGATCAAGAGTTAGTCATGTGAATAGAAGAAGGTGACACTGCATGGTTTAAAGAAGGGAAAGGTGTGTGTCAGGGTGATATCCTTTCATCACACCTTTTCAATCTGTATACTGAGCAAATAATCAAAGAAGCTGGATTATACAAAGAAGAACGAGGCATCAGAATTGGAGGACTACTCGTTAACAATGGGCATTATGCAGACGATACTACCTAACTTGCTTGAAGTGAAGATTTGAAACACTTACTACTGATGAAGATCAAAGACCACAGTCTTCAGTATGGATTGCACCTCAGCATCAGGAAAAGAATAATCCTCACAACTGGACCAGTAGACAACAGTGTCATAAATGAAGAAAATATTGAAGTTGTCAAGCATTTCATTTTACTTGGGTCCGTAATCAATGTCCAGAAGCAGCAGTTAAGAAATCAAAAGAGGCATTGCACTGGGAAAATCTGCTGCAAAGACCTCTTTAAAGTCCTCAAAATTGAAGATGTCACCTTTAAGACTAATGTGTACCTGAAGCGAGCCATAATATTTTCAGTCACATAATATTTTCAGTGAAAGCTGGATCATGAACAAAGGAGATAGAAGAAGAATTGGTATCTTTGAATCAGAACAGGACCACCATGGACCACCAAAAGAACCAACAGATCTGTTCTGGAGAAAGTCCAACCAGAGTGCTCCTTGGAAGCCAAGATGGCAACTGTGTCTTACACACTTTAGACATGTTGTCAGGAAAGATCAGTCCCTGAAGAAGGATGTCATGCTTTGTAGAGTAGAGGGTGAGTGAAAAAGAGGAAGACTTTTGACAAGATGGATTTACACAGTGGCTGCAACAACGGGCTTAAGCATAAAAACTATTTTGGACATGGTGCAAGACCAGTCAGTGTTTCATTCTGTTGTTCATAGGGTCCTTGTGAGTCTGTACTGACTTGATGGCACCTAACAACAATCACGACAATTTGGCAGGTTTAATGTATTGCAAGAATATTCTCTCACTCTAAGACACTCTCCCCTTTTTTACTTTCTAAATGGTCTTGAATTTTAGAAATGATCCATTCATCATTTTGTTTCCTGCACGCAGTGTCTTGTATAAGACAGTTACTCTCCTTTGTTGTCTTCTAGAAGCTGTGAGTTAGAACTGACTCGACAGCGCCTAACAACAACAACAGAAGCAATATCATTTTTTCTGTCTGTCTTTGACTGGAAACCTTTGTGGCATAGTAGTTGTTAATGAAAGTTATGGCTGTTAATCAAAATGTTAACAGTTTGAATCACCAGGTACTCTTAGAAACTCTATGAGGAAGTTCTAGTCTGTCTTTAGTTGTGAGTTGGAATTCATTTGCTGGCAGTGGGTCTGGGATTTTTCTTGGTTGGCTTTGATTTTCATTTAGAGTTCACTTTTGGGTGTGTGTCAATGTAGGGTCAGCTTTAAAAAAAAATTTATCAAGGTAGAGTGAATTCATTCCATTCTACCT
The DNA here is from genome assembly GCA_028571685.1 of Heterohyrax brucei. Classification (NCBI taxonomy): domain Eukaryota; kingdom Metazoa; phylum Chordata; class Mammalia; order Hyracoidea; family Procaviidae; genus Heterohyrax; species Heterohyrax brucei. Next base: position 13,003,912 of record CM053167.1, on the reverse strand, counting down.
GTCTGCTCATGGCAGACACATTGTGAAACTATAGTGGCCACATTTATCACTTTTTTTGGTTAGCCTTGATAAATAGTCATGAAAATTTACACAATTCTACAATGCATAAAAATTACTAAGGCTAATTATCAAAATAGATGTTCTGTTCACCAAACATTCTATGTGTTACATGAAATTTACAGTGTACATAATCATCCCACTGAGAAAACTGATGTTTAAAATAAGTTTGAGGCAACTGCATCTATTGCCAACTAGACAATACCTGCGTATCAGCTAACCACATATTCCATTGTAAACGTCAAAACTGTGTGTTAGAAAGTATGCAAGAATTCATTCCAAACATTGTCCCGCCAAGCACATTAGTTGATCACAATTTTATATCTGAACTTGAAGCTTTACCCTTACAAAATAGTTTCAATTCAAGAACTGAAGTCCAATGGCCACAGATTGCATTGTACATTTGCTTACTGGGCTCTGGAGCAGTTGTAATTTGATCTTGCTTTTGGCCAAAAAATTATTGTCAGCAATGAGGCCCATTATGGGATGAATGGCTTATGTTATGGACTGAATTCTGTTCCCCAAAAATGTGTATAGCCATGCAGCTGGGCCTTGATTCCCAATATCTTGTGACTGTCCTCCATTTTGTGATTTTCCTAAACTGTATGTTAAAGGATTAGGGTGGGACTGTAAACCCCTTCATAGGATCACCTCCCTGCTCCACTGTAATGGGAGTTTCCCTAGAGTATGGTTTACCCTACCCTTAATCCTTTTATCCTGCAAGAGACAAAAGAAAAAGGAAGCAAGGTGAAAACTGGGAACCTCACACCATCAAGCAAGCAGCACCGGGAGAAAAGTGCGTCCTTCAGACCTGAGGTTCCTGGTCCAAGATGCTTCCTGAACAAAGACTGATGAATATCAGACTTTCCTCCAGAGCTAACAAGGGGAGAGCCTTCCCCTGGAGCGGACACCCTGAGTATGGACTTGTACCTTACCAGACTGTATAAGAATGAACGGCCCTTTGTTAAAGCCATCCACTCTGTGGTATTTCTGTTAGAGCAGCCCTAGCTGACTAAAACAGCTTGGTTAATCAAAACCGTTGAGTTTGGAGCAATGAGAATCCAACAGAAATTCAGAAAAACCCACTTCATCCTCTCAAAGTTACTATTTGATGTGGATTTTGGTCCAGTGGAATCACTGGCCTTTGTTTTCTCCAAGACGAACATGGAGAGGTTGTGACTGTAAATGTTGAAAGATATTGGGCTATGATAATTAATTATTTTGGGCCCCATTTGGAAGTTGTCATAGTAGCCATTCATCTGAAATTCGTTTCCACATGTAATGCCATTAACTGTAATTTGGAATAAGAAAACAATTAAAATTGTATTATTTATGTAACTTGGTTTATTCAGGTTCAAAGATAGAACACTGTTATTGAAAAACCACCTAGGTGTGTATATATTTACGAGAGAGACAAAAATTCATCTTCTTTAGTATTATTTGGCTTTTTTCCTGCCTTTATGCACAGATCACACTGTTTTAACTACAGCAACTTCGTAAATACTCTGGATGTTAGGTGACTGAAATACTGCAAATTTTATCTTCTTGAGAATTGTCTGGATTCTTCTTGACTCTTTGCGTATTTGTATAAATATTTGATTTATATTAATATTTGATTTATATTAATATTTGATTTATATTAATATTTGATTGAACCCATAGATTTCCACCAGAGTCTGCTGCACTGTTTCTTGAATTGCAGTTAATCTATATGTCAATGATTGGAGAATTCACATCTAAAAATACCAAGGCTTCTGAACCACAAACACGATATTTTTTCTTTGCTTTATATTATAAAGAGTATTTAACATCTTTACTATGATTATTCCAAGATATTTGTGTTTATCTCATTTCTGTTGTATGTGGCATAGTGTTTCTGAGTTTCATTTCTTGTTGGGTGCCATTCAATCAATTCTGACTTCTAGTGACCCCATGTGACAGAGTACAACTACTGCACAGAGTTTTCTTGGCTGTAATGTTTACCAAAGCAGATCCCCAGGTCTCCTGCAGAACTGCTAGAGTGGGTCAAACTTGTGGTTAGTAGCTAAGTGTTTATTTAACCATTATACCACCAGAGTTCTCTGCTTGTACATACTTACTGTGTTTTCACATTGACTGTAAATCCAAGAGTACTGCTGTACAGTGAACTGGCAAAACTTAGAATTTGTAAGGCAGAGATCTGTCAGACAAGGAAAACAAATATTTACTACCAATACAGAATGATAGAAAAGTTATAAGATGGCAGCGCATCAGAGGCGGAAAGTTTGTGAGGCCTGGAAAAGCAAAGCAATCTCATCAAGTTCCAGCTCTCACAGGTTTTGCTGTAATTATCAAGGTAATCTCAGTTTTTATGTGATGATTCTTTTGCTCCTATAAAATCAACCACATAATCTATGAATAGTGGCAGGTTATATTTTCCTCCTCAGACTTTTAGCATTTTATTTCTTTCCCATGCCCATCAGATTTTCGGAGTTCTGTTGATTAAAGTTGGTGATGATAGCACATATGATGTCTATAGTATGGTGTCTGAAATTTTTTGTATGATAAAAATCTCTGCCATATTTATTTGCAACATTTCAGTATTAATGAGTACTGAATTTTTATGAAATATTCTTTCTACCTCTAGACGGCCAATGCATTTTTGTTCTTTATTCTACAAAGGTGATAAATTAAAAGGAAAATAATACATGACCCTCTAGACTTGTTCCAAAGATTAAATAAGATATGTCCAGCATACTTAGGACGTTGTGTAGCCCAAAGCAAACAAAAATTGCTACTATTGAGTGGATGCCAACCCATGGAGACCCTGCATGTACTGTGCTTCATAGATTTTAAAGGTGATTATTTTGAAAATAGACTGTCAGTCCTTTCTTTCAAGGCACTTTTGAGTGGATCAGAACTCTCAACTTCTTGGTTAGCTTCTGAAAGTACAACTGTTTGCACCACCCATGGATTCCTGTGAATGTAAAGATTGTTATGGGTTTTCTTGTAGATAGAGTTGTAAAGAGTTCCTACAAGCAAGAGAGGACATAGAATGTCAGGAATGGGAAAGGTGTCTGTTGGGCTGAGCTGTGTAAAGCTTCATGCTGCTTTGGGATCACCTCTTCCCATGTCTTCTTTGCAGACAACAAAGGACAACACTTTGAAAATGTTTGTAGTGTTTACGCAGCCATATGAAAGCTGTTAGATAAGTCTTGAATCTGGTAATTGAAAAGGTACTGATCTCCTTTATGTTTAAGTGATCCAAAGTTAGAAAGAAATACAGAGTATCACTGGTTTTGTGAATTAGAAACAATAAGCTATAGTATTTTACAAATATCTATTAGTAACTATCAGAGTACCTAGCACTATCTCTTGGTGCAGACAGTTAATGCCCTTGACTGCTCACTGCAAGATTGGAGATTCCAGTCTACCTAGACATACCTTGAAAGAAAGACTTACTGATTCACTTCTGAAAAATCTGTCACTAAAAACACTGTGGAGCCCAGTTGTACCTTGATACACGTGGGATAGCCATGACTTAATGTCCACTTGACAGCAGCTGTTTTTATTTGGCAGAAGGGGTAAATATAATCCGATTTCCTTTATAATCATAAAATTGTGCTCCTGTCCAAAGAAAAATCAGTTCTAGCGGCAAGCAGTTGACCTTGATTTTGTATGTAAAATTGACAACCCCCCAATTCATGCTAAATGGCTTAGTTCCCAGGCTACCAAGTTGCATAGCTGGAGAGATGAGCTAACCTGGCAGAGGTGACCTAGTACTTGTTGATGGTCAACCATGGCTTGTTTTACTATCCAGATAACTGATGATAAGCTAGTGGCTAAACTGTTGACACTGTACCAATTTCCGGCCTCTGACACACTGTAACCGCTGAGAACACCTCCTCATCTGGACTACCCTCAAACTAGCATTTACTAAGTCTGTCCTCACTGACTTGAGAATATTCTTTGACTTCAACTCTTGACTTCAAAAATCTTGCTGATGGGAAATGTGTTTCTAGATGTTACTGTCATGTGCGGTGGAGGTCGACTTTGTCACTGAAGCCCACAGACAAAACCACTGTGAATACCGTGTTACTACTGACCCCAAAGTCACTATAAACCTTATTGATATGCTAGGTCTTTCTTCTGCTTTTTTTCCCCCTTCCTTTCCAGACCCTTGCTCTTTCAACTTGTGTTCCATTTCTAAATGTTCATGGAGAAATTAGTTTCCTTTATCCTTCTACCCTCCTTGATTTGGCCATAAACATTTCTTGAAAGTGGATCTTAGCATTTCACATGATCTGTATGCATTTCCTCTAAGAACATGTGAAAACACATACATCTTGGCCTTGGACTGTGGCTTCAGCTCCCTGAGGGCTCATATGGTTGACAGCTCAGTGTTTTCTGGTTGACGGCTTGTATTTCACCCCCTCTAGCTTTATAGACTTGGTGGCACAGTGGTTAACAGCTCAGCTGCAAACTAAAAAGGTCAGCAGTTCACTTCTACCGGCTTCTTCTTGGAAGCTCCGTGGAGCAGTTCTTCTCTGTTTTATTTAGTCTCTATGAGTCAGACTGACTCAGTGGAAGTAGTTCTGGTGGACCACCCTTTAAAGCTCCCTGAAGTCAACTGTTCTATTTGTTTCACAAAGCCTCTCCCCAAAAGTTTGAGATGAGAAAGGAGTGTCGTGTAACAACATCTAGATAGACTAGTATGACTCTAACAAGCACCCTTTTCCAAAACACTGTTGCTGTTGTTAGGTACCCCTGGACTAGTTCCAACTTACTGTATAACAGAACAGAACACTGCCAAATACTGTGTCATTTTCACCATCGTTGCTATTTTTGAGCTCTCTGCTGCAGCCCCAGTGCCAGCCCTTCTTGTTGAAGATGTTCTTCTGTTTTGTTGACCCTCTGCTTTACCAAGCATAAGGTCCTTTGACAATTTGTCACTCCTGATGGCTTGCCAAAAGTATCTGAGTCTTGCCATCTTCACTTCCAAGAAACATTCTGGCTGTGTATCTTTCAGGACATACTTGTTTGTTCTTTTGGCAGTTCTTAGTATACTTAGCATTCTTCCGTCATTCAGAAGCATCAGTTCTTCTCTGGTCTTCCTTTTTTAATAGTGCATAAAAAACAGAATTTAACAAATTTCTCTTGTCTTTGAAAGCTGGTGGCAGAACTAACTTTTTTTTAAAAAATCAAGTAAAGAAAAATGCAGATATAGAAGATGAAAATGAAAAGTTCAGGTTTTGTTGTGATTTAGAAAGATGATAAACATCACAAATGTTTATAATGGATTCTAGAAGAATTTCCTGATTTGTGCAAAAATTATGTGTTCAACTTCTGTTTAGAAATGAAAACTTTTAAAACTTAAAATTAACTTCTTGTGGTTGTTGTTAACTGCCGTTAAATTGGTTCTGACTCACAATAACACTATGCATAACAGAACAAAACATTGCCCGGTCTTCTGTCATGTGTACAATCATTTTTATGCTTAAGCTCATTGTTGCTACCACTGTGTAAATTCGTCTTGTTGAGGGTCTTCCTCTTTTTCACTGACCCTCCACTCTACCAAGCGTGATGCCCTTCTCCAGGGACTGATGCTTCCTGACAACATGTCCAAAGCATGTAAGATGCCATTTGCCATCTTTGCTTCCAAGGAGCAGTCAGCTCAGACTTCTTCCAGAATAGATCACTTTGTTCTTTTTGTAGTTCATGGTACATTCAATGTACTTCTCCAGTACCACCATTCAAAGGTATGAGTTCTGCTTCTGGCTTCTTTGTTTATTGTACACTTTCATGTGTATATGATACGACTGAAAATACCATGGCTTGGGCCAGGCACACTTAAGTTTTCAAGGTGAGATCTTTATTTTTAAATACATTAAAGAGGTCCTTTGCAGCAGATTTTCCCAGTGCAATGCCTCTTTTGATTTCTTGGCTGCTGCTTTCATGGGCATTGATTGTGGACCCAAGTAAGATGAAATGCTTGACAACCTCAGTTTTTCTTCATTTATGACACTGTTGCTTACTAGTCCAATTGTGAGGATTATTGTTTTCTTGATGTTGATGTGCAATCCATACTGAAGGCTGTGGACCTTAATCTTCATGAGTAAGGGTTTCAAATCTTCACTTCCGGTGAGTAAGGTGGTGTTGTCTGCATAAAGTAGATTGTTTATGAGTTGTCTTCTAATCCTATTGTTTTATTCTTACTCATATAATGCAGCTTCTGAGATTATTTGTTTGGCATAGATTGAAATGGTGTGGTGAAGGATACAACCCTGACACACACTTTTCCTGACATTAAACCATGCAATGTCCCCTTGTTCTGTTTGCATGACTGCCTCTTGATCCACATACAGATTCCTTAAGAGCACTATTAAGTGTTCTGGAATAGCCATTTAATGCAATGTTAGCCATCATTTGTTACCATCTACACAACTGAATCCCTTTGCATAGTCAATGAAACATAGATAAACTTCTTTCTGCTATTCTCTGCTTTCAGCTGAGATCCATCTGGCATCAGCAATGACCTCCCTGTTTTTACATCTTCTTCTGAATCCTGCTTGAATCTCTGGTAGTTCCTTTTCAATAGGCTGTTGCAGTCACTTTTGAATGATCTTTACCTGATTTTTACCTGTGTGTATATTAATGCCATTGTTTGGTAATTTCTACCTTCAGCTGGATCACCTTTTTTTGGAATGGGCATAAATATAGATCTCTTCCAGTCAATTAGTCAGGTAGCTGTCCTCCAGATTTCTTGGCATAGATGAGAGAGCATTTCCAGTGCTGCATCTGTTTGTTGAAATATCTCATTTGATATTCCATCACCTCCTGGAGCCTTGATTTTTGGCCAATGCCTTCATCGCAGCTTCAGCTTCTTCCCTCAGTACCATTGGTTCCTGATCATATGCTGCCTCTTCAAATGGCTGAATATCAATCAGTTTCTTTTGGTATAATGACTGTATTCCTTCCATCTTCTTCTGATGCTCCTGAGTTGTTTAGTATTTTCCATGCAAAATCCTTCACTATTCGATACGAACTAACCAACTAATCCGTTTTCATTTGTTTATTAACTGCTTTTATAAAAACATTTATTGCCTTCATTATGCCAGGTGCTGTATGAGTTAACACTGATACAACAATAAATAAAATATATTTTTTGCCTTCAATGAATTGGCAGTCAGATGCTAGGAAAATGGATGGTTATCACTGAATGAATTGTGTTCTTCACAGACAGGTAACTAATGAAAGAATCGTATCTGAAAGGAGAGAATCTGTGCCTTTGTAGAGAAGCTTTCACAACAGAGGTAAAATATGGGGTGAATTTTAAAGGCTAGGTCATGCACCTGGCCAAGAAAACTGAACATTTTCTGGAATAGGAAATGAGATTGGACAAAGATGGGAGAGCAGTTGGGAAGATTGAAATTCGGTGTGGTTGGGGAGGAGACCAAGTTAGGCTCATGAGAAAGATGGATGCCAGAAGGTAAACTTCAGATTCTAAGCCAAGGGGCTTAGATTCTGTTTTCAGTGGCAGGAGAGTTAGGTGTAGCAATGGAGAACATTCTGGGTAGGCCTTGAAAATACTAACAAGAGTAGGTGTCTTTGTCAACTAAGTCTGCTGTAACAGAAATACTACAAGTGGCTGGCTCTAACAAAGAGAAACTTACTCTCTTACAGACTGGGAAGCTGGAGTCTGAATCTAGGGTATCAGCTCTCGGGGAAGGCTTTGTTTTTCTGTCAGTTCTAGGGTAAGATTCTCATTATTATCTTCCTCTAGTCTATGAGCTTCTTAGCACAGGGACACCCAATCCAATGGATAGACTCTGATGTAGGCTCTTGTTTCTTGCTAGTAGAAGTATCTAGGTGCTTTTTATTCTCTTATTTTATTGCTTTTAAGATAAAAGATGATACAAGCCACACATTAGAGAAACCCTTCTTACATTGCATCAGAGCTGTAGCATGGTGGTATATTGGTTACTGACTTAAAGATCAGCAGTTCAGGTCCACCAGGTGCTCCTAAGGGGTAAACTCCAGGGGGTAGGTCTTCTCTGTCCTATAGGGTTGCTGTGAATAGGAGTTGATGTCAGTGGATTTGGTTTTTTGGTGATGTGAGTAAGGGTGTTTCATTCCACTCTCTCTTTAATATAACCTAATCTTGCTGTCTTAACAACAGGCAGAGTTTAGGATTCACAACACATAAGACAATTAGGTTAGATTAGGATAACCACACAATAGTAGGAATCATGCTCTAACCAAGCTGAGCTGTACTGTTGGTGAACACTATTCAACCCATGAGAGGAGGTATTTGACAAGAAGGCATGGGCAGTCACTATGAAAAATGAAGTTTGGTTAGGAAGTTATTTCAGTAGTCCAGACAAGATCACAGCACTACGTGAGTCAGTAAGATAGGAAAGCATGAGGGGTTATTTAAGTGGTATAACAAACATGCCTGTAGAATTGACGGTCTTAACTGGGAGTCCCTTGAGAGCAAAAGGAGGTGTTCCCCCCACAGCAGACCTCACTTGTTCCTATCCTAGGCAAACCAGCCCTTGTGATCTCTAGATTAACTACGCTAAAGGGGTTGAGGAGAGGGCAGTCAAGGTTGAGGCTTTTGAGTTGACTTGGACTCATTTCAACCCTTTGTGTGTCAGAATAGAGCTGTGTTCCACAGAGCTTAGAGTGGCTGATGTTTTGGAAGTAGATTGTCAGAGATTTCTTTAGAGGTGCCTCCCAGTGGACTTGAACCTCCAGCCTTTTGGTTAGCAGCTAAGCATGCTAACTATTTGCTCTACAAGGGACTTCATTTGAGGTGACTGCGTGACTAGAATTTTGACTGATATTTTGTGAGAAATGCAATTAAATTGTTTCCTGGGTAGGATGGAGAACTTGATTTAGGTTCGTTGAATTTGGGAGAACTGTGTGATATCTCAAAAAAGTCTGGTAGGTAGTCAGAAATATCGGACTAGAAGTTTGGAAATAGGTTTGTGGTAGAAAATCATGGGTTTTAAGGGAGCCAGCCCTTGTGGCAGAGTGGTTGAAGCTTTCAGCTTCTGACTGAAAGGTTGGCAGTTCCCACGAGCTGCTTACTGGAGAAAGGTATGGCAGGCTGCTCCCTATAAGGGTAACAGCCTTGGAAACCCTGTGAGGCAGTTCTATTCTGTCTCATAGGGTCACTGTGAGACAAGATCAACTTGATATCACTGGGTTTTAGGATGCCAAACACATTACTTTCAGCATTAGGTGATTTCTAGTGGTTCACACAATCACTTACTATTTGGGCCCCAGTAGTGTCCCCTTATCTGCAGTTTTATTTTCTGCAGTTTTGGTTACCCATGATCAGTGATGGTTCAGGAAATGTTTAATGAGCACTTAGTATGATGAAATCTCAGACTCTACTCTGTCAGTGACATAACTTTTATTATACTATGTTGCAATAATTGTTTTGTCTTATTATAATTCATTGCTGTTAATCTTTAACTGTGTCTGATTTATAATTAAGGTTTGTCATAGGTGTGTATGTATAGGCTAAATCATAGTAATACAGAATTTCATACCCCACTCAGTTTTAGATGTTAACAGGAGGTCATGGAATGAGTCTGTCTTGGATAAAGGAGGCCTCTTGTATTGAGAACAATTCATGCTCCAATTAGCATTTTACCTTTTTTTCTTTATCTTTTTTTAAAATTGTAAGAATGTGAGTATACAGTCCAAATTAAATTTGCATGCTTGCATATCTATAGCTTCTTTTACTCTCCTTGTGCATTGACAGCACACGCTTCCTTTCTGTTCTATACATGTCATATCCTGTTAACAGTCTCCCATCTCTCCACCTTCTCCTCCCCCTTTTAGGAAGAGACCAGTGAGACAAAATCCTATAGATGCAGAGAATCATAAAACACACAAACCGTGTGGTCACATTGTGTCCCTGAGTCCAATCCATTCTTGTTCGAAGAGTTGACATCAGTAATGATCTATGACCAGGGGCAGCAGTAGATCTAGGGCCCATGCTCACAGTGGAACTCCCTGGCCTTCAGACCATCAGTTGTGATCTTTTAGTGGAGTTCTTGAGGTGCATCCTTCATTTTCTTGTGCTTCCACTGGGACTCGGCATTGTGTGCCCCATCACGGCTGTTATTGGTGATGTCTGTGCACGATCTGGCTCTTCTGGTCACATGTTGATATAGTCACCCATTCACATGTGTCCTTTTGTCTTCTGGGCTCTTTTCCCCTGATGTCTTTGTTGTCCTTGGTGATCATCTGTTCCAGCTGAATTGGGACCATTTGGTGTACCTCAGATGGCAACCTGCTAGCCTTGAAGACCCCAGATGCCACTCACGAGTATGGAGTGAAGAAGACTCTCTTAGCAATAGGCCAGTTATGCCAATTGGCCTTGATGTCCCCTGAGAGTATGGTCCCTGGATGCCTGCCCCTGCTCCTCTATCCTTCCAATACTGGATTAAGATTAGAAGAGTTTTCAGTTTATGCTGCAGTCCAGTTAAGTTGATCTTCTTTCTAATGTGTTCTAATGTGTGTCACTGCTTTCACCCAACAAAATTTCTGTCAGCTATCTAATCTATAATCAGCCCTTTCCCTCCCACCCGCCCCTCCCTTGTAGCCAACAGAGAGTCTTTTCTTCTGCACCTGAGTCTGTCTTTAGATCCTTATAGTATCATTTTTAAGTTCTTATACAGTATTTGTCCTTATGCCACTAACTGATTTCACTCAACATAATGTCTTCCAGTTGAAACCAGGTAATGAGATACTTCATAACATCATCATTGTTGTTTACCATTGCATAGTGTTCCATTGAGTATACGTATCATAGTTGCTTTAGCCATTCGTTATTGGTTATTTGGCTGATTTCATCTTTTTGCTTTTGTGAATTGTGCTATAATAAATATTTGTTTGCATGTACCTGTTCATGTGTCTACCTTTGATTCTGTGGGATACATGCCAAGCAATTGCATTACCAGGTCAAACGGTACATCTATTTCCACCTTTTTAAGGAAGTGTCAGATTTCTTTCCAGAGAGGTTGTTTTATTTTGCAATCCCACCAAGAGTGTAGCAGAGTTTTGCTTTCTCCACAGCCTCCCCAGCATTTGTTGTTTTGTGTTTTGGATCATGGCCAACTTGCTGGGGTGAAATGGTATTTTATGGTAGTTTTGATTTGAATTTCTTTAATAGCTGGTGATTGTAGGCATTTCTTCATGTGTCTTTTGGATGCCTGGGTGTCCTCATTCGTGAAGTGTCTGTCCACCTCCTTTGCCGAACACTTAATTGGGTTATTTACCTCTCTTTCGTTGGTGTTTTGTAGTACCTTGCAGATTATGGAAATCAAATGTCAGTCTGACATATAGTTGCCAAATATTCTTTCCTGTTCTGTAGAAGGTCTTTTATTGTTTTGATAAAGTTTTTGGATGAGCAAAAGTGCTTGATTCTTAGATGTTCCAATTTATCTATTTTCTCTTCTGTTGATTGCACTTTGTTTGTTAGATTTTAGAGTCTGTCTATGCTATATATTAAAGCTTTCATTATTGATCCTTTTTTTTGCATGATCTTTATCATTTTAGGTTTGAATTTTAGGTTTTTTATGCATTTTGATTTGGTTTTCATGCAGGGTGTGAGTATGGGTCTTGTTTAATATTTTACAGGTAGATACTCTATTTTCCCAGCACCATTTGTTAGAGAGACTGTTTTTATCCAGTTTCATAGGAGGATGGTGGTATCTCTAGGGTCTCAACCCTAGTCCAATAGTCTGTGTGTCTGTTTTTGTACCAGTACAAGGCTGTTTTAACTACTATGGCAGTATAATAGGTTTTAAATTTGGGTAGTGAGAAGCCTCCCACTGTTTTCTTTTTCTTCAGTAGTGCTTTGCTTATCTGAGGTTTCTTCCCTTGCCAAACAAAGTTGGTGTCATGGGTTAAATTGTGACACCCCCCCCACCACCACCAAATATGTGTAGCTGTGTGGCTGGGCCATGATTCTGGATATTCTGATTGTCTTCCATTTTGTCACTTTTATATGCTGTATGTTAAAGCACTTCAGTGGGACTGTAAATCCCTTCATAGGATTACCTCCCTGCTCCACTGTAAAGGAAGTTTCCCCACTGTATGGCTTGCCCTACCCTTAATTCTTTCATCCTACAAGAGATAAAAGGAAAGGGGAACAAGCAGAGAATTAGGAGGAACGTGTTCTTCAGACCTGAACTTCCTGTGCCAGGATGATCCCTGAACAAAGACTGATGCAATATCAGACTTCCCTCTAGAGCTGACCAGGAGGAAAGCCTTCCCCTGGAGCAGACATACTGAATTTTGGACTTGTCACCTACTGGGCTGTGTAAGAATAAACTTTTAATTGTTAAAGCTATCCAATCTGTGGTATTTCTGTTAGAGCAGCCCTAGTTGAATAAAACAGTGATTTGTTTCTCCATCTCATTAAAAAAAAGTCACTGGAATTTGTATTGGGATTGAATTGTATATGCAGATCGCTTTGAGTAAAACAGACATTTTTCACAATGTTAAGTCTTTCTATCCATGAACAGAATAAATTTCTCCATTTATGTAATTCTCTCTTAGTTTCTTGCTGTAAGGTCTTGTAGTTCTCTTTACATAGGTCTCTTATTTCTCCAGTTAAATTTATTCCTTGATATTTTATTTTCTTGGGGTCTACAAGTAAGTGAAACTGATTTGGTGATTTCCTCTTTAATGATCTCTTTGTTTGTATAAAGGAATCCAGCTGATTTACTTATGTTTATCTTACATCCTGATACTTTGCTGAACTCTTCTATTAATTCAAGTAATTTACTTACAGATTCTTCAGGATTTTCTGCACATACAATCGTATCATCCGCAAATTGGGATATTTTTACTTACTCTTGGCTGGTGCAGATGGCCTTTATTTCTTTGTCTTGTGTAATTACTCTAGCCAGAACTTCTAGTACAATGTTGGACAGGAGTGGTGACAGTGGGCATCCTTGTCAAGTTCCTATTCTTAAGGGAATTCTTTCAGTCTCTCCCCATTCAAGCTGATGGAGGTGGTGGGCTTTGCATAGATGCCCCTTATTGCGTTAAGCAGTTTGACTTCTATTCCTATTTTTGTGAGAGTTTTTAGCATGAATAGTTGTTGGACTTTGTTAAATGACTTTTTTGCAGCAATTGACAAAATCAGGTGATTCTTATCTTTTGTATTATTGATATGGTTGATCACATTAATTGTTTTTTTCTGATGTTGAGCCAGGCTTTCATCCATGATATGAATCCAGTTTGGTCATGATGAACAATTTTTTTGATGTGTTGTTGAATTCTATTGGTCAGAATTTTGTTCAAGATTTCTGCATCAATGCTTGTGAGTGATATTGGTCTGTAATTCTCCTGTTTTTGTGTGGGATCTTTCCCTGGCTTTGGTATCAGTGTTGTGCTGGCTTCATAGAATGAATTTGGGAATAGTCCATCATTTTCTATGCTGTGACATAGTCTCAGTAGTATTGGAATTAACATTTCTCTAAAGGCTTGGTTTCATTCTGCAGTGAAGCCATCTGGGCCTTGGCTTCTTTTAGTGTGTAGGTTTTGGGTGGCTTTTCCTATCTTTTCCTTTGTGATGGGTTTATAAAGTTGTTCTGCTTCTCCTAGTGATAATTTTAGTAGGTGATATGAATCTAGGAATTCATCCATTTCCTCTAGATTTTCAAACTCATTAGAGTACAGTCTTTCACAGTATTCTGTTATGATACTTTCGATTTCTGTTGGATATATTGTGACATCTCCTGTCTATTTCTTATATGGGTTATTTGTTTCCTTTCCTGTTTTTCTTTTTTAAGTTTGGCTGATGGTTTGTCAATTTTGTTGATCATTTCAAAAAAAGAGCCTTTGGTTTTGTAAGTTCTTTCTATTGTTTTTCTATTCCCAGATTCGTTTGATTCTGCTCTAATCTTTATCATGTTTTCTTCTGATGCCTGAAAGACTCCTCTGTTGCTCTCTTTCTACTTGTTTGGGCTGTAGCATTAATTCTTTGGTTTGGGTCCTTTCTTTCTTCCAGACATGTGCATTTATAGAGGTAAATTGACCTCTGAGCACTGCTTTGGCTGTATCCCATAGGTTCTGGTAAGAAGTGTTTTCATTCTCATTTGAATGTATAGATTTCTTTATTTCATCCTTGATTTCTTCTATAACTCATGGCTTTTTCAGCAAGGTCTTGTTCAGTTTCCATGAGTTCCAATTTCTATCTGTTTTTCCTGCTATTGGTTTAGACTTTTATGGCTTGATGGTCTAAGAAGACACTTTGCAGTAATTCAGTTGTTTGGACTTTGTTGAGATTTGCTTTATGTCTTTAATAGACTAACACACAGTCTTCTGAAAACTGTTGCAAGTGCACCGGAGAAGGTGTATTTATCTGCTGATGGATGAAAAGATCTGTATATGTTGATAAGATCAGTTTGGTTGATTGTTGCAGTAAGATCTTCTGCATCTGAATTTCTTTCTAGATGCTCTGTCCATTACTGAAAGGGGAGTGTTGAAGACTCCAGCTATTGTTGTGGAGTGATCTATCACATTTTTCAGTATAGTCTGTGTTTGTTCGATGTATTTAGATGCTCTAGCTTTGAGTGCATATATATTTATTCTTGTTGAGTACTGCCTGTGTATTGAACCTTTCAGCAACAAACGGTGACCATCCTTGTCCACGATAGTGGACTTTACATTAAAATGTGCTTTATCTGAGATTAGTATTGTCACACTTGCCTTTGTTTGTATGTAGTTAGCTCGGTGTATATTATTCAATCCTTTAATTTTCAGTTTGCTTATATCTTTAAGTCTAAGGTGTGTTTCTTGCAAGCAACATGTAGATGAGTTGTGTCTTTTGATCCACAATGTTACCTGTTGTCTCATAACTGGAGAACTCAGTCATTTACACTCTGTGTTATTACTGACATGTATTTGTTTAGTGCTGATGTTTTGATGTATTTATTTTTGTGTAGGTATTTTCTCTGTTGCTGTTAATATTCTGTTGTGGGTCATTCTTCCTTATGGGTTGACTTTGCATCTTTTACAGTGTTGGTTTTGTGTTTGTTGGGACTCCTATATTATGTTCCTGATTTTGATATGTTGCACTGAAATTGTGCTTTGTGGCTACCTCTATGATCCCCCGTAATATTGTAAGTTTAAACCCAATTTTAACTTCTACATATCTTACTAACTTCCTGTCCATCTGAAAGGACTATAATTGCTATAGTATAGCCCTCTTTTTAATGTGGTAGTGTCATAGTTTTTGTGATACAATTACTGGTTCCTTTCTTTTAATATAGATTTGATTGAGTTTTATATCTGGTTTCATGCTGAAGTCATCTCTGGATCATATGGCACCTTCTGTCTCCTGGACCCATTTTTTCATTTTATCTTTGAGGTCTTTTGTTCTCCTCTGCTCCACGTGGAATGGGACCAATTGATGTTACATAGACGGTTGCTTGCCAGCTTTTAAGACCACAGACACTGCTCACCAAAGTGCTGCATGGTACATTTTCTTGAGAAAAGAAAAGGAAACTTTTTTATGTCAGTTAGTCTAGATATTCCCTGAAAAAAATGGTCCTGAGACTCCTGTCACTCCTACTGTGTCATTCAGAATGTTTGTTGTGTTTAGGAAACCTTTTAGCTCTTAGTGTAGCTCAGTTGTGCTACCTCCCTTCTTACAGCATGCTGTCACATCCTTCACCTAACCCAATTCCTATCTACTATCTAATCTGTGAATACTGCTCTCCTTCACTCCCCACCACTGTAACCATCAAAGATTATTTTCTTTTGTGATTAAACTTTTTCTTAAATCCTTATAATAATGAAATCATACAGTGTTCTTTTGCATCTCACTGATTTCTCTTAGCATAATGTCTTCCAGATGATTCCACATTAAAGAGATATTTTGTAAAATCATTGTTCTTTATCATTACATAGTATTTCATCTGGTGAATTTACCATAGTTTGTTTACTTGTTTATCTGTTGATGGCCACCTAGGTTGATTGTATCTTTTTGCTATTGTGGACACTGCTGCAATAAACAGTGTTGTGCATGTATGTTTCTGTGACAGCCATTATTTGTCTATGATACGTTACAAGCAGTGGGATTGCTGAATCACATGGTATTTATATTTCTAGCATTTTAAGAAAGTGCCAAATTGATTTCCATAGTGGTTGTACCATTTTACATTCTCATCAGCAGTGTAGAAGAGTCCTAATTTCTCCACAGACTCTCCAGCTTTTATTATTTTGTGTTTTGGGGATTAGTGCCAGCCTTGTTAGTGTGAGATGGTATTTCATTACAGCTTTCATTTGGATTTCTTTTACAGCTAATTATTGTGGGGATTTTCTCTTGTATTTTTTAGTGTCCTGGATGTCTTCTTTGGTGAAGTTCCTATTCATATCCTTGGCCCATTTTTTAATTTTTATTTATGATTAAGTGAAGGTATACAATCCAAATCAATTTTGCATGTCTGGCCATCTACAGTTCCCTGTCCTCTCCTTACCCTGTGACAGCACACTTGTCTTTCTCACTGTTTACTTCTGATATCCTCTTAATGAGCACCTGTCCCCTCCTGTTCACTATCGGTAGGACAGCCTCCTGTAAATGTATAAGACCATAAAGTACAAACACCATGTGCTCACACTGTGTCCCCCAGTCCAGATTGTTTGTGTCTGAAGAGCTGATCTCAGTAATGGTTTCAGGTTTGGGTCAGCAGCAAGTTTAGGGGCCAGCTTTCCAAGGGACACTCCAGGCTGTCGGATCATCATTTTGGGTCTTTTAGTAGAGGTCTTGAACTGCACACATCCTTTACTCATGCTACCTCAGGGACCCTACATTGTTTCCCCTGTCACAGCTACCTTTGCTGGTGATTGGACGCCATCTGTTTTTTCTGGTTGCATGCTGATGGAGTATTCCAATCATATAAGTCCTTCTGTCTCCTAGACTCATTTTTCCCTGTGTCTTTGATGGTCCCTGTTGTCATCTGTTCTACATAGTTTGGGACCAACTGATGTTCCTTAGATGGCAGCTTGCTAGCTTTTAAGACCGCAGATGACAGTCACCAACATGGGATGAAGAAGACTCTCTTAGCAAAAGACTAGTTATGTCAGTTGATCTAGATGTCTCTGGAAAACATGGTCCCCACACCTCTGTTCCTGCTACTGTATCCTTTGAAATGTTGGGTTGAGTTTAGAAAACCTTTCAGTTTATGGTACAGTCTAGTTATGCACATCTGCCCTGTACTATGTGCTGCCACTACCTTCATCTAACCAAATTCCTATAGACTATTTAATTTACGTCTTTAATTTCTTTATGTCTCCTTGATGTCCTCTCCATATGAAAGATTATAACTATATTTTCTTTGGGGTCCCTATTTTTTTAATAGAATATTTTTGTGTAATGACTTCAGTGTGTTGGCTCTGATTTACACTTCTGATTCCCTCGAATTTGTTGTATCCAGTTGCTCTATCCTGTGTTCTGGAGTTATATTGTTATCCAATGTTTTAGTAAGCTGGTGCTGCTTTAACAGAACTACCACAGGTGGATGGCTTTAGTAAAGAAAAGCTTATTTTTAACACCGTAGATTGTAAGTCCAAATTCAGGGTGTCTGTTCCAGGGGAAGAATTTATATCTGTCAGTCTTTGTTTTGCATCAGCCTGTGTTCTGGGAGCATCTTGGTGCAGGAACCTCAGGTCTGAAGGGCCTGCTCCTTTCCCGGTGCTGCTTTCTTGACAGCATGAGGTTCCAAAAAAAAGCTGTCTGCTTACTTTCCTTTCCTTTGTGGTACAAGCCACTCTCCAGTGGAGCAGGAAGGGGACCTTAGGAGGGATTTGCAGTCCCACCTATTCCTCTTTAACATAATCTACTGTGTGAACCACAGTCAGGGGTTAGGATTTACAGCATAAGAGAATCACAGAACACAGGAAATCCTAGCCCAGCCAAATTACTACACATATTTTTGGGGGGACACAATGCAATCCATGACACCCAGTGTTAGTTATTTCTAACAGAGGACTCCCTTTAGTATTTCTTGTGGTTTTGGTTTGGTTTGGTTTTTTCAAATTCCTTAAATTTCTGTTTGTCTGGAAATGTCCTACTTTTGCCAGTATATTCAAGATATAATTTTGCCATATATATAATTCTTGACTGGCAATTATTATCTTTCAAGGCTTTCTGTATGTCATCACATTGCCTTCTTGCCTGCATGGTTTCTGCCTGACCTTAATCTTATTAACTCACCTTTGTAAGGTATTTTCTGTTTATCTCTAGCCATTTTTAAAAGTACTACTGCTGTGTACTCCTCCAAATCTGTAGCAATTTGACTGGGCAAGGATTTCTGGCATTGTGTGACATTCCCTGTGTTGGAATTCTTGCCTCTGTGATGTTAATGATGGTGAATGGTAGGCAGTTATGTTGGTGGGGCAAGACTTAATGTGTTCAGTTATGTTGTAGCTTTCAGCAGCCTCTTAGGATTAAAAAGAAAGGAGTCAAGCTGTAATTCGGGAACCTCATACCATCAAGATAGCAGCACCAGAAGTACAGTGAGTCTTTCACATCTAAGGCTTCTGCTCCAAGATGTTCCCTGACCAAAGATTGAGGTAACACAAAGACCTTCCTCCAGAGTTGACAGAGAAAAAGCCTTGCCCTGAAGGAGACACCCTGACTTTGTACTTGCAGCTTACTAGGCTGTGTAAGAATAAACTTTTCACTGTTAAAGCCATCCCCTTCTGTTAAAGCAGCACTAGCTGATTTAAACAGAATTCTTTCCTTTTGGAAAGTTTGATCATAACATGCCTTGGTGTCTTTCTTTTGGGGTCTGTCTTCTATAGAGTTTGAGGAACATCTTGCATAGGTATCCTCTCATCTTTCACAGTGTCAGGAAAGTTTCCTGTCAGCAAGTCTACCATGAATTGAACTGTGTTCTCCCCAAAATCTTTATTAATTTGACTATCCCTCAATTTTTGGTATTGTGTGATGTTCTTCCATGTTGCAGTTCCTGCCTCTATGATGTTAATAAGAGTGTGTGGATGCTGTTGTGTTGGTGGTCAAGGTTTAATGTGTAAAATTGTTTTGTACTTTGAAGCAGTCTCTTCAGATATAAAAAGAAAGGAAGGCAAGCTGAGATTTGGGGACCTCATACCACCAAGAAGCAGTTCCAGGACCCGAGCATGTCCTTTGGAAGTGATTGGGGTACTTGTGCCTCAGAAGCTTCCAGTCCATGGAAAGATTGATGACAAGGACTTTCCACCAGTACCAACAGAGAAAGCCTTCCCCTGGAGGTGACATCCTGAATTTGGACTTTTAAGTTACTGGGACATGACAAATAAAATCTCTTTTTTTTAAGGCTATCGACTTGAGATATTTCTATGAAAGCAGCACTAGATAACTAAAACAGAAATTGGTACTGAGGGAGTGAGGTGCTGCTGTAACAAATATCTACAATGCGAATGTTGTTTTAAATCTGTGAACAGGTAGAAGACTCAGAAGGAACTGAGGAGAACTGCTAACATTGAAGAAGGTGCAGATGGTGAGAAACAACAGCAGAATCAGACCAGTGCGAGACAGTGCTGGAACTGATCCACAGAGCAAGAGAGCTGAGTGCCTGTGCACAGAGGTTTCTCAGTGAAGCTGAGTGTTTCTGGGGACTTGAATTGGTGGAGCTACAGATGTTTGGAACGCTCACTTCATCAGGGTGGATGTGGGCCTGAGGCCTGGGCCCTGAGCCCATAGAAAGCAAAAACTGAAGAGACAGAGCTTAAGAAACTGAGCCACGTCAGCCTCAAAGGAACTGTTGTGGCCTCAGGTATTTGAAAGAGCGGACCCACAGCCCCTGATGTTATTCCTTATAGAGTCACTACTTGGCCTTGGAAAATTGTGTGCCTGAAGCTGAGTGAGCAAGAGTTGCTATTCAGTGGGCCTGAAAGGCACACTTATAGTACAAGGTCAGAAGGGCTGGAGAGGGTGGTTGGTACCTACAGTATGGAGGGCAAAGGCCATTGGGTAACATGTCTCAGAGAATGGAAGATTATTTTCTAAGCTTTGTGGGTTACTGTAATGTGTTCTGCTGATTTGTTTGTTGCCTGTTTTAACTTCTTTCTGCCCTTTATAATGGAAATGCCCAACTTGTGCCTGCCTGTTCTGCCACTGTATTTTAGAAGCAGGTAACTTGTACTCCAGATATTACAGTAAAGAGGAGTTTCTGGAGTTTGGACTTGGATTTTGCTATGATGAGGTGATTGTGCACCACATGTTGCAAAGGTGTTTTTTTTTTTTTTTTTAAGGGAACAAGGGGTGGGATATCATGGATTGAAATGTGTTCTTCCCCAAATCTGTAGCAATTTGGCTAGGACTCAGTTCCTAGTATTGTGTGATGTTCTTCCATGATGAAATTCCTGCATGTATGGCATTAATGGGAAACTGGTGGAATGATGGTTAATCACTACGTCTGCTAAGCAAAAGGTTGGTGTTTCAAATCCACCAGTTCTCCTTGGAAACTGTGGAGCAGTTCTACTCTGCCTGGTAGTCCTGCTATGAGTTGGAATTGATGGCAACTGTGGATTTTTTTTGTGCGGTGTTAATGAGGGTAGCCGGGTGCTGTTTTGTTTGTAGTTCAAGGTTTAGTGTGTGAATTTGTTTTGTTCCTTGAGGTGGTATCTTGAGATACACAAAGAATGGAAGGCAAACTGAAGTTTGGGGCCTCATAGCATCAAGAAGCAGTACTGAGAGCTAAGTGCATGCTTTGGAAACACTTGGGGTCCCGTGCCTCAGAAGTTTCTGTCTAGGGGAACATTGATGACAAGGACCTACCTCTAGTGCCAACAGAGAAAGCCTTCCCCTGAAGCCAACAACTGAATTTGGACTTTTAGCTTACCGGACTGTGACAAATAAATTTTCTCCTTTTATTGTGATAGTTCTGTTATAGTAGCACTAGATAACTGGAACAGAGTCTTTGACAATTCTGTCTGTATTTTTAGTTACCCCTTATTCTGGTAGTCCAACTCATAAATTATTCCTCTTTCATAGAGTCCCACATAATTCTGACTGTCTCTTGATTATTTTAAATTCTTTTATCTGATTTTTCCTCAAATATGATGGTGTCATGTGCTTTATTGTCAGTCTCACTAACTTGGGCTTTTATTGCCTCAGTGTTGCTTCTTTGACTTTCTACAGAGTTGACTAATTCTGCAATTATTACTTTTCTGAATTTTTAATTCTTGCCACTCAGTTCTTACTTGCAGCTTGTTGACTTTGTTATTATGCTCTGCTGCCTTTTACTTCATTTCATTTTTTTATCTCTTGAAGATTTCTAAACATTAATCTTTTGTATCCTAACTCTGGTAATTCTGGAAGTTCTCTTTCTCAGGAAAATTGGATTCTTTGTTTTGGAAGCTTTCTAAAGAGATCATGGGCCACTCCTTTGAGTGCTTTGATTTGGACTGCTGTTTCCAAGCCACCAGTAAATTGTAGTTATTATGTTTGTGTGCCTATCTTCTTGTTTCAGAATGTACAGTTTACTTTAGATATATGGATTCAGCTCAGGTGTCCCGGTGGTCAGTTTCCTAGTTAATGTTTCAGGTGCTCACCTACTGTTCTAGATGGGCAGGGGTGACTGGTACAAGCATAAGTATCTGGCTACAGCGACTGAGAAAGGCTAGGGGTTAACAGCCATTCCTGAATTCCTGTAAGGCTGGCATATGCTCTGATGTCAGAATCTGGGTGATGAAATAGTTTTTGCCCTGATTTTCCTGATTAGGGATGTTGCCAGGAAACAATAAATAAAAACCTTTCTTGCTTTTTCTGCCCACCCTCCTTCCCTGAACTGGCCAAACTGTTTCCCCCTTTGAGTCTCTGGATGAGCTTAAGGATTGCCTCTTCCAGCTCAGTGAATGGTGTCAAACTTCAGGGACAGGTGCCAAGCACAGAAGAGATAAATTTCTCAGTAGGACTTGTAGAGTCCTACCTCCAGCTGAATCAATGGCATCAGACTACAGTTGGGTGCAGTTCAAAAACAGGAGAGGTGAAAACTGGTAGAAGGGACAGATACCACATGGAAGGAAAGCTTGAGATCTGCCCATGGCAGATTAGACACAACTTAGCTTTCAACAGTTTGATGCTAATTCTTACTGGTTCTGGAGGCACAAGTGGATTCTCCAGACAGTCACTTCCATGCTGTGCCTACCACATAGCTTCTTCTTCCAGCAGGTCAGTTTCATGGAATCTAGTGTTTACCAAGTGCCATTCTCCCTTTTTGCTTGCTCAGTCCAATTTCTCAACTTTTCCTTTGATGTTCAGGGCTCCTAGGATGTCAAATGAATTGAATTCATTTATTCTTTTGAATCTTCATCTGTCTACTCTACCATCATGGACTTGCTTGACATGCCAACACTTGTACAGATATCAGAAAACCAAGATATTGCTGCAGGAGAAGGCATCTGTCCTAGACTGAATTATGTTCCCATGAAAATATGTGTGGCTATTTGGTTGAACCTTAATTCTCAGTATTGTGTGATGTTCTTTTACATTGTAAACTGTGTCCCTATGATGCTAATAATGGAGTGAAGATGGGTGGTGGGTTTTTTTGGTTAATCAGGACTCATTGTGTAAGATTTATTGTGTTTTGAGGCAGTCTCTTGAGATATAAGGAAAAGAAGCTAGCAGAGACATTTGGGGACCTCATACCACCAAGAAACAGTATGAGACGCTGATCACATCCTGTGGAAAGGAATGGGGAACCTGTGCCTCAAGAAGCTTCCAGTCCATGGGTAGACTGACAAGAAAGACCTTCCTCCAAAGCCAGCAGAGAAAGCCTTCCCCTGTAGCTTACGCAGTGAATTTGGGCTTGTAACCTACTGGACTGTGCCAAATAAAATTTCTCTTTTTAAAGCCATCTATCTACTTGTGGTGTTTCTGTTACGGTAGTACCAGATGACTAAGACAGTATTATCACCTGTTGTTATTCAACCCCTCCTATGTGCTAGAAATGCCTGTGTGGCACCAGTGTGTTGTGCTTGACCCTAACTCAGTCCATTGGGAGGCATTGTGGAATAAAGGCATGGTGATCTGCTTCTGTAAAGACTACATTCAAGAATAACTCTATGGATCAGTTCTACTTGGTAACATACAGTTTCCATTAGTTGGAATTGACTCCATGGCAATGTTCTGTTTGTTTTGTTTTGGGTTTTTACTGTATATGAGACACCACTTTGGTTCTAGTAGTCTCTGTGACACGTAGTGATTAAGAAAGTCAGCTGCTAAACAAAACGTTGGTGGTTTGACTGTACCGATGTCCCCTAGGAAAATTTATAGGGCATTAATATTATGTGCTATAGCTTTGCTGCTGGTTACAACTGACTCGTTGGCAGTGGGTTATTTCAGGTGCTAAAGGAAGAGCAAATAAGAAAATTCCTTGTCCTGGTGCATGTTTTTCTTCTCAAATGTCATTCAAAATGTATTCCTTCTCCCCCTCCCAAGGTAATCTTCCACTTTCTGTTAAAGTAACTGCTGTTCTTTGGAGCTCAGAATGGATATTATCTCTTGGTAATGCTAACACAGCCATCATTCTTGGTCATTAGACTTTTGTGATTTTAGGAATTCATGTGAAATGAATGATCTGGAACATTTCATTTAAGCTGGCCACTGAGCATCAAAGCTGGAAGATAAGTTCTGTTTCTACACTGTATTCTGCATGCTAAAGATCTCTGGTTTTCCTATTTCAGAAAGCCTAACTACCTTGTGTATTTTACACCATTCTGAACTCATTCTTCTATTTCTTCTGAAAGTTGCCAGTCATTTCCCCATGAGTTTTGTACAATCACCATCTAAAAAGTAAAATTCAACACACAACAGAAAGCCTGGCTATAAAAGTCCCCCAAATTGTTCATTCTCTGGCAGTCTATGGTACGTACACTATTCTTCACCAATGCCCAACTCAAAAGTATGAATTCTTCAGTCTCCCTTATTCATTGTCCAGCTTTCACATGTTTATGAGATGACTGAAAATACAGTTTGGGCTGGGTGCATGTTAGGCCTCAGAGCTACATCTTTCCTTTTAGACCTATAGAGATCTTTTGCAGCAGATTTGCCCAACACAATATATTGTATGATTTGTTTATTTTTTAATGTCACATTGTGTTTAAGTGAAAGTATACAATGTAAGTCAATTTTCCATTAAAAACACTGTTCACACACCTGTATTCACAACTCTGGCTGCTCTGACAACTCTGTGACAGCACACTGCTCCTTTCCACCCTGTGCTTTGAGTATTTATCTGGACAACTCCTATCCTCTCCTTTCCACTTTCCCATCTCATTTTTATAGGGGAGCTGCTCTGACAGCTTTATGTATACATTTAACCAAGAGGCACATATAACACCAGCATCACTGTATGTCTTATAGCTCAGTGCAGTCTTTGTCTCAAGAGTTATCTTCACTGCTGGTTGTACTTTCGGACTAGCAGTGAATCCAGGGGCCATATTATTAGTGGATGCTCTAGGATGTCAGACTATCAATTCTCATCTTTTAAAAGACTCCAGATGTGCACCCCCATTTTTCTACATCTGTGTCAGAGGCTTCACGTTATGTTCCCTGTCAGGGAATTCGTTGGTGGTGACCATGCACTATCTAGTTCTTCTGGTCTCATGTTGATGTAGTCTCTGGATTATATGGCCTCTTCTGTCTCCTGGGCCCATATTTTCTTCTCATCTTTGATGTTCTTCATTCTTCTTTGCTCCAGATAGACTGGGATGAACAGATGTTCCTTAGGTGGCAACCGACTACGTTTTAAGAGTCTGGAAACCACTCACCAAAACGGGAGGCAGAACATTTTATTTAAAAAGCAAAAACTGAGGCCAGTTGACCTAGATGTCTCCCAAAATCATGGTCCCCAGAACCCTACTCCTACTGCTCTGATCTTTAAAATTGGTTTGTATTTATGAAACCACTTAACTCTTGGTATAGTCCAGCAGTACTAAACTCACTTCTACTGAATGCTGTCATTCTGTCACTTCCTTTGCTTAACTGAATTCCTGTCTACTGTCTAATCTATGAATACTCATCTTTCTCACTCCCCTCCCTGGTAACTGTCAAAGATTATTTTCTTCCTTTCTTGAACCTTTCCCTGAGTTCTCATAATGGTGATCTGATACAATAGTTGTTATCTGTGAACTAGTTTCACTCATTATAGTGTCTTTCAGATGATTCTATGTTATCAGATGTTTCCTAAGATTGCTGTTATTCTTTATCATTGCTTAGCATTTTTGTTTGTCTTAATTTGTCCATTCATTTCTTGCTGGGCACCTAGGTAGATTCCATATTTTTGTTATTGTGGGAAGTGCTGCAATAAACACTGGTAGGCATGTATCTATTTGTACATCAGCCCTCATTTCTCTGGGATACAGTCCAAGAACTGTGATTGCTGGATCATGTAGCATTTTATTTTTTAGCTTTCTAAGAAAATGCCAAATCAATTAGCAGAATTACTCCCACCAGAAGTGTAGAAAAGGTACAGTCTCTCAACAACCACTTCAACATTTGTTGTTTTATGTTTTTTGGATTAATACCAGCCTTGTTGTGGTGAGATGGTATCTCATGGTAGTTTTGCTTTGGATTTCTCTAACGGATAATGATTATGAACATTTGCTTATACACCTTTTAGCTGATTGACAGTTTTCTTTGGTGAAGTGCCTGTTTGTATACTTTGTCTATTTTTTAGTTGGGTTATTTGTCTTTTTCTTTTTGAAGTTTTATAGTGTTTTATAGTTTAGTGAGAATAGAAGTCAATCAGATTTGTGGTTGCCACTTTTTTTCCTGTCTCCAGGTGATCATTTTAGGTGTTGTATGTAGGTCTTTAATGAGTTTTTAGTTTGTTTTTGTGCATGGTAGAAGAGTATGGTCTTCTTTCTTTTTTTGTGCAGACAGATATCCAGTTTTGCCAGTGCAATTTGTTGAAGAGACTGTTTTATCTTCAGCGCGTGGACTTTGAGCCTTTGTCAAATCTTAGCTGCTCATAGGTGGATGGTGTTAGGTCTAGATTCTCTATACTGTTCATAGATTCTTGCATCTGTTTTTGTATGAGTACCAGGCAGTTTTGACTACCATGGCAGAGAAAGGGTCTCAAGTTGGTAATGTGAGACCTCCAACTTTGTTCTTCTACTTTACTTGTCAGCCCTCCTCCCCTTTCCGTGTGAAGTTGGTGATTTTTTGTCCATCTCATTAAACAGTACCATTGGAATTTGTATTGGGATTGTATTGTGTCTATGGATCACTTTGGAAAGAATAGACATTTTCACAATGTTAAGTCATCCTATCGATGAACAAGGTAGATTTCTCCACTGGTGTAGATCTCTTTTGTTGTTTTGAAATAGGGTCTTATAATTTTCTCTATATAGAGCTTTTATTATCTCTGGTTAGATTTATTCATAGGTATTTTATCCCCTTGGGGCAACTGTAAATGGTATCAATGTGGCAGTTTCATCTTTGCTGATCTTTTGTTAGTGTAAAGAAACCCAACTATTTGTTTTTATTTTATATCCTAGAACTTTTTTTAACTCTTTTATTAGTTCGAACAGTTTCTTGGTTTGTTTATTTATTTTTGGGGGGTTTTCTGTGTATAAGATCATATCACTTGCAAATAGAGATACTTTGACTCCTTACCACCTTGGATGCTCTTTAGTTCTGCTTTATGTCTGATTGTTAGGACTTGAATGTCTTGCACAATGTTGAATACAAGTAGTGACAATGGGCATTCTTGTCTGGTTCATGTTCTCAAGGGGAGTGCTTTCAGTCTTTCTCCATTTAGGATGATGTTGGGTGCAGGCTTTGCATAGATGTACTTTATTATGTAGAGGAATTTTCAATCTATTCCTGTTCTGCTGAGAGTTTTTAATATTAATATATGTTGCACATTTTCAAATGCTTTTTCTGTTTCAGTTGATAAAATCAGGTGATTCTTGTCATTTATTTTATTTATGTGATTAATTACATTAATGGTTTGCTAATGTCAAACCATTCCTGCAGCCCTGGTATGAATCCTCCTTGATCGTGGTGAATTATTTATCTGTTGTGCTATTGTATTCAACTGACTAGAATTTTGTTGTGGATTTTTGCATTTAATTTCATGACAGACATTGATCTGTAATTTTATTTTTTTGTGCAAAGCAAACTACGGTATATATGTGAATTGATAAACTGTGGTATATACACAAAACAGGACACTGCAAT
The DNA here is from genome assembly GCA_028571685.1 of Heterohyrax brucei. NCBI lineage: Eukaryota > Metazoa > Chordata > Mammalia > Hyracoidea > Procaviidae > Heterohyrax > Heterohyrax brucei. The sequence goes on along the minus strand of CM053167.1, from coordinate 12,976,647 downwards.
GTTGAAGAACAATGATGCCATTTGTGAAACACCTTATAACATAGAATCAACTGGAAGACATCATGCTGACTGTAATCATTCACCAACAAAAGGACAAATACTATACGAGATGACTATTACAAGGACTTAAGAAAAAAGGGTTATGCTATCTTTATAGAACGAATTTGGGAGTATTTCCTACTTTTCTATGGTGTGAAGTAACAATGAGTGATAGTGATGTTAGCTGTTCTGTAAAACTTTGACAGGATTCTCCAGTGAAGTCTTTGGAGCCAGGATGTGTTTTGGTTGGCAGTTTTTTAAAATTTGTTCTCAATCTCTTATTTTGTGATGGGTTTATTAAATTGTCCTACTTCTGTTTGTGTGAGTTTTGGTAGTTACTGTGTTCTAGAAAACTTCTCCATTTCCTCTAGGTTTTCAAATTTATTATAGTACAGTGTCTCGTAGTATTTCTTTTAATTTCAGTTTGTTGTTCTGGTATTGCCCATCTCATTTCTTATTTGTATTATTTGCTTTCTTTCCTGTTTTGTCTCCCATCAGTTTGGCCAGTGCTTTATCAGTTTTGATGATCTTTTCAAACCGTGGTTGTGTGGTAGTTAAGTGCTACATCTGCTAACCAGAGGCTGGCAATTCAAGTTTGCCAGGTGCTCCTTGGAAACTGTATGGAGCAGGTCTACTCTGCCCTATGGGGTTGCTATGAGTCAGAATTGACTCACTGACAGTGGGTTCAAAATACCAACACTTGGTCTTATTAACTTTGTGAATTGTTTTCCTAGTCTCTAATTCAATTAGTACTGCTCCAGTTTTCATTATATGTTTCCTTCCAGTGCTTGAGGGGTCTTTTGTTGCAGTCTGTTTTTTCAAGTTGTTTGTGTAATTGACTTAAGCCCTTTATTTTTGTATATGTGAATTTATTGAGATAAGTTTACCTCTGAGCCACTCCCTCATTTTTCTTCTCTGTGTCTGATAGATTCTGGTAGGATGTGTTTTCATTATCATTTGATTCTATTTCTTTCTTTATTCCATCTTTTATTTCTTTCATGACCTCAAAATTTTTTATCAAAGTATTTCTCAGTTTCCATGGGTTTCACTTCTTTTACCCTTGCCTCTTCTATTGTGAATTTCAACTTTTATAGCTTAATGATCTGAGAAGATGCTTTGCAATATTTAACTGCTTTGGATTTTGTTAAGACTTGTTCTAAAATGTGATCCATTCTGAAGAATGTTTCATGTGCACTGGAAAAAAAGTTACACTTACCTTTATGTTGTTGGGTGGTATGTTCTATATATGTCTATGAGGTAGAGTTGGTTGATTGTGGTATTTAGATCTTCCCTGTCTTTACTGAGCTTCTTTCTGGGTATTCTGTCCAACACAAGTGGTGTGGCTGAAATTACGTGCTATTATTGTGGAGCTGTCTATCTCACTTTTCTGTTTTTAAATAATATTTTATTATGGTTAAGTGAAAATTTACAAATTAAATCAATTTTCCATATCATACCCCATACATAGATCTCTGTGCATCTCTCTCTGCTATCTCAGCACTGTGACAGTATACCTGTCCCTTCCACTCTGTACTTCCTATGTTTTTTCAGCCTAGTCTGGTCAGTCTCTACCCTCTCCCTTCTTATTACTATTATGTAGCTGCTCTGACAGCCTCATGTCTTACACTCCAGTCCAATTTTTATCTGAAGTGTTGCTTTTGGTACCAGTTTCAGCTCCAGGGAGACGGCAAGAACAGGTGCCATGTTTTCAATTGTTCCTCCAGAGTGCTGAGCCATCAAGTCTGGTCTTTAACAGAATTTTAGATCTACACCTCTGTTTTTCAGCCTGTACATCAGACAGTCAAACATTGTATTGCCTCACAAGGCAGGCATTGGAAGTGGCTGGGCACCATCTAGTTCTTCTGGTTTCCTGCTGGTGTATACTGTCAGTCATTTGGCCCCTTCTGTCTTCTGGGCTCACTTTTTCTTTGCCTTTGATGTCCTTTGTTATCCTCTGTTCTGGTTAGATTGGGACCAATTGATGCTCCTTAGGTGGCAGTTTCCTAGTTTTTCAGACCTCAGATGCCACTGATTCAGCTGGAATGCATATCATTTTCTTAAAAAGAAAAAGCTTATTGCTATTGTGGACATACTGTGATAAATGTTTGTGTGCAGGTATCTGTTTGTGTGACAGCCCTTACTTCTGTAGGATATATTCCAAGCAGTGAGATTGCTTAGAGTTTTTCTATTTCTAGCTTTTTAAGAATGCACCAAATTCCTAGTTTCAGCTCTTACATGCAAACTGACCTGTGTATTTACTGCACAAATTTTCCCTGGAACCGGGAAGTTATTATTATACAAACGCACATTTGCAAAGTGTATAAAGAACAAAGAACAAGCATGTATATTTCACATACATCATAATAACTTAGAGAAAGCAGAACATTCTCATAAGACACTTCCCTTAGTGAACATTGTGTAAAATGTGTTTTTTTAGTAAGCATCCCCAGTGTACACCAACTACAGTAAAATGAAATCTGTGCTATTGTATTTATTGCACTTAAAATTTTCAGACTAAAAAGATGTGTTAATAAGAGTATGGAATAAGACAATTAATTTATATACTAAGGAAAAGTAACTCTAAGTCTTTAATATAAAATACCCTTTTTTCATTTCCTATTGCAAAAAGCAGGTATTTAAATAATGTAATACATATCTGTCTGTAGCCTAAGAATCAAGTTGAAAAAGTTGTTTCTAACCAGGTCAAAACTGTTTTACACTTGTATTAGAATGACCACACTTTAAAGAAATGGCAACTCAGTCTTTAGGCCATGGGTAAGGAGAGAATGACTAGAGTGAAGGTGAAAGAAATTGTAGAATGGTGATACATTATAACATCGAGAACCTTGAACAGAATTAATGATTTTATAAGAAACTACAGCCATTTCCTTCCTAGTAGAGTTAGTTGTCAAAAATAATAGTGGCTTAAACCATTCATTGATTAAGGGTCCCTGTGAGCCATAATTAACTTGATGGCAGTAGGTTTGGGTTTTGCTTTGATTATACAGTAATTTGTTAAAGACTCCAAATAGACAAGGTTGAGAATAGTATGAAGACGAATTAGAAAAGAAAACAGCAGCATGTAATCTATTTTCTACATGTCATTCTGTGTTATAGCCCAAACTTCCCCTGACAGTGAAAATAACATACAGTGACCTGTATATGAACTTTCCTATATTCTGAATTCTGCCAGCACTGTCCACAAGAACAAAAAGATGCAATTAACTTCGATGCCCATCAACAGATGAATGAATAAACAAGCTATGGATGTATACACACAATGTAACACCATGAAATGATGAGAAACAATGAAGCCTTTTATGAAACATCTTGTAACATGGAGCCAATTGGAAAATATCATGCTGAGTGAAATTAGTCAGCTACAAAAGAACAAATATTGTATGAGGCCACTATTATAAGGACTTAAGAAAAGACTTACCCTCAGAAGAAAATGCTGTGATGGCTACAAGGAGAAGAGAGAGGGACAGTGTTATTCACAAATTAGACAAGAAAAAAAAAACACTGCTGTCAAGTCGATTGTGACTCATACCAACCCCATAGGATGGAGTAGAACTGTATCACAGAGTTTCTAAAGAGATCTAGCGGATTTGAACTGTCAACCTTTGGTAAACAAACATAGCACTAAACCACTTTGTCTCCGGGGTTTACATAGATTAGGTAGTCAATAGGAATTCGGTTAAGGTGAAGGGAGTGTGATAGCATGCAGTAGAAGGTAGGCCAGCATAACTGACTATACCATAAGCTATAAGGTTTTCTAAATTCAATCTAACATTTCAAAGGACACAGTAGCAGAGACGGGGATCTGTGGACCATGTTTTCAGGAAACATTAAGGTCCATTGGAGGACTGTCTTTCTCTAAGAGAGTGCTCTGTGCCCCATATTGGTCACTGGTGCCTGCAATCTTAAAAGCCAGTGAGCTGCCATCTGAGGAACATTAGTTTGTCCCAACCACCTGAAATAAATGACAACTGAGAACATGAAAGACACAATGAAAAAGGATCCCAGGAGACAGAAGGATCCATATAATTAGGGCACTGCCACAGCAAGGAGTCCAGGAAGAACTAGATGGTGCCTGGCCATCACCAAAGACAGCCCTGAAAGGCAACACAATGTAGAGTCCCTGACATAGCACAAGAAAAAGGGGCATGCAGATTAATAACTCTTCTAAAAGACCAGACTTCATGGTCCCACAACCAGTAGGGTTCCATGAGGACATGGTGTGTAGCTTAGTGCCTAGCCCACAGCTAAAACTGGTACTGAAGCCAGCACTTCTAAGACTGACCTGATCCTGGTGACCCAGAGTGGTGCAGGAAAAGAATTGAACAACAAACTTTTTAAAAAAGAAGAAAAAGCTTAGTTGTGCCAGTTGACATGAATCCAAGAGTGTTGTCCTCAGACCCTGGATGTGCTACTCTAACCTTCAGAGTGTTAGGCTGTATACAGGAAATCTTTAGTTATTGATATAGTCCAGCAATGTTGATGTCCCTTTTACTGAGTCCTGTCACTTACTTCACTTAACCTAAATGAAAATCAAACCCACTGCTGTTGAGTCAATTCTGACTCATTGCAACCCTGCATACAGTGTAGAACTGCCCCACAGATTTTCCAAGATTTGTTTGGCAGATTTGAACTTCTGATATCTGGTTAGCAGCCATAGCATTTAACCACTATGCACCAGAGTTTCCTCACTTAATACAATTCCTATCTATTATCTAATCTCTAATTTTCCATCTTCCTCTTCCTGTAACCAGCAAAGATTATCTTGTTCTACACTTAGTCTATTTCATGAATCCTCCTAAAAATGGTCTTACACAGTTTTTGCACTTTTGTGACTGACTGATTTTATTTAACATAATGGCTTCTAGAGTCCATGTTGTCAAGTGATTCCAAAGATTGGTGCTGTTCTTTATCACGGCACAGTATTCCTCTGTGTAAATATACCATATCTTGTTTATCCATTCTTCTTTAGGTTGATTCCATCTTTTTGGGACGGTGGACAGAGCAGCAATGAACACTGAAGTGCATGTACCTTTTTGTGAGGCTGCTCTTATTATTCTGGGATATATTCCAAGCAGTGGGATCACTGGATCATATGGTATTTCTATCTCCAGCTTTTTAAGAAACCACCAAGCCATTATCCAGAGTGGTTGTAAAATTTTGCATTTCCTCCAGGAGTGTAGAAGGGTTCTCTCCACTGCCTCTCCAACATTTGTAGTATGGTGTTTTTGGATTAATGACAAGCTTGTTGAGGTGAGATGGTACCTCACTGTAGTTTTGATTTAGATTTCTCTGATGACTAATGATCCTGTGCATTTCCCCTGTGTCTGTTAGCTGCTTGGATAAAGTGCCTGTTCACATCCATTGCTCATTTTTGATTGGGTTATTTTTTTTCGTGTTGATGTTTTGAAGTACTCTGTAGACTGTGAAGGGTAGACATCACTCACAGTCTTATTTCACAATTTTTTCTCCCGGTCTGTGGTTCTTATTACTCTCTTAACAAAGTCTTTGGATGAGCGTGTTTGATTTCTGGAAGTTCTCATTTATTTTGTCTTTTGTTACTTGTACATTGTTTCTGGCATTTTGAAGTTTGTTTATGCCATTTGTTAGGCTCCCAATGTTGTCCCTAATTTTTCTTCCAAGGTTATTATTGTTTTAGGTTTAATATTTAGGTCTGCGAATCATTTTTATCTAATTTTTTGTGCATGGTGTAAGATATGGGTCCCGTTTAAGTTTTTTTTTTTGCAAGTGGATATCTACTTTTGCCAACACCGTTTGCTGAAGAGATTATTTTTCCCCAGCTCTCAGACCTTAGGGCTCTGTCAGAATCAGCTGCTCACAGGTGATTGGGGTTGTATATATCTATCTGATCCATTGATCTATGTATCTATTTTTTGTACCACTACCAGGTTGTGTTGACTACCATGGTTGTGTGATAGTTTTTCAAGTCAGGTAGTATTCTTCTTTAGTGATGCTTTATTTATTCAAGGCTTCTTTCCTGATTTGTTTTTCCATGTCTTTGAAAAATTATTCTAGGATTTGTATTAGTATTGCATTATATCTCTAGACAGCTTTGGAAAGAACAGACATTTTCATTTTCATGATGTTAAGTCTTCCTATCCATGACAATGGTACGTATCTCCAGTTACATAAATCTCTTCTTGTGTCTTGAAGCAGAGCATTGTAATTTTCTTTGTATAGGTCCTTTACATTTCTGCTTATGTTTATACCCAAGTATTTTATCTTCTTGTGGACAATTGGCATGGTGTTGACTTGGTGATTTCTTCTTCGATGATCTCTTTGTTAAAGTGATGGAATCTAACTGGTTTATTTATGTTTATTTTGGTTATAAGTGTGGTCAGAGGAAGGGAGAAGGAATTTTAGAAATTAGATAGTTGTTAAGATTCAGGTTGAGTGTAGAATGTACATACTACAAGAGAGGCATCTACAAGTGCTCAATTTAAAAACTGAATTGTTCCCTAACTGGGGCCCATCTCTTTGGAAGGACAAAGTAGCAGGATCCAGGGTTGGGGGACCATGCTCCCAGGGGACATCCAGAGTAACTGGCACACCCAAGTTGACTGCTTTTCTTTTCTTTTTTTCTTTTTCTCTTAAGAAAATGCTCTACATGCCATCTAAGTCAGTGGTGTATAGCGTCTTCCAAGTTAGCTAGCTGCCATCTAAATACTATCAAATGGTAGCAATCCACATAGACCTGAGATAAACAACAGACATCAAGGACAGGAGAACATGGACCCACCGGATGAAAGAAGCCAGGTGAGCAAGAGTCTGCTTCAGCACAGGTCCAGAAGAAATAGATGGTTCCCAGCCACCACCAACGACTATCCCCCTGGGAGCATTGTCTCCCAACCCTAGATCCTGTTACTTTGTCCTTCCAAAGAGATGGGCCCCAGTTAGGGAACAATTTAGTTTTTAAATTGAGCACTTGTAGATGCCTCTCTTGTAGTATGTGGTGTTACATTCTACACTCAACCTGAATCTTAACAACTATCTAATTTCTAAAATTCCCTCTCCTTCCCTCTCCCTCCCTCTGACCACACTTGTAACAATCAAAGATTGTTTTCTCCTATGTGCTTCAACGATTTGTTGTGTCCTTATAATAATGGTTTCATACAATATTTGTCCTTTTGTGTCTGTCTAATTTCACTCAGCGTAATGTCCTCCAAGTGGTCTCACATTAACAGGTATTTCTCTAAGCCATTATTGCTTCTTATCATTGCGTGTTACTCCATTATATGAGTAGACTATACTTTGTTTAACCATTCACCTGTTGATGGGTATCTAGGTGGCTTCCAATCTTTTGTTGTTGAGGAGAGAGCTTCAAAAAACACAGTGGTGCATGCATCTCTTTGAGTGACCCTTATTTCTCAGTAATATATTCTATTTTAGTCAGCTAGTGCAGCTCTAACACAAATACCACAAGTGGATAATTTTAACAAAGAGAAGTTTACTCTTTACCTACAGTCTGATAGGCTAAGACCAAATTCAGGGTGTCCACTCCTAGGGAAGGGCTTTCTCTCTGTCAGCTCTGGAGGGAAGTCCTTGTGTTGCATCAGTCTTTGGTTAGGTAGCATCTTAATGCAGGAAACGCAGATCTGAAGGATGCACTCTACTCTCAGTGCTCTTGATGGTGTGGGGTTTCCATTCTCTGCTTGCTTCCCTTTCCTTTTATCTCTTATAGAACAAAAATGTAGCAGTTGGTGTAAGCCACACTTCAAGGAAACATCTTTCAAAGCAGAACAGGGAGATGACCTTAGGATGGGATTTACAGTCCCACTCTAATCCTTTTTAACATATAGTATAGGAAAATCACAAAATAGAGCACAGTCACAGAGTACTGGTAATCAAAACCTAGCCGACTTGTCTCTATATATGTCAGGAGACACAGTTCAGACCATGGCATGTTCCAAGGAGGATCACCGGATCATACAGTATTTCTATTTCTAGTTTTCTAAGACAGCTCTAGATCAATTTCCTTAATGGCTGTACCATTTTACATTTCCACCAAGAGTGTAGAAGAGTTCCAATCTCTCCACACCCTCTTCAGAATTTTTTTTGTGAGTGTTTTTTTTGCATATTGCCAGACTTTCTGGGGTAAGATGGTATCTTATTGAAGTTTTTTTTTCTTTTAATGATTGAATGAAAATATGTATTCCCCTACAAATTTGCATGCTAACCTATATGCAGCTTCTACTGCCCTCCCTGCACAGGAAGAGCACACTCTTCCTTTCTGCTCCATACATGTCTTATCCTCCCAATAGCCTACTATCTTCTCCTCTGCACCCATTCCTCTTCCTCCAGGATGAGGTCAACAGGATCACATCCTATAGATGCCTAGAACCATAAAGGGCCCACAGAATATGGCCACAAAGTCCAATCCATTGCTGTTCAAAAAGTTGACTTCATTATGATTTATGGACAGGGGCAGCATCAGAGCGAGTGGACATAGTCCCAGGGGAGACACAAAGCCCCTGGACCATCAATTGTGTTTTTTTTAGTAGAGATCTCAGGGTGTACCCCTGTTTATTCTTGTGTTGCCAGTGAGACTCAACTTTGGGAGCTCCATTGTGGCTATCGCTGGTAGTCGCCAGGCACTATCTGGTTCTTCCATCACAAATCAGTGTAGACACCCACTCACGTGGATTTTCTTTCCCCATGTCATTATAAACCTCAGTGACCATCCGTTCCTGCTAAGTTGGGACCATTTGTTGTACCCTCAGATGGCAGCTTGGCAGCTTTTAAGACTCCAGATGCCACTCAACAATGTGGGGTGCAGTGAGTCCTCATTAGCATAACACTAGTTGTGCCAATTGGCCTCGATTTACCCTGAGAGAATGGTCCCCGGACCCCCACCCCAGCTACTCTGTCCTGGCAATATTGTGTTAAGATGGAAAGAGTACACAAGTTTTGCTGAAGTCTAGTTAATATTGATCTTCTTACTAATGTATGCTGTCACCAGTTTCACCCAACCAAATTTCTAACAACTATCTAATCTAAACCCTTCCCCCTTTCCCTCCCACCCTCCCCACCCTTGCAGCCATCAGAGAGTCTTTTCTGTTATGCATGAGTCTGCTTTTAAGTTCTTATCGTAGGGTTCTCATATGATATTTGCCTCTCTGTCGCTGACTACTTTTACTCAACATAATGTCCTCTGGTTGAAACCAGGTTAAGAGATGTTTCCTGCTATCATTGTTGTTCTTTATCATTAGATAGTGTTCCACTGAGTATATATACCGTAGTTTACCTATCCATTCCTCTGTTGTTGGGCATCTGGGTTAATTCCATTTTTTTGCTGTTGTGGACTATGCTGTGATAAACATTCACGTGCATGTATCAGTTGGTGTGAATGGCCTTAATTCTGTAGGATGTATTCCAAGCAGGTACTGGGTCAAATGGTATACCTATACCCTTTATTTTAAGGTAGTGCCAGATTGCTTTCCAAAGAGGTTGCACCATTTTGCAATCCAATCAACAGTGTAGGAGAGTTCCAATCTCTCCACAGCCTTCCCAGCATTTAGTGTTTTGCATTTTTTGGATCATGGCCAACCTTTTTGAAGTGAGATGGTATCTCATTGTCTTTATTATTTGAATTTCTTTAATAGTTAATGATCGTGAGCATGTCTGCATGTGTTTTTTGGCTACCTGGATCTCCTCTTTAGAGAAGTGTCTGTCCGTCTCCTTTGCCTGTCACTTAATTGGATGGTTTATAATTTTCTTATTGATATGTTGTAGTACTGTATAGCTTATGGAGACCAGGTGTCAGTCTGACATAGAGTTCCTAAGTATTATTTCCCATTATGTAGGTGGCCTTTCTTATTGAAGTTTTGATGTGGATTTCTCTGATGGCTAATGATCCCAAGCATTTTCTCATGTGTCTATTGACATCAATATGCCTTCTCTGGTGAAGTGTCTGTTCATATCATTTGTCTTTTTTTAGTTGGGTCATTTATCTTTTCTTGTTGAGATTTTTTGGTATCTCGTAGATTAGAGAGAGCAGACCTTGGTCAGAAACATGGTAGGCAAACATTGGTTTCCACTCTGTAGGTAGTTTTTTTTTTTTTACTCTTTTGGTAATGCTTTGGATGAGCATGAGCATTTGTTTTTTAAGAGTTCCGAATTATCTAGTTTCATTTCTGATGTTTGTGGGTTGTTGGTGGCTCTTGGTAGACTATTGATGCCCTGGGTTAGGACTTTCGGTATCTTTCCAGTTTTTTCTTTCAGGATTTTTATTGTTTTTGCTTTTATATTTAGGTTTTTAATCCATTTTGAGGTAGTTTTGTGCATGGTGTGAGATAAAGGCCTTGTTTTATTTTTTTTGCAGGTGGATATCCAGTTACGCCAGCACCGTTTCTTCAAAATATTGTCTTCCCGAGTTCACAGCCTTTGGACCTTTATCAAATACCAAGTGTTTATATGTGGATGACATTATGTTCAGATTTTCAACTCTGCTCCACTGATCTATGTTTCTGTTTTTGTGCCAACTCTAGGCCATCTTGACTACTATCACAGTGTAGCAGACTTTAAAGTCAGAGTGAGGCCTCCTACTTTATTCTCCTTCCTTAGCAATATTTTGCTTATCTGCAGATTCCTCTCCTTTTATATGAATTTGGGGATGTGTTTCTCCATCTCATTAAAATGTGTCATTGGAATTTGTATTCAGATTGCTTTGTACATATAGATCTCTTTGGGCAGCATGGACATTTTAGTTATATTAAGTCTTCCTGTTCAAGAGCCAGGTAGATTTCTCCACTTACGTAAGACACACTTGTAGTTTCTCAAATTGAAGTCTTATAGTTTTCTTTGTATAGGTCTCTTACGTTTCTTGCTAGATTTATTCCTAGATACTTTATCATCTTGGAGGCTATAGTAAATGGTAATGATTTCAAAATTTCCTCTTTAATTGTCTCCGTGTTGGTGTAAAGGAATCCAACTCATTTATGTATGTTTATCTTGCACTCTAATTCTTTGCTAAAGTCTTCTATTACATCCACTAGTTTTTTGGTGGATTCGTTAGGGTTTTCTTCAGATAAGATCATGTCATACATAAATAGTGATACTTTAACTTCTTCTTTACCAATTTGGATGCTCCTTATTTCTTTATCATACCTAATTGCTCTGGCTAGGACCTCCAGAACAATGTTGAATAGAAATGGTGACAAAGGGCACCTTTGTCTGGTACCTGTTCATAAGGAAGATGTTTGCATCTTCTTGCCATTCAGTATAATGTCAGCTGTTAGTTTTGTGTAGATCACCCTATTATGCTGAGGAATTTCTCTGGTGTTCCTATTTTGCTGGTGGTTTTTAACATGAATGGATGTTGAACTTTATCGATACCTTTTCTGCATAGGTTGACAGAATGAGTTAGTTTTTGACTTTGTTTATGTGGTTGATGACATTAACTGTTTTTCTGATGTTGAACCAGCCCTATAACCTTGGCACAAATCCTACTTGGTTGTGGTAAACTGTTTTTTGATGTGATGTTGAATTCTGTTAGCTAGGATTTTGTTGATAATTTTTGCGTCTAAGTTCATGAGACATACTTGTCTGTAATTTTCCTACTTAGTGTGGTCTTTACCTGGTTTTCGTATGAGGCTTACACTAGCTTCACAGAATGAATTTGAGAATATTCCATCATTTTCTAAGCTCTGCAATACTTTTAGAAATGTTGGTGTTAACTCTTTTCTGTATGTTTGATAGAAGTCTCTAGTGAATGTATCCAGGCAAGGCTTTCTTGTGGATGAAAGTTTTTTAATTACCTTTTTAATTTTTTCTTCTGTGATGAGTTTATTTAATTGTTCTATTTCTACTTTGCTATTTTAGGTAGGTGATATTTTTCTAGAAAATTGTCCATCTGAAATCTATTACAGTAAATTTTTCATAATATTCTATTAGGATTCTTTTTTTATTAAGTAAAAAAGAAAATATACATACTCTGTCCTTACAACATTGGGTTAGGATAGGAGGAGTACACAAGTTATGTTGAAGTTCCATTAATATTGATCTTCTTACTAATGTGTGCTTTCACCAACATCACCCAACCAAATTTCTAATAACTATCTAGTCTAAACCCTCACCCCTCACCCTCCTGCTCTTCTGCCCTCACACCCTGCCCACCGTTATAGCCATCAAAGAGTCTTTTCTGTTATGCATGAGTCTGCTTTTAATTTTTTGTCATAGGAGTCTCCTATGATATTTGTCCATCACTGACTAGTTTCACTCAACATAATGTCCTCCAGGTGAAACCAAGTTAAGAGATGTTTCCTGTTATCATCATTGTTCTTTATCATTGCATAGTGCTCCATTGAGTACATATGCCAAAGTTCACCCAGTCATTCTTCCATTGTTGGGCATCTGAGTTGATTCCATTTTTTTGCTATTGTGGACTGTGCTATGATGAACATTCATGTACATGTATCAGCCGGTGTGAATGGCCTTGATTCTGTAGGATATACTCCAAGCAGAGGAATCACTGGGTCAAAATGTATACCTATATCCATTATTTTAAGGTAACGCCAGATTGCTTTCCAAAGAGGTTGCACCATTCTGCAATCCAACCAACAGTGAAGGAGTGTTCCAATCTCTCCACAGCCTCTCCAGCATTTAGTGTTTTGCATTTTTTGGGATCATGGACAACCTTGTTGGGGTAAGATGGTATCTCATTGTCATTTTAATTTGAATTTCTTTAATAGTAGAAGATTGTATGTCAACATGTGTTTTTTGGCTGCCTGGATCTCCTCTTTAGAAAAGTGTCTGTCCATCTCCTTTGCCCATCCAAATTGGATGATTTGTCGTTTTCTTACTGATATTTTGTAGAACTTTATAGATTACGGAGATCAGGTGTCGATCTAACATAGAGTTGCCAAATGTTTTCTCCCATTTTGTAGGTGGTCTTTTAATTCTTTGACAAAGTCTTTGGATGAGCAGAAGTGTTTGATCCTTATTAATTCCCATTTATCTATTTTCTATTGTGATGAACGTGTTTTGTTTGTCAGATTTTGAAGTCTGTCTATACTGTGTATTAAAACTTCCATTGTTGACTCTGTTTTGTCTTGGATGAGCTTTATTATTTTAGCTTTTATACTTAGCTTTTATCTAATTTGAGTTGATTTTTGCAAAGGTGTGCAATATGGGTCTTGTTTCAATTTTTTGCAGATGGATACCCAATTATACCAGCACCATTTGTTAAAGGGATTGTTCTTACTACAGTTTAAAATCTTAGGGCGTTTGTCAAATATCAGCTGTTCACAGGAGGATGGTGGTATCTTTAGGGTCTCTACTTCATTCCATTGGTCTGTATGTCTCTTTTCGTTTTGACAACTGAGGCAATGTAATAGGTTTTAAAGTCAGGTGGTGAGAGGCCTTCCAGGGTATTCTTCTTCTCCAGTAGTGCTTTACTTATCTGGGGCTTCTTTCCTTTCCAAACAAAGTTGATGTTTTGTTTCTGCATCTCATTAAAAATGTCACTGAAATTTTTATTGGAATTGCATTATGTAAGTAAATTGCTTTGGGCAAAATAGATGTTTTCACAATATTGAGTCTTCCTATCCATGAGCAGGGCAGATTATTCCATTTATGTAAGTCCCTCCCAGTTTCTTGTAGTAAGGTCTTGTAGTTCTCTTTATAAAGATCTCTTATTTCTCTAGCTAGATTTATTCCAAGGTATTTTATCTTCTTGGGGGCTATAGTAAATGGACTTGGTTTAGTGATTTCTTTTTTAATAATCTCACTGTTGGTATAAAGGAATCCTGTTGATTTAGTTACGTTTATCTTGTATCCTGATACTTTGCTGAACTCTTCCATCGGTTTGAGTAGTTTACTTACAGATTTCTTTGAATTCTCTGTATAAACAATCATATCATCTGCAAAGAGGGAAATCTTTACTTCTTCATTGGAATATGGATGCCTTTTATTTCTTTGACTTGTCTAACTGCTCTGGCTAGAACTTCTAGCACAATGTTAAATAAAAGTGGTGAGAGCATTCATCCTTGTCTAGTTACCGTTCTCAAAGGGAATTCTTTCAGTCTTTCACCATTCAGGATGATGAAAGCGTTAGCTTTCCATAGATGCTACTGATTGCATTGAGGAATTTCTCCCTTACTCCTGTTTTTCTGAGAGTTTTAAACAGGAATGGATGTTGAACTTTGTCAAATGCCTTTTCTTTATCAATTGAGAAAAATCAGGTGATTCTTATCTTTTGTGTTATTAATGTGGTTGATTACATTAATTGTTTTTCTGATGTTGAACCAGCCTTGCATTTCTGGAATGAAACCAACTTGATCATGATGAATTATTCTTTTTATATGCTGTTTGATTCTATTGGCTAGAATTTTGTTGAAGATTTTTGTATCCAGATTCATGAGTGATATTGGTCCATAATTTTCTTTTTTTGTGGAATCTTTCCCCAGTTTTGGTATCAAGCTTACACTGGCTTCATAGAATGAATTTGGAAGTATTCCCTCTCTTTCTACGGTGTGAAATAGCCTCAACAGTATTGGAGTTAACTCTTGTCTAAAAGTTTGGTGGAATTCTCCAGTGAGGCCTTGTGGGCCAGGACTTTTTTTGGCTGACAGATTTTTGATGACTTTTTCAATCTCTTCCCTTATGATACATTTATTAAGTTGATCTACTTCTCCTTGTGATAGTCTTGGTAAGTCACATGAATGTAGAAATTTGTCCATTTCCCCCAGGTTTTCAAACCTGTTAGAGTATAGCTTTTCATAGTATTCTGTTATGGTATTTTTTATTTCAGTGGGTCTCTTGTAACATCTCCCAACTCATTTCTTAATCAGGTTATTTGTATCTTGTGCTGTTTTCCTTATGTAAGTTTGGCTAATGGTTTAACTATTTTGTTGATCTTTTCAAAGAACCAGCTTTTGGTTTGCTTAATTTTTTCAATTGTTTTTCTATTCTCTAATTCATTTAGTTCTGCTCTCATCTTTATAATCTGTTTTCTTCTGGTGCCTCAGGGTTTCCTTTGTTTCTCTCTTTCTATTTGTTGAAGCTGTGAGGTTAATTCTTTAATCTGTGCTCTTTCTTCTCTCCAGAAGAGTGTATTTATAGAGATAAACTGATCTCTGAGCACTGCTTTTGCTGCATCTCATAAATTCCGATAGGATGCGTTCTCATTCTCTTTTGAATCCATAAATTTCGTTAATGTGTCTTTAATTTCTTCCATAACCCACAACTTTATGAACAAAGTGTTGCTCAGTTTCCACAAATTTGAATTTCTACCTATGAATTTTCTGTTACTGATTTCAACTTTTATAGCTCTATGGTCTGAGAAGACAGTTTGCAGTAAATCAATGGTTTGGGTTTTATACACAACCGCTTTATGACCTAACATATGGTCCATTTGGGAGAAAGTTCCACGTGTATTGGAGAAGAAGGTGTACTTATCTGCCGATGGATGAAAAGATCTGTATATGTCGACAAGGTCAAGTTGGTTCATTGTTTCAATAAAATCTTCTGTATCTTCACTGAGCTTTTTTCTGGATGATCTAACCTTAATTGAAAGGGGAGTGTTGAAGTCCCCAACTAGTTCTATAGAATGATCAATCTTATTTTTCAGTGTTGTCAGTGTTTGTTCAATGTGTTTAGGTGCTTTGGTATTGGGTGCATAAATATTTAATATTGTGAAGTCCCACTTGAGTATTGAACCTTTCAGCAATAAATAGTAACCATCCTTGTCCACAATAGTGAATTTTACATTAAAATCTATTTTATCTGAGATTAATATTGCCATACCTACTCTTCTTTGTGTATTGTTACCTTGATATATATTATTCCAACCATTAATTCTCAACCTGTTCTCATCCTTAAGTCTAAGGTGTGTTTCTTGTAAGCAGCATATAGATTGGTCATGTCTTTTGATGCAGGATATTACTCACTGCCTCTTTGCTGCAGCATTCAGTCATTTACATTCAATGTAATTACTGATAGGTATGTGCTTATTGCCATCATTTTCATGTAATTACTTTTGTGTTGATGTTTTCTATATTGTTTTTAAAGTTCTGTTCTGGGGCATTCTTCTTTATGGGTTGTTTGTTGACTTTATGTTCTTTGAGACTCCTGTTTTGCATTTATTTTCACATAATGTATTGTTAATCTACTCTATGACTACATGTATTATTCCATGCTAAGATTGAAATCAATTCTAACTATTTTATAAGTCTGAAAATTTCTCTGCATCAAAACAACTGTAACTATTGTAGTGTAGTCTTCTTTTAATGTGATGGTATTGCAGTTGTCATGATATGATCATGGATTCCTTTATTATAATACTGTAGCTTTTGGCTTGGTTTGGTGCAGGTTTGTGACTTCCTTAACTGATTAGAAATTTGGGTGAAGTGTCTTGAATTAGCACCTAAAACATACATTTAGGGAAGAGTTTCTTTCACTATTTCATGTAATTTTGGTTTAGTTTTTATGAAGTCTTTAAATTTCTCTTCATTTTCAAAAGTCTTAATTTCACCATTATCTTTGATAGACAATTTTGCAGGATAAATAATTCTAGGATGGAAGTTTTTCTGTTTCGGGGCTTTGAATGTGTCTGCCTGCTGTTTTCTAGCCAGCATTGTTTCAGCATAAATGCCAGATGAAAGTCTGCAAGGTTTCCCTCGCAATGTTAGTTTTGATTTGAGCCTTGCTGCCTTCAGAAGCATCTTTTTGTGTTAATTTAGTTTATTAAGCTTAATTATAACTATGCCTTGGCATTCTTTTTGGGTCTAACTTTTGCGGTGTTCAATAAACATCTTGGATACCCATGTTCTCTTTGTTCATGACGTCAGGAAAGTCTTCTGTCAACAACTCTACAACAACTCTATATTGTCATTAATCCTCCCTTGTTCAGGAACTCCAATTAAATGTAAATTATTCCTTTCTATGGAGTCCCACATGTTTCTTAATGCTTCTTCATTTTTCTTATTTTTTCTCTCTTATTTCACCTCATAAATGCTGGTGTTAGTTACTTTGCCTTTTAGGTCACTGAGTCTAACTTTCATCTGTTGAATCCTACTCTTTTGGCTTTGGATAGAATTATGCAATTCTGTGATTTTGTTATTAATCTGATTTTGGTAAGATGTGCCTTCATTCTCCTTTGATTCTATGAACTTTTTTTAATTTCATGTTGGATTTCTTCTATTATCCAGTAGTTCTTGAACAAAGTGTTGTTTAGTTTCCCTGACTTTATTGCTACTTTTTTCTGTTATTGATTTTTCAGTTTCATCGCTTTATGGTCTGAAAAGAAGCTTTTCGTTATTTAAATATTTTGAATTTTGTTAAAGATTACACTGTGGTGTAATTAAGGATCAGTTCTGGAGAATGTTGCATGTGTATTGGAAAAGAACATATACTTGACTGATGTTGGATGAACTGTTCCAAATGTATCTGTGAGGTCAAGTTGGTTGATTGTGGCATTTAGATCTTCCTTGCCTTTACTGAGTTTTTTTTCAAGAGGTTCTCTCCTTTACTAAGAGTCATGTATTGAAGTCTCCTGCTGTTATTGTGGTACTGTCTGTTACTTTCTCAGTGTGAATATTGTTTTGTTATTTTTTAATGTATTTTGGAAAATTATCATTCGGTACATAGACATGTAATATGATTAAGTCCTCGTAATATATTAAGCTTTTACCCTGTATGGTGTATTTAACACTAATGTCTGTCTTGTCAGAGATTTCCACTGTCATTCTGGCTCTTTTTTAAAAGTCAGCGGACTACTTTGTGCAGCTTTTAGGGTATAGTTTGTATCCTTGAATCCACGGTGTATCTTCTGTGAGCAGCATATAAACAAGTCTTTTTTTTAAACTTAATCTGCTACCCTCCTTCTCTTTACAGGTGCATTTTAGTCTATTTACATTGAGTGTGATTACTGACAAGTATAATGTTAGTGCTGTCATTTTGATGCTGTTTTCTTGAATGTTGTAGACAGGTCCTGTGTTGCATTCCCTTTTCTACACTGTGTCACTTTTCCTTATGTGTTTTGTTTTTGTGTTTTTCAGTGCTTGTTTTTTGAAATTGCTGAGACTTCATGTTTTGTGTATTTTTTAGCTTGTCATTTTGATGTATAGATTTGTTTTGTGGTTACTCCTTTAGTTCCCTTTATTAACTTAAAAGTAATCCAAACTTCAATGCCTGTATCCTCCTCCTTCCACATTTGAAAGACCTGTGGGTGCACTATTTTAACTTCTTTTTGCATATAATATTGTTGTCAATTAAATGCTGAGATCTATTTTTTATGATTTGGCTCTGGCTATCACTTTTGGATTGCCTTTCCTAACGGCATCTAGATACTCTTTCAAGTATTAGATGTTTGAGTGTATGTCTGATGTGAAAACCATGAAAAGATGGCAGAGTAGACACAAATCACCTCATTTCCCTGAGAGCTTAGGCTTGGATGATATTTACATGGAGCACTGAACATTTGGGTAGCCCTAGGACCTAGCATATTTGACTAGGCACCAGAGTAATTTTCCCCTCTCCAAAAACGATCCAGCGGCTGTCTGCTCTCTGCTTCTGCTGTATCATGGTATCAGAGAACTGCACCTTCCTTGAATGGCCAGTAACATAGTTTCATTATCAGCTGGAAGGTAGAGTCTGCTGCTCCTGATTGACTGTTCAGCCCAGCATGTTGGACAGCACCTAGTTCAACACCTGGACAGCTTCCCACACAGAAGTGAAGTTTACATTTAAGGCTGACAGGACTATGTGTTTGCTTGGAGATATGTCTATTGAAAGGTCTGGAATTTTTTCTTCCCACCTTTTTCCAACCCATGTTGTATGATTGGCTGACAGCCCCCAGTTTCTTCATAAGCATGGAAGCCTGTCTGCCACTCAATAAGCAGTCTTGCACCCCTGAGAATCTACCTGGGGCAAGTCACTAGAGTATTAGAGACAATTGGTGACCAACAATTCTCTTATATACAGTATGAGAAAAATCAGTGTCTAGATGGCAGGCAGGAAGCAGACCATAATTAATCATTTAAAGTAGCAGCCTTCAAATGCTCTGGAAAATTCCCTAAATAAAGATTCAAAAAATTTCCCAGATGAAGAAGCCTTTCTGAATATATTGGAAGTTGAGTACATACAGAACCCTCCAAAAGACTAAACAAAATGTAGTAGAACAAAATGAAAAATTTGGTAAGCTATTTGGACTGATGGAACATCAATGATCTGAAATACATCAGATCAATAACAGAATTACAGAATTAGATATTTCAATCCAAAGCCAAAAGAGTAGGATTGAACAAATAGAAGGCAGGCTCAGTAACCATGAAGACAGAGCAACTGACACTAGCATTTATGAGATGAAATCAGAGAAAAGAAATAAGAAAAATCAAGAAGGATTAAGAAACATGTGGGACTCCTGTAAGAGGAATAATTTACATTTAATTCGAGTTTCTGTACAAGGGAGGATTCATGACAATATAGAGAATATAGCTGTAGAGATGCTGACCGAAAACTTTCTAGAGATTATGAGTAGACAGAACATAGATATCCAAGATGTTTATGCAACATCACAAAAGCTAGATCCCAAAAGAAAGATACCAAAGCATATTATAATCAAGTTTAATAAGTTAAAACACAAACAGAGGCATCTGAAGACAGCAAGGCTCAAAGCAAAGCTAACACTCTGATGGAAACCCTGTAGGCTTTCTTCCGACTTTTCTGGAGAAATAATGCTGGCTAGAAAACAGTGCGAAGATACATTCAAAGTCCTGAAAGAGAAAAATTTCCATCCAGGAATTATTTACACTGCAAAATTGTCTATCAAATATAATGGTGAAATTAAGATTTTTGAAGATAAAGAGAAATTTAGAAACTTCCTAAAAACAAATTCAAAATTACATGAACTATTGAAAGAATCTCTTCCCTTAGAAAACCAGAGCCATTAGATGTATATTTAAGGTGACGGCTCAGCACACATCAACCAAAATTCTAACCAGTTACGGAAGTCACAAAACTTAATCAAAGCTGCTGTATTATAATGAGGGAATCTGTGATCATATCATGACAACTATAATGCCATCACATTAAAAGAGGGATACATTACAGTAGTTATAGTTGTTTTAGATGCAAAGGAAGTTTCAGAATTATGCAGTAGTTAAAATTGGGTTTACTCTTAGTATGTTAAGGGGGATAATACTCGTAGCCATAAAGCAAATTAACAGTGCATTGCATCAAAATAAGAAACACAGTACAGGAGTCTCAACGAACACAATATCAATACGGAAACAACAACCTGTAAAGAAGAATGGCCCAGAACAGAACATTAAGAGCAACATAGAAAACATCAACATAAAAGTAATTACATCAAAATAATGGCACTAAGCACACGTCTGTCAGCAATTACTGAATGTAAATGGACTGAACACTCCATTAAAGAGACAGCTAGTGGCATCGTGGATCAAAAGACATGACCCATCTATATGTTGCTTAGAAGAAAGACATCGTAGATTTAAAGATATGAACAAATTGAAAATTAAAGGGTGGAATAATATATACCAAGCTAACAATACACAAAGAAGAGCAGGTACAGCAATACTGATCTCAGATAAATTAGATTTTAGTGTAAAATCCACTATTGTGGACAAGGATGCTCACTATTTATTGCTGAAAGGTTCAATACTCAAGCAGAACTTCACAATATTAAATATTTATGTACCCAATACCACAGCAGCAAAATACATTGAACAAGTACTGAAAAATGAGATAGATGATTCCACAATAACAGTTGGAGACTTCAACACTGTCCCTTCAGTTATGGATAGATCATGCAGTAAAAATCTCAGTAAAGATATAGAAGATCTTATTGCAACAATGAACCAACTTGGTCTTATCAACATATACAGATGTTTTCATCTATCAGCAGATATGTACACCTTCTTCTCCAATACACATGCAACTTTCTCCAAAACAGATCATGTGTTAGGTCATAAAGCAGTCATCTATAAAATCCAAACCATTGATTTACTGCAAACTATCTTCTCAGACCATAGAGCTACAAAAGTTGAAATCAGTAAGAGAAAATTCACACATAGAAATTCAAACTTAAGGAAACTGAACAGCACTTTGCTTAAAGCGCCTTGGGTTATAGAAGAAATCAAGAACAAAATAAAGAAATTTATAGAATCAAGGGAGAATGAAGACACATCCTACCAGAATTTATGGGATACAGAGAAAGCAGTGCTCAGAGGTCAATTTGTAATTGCACGTATCTGGAAAAAAGAAAGGGCCCAAATTGAAGAATTAAACTTACAGCTTGAACAAGCAGAAAGAGAGCAACAGAAGAACCCCTCAGGTACCAGAAGAAAACAGATTATAAGAATTATAGCAGAACTAAATGAATTAGAGAATAGAAAAACAATTGAAAAAATTAGTAAAACCCAAAGCTGGTTCTTTGAAAAGACCAACAAAATTGATAAGCCATTGGCTAAACTTACAAAAGAAAAACAGCACAAGATACAAATAATCCCATTAAGAAATGAGATGGGAGATGTTACAACAGACCTAGCTGAAATAAAAAATATCATAACCAAATACTATGAAAGGTTGTACTCTAACCAGTGTGAAAACCTAAGGGAAATAAACAAATTTCTAGATTCACATCACTCAAAACAATTATTACAAGGAATAGTAGATCAACTTAATAAATCTATCACACAGGGAGAGATTGAAAAAAATCATAAAAAATCTACCAAGCAAAATAGTTCCTGGCCCTGATGGCTTCACTGGAGAATTCTACCAAACTTTTAGAGAAGAGTTAACTCCAATACTGTTGAGGCTATTTCACACCATAGAAAGGGATGGATTACTCTGAGATTCATTCTATGAGCCAGCATAACCCTGATACCAAAGCCAGGGAAAGATCCCACGAAAAAAGAAAATTACAGACCAATATCACTGATGAACCTTAATGCAAAAATCTTCAACAAAATTCTAACCAATAAATTCAACAGCATATAAAAAATAATCACTCATCATGATGTGATTGATTTTCTGATTGAAGAACCGCCTTTAATGTTTCTTGAAATTTAGTTTAATTTTTGCAAATTCTTTGTTTATCTGTGAATGTTCCAATTTCACCTCCAGATTTGAGAGACAGTTTTGCAGATTGTATAATTTTCAGTTGGCAATTTTTTCCTTCAGGGCTTTTTGTATGTCATTCCACTGGCTTCTTACCAGCATGGTTTTGGCTGAGTACTATGAACTTATTCTTAATAATTTTCCTTTTTAGGTTATTTTTGTTGAAGCCTACCTGCTTCTTATCTTTAGTTAAGTTTGACTGTAATGTCTTGGTGTATTTCTTTTGAGGTCTATCTTGAGTGGGCTTTGATAAGCATCCTGACTGGATATTTTCTCATCTTTCATGGTATGAGGGAAGTTTTCTGTCTACAAGTCATCAACATTTCTCTGTATTTTCAGCTATCCTGTCTTGTTCCGGTATTCTGATCATCGGTATTTTATCCCACTTGATAGAATTCCACATAACCTTGCAATCCTTCATTCTTACTGAATGTTTTATCTGATTTTTCTTTCTTTTGTGTGCTAGTGTCATTTACTTTGTCTTCAGGCTCACTAATTCTGTATTCCATTTCCTTGATCCTGTTGCTTTCACTTTCTATTATCAAGCTTGACAACTTTGCTGTTCATCTGTCAAATTTCATATTGTTGCTGCTCAAGCATTTCTTGCAGCTTATTTAATTTTTCAGTGTGCTCTGCTGCATTTTGCCTGGTCTCTTTCCTGATGTCTTGAACATCAATCTTCTGTATTTTGCCTCTGATAATTTTAGGAAGTCTACATCTGGGAGTTTTTTGGATTCTGTGGTAGTCTGCTTCTTTAGATATTTAGAAATTGATTGTAGTCTCTGAGCCATCAGAATGTCTTTGTAGTTTTTTGTTGCTTTTGGTTATTATGGCTTAGGTTCTATCTGTGGATATTCAGGACTTCTGAGTTGGTTTGATGTTTGGAAACTTAAGAATTTGGTTGACTTGTCTGGCATCTCTCCTTTGAAGCTGGCTTGGTATTTCTCCATGCAGTCATATGACTTCCATTTCTTAATCTTATTGTCCTGCGCTGTGCCAGACAGGACAGCACAGCTTTCCTCAGGCTGCCCCAACTGCCCTGCACTATTTTGGCCTGTGCTGCTGTGCACTGTTGTCTCCAGGTTGTGGGTGTTCCCTGCCACTGCCACTGCCCTTGGGCTGCAAGCATAACATGCACTCTTGCCCCCAGGCCAGGTGTGTCACCAATGCTGCCAATGCCCCATGGCTAATCTTGTCATCTGCCCCACCCCTGAGCTGGGCAGGTCACTCAAGCCACCACTGCTGCTTCTTCTGAGTTGGACAAGTCGGCTGTGCTGCTATTGTCTGTGGGCTGTGCTGTATATGCACGCTGTCTCAGCTTCTGGGCCAGGTGCATCCCTGAGCTTCCACCACTTCAGCCACTGTATTGGATGCAACATGTGTACCTCTGTTACTGTTGCCACTGAGTTGGGCACGTTACCTGTGCTACTGCCACTGGTGTCCCTGGATTGGGTGCATCAGTTGCACCTTTGTCATTGCACAAGCCATTGCTGCTCCCAGGCCACACCTGCACCCACACCACTGCCCAGAAACTTGCATTTTCCTGTGATGCTGCTCCCGGATCCATGGGACCTAAGCCACCTCTCTCTGTGCCACCCTAAGGCCTGCCATGTCACTAGATCCTAGTGCTCTCTGGTTACTGGACAGCTTACTCTCAAGCCCTTCTGTCTTATGTGGAAGTTTTAGAGCCAGAACGGCTTTGTTGACACTGGTGTTGATCACATTTGCTGGATCCAATATTACTCCAGTCGCATGCTCCAATGTTGTTTTGGTTAGGGAGTTTTACTCCATTCTCCTCATCTTCAGTGCACAGGGTCTCTTTGACTGGTGCTACAGTGTTTCCTCCATGGTGGCCCAGTGCTGCTATGATCTTTCTGTCATCCAGCCTGTTTTTATATTTTTCTGATAGGTATTCAGGCCTCCTGGAATGCTGAATTTGGTTGGTTAATTGAATCTGCTGTTCTCTGTTTTTCAGAAGGCTTGGCAAGGTTGTGTGGCTATACCACCATCTTGACTCTGACCTCTTTTTTCTGTATCTTGTCTAATTGCTGTAGCTAGAACTTCCAGCACAATTTTGAATAAAAGCAGTGATAATGGACGTCCTTATCTGGGTCCTGTTCTCCGTTTAGGATAATGTTGGCTGTCACTTTTACATGGATGCTCCTTATTATGTTGAGGAATTGCCCTTTTATTCCTATTTTCTGAAGAGTTTTAAACATGAATTGGTGTTAGACTTTGTCAAATGCATTTTCTGCATCAGCTGATACAATCAAGTGTTTCCTTTATGCAGTCGACTATATTGATTTTTTTTTTCTTCCTTAATATTGGACCATCCGTGCATCCCTGGTACAAATTCTTCTTGGTCATTGTGAATTATTTGTTTTGATATGCTGTTGAATTATATTGACTAGAATTTTCTTGAGGATTTTTACATCTAAGTGTACAAGACATATTAGTCTGTAATTTTCCTTTTTTGTGCAGTCTTTACCCAGCTTTGGTATCATGGTTAAGCTAGTTTCACAGAATGAATTAGAATGAATTTGGAGGTATTCTCTCCTTTTCTGGGCTGTGAAATACCTTTAGTAATAGTGACGATAACTCCTCCTTTAATTTTGGTAGAATTCTTCAATGAAGCCATCTAGACCAGGAAATTTTTTTTTGTTGGGAGTTTTTAAAATTAGCTTTTCAATTTCGTCTTGTGAGATGGGTTTATTCAGTTGTTCTACATCTGATTGTGTTGGTTAAGTAGGGAGATTTTCTCTAGAACTTTGTCCATATCCTCTGTGTTTTCAAATTTATTAGGGTGTAGTTTTTTGTAGTATTCTGACATGATCTTTGAAATTTCAGTTGCATCTGTTGTGATATCACCCATCTCATTTCTTACATAAGAATTTGTTCTTTTTTTCTTACCTCAGTTTAGCAATGGCTTGTCAATTTTGTTGATTCTCTCAGAACACTAGTTTTTGGTTTTGTTTAACTGTTTCAATTGTTTTGTAGTCTCTAATTCATTTAGTTTTGATCTAAATGTTCATTATCTCTTTTTTTCTGGTTTTTGAAGGATTTTTTTCTTATTCTCTTTCTACTTGCTTAAGTTGTAGGGGCCATTTTTGGGTTTGAGCTCTTTCTTCTTTTTCATATGTGCTTTTATTGAAGTAAACTCACTTTTGAGCACTGCTAGTAGGGCATATTTTCACACTTTGATTCTTTGAGTTTCTTTATTCCATTTTTTGGCTTTTTATACAACCCAGAAGTATTTAAGCATGGTGTTACTCAGTTTCCAAGTGTTTGATTTTGACCCGCACTTTTCCTGCTGTTGATTTTGACTGTTACAGCTTTATCATCTGAGAAGCACCTTCACAATATTTCAGTGTTTGGAATTTTGTTAAGACTTGCTTTGTGGCCTAACACATAGTCTATTCTGGAAAATGTTTTGTGTGCATTGGAAGAGATGGTATACTTGTCTGCTGATGGATGAAGTGTTCTGAATATGTCTCTGAGGTCGAGTTGGTTGATTGTAGCACTTGTGTTATGTGACTTTATGGAGCTTCTTGTTCCATCTATCAACAAAAGTAGTATATTCAAGTCTCCTGTTATTACTGTGAAAGTATCTATCACACTTTTCAGTGATATTAGAATTTGTTTGACATATTTAGCAGCACTGTTTATGTCCTCTTGACGTGTTGGCCCTTTAAGTAGTGTTTAGTGACCTCTTATGTCCACAGTGGCAGATTTTATTTGAAAGTCTATTTTATCTGAAATTAATATTGCCATACCTGTTCTTTTTACAATGCTGTTAGGTTGTTATATGTTTTTCCATCCTTTAAACTTCAGTTTGCTTATATCTTTAGGTTTACTGTAAGCAGCATATGGATGAGTCATGGTTTTTCAGCGCTTCTGGTAGTCTTTTTCTCTTTAATGGCACATTTAATCCACTTACATTCCGTGTAGTTATTGTGTATGAGTTTAGTGCTGTCATTTCAATTCATTTTGTGATGAGTTATTTAGACATTCTTTGTTACACTTAATTTTATGTGCTAAGTCTTTTCTTTATGTGGGTTTCCTTTTCATTTTTTGGATCTACAACCACTAAGACTTCTTGATTTTGATATGTAAGATTGCTGGTTCTTTTTGTGGTTATCATCACATTTATTCTTAGTGTTCTAAGTTTAAAACAGTATTGTATTTCATTGCATCCCCCTCTGCTCCATCTGAAAGAGATACAAATACATTAATTTATCCCTTTTATAGCTTATGTTGTTCTCATGTACTTACTGAGATAACTGTTTTCCTCTTTTTAGTATTTAAACTTTTGTTCATTTTTGTGGATATCCTGTTTGTGTTGATGTGTGGATGCTCTGTTTCGCCAGGTGTTTATGATGGATGTTATTGATTTGCTAGTCAACGGATTACCCTCAGTATTTCTTTTAGTTTTGGTTTGGCTTCAGCAAATTTTCTAAATTTCTGTTTAACTGAGAATGTCCTAATATCGTGGTCGTATTTGAAAGACAGTTTTACCAGATAGATAATTGTTGGTCAGTAGTTTTTTTTCTTTCAGGGCTTTGCACATTTCATCCCATTGTCTCTGTGCCAACACCATTTCAGCTGGATAATTGGAGCTAATTCTCAGACACTGACCTTTGTATGTCATGTTTTGTGTACGTCTTGAAGCATTTAAAACTTTGTTGTTCATTCTATTAAATTTGATGGTAATATGTCTTGGTGTCTTTTGGGGTTGAACTTGTGTGGAATTTGATGAGCATCTCGGGTGGATATTTTGTCATCTCTCATAATATCAGGGAAATTTTCTATCAATACATCTTCAACAATTCCCTCTATATTTCCTGGTTGTCCATGCTGTTTTGGAACCCCAGTCAGTCATAAATTATTCCTCTTGAGAGAGTCTTAAGTGGCTCTCAATGAATCTTCATGATTTAAAAATCTTTTGTCTGAGTCTTCCTCCAATATGGTGGTTTAAGTTACTCTTTCTTCAGTTTCACTGATTTTGGATTCTGTTGCCTAGATTCTACTCCTTTGACTTTCCACTGAGTTGGCTAAATCAATAATTTTATTGTTAACCTGCTGACTCTCATATCTTTGTCTGTCAGGCATTGCTTGAAGCCCGGTTAATTTTCAGTGCTCTATGTTGCAATTTATCTATTTTCCTTCCTAATGTCTATAAAAGCTTTGAATATACCTCTGTTGGTATTTTCCTTTGATAGCTGCAGGAATTCTTCATCTGGAAAGTTTTGTAATTGTTTGTTTGGGGAGTTTTATAAAGTCCTACAGGTCTGCTTCTTTAAATGCTTTGAAGTAGATAGTTACTTCTGAGCCACCTGCAGATTCTTTTAATGGAAATTATTGTGTTCCAATCTATGTATGTATGGCTATATGAGGTACAAGAATTAAGTCCACGAACTTAGTTGTTCTAAGTGCTTCATCTTAATTGCTGAATGTCAATATGGTGATATGGAAACCCTGGTGGTATAGTGGGATAAGTGCTGTATCTGCTAACCAAAAAGTGAGCAGTTTTAATCCACCAGGTGCTTCTTGGAAACTATCACACAGTTTTACTCTGATCTTTAGGGTCCCTATGAATTGGATCTGACTCAACAGCA
This sequence comes from Heterohyrax brucei, assembly GCA_028571685.1. Lineage (NCBI taxonomy): Eukaryota > Metazoa > Chordata > Mammalia > Hyracoidea > Procaviidae > Heterohyrax > Heterohyrax brucei. The sequence goes on along the minus strand of CM053167.1, from coordinate 12,948,874 downwards.
GTGGGTTTATGTGCTACGTACCTCATCGCTGAATATCACTACAAAACAATAAACATACTGCCATTGAGTCAGGTACAACTCATAATAATCCTAGAAGTCAGAGTAGAACTGTCCCACAGGGTTTCTAAGGAACACCTGGTGGACTTGAACTGCCAGTTTTTTGTTAGCAGATGCAGCATGTAACCCAGTGTGCCACCAGTGTTTCCAAACATCACTATAGTCACCTTCAAAGTACTAACTCCCCTTGGGAAGCGGTGCACCAATGCCAGTACCTAGTCCACCTTTCAAAGCTACTTTGAAACTCTGCAGTGGCCATTGTGCATGGTGGCAAGTTTGGCAATTTAATTGTATAGTTGTCTATGAGGGTTTTTAGCCGGTAACCAAATAGCTATATTAGAACACATTCCCTACTCACCTGGTCTGGCCCTTAATGACTTTTTTATCTAAAGGTAGAGGAAATAGTGAAAGGAAGACATTTTGATGACATTCAGGACATCAAGGGTAGTACAGTGACAGCACTGATGGCCATTCCAGTAAAAGAGTACTAAAATTGCTTTGAAGTGTGGATTAGGAACTGGCATTGGTGGGTAGCTTCCTAAGGAGAGTATTTCAAAGGTGACCATAGTGATATTCAGCAATGAGGTGTGTACCACTTTCTCTAGGATGAGTTTACAAACTAAACTGTCAGTCCACAGGTACATACACTTTTTTTTTAAGTGTCAAAGAAGAGTAGGTGTGTGCACTGTAACCACAGAGATATTGAAATCCTATCACTGCAGTGGTTAGTCCTATAGTTAGGCCTAGAACCCCTATTTAGTTAACTTTTCTTGTGTGAGTTCAGCCAGAGCACCCAGTCAGAAGGCCCATAAGTGCTCAGTGTCTGTATGGGGGTGATGACAAGTACAAGACTGGGTTGCCAGTTGCTCAAGTCCTGGAAAGCAAAGTCTCACCCACAACCAGAAATGTTAGTATTTTGCAGATCTTGCCCAGGGAATCTGCCTGATTCCTCCAACTTCATTTGTTAGTAGCTGACTACTGCTTCAGGTATCATGCCTGATTCAGGGGCCCAGCACAGCACAGGAGGAAAAAGAATAGGACTCTTGGGAGAGAGAGAGAGAGAGAGAGAAAGAGAGAGAGAGACTTTGTGCCCCAGAGAAAAAGTTCTGATCCACACACAATGGCCTAAACTTATCTTTTAGCATTCTCCAGAATTTTGCAGTTCTGTTGCCACGTCTGTCCGAGGCTTGATTTCTCTGTGGAGAAAAAATGGTTTCCTGAGGTGGCTGGGTTCCTTCCCTGTATGCTGTGTTCTGGGGCTGCCTGTGTTTGCAGTGCTAACACAAGGATTCCTCTGGCGAGTGCTAATCAGGCCTATCTGCCCTCATACTCACCTTGCAGACTGCTAGCTTGTGTCCCCACCTTCTTTCTGTGATCAGGGCCATAACAGTGTTTTTTTATAATTGGTAAGAAGTTGCTTTCTGTCTCTTTGTTGTTAGAAAGAATGGAGGATGTCTCTTTTTCTGTTTCACTTTTTAATGAATTTAGAGGTTGTTTGATGTATTTATGAGCTCTGTTATTGGGTGTGTAAGTAATTAATGTGGGCTTGTTCTCTTGAAGTATTGACCTTTTAAGCATTATATAGTATACACACACACTCACGCTATACAGCGAAGAATGTTGAATATACCACGGACCACCAAAACAAATATGTTTTGGAAGAAGTATGACCAGAGTGTTCTTTGAAAGTAATGATGGCAAGACTATGTCTTAGATATCTTGGACGTGTTGTCAGGAAGGATCAGACCCTGGTGAGGATATGCTTGGTAGAATAGAGGGTCAGCAAAAAAGAGGTAGACTCATAATGAGATGGATTCACACAGTAGCTGCAACAGTGGCCTTAAGCATAAAAATGATCACGGACATGGTGCAAGACAGGTCAGTGTTTCATTCTGTTGTCCATAGAGTCACTATGAGTTGGAACTGACTCAGTGGCTCCTAACAACAACAACAGTCACCTTCTGTATCTACTCTGGTATATTTAAAAGTCTACTTTAACTGCAGATAATGTTGCCACTCCTGCTCTTTTTTAATGTTGATAATTTGATATGTATTTTTTCCACCCTTTAAGTTTCAGTTTGTAGCTTTAAGGTACGGCTCTTGTAGTCAGCATATATAAATGGATCATACTTGTTTTTATCTATCTCCTTACTCTGTCTTTTTATTGGTGTGTTTAATTCATACACAATTAGTATAATTGTTGGTATTATGAAATTAGCACTGTCATTTTGTCGCTTTTGTGTGACTTGTTGACAGTTTAGTTGTTCCAGCTAATTTTCTCTGGATTTTCTTTCTATGTTTTTCACTGTTTGTTTTATATATGCTGATTCTTCTTGATTTTCTTATTTTAATGTATAAGACTGTTGGTTTCATTTTTAGCTTTGTATTTACCCATAAGTTTAAACCATTTTTTAGTTTCTTAATTTTTTTGACTTGCTCTCCTGCAAGATCTATGACTTACTAATTTGTCTGTCTTTTGGAATAATTCTTTTTCATCATTTACACTGAGGTCTCTGTTTCCCTATTTTACTGATGATTTATTTTTGTGGATTCCTTCTCTACATCTGAATATTCTCTCCTAATTTGTAACTTTGAGCATATTTCTCAAGTTATTGATTTTACAATGGAGGAACTTCTTTCAGTGTTTCTTGTAATTTTTTGTTTTTTTTTTTTTTTGTAAATTCTCTACACATCTGTTTATCTGGAGATATTTTGATTTTGTCATCATATTTTATAGAAAATTTTGCAGGATTTATTATTCTTGGTTGGCAGTTTTTTTTCCCCTCAAGGCTTTGTATATGACATCCTTTGCCTTCTTGTCAACATAGTTTCTACTGAATAATTGGTGCTCAGTCTCAGTGACTCACCTTTGTAGGTAATTATTTGTTCAAGCTTAGCTGCCTTTAAAAACATCTCCTTATCTTTAGTTTTGTTGAGTTTGATGATAATATTTCTTTGTGTCTTTCTTTTGGGAACTTGTGAAGAATCCAGTGAGCATTTTGGCTAGATACTTTCTAGTGTTTCATGATATTAGGGTATTTTTGTGTCAACACATCTTCCACTATTCTCTCTGTATTTTCTGCTATCCCTCTATGTTCTGGAACTCCAGTAAGTTGTAGATTATTCTCTTGATAGATCTCCTTACAACTCTCGGTTATTCATTATTTTTTAATCCCTTTACCTGTTGGTGTCAGTTGCTTTATCTTCAGTCTCAATAATTCTGTATGCCACTGCTTCAGTTTTACTCATCTGACTTTCTATTGAATTGCATAGTTTTGTAGTTTTATTGTTAATCTGCTGAATTTCAGGTTGCAGCCTGTTTAATTTTTCACTATGCTCTGTTGCAGTTTGTCTAATCTCCTTCTTTATGTCTACCAGAGCTGTAAATACTGCTGTTTAGTAGTTTACCTTCAGTAATTGCAGGAAGTCTTCTATGTCTGGAAAATTTTGATTCTTTGTTTTGGGAATTTTCTGAAGCCGTGGTAAACTGCTTCTTTAAATGATATCAAATAGTCTTTTGCCTCTGAGTTATCAGAATATTATTAGAATTGATTTAATTTTAGTTATTGTGTTCTATTCTGTGTGTATATTGGTGAGTGTGTGTATAAATATTTTAGTTTTTTCACATGTCCATGTGAAGTGTTTCGTTGATTGTAACTGTAGAAGTGTCCAAACATTGTTACCAGGTAGTTAGAGTTGTTGCTAGGCATGGGGGTCCAAGGCTTAGTTTACTTTTCTTGTGTGACTGCCTGGGCAGTCAGTTGGTCCCTATGTGGGAAATACCTACTGGGAAATGTTGATTAGTGTGGGATTAGGTTGCTGGCTGCATGTGCTGCAAGAGGCAGGCACCAAGAACGGGAGTAGGCCCATGCCAAGTAAGGGAGGAAGCCTGTGTCAAGAAGGGTGAGTGACTTGTAGCCTTGCATCTAGGGAAAAGGCTTATTTCTGTCCTGAGTTCCTGGTTCAGTGGTGCTGGCAGACTGCCTTCATTTTTTTTTTTATCTCTTTGTTACCGCTACTGTTACTGCTACTCCCAGCCCAGATACAATGTCAGAATTTCTCATCCAGCGCAGCACAGAAAAGAAAGGCAGTAGCACAAAAAGGAGAGTTTTTGCCCCAAAGAAAAAGTTTTGATTCACACATGTCTGTAAGAACTTATCTTTGTTGGTTCTAATGGAAGACTGCTATAATTCTGTAAGCATGACTGTCCAGAGCTCAGCTTCACAACTACGAGTTATGCCATTTGAACACAGACATGTTTGGAAGATTGACACAGATGATCTTTTTGAGGAAGGCAGACTTTCCTCTTTTACTGTCTGGACAATTTGACACCCACCTTCACCTCTTTGTTGGCTGGCTCGTTGTCTCAGCTGTGTCCCTGATGTTGATGGCTACTAGAATGTCCTGCTTGATTGGCTAAGTTGTTTGCTGGGTGTTTGTTATTACAGAGAGCAAAAGCTAGCTCTGCCATGTTAGCCCTGCCTCCTTGTTTTCTTTCTAGATTCCTGCCTCCATGACGGAAACACTAGTGTCATAGTGGTTAAGTGTTTTGGCTGCTAACCACAAGGTAGTCAGTTCAAATCCACTATACACTCCTTTGAAACTCAGTGGGAGCAATTCTGTTCTGTTCTATAGGGTGCTGTGACTTGGAATCAACTCAAAAGCAATGAGTTTTAATAGACTTCCATGGCATTGATTGTGGATCTGACTAAAATGAAATCCTTGACAGCTTCGGTCTTTTCTCTGTATATCATGATGTTATTGGTCTGGTTGGGAGGATTTTTAATGTAATGTAGTGTAGAATAATCCATGCTGAAGGCTACAGTCCTGGAGTAAGTTCTTCTAGTCTTTTCTCTTTCACTAAGCAAAGCTTTGTCATCTGTATATTGTGGATTATTAATGACTTTCCTCCCATCCTGATGCCCCATTAATAAAGAATATTTTCTTTCCTATATACCACACTCCGTGTTTTGACATTTAACTTTAAGAGAACACCAAATTCTTTGGTGATAGCAGCTCTGTCAATACTTGTCAAATTACTATTCGATATATCTGGAACTTAAAACACAAGTTATACGCATATCCTAAAACACCAAAAGAAAACATTTGAGAGGGAGCATTGCAGAAAGTGTTGGTGATCACAAGATATGTATAACAGAATAGACTGTTTAAAAACCAGAAACATGACCTCAATTGAATGACATGCTGATTTGCGACATTGTATAAAAATGTTGTATATTTCAACATTTGTTAAAGCAATCAGCACAGCATTTTTGAGTCACATCTGATCACCTAACTTTAATAGAGTAAGATGAAAACTGGGCAGTGTGTTTCTGAGATAGTCAACTAGATCTAAAGGTCGATTAAGACCCAGTCTTGCTATAGTCACCCTTTTTCTTTATCCTTAGGTTTTTCTCACAGCTTGTGGCCATTAGTAGAAAATGAAAAGCAACAAACTTTTTAAAAAATGGAAGCCTACTTGAGTAGGAAAGATAGAAATAAACAGAAGTTTGACTCTTTTTTTGTGGATAGGGTGCAGCCTTTTATTGTTGTATTTTTGTGTGCCTTAGGAACATGTGGAAACAATCTGTTGGTTTTCCTGCTGCTACCTAGTTCTATGCTTCTCATCTTTAGAGAGTCTAAAAGTGATAATAGACAATTATTGAGCATATTTAACTATCCTGATCCTGGAAGAACACCCTGTTAGGGCTTATGACGTGTGTGCTTCCAAATTTAAGTGGTCCATAGATATGGTCCATTCCTTGTCATTCTGTGATGGAACATCAAGTGATTTACTTGTTACTATAGTAACTATGTCACATGAAAGGGTTCCAGGAATGTCTAAATCCTGACTCCTTAATAGCTACCTCTGGATTCCATTGTATCTCCATATATACTACAAGTTTGTTCCTAAAGAAATACAATTCAAATTTGAGAGACACAGAGTAAACTGTGGTAGTCTAGCCTGATCCTTTCCTATCTGCTTTTCAGTGTGAATGATGTCAAATTGGATCTACAAGAGGCACCTTGTGAGAATAACTTGGCCATCTCTTTCTAAAACATCAACAACTGAAAACTCTGTGGAGCACAGCTCTACCCTGATACACATGAGGTCACCATGAATCAGAATTGATATTGATGTTAACTAATTACCAGCCAAGTATGAAAGGTGTTTATCATTATCAGTGTTCCCTAACAGTTACAGTAAAAATCTAGTGTAAGTCTCTGACTCCTTTGCTGTTTAGCCTATTTCCTACGTTTTCATTAACAACATTATAACGTGAAGCAATAACAGGAAGGTGTCTGAAAAGGAGGAAGATAGTTGCTAAAAAAGTATCTTCATCTGTTTTTGAAGAAAAATTTACAAATAAACCAAGACCATGAGAGAAGTTTCAGTCATTCTTTCTGAAGTTGCTGCCTGGCCACTTGTGTATGCTGCTGTTACTCAGGCCTTGCTCACCTGGCCCACTATCACTGTTTGCTGTCTATTTATGATGTGAGCCAAGTGAAATCCCCAGATAGTCCAAAAGTGAACACAGTCTGCTGCTAACCAAAGCACTGGAAGTTTGAAATCACCGAGGGGTGCATCAGCAGAAAGGCCTTGCAATCTAGGTCTCAAATATCAGCCGCTAGAAGCCCTATGGAGCACTTTACAGTTCGATGCATCTACAGGATATCATCCTGCTGACCTCTGGTTGGAGGAAGGAGAGTGGGTGGAGAGGAGGAGAAAGGAGACTATTGGAAGGATGAGACATATATGGAGCAGAAAAGAATAGTGTGCTGTCAGTGGGCAGGGATAGCAGTGGAAGCTGCATACAGGTGCACATGTAAATTTATATGGAATGTACATTTTCACTCAGTCACAATTAAAAAAAAAAAAGAAAGAGAAAACCTTAAATCCTGGAAGTAACAGTTTCATGGAATTGAAAAGAAGTTATTCCATGATTGTCTTAGGTTTTAAGAAGAATGTATTGGCATAAAATAAATATTAATGATGTGCATGGGTAGCTGCTGTGTGTTAAGGAAAACAGTTGGCTTATTGCTGGGAGTTCTAATTGTCAAGAATTCATATCACAAGATGTTCAGCTGAGAACTTAAGACCATGAGAGAAGACCATTAGGAGAAGAAATAAAACCCGAAATGCCAGGGTGGGCCTTGAGAACTGGCATGACATTCCCATCTCCCTCTGCTGAGGGCCTAGGCTGCCAAGAATTCAACCAGGTCCAGAGAAACAACAAGTAGAAGCAGTGTTCTGTGTTTTCAGATCTGGCTCTGCAAAGAAGCCATACAGCACTGATATGGTGTGCTCCCTTGGGAGGCCCTGCTAGGGGGGGTGCTAGGGTCCAGAAACCCTGCTGCAGTGTGGGAGAATGGAAGCATACTGGAAGACATTTTATTATGAAAAAGCAGATGTATATCCCAGGGTGTGGAAAGGGTGAGTTGCTTGACCACTAGCCAAAAGATTGATGATTTGAACTCAACCAGAATCCCTCAAAAAGAAGGTATGATTTGCTTCCAAAAAAGTTATAGCCCAGACAACTCTGTGGAACACAGTTCTACTCTGTACGCATAATGTTGTCATCAGCTGAAGCTGACTTGATGGCAACTAACAACAACAACGTTAAATAGGGATGTGTTTTCATCTCAATATTTTCCTCCTCATTTCTTCAGCTGTATAATTTTTATTCTAAGTACCTGAAGCATAAATTACGTGGGTGATCTTACTTGCTTTCTTTTTCTGTGGTTTTCTTCTTCCCTCCATACCTTTCTCTCTCTCTTCTTCATGTGTTTTTACCTGCTTGCTTCCTTCGTTCTCTTTTCCCTCCCCTTCTCCTTTCCCTTTCCTTCCTTCTATCCTTTCTCCTCTCTTTCTACCTTCCCTTCATCCATCCTCTACTTCTTTCTTTTCTTACTCCACTTGCCCTTCCCTTGCCCTGTTCTCTTCTGTCCTTTTTATTTCTTTATCCTTTCCCTTCTCTCCTACCTCTCTTAGTCCCTACCTTCTCTCCCACACTTCTCTTCCCTCTTCCCTCCCTTCTCCCTTCCCACCTGCCCCTTTTTACCCGGCTTCCTTCTTTCCCTCACATCACCTCTTTCCTCACTCTCCCTCCTTCTGTCCATCCTTTCTTTTATCCCTCCTCCCATCCTTCCTACCCTCTGTGTTTCTTTCCTCCTCTCTGTCCTTCCCTTCTTCCTCTTTTCTTCCTCATTCCTTTCTTCCAACTCCCCTCCCTGCTTCCCTCTCTACTGCATTCCCTCCCTCCTTCTTCCTCTCCTTTCCCTTCCTTCCTTTCCTTTCTCCCTTCCTTACTCCTTCCTTTCTGCTCCCTCCCTCCAGCCTTTTCTGGCTCCCAGCCTCTCTCCTTTCTTCCTTACTTCTTTCTTCCCACTCCCTGGTGCTCTTCCCCCAAATGAATGTCAAACATTTTCCTATTGATAATAAAACTGAGAAGTAATGTCAGCTTTACCCCTTTTTTTAAAGCAAATGATCAAATTTACTCTAATAATGTTCTTTGCTCATAATTTAAGGAACAGCAAAAACTTTAGCATAGAATGTCTTGACAGCCCTGTGTGTGTGAAGTTTGAGTAAAATGCTTTCATCTGAAGCCTTCACTGAAATTTTGTTTAAGGAATGTTTTCGTTTTTAACTGTTGTAAAAATGTATTTGTCCACTCAACATTTTTTACATGCACAACTCAGTGAGACCAATTGCATCAGTCATGGTGTGCAATCATCACTGATGGCCTTCACTTGCCTAATTTTCAGCTTCTGTAGACAAAAATACAGTGCTTCCTAAACAGTAAGAAGAGTATGTTGACTTTTCCAAAAATATTTTAAGAAAATAAAGAGAGTTGTGGTCTGTGTGAATACTTTATAAGCTTTGGGAAGGAAGCCTGTTGCCTTTTCCATAATGTTTTATGTCTTAGGGAGCAAGGCAAGGTGAAAGTGACTAGCTGAGAAGAAAAGGAGTAAGTGAGCAAATGTTTCTGCATTCATATTTAGAACACAGCATGAGCAGACATGGATGGAAGAGGAAACATTCGTCTGAGCCTAATGCTTTTATTGAGGAAGTGTGGCAGTGCAACAGCTAGGCACTCAGCTGCTGCTAACTGAAATGTCAATAGCTCCCACCCACCTAGTGTCTCTACAGGATCATCTGCTGCCATAAAGAATGCAGCCTAGTAAACCCTACTGGGCATTTCTGTTACAGCCTCAGTGTCACCAGCAGTTGCAATCAATGGGACAACAAAGAACAAAGCAGGAACAGTGCTTTCACTGGGAATTACTGCTTGCTTCATTCTAACCAAAAGCTTGGTAGTTTGAGTTCACACAGTAATGCCACTTTGGGGTATGATCACAGCCATCACCACTGTCTGACAAACATGAGATTGTCACGAGCTGGGATTAACTCAACTGCAACAGGAATGCTCTGGCTACAAATAAATGTGTTGCACCTGTCTATGAAGTGAAATGTCTCTTTTTTAATGAATTTATTTAAAGCATCATCATGCACATCGTCACAAACCTTCTCCTGAGAGATGCTAAACAGTGAGCAAGAGTATGCCTCTTGCACTGCAGCAGCTAGACACATGTACTGAGAACAGCAGTGAGCAGTTTTCCTGGGGATGCTCATGCCATGCAACAGTAGCACAGTAAGTATTCACGTTTGTCTCAGATGTATCTAGAATTCAGTGACATGTGGTCAGGTGAGAAGATGACAGTTATTCCCCTGTGAGATTGCAGAAAACAGACAGCAGGTTTGTTTGGTGCTAAATTGTGTTTCCTTCTAGGATCTTAAGAGTTCTGTGTACAGGCTGGCCAGTTTCTACTGCTGTAATGGAGAACTGACAGTTCATTAAACTTGGAGGGTAGATTCTCCAGTGAATGTAACAGACACACAGTTGACACAAAATGAGTATGGGTCTAATCAACAAAATGCAGTTGTTGATTCACCAACCTAGATGCCCATCAACCAATAAATGGATGGAAAAACTGGTACATATACTCAGTGGAACATAAATGCAATGATAAAGAACAGCGATGATTTCGGAAAGCTTCTCATAACCTAGTTTCAACTGAAAGACATTATACTGAGTGGAATCAGTCAGCAGCAAAAGCACAAATACTCTGTGAGACCTATGCTATGAAGACTTAAAAATAGACTAAGACACAGTGGAGAAAACTCTTTGATGGCTACAAGGGTGGTGAGAGAGGAAGAGGGATGGACATAGATTAGATAGTTCATACAAATTTGCTTAAGTAAAAGCAATGACAGCACTGACTAGAGAGTAGATTCATCGTAAACTGAAAGGTTCTCTAAACTCACCCTAGTATTTCAGAAGATAGAGTAGCAGGGATTTGGGTCTAGGGACCATGCATCCAGGGGACATTGAGGCCAACTGACACAGCTAGTCTATTGCTGAGAGCGTTTTCTCAGTCCCATATTGGTGAGTAGCATCTGGGATCTTAAGAGCTAGCAAGCTGCCATCTGAGGTACACCAAATGATCACAACATCTGGAACAGATGATCACCATGCATAAGAGAGGTATGAGGTAAAAAGAGCCCAGAAGACAGGAGGACCTATATAAATGGGAGACTGTATCAACATTAGACGAGAAGAACCAGATAGTGCCTGGTCACCACAAAGGACAGCTGTGATGAGGATCACAATGTACAGTCCCTGAGACAATATGAGAAAAAGAGGTGTGCAGGCCAAGAATTCTACTAAAAATCCTGAACCAATAGTCCGATGGCCTGGAGAGTCCCCTGGGAACATGGGCCCTATACCTTCTATTGTCCCTGATCTGAAACTAGTAATGAGTCAGCTCTTCAGACAAGAATGGACTGGATACCTGACACAGTGTGGTTATATGGTATGTATACTTTATGGTTCTATGCATCTCCAATAGGTTGTCCTACTGTTTTCCTTCTAGAAGGAAGAGAAGGTGGGAACAGATGCTTGTTAAGTAGATACTAGAGAGGGGCAAAGCCCCAACTAAGAACTTCAAAATTAATGAAATTGGTGAAATACAGCAATGCAGAAGGCCCAACTCTGCTTAGAGAACCATAAGTACAAAGGGAGTGAAAAGAAGATTCTAGGAGGCCTGAACCACCTAGGATAAAACAACACAGAGACCGTTAAAAGATGGTGGAGTAGACACACACATCTACTCATTTCCTTGTTGAGAACTAAGGCCTGGATGATATACGTATGGAGCACTGAACATTAGGGGAGCCCTAGAACCTAGCATATTTGACTATGCACCAGTATCAGACTCATTTTCCCCTCTCAAAAACAATCCAGTGGCCATGTGACCTCCACTTCTGCTGTTTCATGGTATTGAAGAACTGCAGCTTCTGCAAACAGCCAGCAATGTACTTTACTTTCATTGTCAGCTGGCAGGTGGAATCTGACTGCCTGTTTAGGACAGTGCATCAGGGAACTCCCAGCTCCCAACTTCTGGTTCAGCACCTGAACAGCCCCCCACCTAGTAGTGCAGTTTACATTTAAGGCTGAGAGGCTTATGTGTTTGCCTGGAGATCAGTCTGTTGAGAGGCCCAGCAGCTGTTCCTCCCACTCTTCTCTGACCCACATTGTAGGGTTGGCTGACAGCCCCCAGTTTCTCCATAAGCAGGGCAGCTGCTTTACCACCCCATAGGCAGAGTCTTCCACCCTCGAGAGGCCACCTCAGGCAAATTACTAGAGTATTAGAGACAGCTGGTGGCCAACAATCCTCTTAGATCCAACAGAAGAGAAATCAGTGTCTAGATAGCATGCAGGCAGCAGACCATAATTAATCATTTAAAAAAGCAGCCTTCAAATGCTCCAGAAAATTCCCTAAATAAATATTCAAAAAATTTCCCAGAGGAAGAAGTCTTTCTGAATCTATCAGAGGTTGAATACAAAAGATTTACATATACAACCCTCCTAGAGAATAAACAAAATGTAGTAGAACAAAATGAAAAATTTGGTAAGTTATTTAAACTGACGGAACATAAATGATCTGAAATACATGATATCAATAACAAAATTACAGAATTAGATAATTCTGTCCAAAGCCAAAAGAGTAGGATTGAACAGATGAAAGTTAGACTCAGTGACCTTGAAGACAGAATAACTGATACCAGCATTTATTAGATGAAATCAGAGAAAAGAAATAAGAAAAAGGAAGACACACTGAGAAACTTGTGGGACTCCTTGAAGAGGAATAATTTACATTTAATTGGAATTCCTGAACAAGGGAGATTATGACAATATAGAGACGACTGCTGTAGAGATGCTGACAGAAAACTTCCCTGAGATTATGAGCAAAGAGAATATAGGTATCCAAGATGTTTACCAAAAACCACAGAAGCTGTACCCAAAAAGAAAGACACAAAGGCATATTATAATCAAGCTTAATAAGCTAAAACACAAAGAGATGCTTCTGAAGTCAGTGAGGATCAAAGCAAAATGAACACTCCAAGGCGAACCCAGTAGGCTTTCATCCAACTTTCCTGCCGAAACAGTGCCGGCTAGAAAACAGTGGAGAGACATATTCAAAGCCCTGAATGAGAAAAACTTCCATCCTAGAATTATTTAACCTGCAAAATTGTCTCTCAAATATAGTGGTGAAATGAAGACTTTTGAAGATAAAGAGAAATTTCAAGACTTCATAAAAACTAAACCAAAATTACATGAAATATTGAAATAAGTACTTCCCTAAATGTGTATTTTAGGTGACAATTCAGAACACTTCATCCAAAATTCTAATCAGCTAAGGAAGCAAAAAAAGGCAAAAAAAAAGACTGTACTATAATAAGGGAATCTGTGATCATATCACAACAACTATAATATCATCACACTAAAAGAGGGATAGCCTATAGCAGTTATAGTTATTTTAGATACAGAGGAAGTTTCAGAGTAATGCAGTAGTTAAAACTGGATTCAGTCTTACTGTGTTAAGGGGGATAACATATGTAGCCATAAAGCGGATTAACAAAGCATTGTATCAAAATAAGAAATGCAATACAGGAGTCTCAATGAACACAAAACCAACACTGAAGCAATCCATAAAGAACAGTGCCCCAGAACAGACCATTAAAAGCAATAAATAAAACATCAACATAAAAGTAATTACATCAAAATGATGCCACTACACACATATCCATCAGGAATTATACTGAATGTAAGTGGACTAAACACTAGTAAAGAGACAGTGAGTGACATCGTGGATCAAAAGACGCAACCTGCCCATAGCTGCTTATGATAAACACACCTTAGACTCAAAGATATGAACAAATTAAAAACAAAAGGATGGCATAATATATACTAAGCTAACAATACACAAAAAAGAGCAGATGTGGCAATACTGATCACAGACAAACTAGATTTTAATGTAAAATCCACTACTGTGGACAAGGATGGTTACTATTTAGTTGTCAAAAGGTTCAAGCAGGACCTAACAATATTAAATATTTATGCACCCAATACCAGAGCAGCTAAATACATCAAACAAATACTGACAACACTGAAAAATGATAGTTAGAGACTTCACTACTCCCCTTTCAGTTACAGATAGATCATCCAGAAAAAAGCTCAAATCAACCAACTTCACCTTATCAACATATACAGATATTTTCATCTATCAGCAGATAAGCACACTTTCTTCTCCAGGGCACATAGAACATTCTCCAGAATAGACCATGTGTTAGGTCATAAAGCAATTCTCTATAAAATCCAAACCATTGATTTACTGCAAACTATCTTCTTGAGCCATAGAGCTATAAAAGTTGAAATTAATAACAGAAAATTCATATGTAGAAATCCAAACTTAAGGAAACTGAACAACACTTTGAAAAAGTCTTGGGTTACAGAAGAAATCAAGGGCAAAATAAAGAAATTTATGGAATCAAATGAGAACGAAAACGCATCCTACCAGAATCTATGGGATACAGTGAAAGCAGTGCTCAGAAGTCAGTTTACAACTGCACACACTGGGAAAGAAGAAAGCCCTAAGTTAAAGAATTAAACTTATAGCTTGAACAAGTCAAAAGAGAGCAACAGAAGAACACCCCAGTTACCAAAAGAAAACAGATTATAAGGATTAGAGCAGAACTAAATGAACTAGAGAATAGAAAAACAATTGAAAAAATTAACAAAACCAAGAGCTGGCTGTCTGAAAAGATCAAACAAAATTGATAAACCATTGGCTAAACTTACAAAAGAAAAACAGCACAAGACACAAATAACCCAATTAAGAAAAGAGATGAGAGATGTTACAACAAATCCAGCTGAAATAAAAGATATCATGACAGAATACTACAAAAGGCTGTACTCTAACAGGCTGGAAAACCTAGGGAAAATGGACAAATTTCTAGATTCATGTGACTCACCACAATTATTGCCAGGAGAAGTACATCATCTTAATAAACATATCACAAAAGAAGAGATTGAAAAAGTCACCAAAAATCTACCAATGAAAAAAACTCCTGGCACTGATGGCTTCGCTGGAGAATTCTACCAAACTTTTAGAGAAGAGTTAACTCTGATACTGTTGAGGCTATTTCACACCATAGAAAAGGATGGAATACTCCCAGATTCATTCTATGAAGCCAGCATAACCCTGATACCAAAGCCAGGGAAAGATCCCACAAAAAACAAAATTACAGACCAATATCACTGAAGAATGTAGATGCAAAGATCTTCAAGAAAATTCTGGCCAGTAGAATTCAACAACTTATAAAAAGAAATCATTCATCATGATCAAGCTGGTTTCATTCCAGAGATACAAGGCTGGTTCAACATCAGAAAAACAATTAATATAATCAACCACCTTAATAACACAAAAGATAAGAATCACCTGATTTTGTCAATTGATGCAGAAAAGGCATTTGACAAAGTTTAACATTGTTTCATGCTTAAAACTCTCAAAAAAAAAAAGGAATAGAGAGGAAATTCTTCAATGTAATCAATAGCATCTATGGAAAGCCTACTGCTTCCATCATCCTGAATGGTGAAAGACTGAAAGAATTCCCTTTGAGAATGGGAACTAGACAAGGATGCCCTCTCACCACCTCTGTTCAACCCTGTGCTAGAAATTCTAGGCAGCGCAATTAGGAAAGACAAGGAAATGGCATCCATATTGCAATGAAGAAGTAAAGATTTCCCTCTTTGCAGATGATATGATTGTTTATACAGAGAATTCAAAGAAATCTGTAAGTAAACTACTCAAACTGATGGAAGAGTTCAGCAAAGTATTAAAATACAAGATATATGTAGCTAAATCAATAGGATTCCTTTACACCAACAGTGAGATTATTAAAGAAGAAATCACCAAATCAATTCCATTTACTATAGCCTGCAAAAAGATATAATACCTAAGGATAAATCTAGCTAGAGAAATAGAGCTTTATAAAGAGAACTACAAGACCTTACCACGGGAAACTAAGAGAGATTTACATAAACAGGGTTATCTACCTTGCTCATGGATAGGAAGACTCAACATTGTGAAAATATCTACTTTACCCAAAGCAGCCTACATATATAATGTAATCACAACACAAATTCCAGTGACATTTTTTAATGAGATGGAGAAACAAAACATCAACTTTGTTTGGAAAAGAAAGAAGCCCAGGAAAGTAAAGCACTACTGAAGAAGAACACACTGGGAGACCTCTACTACCTGACTTTAGAACCTATTACACTGCTACAGTTGTCAAAACAGCCTGGTACTGGTACAAAAAGAGATATATAGAACAAAGGATCAGCATAGAGACCCCAGAGATGCCACTCTCATCTTGTGAACAGTTGATATTTGATGAGGGTCCCCAAGATTTTAAACTGGGGTAAGAACAGTTTGTTTAACAAATGGTGCTGGCAAAATTGGATATTCATCTGCAAAAACCTGAAACGAGATCCATATTTCACACCTTATACAAAAACCAACTCAAATTGCATAAGAGACCTAAACATAAAATTTAAACAATAAAGCTCATCCAAGATAAAATAGGATCAACAATGTAGACAGACTTTAAAATCTGACAAACAAAGCACATTCAACAGAAGAGAAAATAGATAAAAGGGAATAACTAACAATCACACACTTTGGCTCATCCAAAGATGTCACCAAAAGAGCTAAAAGACCACCTACAGTGGTCTACAGTCTAACTTTATAATCTGTAATGTATTACAAAATACCAACAAGAAAAGGATAAATAATCCAGTCAAGCTACAAAGGAGATGGACAGGTTTTTCTCTAAAGAGGATATCCAGGCAGCCGAACAACACATGCAGAATTGCTCGCTATCATTAGCTATGAAAGAAATTCAAATCAAAACTACAATGAGATATCATCTCACCCTAACAACTTTGACCATGATCCTAAAAACACAAAACAACAAATGCTGGAGAGGCTGTGGAGAAATTGGAGCTCTCTTACACTGCTGGTGGGATTGCAAAATAGTACAACCTCTTTGCAAAACAGTCTGGATTTGATCCTGTAATTCCACTGCTTAGAATTTATCATTCAGAAGCAAAGGTTGTCACATGAACAGACACATGTACACAAATGTTTTTTGTAGCACAGTCTACAATAGCAAAAAGCGGGAATCAATCCCAGTGCCCATCAACAGATGAATGGATAAGCAAACTACGGTACATATACTCAATGGAACACTATGCTATGGTAAAACATAATGACAGTTTTAGAAAACATCTCATGACATGGTCTTATTCGGAAGAGATCATGATGAGTGAAATCAATCAGTGTCAAAAGGACAAATTTTGTATGACACCACTGTGTTGGCTGTGTTGGCTACATGGGCATGTGGGGGCTGAGAGTTTATCATAGATGAGATAATTGATAGATGTTAGTAATTTTATTCTTTTGTTGTAATTAATAGAAATTAAACAAACAAACAAAAAAAAAAAAAAAGAAAAGAAAAGAAAAACACAAAAAAAACCAGTGCAGCCTGAATGGAGATTCTCTAAAAACTGAAAACAACCTGGGTGGGAGAAGAACAACTTTCAGTGAATCTTAGTAACTAGGAGAGGCTGAGAAACAAGAGCTGGAGCAACCCTGAGTTTGACTAAAAAGACCTGCCCAATGTACATGTCTCAGCTTGCAGCCCATACCTGAAGACTCCCATGCAGGATAGAACAGTTTCAGATAAGGTCAGCAGGCAGTCAGTGCCTGGTAGGTAGGGACCATCAGCTGGGCACAACTCAGAGTGTCAAGCAGCCTGCGGAGCAGGAGTTGGGGCAGGAGGTACAGGGACCAGAGGCCAAGGCTCCCTTGTCCTGAGTCAATAGGGCAGGAGAGAGCAGAACTGGGGAGAACACAGAAGTGCACACCTCACAGCAGGCCTTAGTCCTGCATAGGACTGGGAGGCCTGAATCCAGGTGTCACCAGATGGCAACAGAGAAGGCCATCATGGGACCTGGAGGATGGAGTAAAATGCCCAGCCACTGGTAGACCTAGGACTGGCACTGCAGCCAGTGGGCCAGGAGACTGGGCTCCTGCAGCCTGCATGAATGCTGATAGAGTGCAGCCATAGCTGAGTGAGGATTGAAGCCACACGGACCAATGAGGCTTGGGCCAGGCAACCAGGCAGGACTGGAATGATTACCCCAGCACCTGGGAAATCACTGGAGCTGCGTGTGCTGGAGAGATCTGGCCTTGGATGACCACAGTGGGGAAGGCAGTGAATGTCAATGGCTAAGCAACTATTAAGGCTGCACGCACCAGGGAGGCCTGGACTGAGGTGACCTGGGAGGAGGGTAGAGACTGCCCCAGAGGTTAGGCAGCCACTGGTGCCTTGTGTGCCAGTGTGGACTGGGCTTGACCATGAGTAAGGTGAGTGATCACCCTGGCAACTAGACAGCCATTGGAGTCAGGTACACCACGTAGGCCTGGGCTCAGATGACTCTAGGAGTTTGGTGATAACTCTGCAGGCTAGGCAGTCGTTGGGGCGGGGTTAGGTGACCCAAGGAAAGAAGAGTGATCATCCCAATGGCCAGGCAGCCACTGGACAAAGATCTCAGAGATTCCTGTCCAACCCAGAAGCAACAGAAATAGTATCAATGACTGATGCTGCAGCTTGCGAAAGAAGGTACATGAGAGTGTCTTCCCCCATACCCTGTACCTGAGTGTGAGCCTGAGGCTCCATAAGTGATCTGCTGAAACCAGAGGCTGCTGAAGCAGTGGTGCTTGTGTCCTGCCCACACTGGAGTGGCTGTGTAAGCACAGCACCTGCACAAATGACACCCTTCCCAGCCCAGAGGCAGAGTGGCAGAAACAATGAGACTCCCTAACCCAGAAGGTAGGCCAGCAGTGGCAGCAGACCGGTGAGGGACAGTAAGAGGAAGAAGCAGAAAATGGTCAGATGGCGTAGATAATCTCTGGCTCAGCCTCAGTAAAGAAATGTTGGTCAGCATGCTGTCATGTGAAATTGAGACCAGTTGGCACAGCTAACATTTTGCCAGTGAGGACTCGCTGCACCTCTCATCAGTGAGTGGTGTCTGGGGTCTTAAAGCTGCCAAGCTGTCATCTGAGGGTACAGCAAAAGGCCCCAACTCAACAGGAACAGATGATCACCAAGGACAACAAACATGTGGGGAAAAGAGAATCCAGAAGACAGAAAGACCCGCATAAGAGGGTCTCTACATTGACTCGTGACCAGATGGTTCCCAGCCACCACCAGTGATAGCCATGAGGGAGCTCACAAAGTTGAGTTTCACTGGCAACAAGAGAATAAACAGGGGTGCACCCTAAGATCTTCAATAAAAGACCACAATTGATGGTCCAGGGGCTTTGGGCCTCCCCTGGGAGCACAGCCCCTGGTCTTGATGCTGTCCCCTGTCCATAAATTATAATGAAGCTCTACTTTTCTGACAGTGATGGATTGGACTTGGTGACGCAGAGTAACCGTATCTTGAGGCAATTTTATGGTTCTAGGCATCTATAGGATGTCATCCTGCTGACAGCTTGCTGGAGGAAGGGGAGTGGGTGGAGAAGAGGGGATAGGAGACTGTTTGGAGGATATGACATGTATGAAGCAGAAAGGAATAGTGTGCTGTCAATGGGCAGGGAGAGCAGTGGGAGCTGCATATAGGTGAGTGTGTGAATTTATATGGGAATGTACATTTTCATTCAATCATAATAATAATAAAAAAAAAAAGTGTTGGTCAGCCCAACTGAACTGTTAAGCCTCCTTCACTACAATGACTCCTGGGTGGCTAGGAGTCAATAATCAATCTCTAAACACTTGAAGAAGCAGACTATTATAGCTTCCAAAAACTCCCCCGAAGAAAGCACCGATGAATTTTCCAGATGATGAAGACTTGCTGCAACTATCAGAGATGGAATACAAAAGATTAATGTGCAGAGCTGTACAAGATACCAGGAAAGAGATCAGGCAAAATGCAGCACAGCACTGAAAGAGTAGACAAATCCAAAGGCTGGTTTTGGGAAAGATCAACAAAATTGATAAATCACTGGTAAAACCAATAAAATGAAAACAGGAGAGGAAACAGATAATCCAAATAAGAAATTGGGTGGGTAATATCACAATGGGCCCTGCTTAAATTAAAAGGATCACTGAAGAATCCTACCAAAAAATCACACTTTTATGAATTTGAAAATCTAGAAGAAATGGACAATCTTGTCAAAAAAAATATCACCTACCTAAAATCAGAGCTAGAACAACTAAGTAAATCCATTGCAAAAGAAGAGATTAAAAAGGTAATTAAAGAACTTGTATCCAAAAATGGTTCCAGTCTGGTTGGCTTCACAGGAGGATTCTATGTTCAGAAAAGAGTTGACACCCCTACTTCTAAAGGCATTTCAGAACACAGAAAAGTATGGAATGTTTCCAAATTCATTTTATGAAGCTAGTAAAACCCTCGTACCAAAATCATGTAAAGGGGTAGCAAAAAAGGAAAACTACAGACCATTATCCCTCATGAACCTAGACACAAATATCCTTACAAAATCCTAGCTAGCACAATTCAATGACATGTCAAACAAATAGTTCATTATGACCAAGTAGGATTCATACTAGGGATGCACGGATGGTTCAACATAAGGAAAATAGTTAATCAACCACATAAACAAAATGAAGTGCAAGTACCAGTTGATTCTACCAGCTGATGCAGAAAAAGCAGCTGACAAAGTCCAACACCCATCCACTTAAAAACTCTCAGTAAAATAGGAATAGAAGGGAAATTCCTCAACGTAATAGAGGCCATCTACACTAAACCAGCAGCTAACATTGTACTTAGTGGAGAAAAATTGAAACATTCCTCTTAAGAACAAGTTCTGGACAAGGATGCCCACTGTCACCACTTCTATTCAGAATTTTTCTGGAGACACTAGCTAGAGCAGTTAGACATGCTACATAAGGGGGCATCCAGACTGGCAAAGAAGAAATCACAGTGTTGCTATTTGTGGATGGTGTGATCTCATACACAGAAAACTCTAAAGAATCCGTAAACAAATGAACCAAGAAAAAACAAAAATTACTGGACCTAATACAAGACTTCAGTAAAGTATCAGGATAGAAGATACATAAATCAGTAGGATTACTCTACAACATAAGAACAACAATGAAGGAGGAAATCACGAGATCATTACTATTTTAATTATAGCCCCCAAGATGATAAAATCTCTGGGGATAAATCTAACCAGATATGTAAAAGACCTACACAAAGAAAACTTTAAGACCCTAGTGTAAGAAATGAAACATGGTTTCTCCACTTGCTCCTGGATAAGAAGACTTAACATTGTGAAAATGTTTATATTTCCCAAAGCAATCTGTACATGCAATGCAAGCCCAGTTCAACTTCCAATGACATTTTTTAACAAGATGGAGAAACAGGGGGGCGGAGTCCAGTTGGCCAACTAAGCACACGTCTCCTTATATCCCTCTGGAAACCAAGACCTGAATTGACAATCAAACAGAGCCTTCTGATCACCTAATCAGCCTCAGGACACGGCACAGAGCTGTTAATTGGGACTTCATACCACTCAGCAAAAAACCTCCTCTCTTTCGCTGACTCCCGCTCCTGGCTAGCCCCGGCTCTCATGGACGGAAGGTAAACACACCAGTTTGACTTTTTTTTTCCCTCTGTCTCGGCCGGCAGGTGGAGCTGGGCCTTGCCTGGCGGCTGGACTCTGACGCGCTACTGAGGGGATAGGCAGGCGAAATTCTGATATTCTGAGAGTCAGGCTTGGGACTCTGTTAATCTAGACACTTTGAGCCTTTCATTTTGTAACTGCCTCAGTGGAGTTTGTGCGGAGCTCCGTGGTCAGGGTGCAGGACACCATGTTGGTACAAAGATTTTAGCGGGATCTCGCTCTTAGCCTGGGGGCCAGCACCTGCAAACGGGACAGCGCTTCTCTGACAGAAAAGTAGTGATTTTGCACAGTGCTGCCTACGTTGGGGGCGCTGCAACAGAAGCAGAGGAATCGCTGCCTCTCAGCACCTTTAGCCCCTCTGTCTGCTGCCTGTGTGGAGGACGCCATCTTGGGTACGGTGGCCACAGCTGGACCTAATTCTTAGCTTGGGAGCCAGAGCCTGCCCACAGGAGAGCGTTTTTCTATCACAAAACCAGTACTCGACGCAGTGTTGGCTAAGGCTAGACTCTGTCAGCGGAGGCTAACAGGGCAGTTGCATTGCTGTATTCTGAACGACTTTGTTATCACTTGGGGTTGGATATAGTGGTGCTTACTTTGTCAGATGAGAAGAGGGATCTCCACACCTGAAAACTTAACTGACTTGTGAACCGGTCAGATACCTTTTGCTTTACATTTGAAGACAGCCTAGAGAAACATTTGCAATCCATCCTCACAGTACCTCTTCCAGCCTCTATATACTCACATGGGACCCAAAAAGCAACAGACAATTGTGGCATACAACCAAGCACTCATGCCTTCAGAAGGCCCCCAAACAAAGCAACCAAGGGGTTCTCCAGATGAAGAAACTTTTATGAAAGCATCAGGAAGTCAATATAAATTAATTATATACAGAGCCCTTCTAGACCTTATACAAAATGCAGCAGAACAAAATGAAAAATTAGGCAAGTTGTTCAATCTGATGGAACACCAGTACTCTGAAATCCAACAGATCAAGAAGAAAATCAAAGACATAGAAACTTCCATGCAAAGACATGAAAACAGAATGGGACAAATGGAAAAAAGAATTTCTGACTTGGAAGACAGAGCTACTGAGGCCAGCGTCTATGAGCAGAAATCAGAAAAAAGAAACAAGAAAAATGAAGAAATATTAAGAAGCATGTGGGACTCTATTAAGAGGAACAACCTTCGATTAATTGGAGTCCCTGAACAGGGTGAGACATCTGAGAACACAGAGAGTATTGTTGCTGAGCTGCTGAAAGAAAACTTCCCAGAAATCATGAAGGAAGAGAATGTAGATATCTCAGATGCATATCATACGCCACCCAATAGAGATCTCAAAAGAAAGACTCCAAGACATATTATAATCAAGCTTAACAAAATGAAACATAAGCAGCAACTCTTAAAGGCAGCAAGACTCAAGGCAAAGGTAACATTCAGAGGGAAATTCTGTAGGCTCTCGTCAGATTTCTCAGCAGAAACCATGCTGGCACGGAGACAGTGGCACGACACATTCAAAGTCTTGAAGGAGAAGAACTTTCAACCAAGAATTATATATCCTGCAAAACTATCTTTCAAATATGAAAATGAAATTAAGACATTCCCAGATAAACAGAAACTCAGAGACTTTGTAAAAACCAAACCCAAACTACAAGAAATACGGAAAGAAGTTCTTGGCTTTGGCTTAGAAGAACGCAACTACTAACTTTGTATTTTAGAACGACACACTACTCAATACTCTACTCACTTAGGGAAGGCTCCAAAGTAAATCACAGCTTTGACTTGGGAAGAAGCAATCCAGTGATCATCATGAAAACTATGGTATCATCATAATAAAAAGAGGGATGTACTACAGTCATTATAGTCCTTCCATATGGAGAGGAAGATGACAAGACTGGTAGTAATTAAAATTGGGTTTATAAATAGTTTATTAAGGGGGTTCATAGGGGCAGCTGTAAAGCACAACAAAGATGTATCATACCATTTCAGGAAATCTAACACACAAGTCTCAACAACTATAAAACCAGCTCTGAAAAAGGTGAAAAATCAACTCACAAAAAAGAGTGTCCCAGAACAGACTAATAAGAACAACAGAGATACCATCAACATAAAAATAAACATATCACAATGGCAGCAGTGAACACATACCTATCAATAATTACATTGAATGTGAATGGACTGAATGCTCAAGTAAAGAGACACCGAGTGTCATCTTGGATCAAAAGACACGAGCCATCCACATGTTGTCTACAAGAAACTCACTTGAGACCTAAAGACAGGAACAAACTGAAAATCAAAGGATGGAAGAATATATATCAAGCTAACAATGAACAAAGAAGAGCAGGGTGGCAATTCTAATCTCAGACAAAATCAATTTTAATGTCAAATCCACCATCATGGACAAAGATGGACACTATTTATTGCTGAAAGGTTCAGTACAGAAGCAAGACTTAACTATATTAAACATTTATGCATCTAATGTCAGAGCACCTAAATATGTCAAAGAAACACTGACTATGCTCAAAAGAGAGTTAGATGACTCCACAATAATAGTGGGAGACTTTAACACTCCACTCTCATTACTAGACACATCATCTAGAAAATAGCTCAGTAAAGATACAGAAGACCTCATTGACACAATTAACCAACTAAACCTCATTGATATATACAGAACTTTCCACCCATCAGCAGACAACTACACCTTCTTCTCCAGTACACATGGAACATTCTCCAGAATTGACCACGTGGTAGGCCATAATGCAATGCTCAACAAAATCCATACCACTGAATTACTGCAAAGCATCTTCTCAGATCATAAAGCCATAAAAGTTGAAATCAATAGCACAAAAAACATAGCTAGAAAGTGGAACTCTTGTAAACTGAACAACATCTTGCTCAAATAAACATGGGTTATAGAGGAAATCAGGGATGAATTAAAGAAATTCATGGATTCCAATGAGAACGAAAACACTTCCTACCAGAACCTATGGGATACAGCCAAAGCAGTGCTCAGAGGTCTGTTTATCTCCATAAATGCACACATCTGGAAGGAAGAAAGAAACCAAATCAAGGAGCTAACTCTACAGCTTGAACAAGTAGAAAGAGAACAACAGAGGAACCCCTCGGGCACCGGAAGAAAGGAGATCATAAAGATTAGAGCAGAGCTAAATGAATTAGAGAATAGGAAAACAATTGAAAAAACTGAAAAGACCAAAAGCTGGTTTTCTGAAAAGATCAACAAAATTGATAAACCACTGGCTAAACTTACTAAAGAAAAGCAGGAAAGGAAACAAATAACCCAGATTAGAAATGAGAAGGGAGTTGTCACCACAGATGCAACAGAAATCAAAAATATCATAACAGAATACTATGAAAGACTGTACTCTAACAAATTTGAAAACTTAGGGGAAATGGACCAATTCCTTGACTCATACCACCTACCCAAATTATCACAACGTGAAGCAGAACAACTTAATAAACCCATCACAAAGGAAGAGATTCAAAAGGTCATCAAAACACTGCCAACCAAAAAAAGTCCGAGCCCAGATGGCTTCACGGCAGAATTCTACCAAGCATTTAGAGAAGAGTTATCCCCAATACTACTGAAACTATTTCACAGTATAGAAAGGGATGGAGTACTCCCAAACTCATTCTATGAAACCAGCATAACCCTGATACCTAAGCCAGGGAAAGATCGAACAAAGACAGAGAACTACAGACTGATATCACTCATGAACCTAGATGCAAAAATCTTCAAAAAAATTCTTGCCAACAGAATACAACAACATATCAAGAAAATAATCCATCATGACCAAGTGGGATTCATACCAGGGATGCAAGGCTGGTTCAACATCAGGAAAACAATTAATGTGATTAACCACATAAATAACACAAAAGACAAAGATCACCTGATTTTCTCCATTGATGCAGAAAAGGCATTTGATAAAGTCCAACACCCATTCATGCTAAAAACTCTTAGCAAAATGGGCATAGGCAGCAAATTCCTCAACACAATAAGGGCCATTTATACAAAGCCAATTGCCCCCATCATCCTGAATGGAGAGAGACTGAAAGACTTTCCCCTGAGATCAGGAACTAGACGAGGATGCCCACTGTCACCTCTCCTATTCAACATTGTGCTAGAAGTTCTAGCCAGAACAATTAGACAAGATGAACAAATAAAGGGCATCTGCATCGGCAAAGAGGAAGTTAAAATCTCCCTGTTCGCAGATGATATGATTGTATATGCAGAGAACCCCAAGGAATCTATAAGTAAGCTACTCAAACTGATAGAAGAGTTCAGCAAAGTTTCAGGATACAAGATAAACATAAGTAAATCAGTAGGTTTCCTTTATACTATCAACGAGACCGTTAAGGAGGAAATTATTAAATCAATACCATTTATGATAGCCCCTAAGAAGATAAAGTACCTAGGAATAAATCTAACCAGAGAAACAACAGACCTTTACAAAGAGAACTACAAGCCCTTACTACAGGAAACTAAGAGAGACTTGGATAAGTGGAAAAACCTACCCTGCTCATGGATAGGAAGACTTAACATTGTGAAAATGTCTATCTTACCCAAAGCGATTTATTTATATAATGCAATCCCAATACAAGTTCCAGCATCATTTTTTAATGAGATGGAGAAACAAATGACCAATTCTGTTTGGAAAGGGAAGAAGCCCCGGATAAGTAAGGTACTACTAAAGAAGAAGAACACACT
Source organism: Heterohyrax brucei (assembly GCA_028571685.1). Taxonomy (NCBI): domain Eukaryota; kingdom Metazoa; phylum Chordata; class Mammalia; order Hyracoidea; family Procaviidae; genus Heterohyrax; species Heterohyrax brucei. Next base: position 12,922,974 of record CM053167.1, on the reverse strand, counting down.
CGGAGGCCTCTCATTACCCGACCTTAGAACATACTACAGTGCCACAGTGGTCAAAACAGCCTGGTACTGGTACAAGAACAGACAGATGGATCAATGTAACAGAATTGAGACCCCAGAGATGACACCATCTGCCTATGAACAGTTGATATTCGACAAAGGCCCTAAGACATTAAACTGGGGTAAAAACAGTCTCTTCAACAAATGGTGCTGGCAAAATTCGTTATCCATCTGCAATAAACTGAATCAAGATCCATATCTTACACCTTATACAAAACCAACTCCAACTGGATAAAAGACCTAAATATCAAACCTAAAACGATAAAGCTCATCCAAGAAAAGGTAGGAACAATAATGGAAGTTTTAATACACAATGAGGACAGACTCCAAAATCTGTCAAAGAAACCTCAATCAACAGAAGAGAAAATAGATAAATGGGAACTAGTAAGAATCAAACACTTTTGCTCATCCAAAGACTTTATTAATAGAATTAAAAGAACACCCACCAAATGGGAAAAAATATTTGGCAACTCTATGTCAGACCGACGCCTGATCTCCCTAATCTATAAGATACTACAAAATATCAAGAAGAAGAAGATAAACCATCCAGTCAAGCGATGGGCAAAGGAGATGGACAGACACTTCACTAAAGAGGAGATCCAGGCAGCCAAAAAACACATGCGGACATGTTCACGATCTTTAGTTATTAAAGAAATTCTAATCAAGACAACAATGAGATAAAATCTCACCCCAACAAGATTGGCCATGATCCAGAAAACACAAAACAACAAATGCTGGAGAGGCTGTGGAGAAAGTAGAACCCTCCTACACTGTTGGTGGGGTTGCAAAATGGTCCAGCCTCTTTGGAAGGCAATCTGGCACTTCCTTAAAAAAATGGATATTGATATACCATTTGACCCAGTAATTCCACTACTTGGAATATATCCTACAGATTCAAGGCCTTTCACACCAACGGACACATGCACCAGAATGTTTATCGCAGCACAGTCCACGATAGCAAAAAGGTGGAATCAACCCAGATGCCCAACAATAGAAGAATGGATAGGTAAACTGTGGTACATATACTCAATGGAGCACTACGCAATGATAAAGAATAACGATGATTCCAGGAAACATCTCCTAACCTGGTTTCAACTGGAAGACATTATGTTGAGTGAAACTAGCCAGTGACGAAAGGACAAATACTGTATGAGACCTCTACGATAAGATCTCAAAAACGGACTTGTGTATAGAAGAAAAGACTCTTTGACAGCTGCAAGGGAGGGGAGGGAGGAAGGGCGAGGGGGGGAGGGTTTACTTTAGAAAGTTACTAGAAATCTAGTTGGGAGAAAGCGGTGACAGCACACATTAGGAACAAGAACAACATTAAGTGGACTTTAGCATAACTTGAGTACTCCTTCCATCTTAACTCAGTACTGCAAGGATAGAGTAGCTGGGGCGGGGGGTGGGGGACCATGCTCTTATGTGAACTCCAGGCCATTTGGCACAACTAGCATTTTGCTAAGAGAGCTCTCTGCACCCCACATTGGTGAGTGGCATCTGGGATCTTAAAAGCTGCCAAGCTACCATCCAAGAACACAGCAAACGGTCCCAACTCAGCAGGAACGGATGCTCACTGAGGGCCAAAATGGCATGCAGTAAAGACAACCAAGAAGACAGAGAGACCCACAAGAGTGGGTGCCTACATCGACTTGGGACCGGAAGAACCAGATGGTGCCCGGCCACCACCAGTGATAGCCACGACAGAGCTCACAGAGAGGAGCCTCACTGGCAACACAAGAATAAAAAGAGGTGCATCATGAGATCTCCACTAAAAGGCCTCAATTGATGGTCCAGTGGTTTTGGGGTTCCTCTGAGAGCATGGCCCCCTGCCCTGATGCTGCCCTTTCCCATAAATTGTAACAAAGTTCCACTCTTTGGACAGGAATGGATTGGACTTGGCAATGCAGAGTAACCACATATTGGAGGAACTTTATGGTTCTATACATTTACAGGATATCATCTTGCTGACCTCTGGCTGGAGGAAGGGGAGTGGACGGAGAGGAGGGGAAAGGAGACTGTTGGGAGGATGAGACATTTATGGAGCAGAGAGGAACAGGGTGCAGTCACCAGACAGGGAGAGCAGTTGAAGCTGAATATAGGGGTGCATGGAAATTTATATGTGAATGTACATTTTCACTCAGTTATGTTAAATAAAAATTAAAATAAAAAAAGATGGAGAAAGAAATCACCAAATTCATATGGAAAGAGAGGAAACCACAGATAAGTACATTATTACTGAAGAAGAGGAACAAAGTGGGAGGACTCACCCTTCCTGACCTGAAAACCTGCTACACTGGCATAATAGTCAAGACAGCTTTGTACTGGCACAAAAACAGACACATAGACCAATAAAATGGAATTGAAAATCCAAACATAATTTCATCCACCTGTGATGAGCTGACATTTGATAAAGATCCAAAAACTGTGAATTGGGGTAAAGATAGTTGCGTCAACAAATAGTGTTGGTGTAATTGGATATCTATCTGCGAAAAAATGAAAGAAGAGCAGTATCTCACACCATGCACAAAGACTAATTCAAAATATATCAAAGATATAAATACAAAAGCTAAAACAATAAAATTATTGGCAGGAAAAATTGGAAAGATGCTGGAAGCACTAACCTGTGACATCAACAGCCTACAAAAATCACCAACAACCTTCAGTCATCAGAAATGAAAACTGAAAATTAGGAACTCTTAAAAATTAAACACTGAGGCTCATCTAAATTCTTCATCAAAGGAGTAAAGAGATTGCCTACAGAATGGGAATGAATATTTACCCACTGTATTTCTGGTTGTTGCCTCATCTCTCTAGTCTACAAGATACTACAAAACCTTAACAAGAAAAAGACAAATAACCCAATCAAAAAACAGGCAAATGACATGAACAGCACTTCACCAAGGAAGACATACAGGTTGCCAACAGATACATGATTAAATTCTTGCCATCGCTAGTTATCACAGAACTCCAAGTCAAAACCCCAATGAGATACCATCTCAACCCAACAAAGCTGACAATAAAAATAAAAAACACAGAATAATAAATGCTAGAGAGGATGTGGTGAGATCAGAACTCCTCTACATTGTTGGTGGAATGGTAAAATGGTTCAACCACTGTGCAAATTTAATTAGTGTTTTCTTAAAAAGCTAGAAATACCATATAATCCATGAATCCCACTTCTTGGATGTACCCCAAAGACATAACACCACTCAAACAGATATTTTCTCTCCAGTGTTAATTGCAGCTCTCTCCACCATAGATGTCTACCAACAGATTTATGGTTACACAAAATCAGCTGAACACAAAAGGACAAATTTTGTGTAAGATCATTATTATTATACCACTATCATCGATTAAGCACAGAAAAGAGATCAGTATTTGATGATTACAGTGGTGGTGGGTAAGAGGAAGGAATTTTTTATAAATCAGATGCTGGTTAGGTTGGGTATAAGATGTGTCAATATGCACTAGAAGTGGGGTACCTAACAACTACTCAACATCACAACCAAATTGTTCCTCTAATATGGACCACTTCTTTGGAAGAACAGAGAAACAGGGTCTGGCATTGGGGAGCCATGCTCTCAGGGGACATCCAGATTATTTGGCATACTCAAGGTTTTTATCTCTCCCACTCTCAAGATAATTGCTCCACATACCACCTGGGCAGCAAGCTGCCCTCTAAATAGCACCAAATGGTCTCAGTCCATCCAGAACTGAGGCAAATGGTAGATGTATAAGACAGAAGAAAAGTATGAGCCCACTAGATGGAAGGGGTCACATGAGCCATAACCTGTTTCAGCATGGAACCAAAAAAACTAGACGATGCTGACCACCACCAATGACAGCGCAAATGGAGTATGCAGAATGAAGCTCTGGACACAATGGGTGTCGTAGTAGAGGGCAGAGCTAGAACTGGACTTAAAGCCACACTTGATGGTCCTTTTGAATGGAGGGTGCTCTAGGACCACAGCCCTCTGGATGCTCTAAACTTGAACTGCATCCAGCACCAGGGCCAGCTCCCATACAAAGACTCACCTGGGCTATATACAAAACAGAGTGATATTGGAGGCTAACAACCCTTTAAACGTGTACACGGGATTGCCTGGGGGACTCTGCTGGAGCTGAGTTGGTTGGGTGACCTTGCTCAAAAGGTCACAGGAATTTCCAAATGAAAGGGGAAGCATGCTGTCACGTGAGAGTGGAGGTTGGGAGCAGATGGAAGAAACTAGAGACGCAAGTTTGGGGTGTTATAAAGCAACATAGTATAGAATATAAAATTGATGTTAACCCACAATTTAAAAAACAAAAGAGAAAAAAATTAATTAAGAAAAGGGTACTAGATCCACTAGATCCCCTAGAGTGAAAAGGAGGAGTCTGCAGTCACTGGGTGGAGACAGCAGAGCAATCTGCTGACAGCTGGGCTTTCTTAAAAAAATTGGATTGAAAGTTTCATTTAATCACAGTAAAAAAATGCACTTTGTTGATTCAGTGAATGATTTGATTTACCAAATCAAATGCTTTCTGAAGCAACTGAACCCTGTTGATCGTACTGTTAAATATTTCAGAAAATGGATTTTTATTGCCTGTGATTTTCACCTGTCAATCTGAAATGTGAAAAACACCAGTGCATGTAAAAAATGCTTCCACTGTATACATTTTATCCATCTCCTTATAAAAATGCAGTAGAAGGTTCAGTCTGGAAATGTGATTTGCAGAAGACACCACAAGGAATAGACATTGGATGTAGTATGCTGATAACTAATTTTGCTACGGGGAAATTAAAATGTTTTAATACAGTTTTTAATATTTTATCCTATAACATAAGAGCACATCTGACTAGCATAGCTTGATACACTTTATTTTGGAAGACTCGCTTGCATGAAGATTCACAAAACCTGCTGCTTAAAAGGCAATAGTTCCAGCTAGGGAACAGTTTCAGGTCCTTATTCAGATACATCTTTTCACTGTCAAAGGAATCTATTTGTATATTAGAATATTCTCAGTAATGTAAAAAGGATTTTGATTGATAGAACAGATTCGTTTGCCTTTAATTAGCCTTTATTCTGTCCTTTGTTCTTTTATCCTATAATTTGTGAAGTTTCTTGTGTACAAGAACACGTCCTTGGGGTATTGAGTGAAGCCAAAAAAAAAAAAAATATAGTAAGTATAATCTATACTGTTGTTGAGTATATTGAGGTGACCCCAAACAGCAGTATTTTTCTGTTTCAAAAATACATTTTTTCTTTTGGAAAACTCATGTACATGGTTTGAAATTGTGTAGATATGTTTGTCTACCTCCTTCTAAAAATGCATACAGACATTGTCCACACAGCTACACATCTATACATGCAGTTCCGGAAGAAATTGTTCTCATAACTCACCAGTGGCAGATATGATTCTCTACAGGAAGTCAGAAGGATAACATGTCTTGTCCATTAATGCTGATTCTGTGATAAAAGAGGAAACCGTGGTTGCATGACGGGTAAGAGCTGTGGAAGCACAAAAAGACAGGTGGTTCAAATGCACCAAGCACTCTTTGGAAGCCCTATGAGGCAGTTCTGTTCTGTCTTATAGAGTCACTATGAGTTGGGATCAACTCAACAGCAGTGGGTTTGGAGTCTTTTTTGATGCTAACGGAACAATGTATCATAGTTAAACATTTTAAAAATTGGAGGGCTTCCTAGTTTCCATGTCCATCTGTTTTAGTCATCTAGTGCTGCTGTAACAGAGATACCACAAGCGGATGGTTTTAAAAAGAGGAATTTTGTTTTGTCATCAGTCTGGTAGGCTTAAAGCCCAAATTTGGGGTATCAGCTCCTGTGAAGGGCATTTGCTGCTGGCTGTCGAGGGAAGTCCTCATCATCCATCCTCCCCTGGACTGGAAACTTCTGAAGTACAGGGACCCGCCCTTTTCCCAAAGGTGCACTCAGCTCTTGTCACTGCTTCTTGGTGGCATGAGGTCCCCAAACCTCTACTTGCCTTCCTTTCTTTTATGCTCCAAGAAACTGCCCCAAGCTACAATGCACATTAAGTCCTCCCCACTAACTCAGCTGCAGCTCATCCACCCTCATTAATATCGTAGAAGTGGGGTTTCCAGCATAGGCAATACTGAGAAGTTGGCCCAGCAAAAATTCTACACACATTTTTAGGGGAACACAATTCAATACATGACACCATCCAAGTGCACTGGAAACGATCACTAATGTTCTCCTATGCAAGATTTTGACAGCATTACTTGCCACTTGTCACTGTTTCAGTGTTTCCTGAGTGTACATTTAGACCTTCCCTGCCAGAGTAGACAACTCACAACTCTTTGTCTTGACAAGAGCTTGCCCTCCAGTTCCTGATAAACCAGTTGCCACCAAGTTGATTCTGACTAATGACAGATACAGCACAGAATGCTTAGGCTTTGCCTTTAGTAATAATTAGAGGCCTACCTTCAGAAAGCACCATTTATAGATATAGGGACCTGATAATAGATGTAAAAAACCAAAACTGTTTACTATCTTATCAAAACACTAAAAGCTGATGGACTAGATAATGATTTGTAGCTTTGTACAAAGGCATAAAACCAAAAACCTGAGAATTGAAGTTGGTATTGGCTCTGAGTGATTCTCTGAAGCTCCTGATACACCCTGACTGATAGCGGAAATGACAAGTTCTAGTCACGTTCGTCAGCAACCAAAGTCACCTGCTTGGAATAGAGAGGAAGCTTCTTTCATCAAAATTCTCTGAACATAAGCAAACACCCTAGGAGTCTTCTTTAAAGCTACAGTTTCTTCTGGTGCCCACCAGCATCTGGAATTCATATTCTTTAAATTTCAAAAATGAACTTCTGTGATTAAGTACAGGTTAGTCTTTCATGTTCATTTGTTACTACCAAATGCAACTATTTGGGCCATCAAATTTTGGTACTGTTCTATAGTCACAAAATACAGGAGGTACAGTGTATTATGAAATTACTGTGTGTTTAACTTCATAGAAATTAATTATGCTCCTTTGGTCCAGGTAATAGATACTGAGCAACTGTGTGTTTCATTCAGATAAATGTTCTAAAGCTTATTCTTTCCCTAACAAACCTGAAACAATCTTCTTGAGCATCTAAGTTTGCTGTAACACTCAGCAGTTTAAATTTCATGAGTGTTTTAGAAGACAAACACTACTAATCATCTCCAACATTAATCAAACGAATGAAATTGTATATTTTTTTATTTTTCAAAATTCAAATACCCTGACAAAATATTAAAATCTATATTTTTTTAAAAAAATATTGTTTTAGTGTCTAATCCTCTGATACGTTTTACTGAAATTAAGTGTGTTTCTCTAAGATGAGAAAAATAACAGTGACAGTAGTCACTGTTTGAAAGACTCAGCTGATTAAAAAAAAATGAAGTCATGGTTAGTAGCTTTACACCATGGTTACTTACAGCACTAACTCCTTGTAATGCATTTCTGTCTACCAGTGTCTTTTTCTAACTGGAACTTACAGAATGCTTTTTCCCAAATGAGCGTAGGTCCATTGAAGTCTGTGATTGTTTTAACATATTAGGATAAAATTTATTGTTTCTCAATCTGTTTGTAGAGCAAAATCTAGAGTTTGAGAGTATGTTCACATCCTAGAACACATTACTGACTCTATGGAGTAGAGCTTTTGATTGTGGGTGCTAGTGATATTTTCAGCACTCATTCTGTGTGTCAGGAGCCATTATATGTACCATAGGTGTTGAGGAGCATCTCTGTTCTCACACAGCAGATGTCCCTAGCATAATGACCCAGACTAGGACAACCAGAATGTCTCCAGACATCCCCAAATGGCCCCTTGAGTGCAAATCCACCTCTGGTTTAAACTACCGCCAAAGGAATTCAAAGACCTAAATTGTCAATTGTCTCTTTTCTGTCTATAAAACCTGGCCAAGGACTAACTTTTGATCCTGTGTGTATCAGTAAACATCATTTGCAATACTGATGTGTGTATTTCATGCCCTTTCTTAAACCAGATGCCATGCATTCTCTCAAATGTATTCTTGCTCATGATTCCAAAGAACTTTTAATATGTTTTCAAACCTCCGTATTATAGCCAGAACAAACAGGATGAAAGACAGTTGCATGTAATTTAAAATTCATTTTACAGTGTAAAGTAATGACATTGACACCAATTTTGGTTTTAGATGACCTAACTCAATGTTTTAGTTCAGACGTGGACTCTTAATGATTATTTAACCTCTGCTGAATATCCTGTCAAGCTGTGTAGTTGCCAGAGTGATTAACAGAGTCTACATACATAAAGTTATTGTTTTTTCTCCTTTGCTTAATTATATCATAGTGTGCAGATAATGGAACTTCCATTTTCCAATCCAAAAGATCTGTTGAAATACTATTCCTTGCAATATTATAATGGTTATTTAAAGTCAGTATTTATGTATGTATGTAATAAAGTAAAAGTTCAATTTTTGTGTATGTCCATAGTGGCATTTAGAAACAAGTGATCTTGTAAAAATACTGTTTTGTTATAAATAGTCTTCTGATATTCAGTGACTCCTTCTTTCCATGTTAGAGTTTGTACATAATTGGCTTAGGAATAAAGTATCTTTATAACTGTCCAGCGACTTGCTTGTTTCCTAAAGAAAACTGTTTTGGTTTCCTCACTTCAGAGGTAAAGTTGAAAGTCCTTTTGCCATGGAGAATGAAGTACCTGTATAAATGAAATTTGAAGTCTGGTCTGTGTTACCCACAGAGCATTTCATTTGAAAGAAAGTATTTTGAAGTTTAACAAGTGACCCTTCAGAGTCCTTTTGTTGTAGTTACAGTTTTCCTTCTGATTTTATTTTATTTCTTGATTTCACTGTTTTGAATTTTTAAAAATAATACTATGTTTTCAGTGAGGGTTTTGTAGCAGTGTAGGTTCTCATTCACCCATTTCTGCACCACTTGTTCAGTAATATTGGTAACACTCTTCACAATGCTAAACATTTTTATTATTTCCATTTTGGTTGCTCTATTTCCATTCATTTAGTTTCTTGCTCTCTTACATTCTCATCTTTGTTTTCGAGTTGGTGTTGACTGGTTTCATATAGGTGATAGCTTAAAGGAGCACAGTGCTTCCAGATTACTGACCATTTTTGGAGCCAATTTCTTATTCAGGTATATGGTGACCTCAGAGACTAGTTTAGGTTCAAGGTTTGAAAAGCATTTCAGGGCTGTAGTATCTGGCAGTCCTCCAGTCTTGACTAGTCCAGTAGATTTTTTTTAAATGGGATTTGGGGTTCTGTTCCACATTTTTCTCTGTTTCTTCCAGAGTCTGTCAGCCGTGGACCTGATTAGAGGAGTCAGTAGAGGTAGCCAGCCACCATTTAGTTTTTCTGAAAAGTTCAATTTTAGGTTGTGACCTTTGCCCCAAGGGTGTATCTGTAAAACCCTAAATATATCCACCCAAAGCAAACCCACTGCTATCAAGTCCATCTTAGATACTGTAGGACAGAGGAGAACTGCCCCACAAAGTTTCAAGGAAAGCTTGAAGGATCTGAACCTCCAACCTTTTGGTTAGCAGACATAGCACTAACTACCATGCCACCAGAGTTTCCAAAGTGCTGCTAAGAGTCATTCATCCAAATACTGTCATGTGTTGAAGGTTTTCAAAGAAGATATTTGACAGGCTACTACAGTCCAGCTTTGACAAATAGCAGAGTGACAGTATGTGTACTGAATGAATTGGAGGAATACTGTTTTACTTGGTAGTTGCCTCTGAGTTGACCTCAAGTCAAGGTGTTTCCATGTATGACAGAAGGAAACTTTGCCCTGTCCCATGCCATCTTGCTCATCCTTGGTATGTTTGACCCTCTTGTTGTATCATCCATCTCATTGCAAGTCTTCCCTTGTGGACCATATATTTGCTGAATATAATGTCTTTTTGTAGCAACTGGGCTCTTCTAATGATAAAGCTAAGTTCATATCTCCCTATCCTCACCTTTAAAGATCATTTGGAAAAAGAAACCACAGTGACACGGTGGTTATGTGCTATAACTGCTAACCAAAAGGTTTGCAGTTTGAATCCACTAGGTGCTTCTTGGAAACCCTATGAAGCAGTTCCACTGTATTCTACAGAGTGTCTATCAGTCAGAATCAACTGAGCAGCATTGGATTTTTTTTGTTTGTTTTTTGGTTGGTCCCAGAAAGGACCACCATGTTTTTGTTTTCTTTGTTGAATCCCTGACTTATGTGTTGATCTACTTGTTTAGCAAACATTGGTGAAGTTGTCTTCCAGAAGTACTATGCTGTCTGAGAAATACCAAGTTTTTTCTTCTGTGAGTTCTTCGTTTTGATAAGACGATGGATGACAAAACAGAAATAATGGAAGCGAACAAACAGGTGATGGTCTTTGAGAAGAAGGAATACTGATAGGAAGTGACTGCCAGGCTGTGATGCTTTGTCCAGTGGGTGGGCCCACTGCAGTCCTGGAAGTTCAGTAGGGCCTGAAGGACAGGCAGAAGCCAGCCTTACAAAATGTGGGGAGCACCCACATTCAGATGTGAGGGAGGACAAACACTGCAAGGTAGGCTCAGAGAGGGGCATGGCGTTAGTCCAGGAAGAACTAGAAGAAGAGACCATGAGATAGTGGTCACTGTGGAGGCAGTGGGAGGCCAACAGATAGTGGGTGGGGCAGGTGGATACATTTTAGGAGTAGAGTGGACAAGACTTAATGAGGCAAAGAGGACTAGAAACAACTGTTAGTTTGACAGCTGGGACTTCTCAGTGTCTGCTGGGGTCTTTTGTATTTCCCCCCCCTTTTTTTAATATTGTTAGTATGTGTTACGTTGCTGTGAAGGCAGCTCCAGACTCTTGATAACATCAAGCACAAAATCAGTCTACTGGCTGATTTGCAGAAGAAGTTCACCAGACTTTATTTTTCCTAGCCTAACTCAGCCTAGAAGCTCTGCTATAACCTATTTAGCCTCACAGCAACACACAAGCCTGCACTGTCAGATAGGTAGTGGCTGTGAAGGAAGTGCATTGATCGATAATCACATCTGAATTTCCTGCATGGTAGGTGAGACCTCCATCCCTGAGCTGCATGTGCTGCTCCCACCGCTTGACTCCCAGTGGTGTTAAAAGGAAAATGTTGTAAAATCATATATCCCATACAAGTGTGGGTGACAGAAAATTAAAAGCAAGTAAAAAGAGATTTGAATCTCAGCTAGGTTCTTTGTTGTGTAGGGACATCTGGAGTATGACCATATCTCAGTTTTTTGTCCCAAAGTGAGGATTTTGCCACTTTGCGGTATGCATGTGTGTGGTTCTGTGCAGGTTTGCCATGTGTGTACAAGTCAGTGGGTTTTATTCAGATGGACATCTGAAGGACCTACAAGTTCTTGAAAAATACTTTTAAGTGGGTGTTGTATAGTGTTGGACTTTTCCCAAATGTTGAAGACAGTTTGTTTTATGCTGATTTTAATGTTAGTGCTAAACAGAAATGATCAGTGCAGTGTGTATTTCATTTGTCTTGAATCCCAGTCATCTCAGTTTCTTCCCAAAAGATTGCCTTCTCACAAGGCTATCTTGAAAAATCTGCTTTGCCCAGTGAAACTGAATAAGTGTCAGTAGAGTGTAAAAATCTCTCACCATCACCTCCCTGTGCAGAATCCTCACTCATGTTCATAGTCTAGAAGCAGATGTGGAGCCTCCCCAAAACAAACGGTATAGAAATTTTACAGATTAAGAAAATTTCCTGGACTTATCAGAATTATAGGTAGAATACAGAAGATTAATATTTAGAACTCTTCAAAATATCATGAAGGAGGCCAGGCAAACCATGGTAGTCACATAAGGAGAAACTCAAAAGGTTGCAAAAACATAGCTTGTAAAAATTCAGAAGATAAATAATAAAATTACAGAATTAATAGAAAGTCAAAGGAGCAGAATTGAGTTAATGGAAGCCAGAATTAGTGAGATTGAAGATAAACAACTGGATCAACATATTTGAGGAAAAAATAGACAAAAGGAAACGAAAAACAACCAAGAAACATTAAGAATAACATGACATTCCATCAGAAGAATAATCACTGAGCACCTGCAGTACCAAAATAGAGGAATAACAGAAAGTATGGAAGGAATTCTTGCAGATCTATTAGCAGAAAAATTCCCTGATACCATGAAAGATGAGACAACATCTATCTAAGATGCCCATTGAACTCTGCACAAGGTAGATTATAAAGATACCAAGACATATAATAATGAAGCTTGCCAAATAGAAGATAAACAGAACTTTAAAAGAGGCCAGAGATAAACCAAAAAATAATTTACAAAGGACAGTCATTAAGACAAATCTCAGACTACTCAGCAGAAACCATACACGGAAGAAAGAGGGCAAGAGGATGACATCCACAAATTTCTGAATTAAAAAACAAACAAAAAATCCTCTACCAAACAAAAATTATACATCCAGCAACACTGTCTCTCAAATACGGTGGCAAAATTAGGACATTTCCAGATAAACAGAAACTTAGGGAATTTACATAAAACGAAAACAAAATTACAAGAAATACCAAAGGGAGTCCTTTGGTTATAAAACCAGTAACATCACTAACAAGCTAAGACTAGAACACAGGATAGGGCAAACATATATTAGTGCAAATAGAGAAATCACAAAAAATATATCATAGGTATTAAAACACTGAAAATAGGGAAACAGATGTCATTATGCAACAGATGACAACATTTTTTAAAAAAAGAAGGATTAAAAAAATGTAGTCATAGGCATTTCCTATGGAGAGGAAGTCAAGGCAATATCATGAAATAAAAGACTAGTTTAAATTTAGAAAATAAATATTAAGGAAACCATGAGGTATGTTAACAATCCTTCACATCAAAATATAAAACAAGAAAAACATGGCTTCTCAGCAAATAAAAAAGCTAACAAAAATGAAAGAGATGAAAAAACATTTAAAAAATGACAACACAGAAAATAAAATAGAACAAAGAAACTGTGAGCAGCACATGAACAAAAGCATCAAAATGACAGCATTAAATTTATATCTACCGGTAATTACAGTGAATAGAAATGGATGAAATGAATAGAAAGAAGAGAGAATAGCAGAATGGATTAAAAAAAAAAAATCATCCACCTATGTGCTACCCTCAAGAAACACTCCTTAGATTTAAAAGACACAAACTAAAACTCTAGAGATAGAAAAACAATGTTAAGGAAACATCAAAATATCAAGGAGAGACTGGAACACTCCTACACTGCTGGTGGGAATGCAAAATAGCACAACCTCTATGAAAACCAGTTTGGTGTTTCCTTATAAAGCTAGAAATAGAAATACCTGTGATCCAGCAATCCCTCTGCTCGGAATATATCCCACAGAAATAGAAGTGATTACACAAGCAAATAATTGCACATGAATATTTACTGCAGCACTGTCCGCAATAGAAGAAAGATGGAATCAACCTAGGTGCCCATCAACAGATGAATGGATAAACAAACTATGGTACATATACTCAATGGAACATTATGCAGTGATAAAGAACAACGATGAATTTAAGAAGCATCTCCTAATTTGGTTTCAGTTAGAATACATTATGCTGAATGAAATCAGTTAGTGGCAAAAGGACAAGTATTTTATGAGACCTCTGCTATAAGGACTTAAAAATAGACTTATGTACAGAAGAAAAGACTCTTTGGTGACTACAAGGGTGTTGGTCACACAGATTAGATATAGATAGAAATTTTGTTAGGTTAAAGCAGTGACAGCACACAGCAGACAGTAGATCTACATAGCTGCACTATACCATAAACTGAAAGATTTTCTAACCTCAACCCAATATTTCAAAGGACAGAGTAGCAGAGATGGGGGTCTGAGGACCATATTTTTAGGGGATGTTGAGATCAATTGGCATAACTACCCTTTTGCTAAGAGAGTCTTCTGCACCCCATGTTGGTGAGTGGCTTTTAGGATCTTAAAAGCTGACAAGCTGCCAGCTGTGTTACACCAAATGGTCCCAATTCATCTGGAAATGATGATGACCAAGAACAATAAAGATGTGAGCTAAAAAGAAAGCCCAAGAGAAGAGGGACCCACAAGAACAGAAGACTGTATTAGCACGAGACCAGAAGAACCAGATGGTGCCCACCACCACCAAAGACAGCTGTGATGGGGACACAATGTAGCATCCCTGAGGCAACATGTGACAAAGAGGGGTAAAGCTTAAGAACTCTACTAAAAGACTACAACTGATGGTCTGAGAGCCTGGAGGGTCTTCAGCTGCTGGACCTGACTGGAAACCAGTACTCAGGTCAACTCATCAGACAAGAACAGACTGGACTCTAGGACACAGTGGGACCATGTGTGTGTGTATACTTTATGGTTCTACACATTTATAGGAGGCTGTCCTACTGATTTCTTTCTAGATAGGAGAGAAGAGGGTGGAGAAGAGGGGACAGGTGTTGATTAAGAAGATACTAAAACCACAGAGTGAAAAAAGGTGGATCACGCTGTCAATGGGTGACAGAGCAGATGATACTGCAGATAGGAGGGCATGATTTGAATTCTATACTTTCACTTAATTACAATAGAAAAAAATCAAGCCAAAAAAAATTTTTTTTTAAGTATGGAAGTGGCAATACTAATTTCTGATAAAATAGACTTTAAAATTCACCACAATGGATAAGAAATGGATATCGCGATTAAAATGTCAACACATCAGGAGTACATAGCCATATTAAATAGGATAGGTCTCCTAAATAAATAAAAGAAACTCCAATAGCATTGAAAAGAAAAATAGACTGCTCTGCAGGGGCAGTAGAAGACTTTAACACACCACTTACAGTGAAAGACAGAAAGAATCTAAATGACATGAATATCTAAATGCCACAATGAATCTACCAATAGACATGCAGGAAATACTCCACCCAACAGCAGCCAAGTATCCTTTCTTTTCCAACATGTAGGGAAAATTCTCCAGATAAACCACATAATAGGCCATACAGTAAGCCTTAACAAAATTTAAGGAACTGAAATATTATTGCAAGACATCTTTTCAGAACATAAACCCATAGAAGTAGAAATCGAAACCAAAAAAAAGTGGTGGGGAAAAAATAAAACTCATGGAAACTGAGTGACACTTTGCTCAAAAACTGTACAGTTATTGAAGAAATCAAGGATGGAGTAAAGAAATTCAGAGAATCAAATGACAATAAAACACATTCTACCAGAACTTTGAAAACAATAAAGGAGTGCTCAGAGGTCAATTGATTTCAACAAATGCACATATCCAAAATGAAGAAAGAGTCCAAACTGACATGAACAAGTAGAGAGATAGCCCAAGAAGACATCAGCCACCAGAAGAAAGTAAATAATAAGTTAGAGCAGAACTAAACTAACTAGAGAACAGAAAACAATCGAAAGACTTAACAAGACAAAAATTGGCTGTTTGAAAGGTTCAACAAAATCAATTTACTGTTGGCTAAACTGGTAAAAAGGAGAGGCAGCAAATAAGAAATGAGATGAGCAATATCATAATGGACCTATCTTAAATTTAAAAAAAAGAAAAAAAACAAGAGTACCATGAAAAATTGCAGTCTGACAAATTGAAAACTTAGAGGAAATGGACAAATTTCTAGAAACACACTACCCACATAAACTAACACAAACAAAAGTAGAACAACTAAATGAACACATAAAAAAGAAGAGATTGAAACTCACATCAACAAAACCAGCCAATCCATAAAAACAAGCCCTGATCCTGACAGCCTGAGTATTTGACCAGTCTTTCACAGAAAGGTTAACATCACTGTGACCAAAGTTATTTCACAGCATAAAATATGATGGAATACTCCCAGACTCATTCTGTGAAGCAAGCATAACTTTGAAACCAGAACCAGGTAAAGACACCACAAAAAAGGAAAATTAATCATGAACTTAGATCCAAATATCTTCAACAGAATTCTAGCCAATAAAATTCAACAGCATATCAAAAAAAAAAAGTTCACCGTGACAAAGCAGGATTTTTACTAAACGATCCATGTAACTAACCATACAAATAAAACAAGAGAAGAACCACTTGATTTTGTCACTCGATGCAGAGAAAGAATTTGACAAAGTCCAACACCAATTCATCATAACAAGTCTTAGCAAAATAATAATAAAAGGGAAATTCTTTAACATAATAAAGGACACTGATACAAAGCCAACTGTCTGCATTGTCCTAAATGGAGCCAGTCTGAAAGCATACACCTTGGGAGTAAGAATTAGACAAGGGTGCCTTTTGTCAAAGAATTTACTAGCATCTTTCTATCTAATCATGAAGACTTATCATATAAAAAATGTTGTAGTTTTCCTATTGTTTGGTGTTCCTTTAGCAGGTTTTGTCATTAAGGTATAGTAACACCCACCATAAGGTCCTACTCTGTCCCCAGGTCCAGCCCATTTGGGTCTGCAGAGTTGACACATTACTGATTTCTTGTCAGGGTCAGCAGCAAGTCTGGGAGCCATATTCCCAGGGAATACTTGAGGCTATTGGACTATCAGTTCAGGTCTTTTGATAGAGTTCTTGGGCTGCATATCATTTTTTCTTGTATTGCCTCAGGAACTCTACATTATATCCTGTCATGACTATGTGGTCGCTGGGCACTATCTAATTCTTCTGGTTTCTTGTTGATACAGTCTCCCATTCACATGGGCCCTTCTATCTCCTGGGTTCTTTTTTTTTCCTCATCTTTTTGTTGTTCTTGGTAATTATATGCTCCAGATGAGCTGGGACCATTTGGTCTATCTCAACTAGCAGCTTGCTAGTTTTCATGACCCCAGATACCAACTCATCAATATGGGGTGCAGTCTCTTAGCAATAGACTAGGTATGCCAATTGGCTTAGAAGTTCTCTGAACAAATGGCCCCCAGACCCTATCCTCGCTACTCTATCCTTCGAAACATCTATCACGCTCAGTTTAGAAAAGTCCGGGTAAGTTGATCTACTCTGTACTGTGTTCTGCCACTGCTGTGACTCAACCAAATGCCTAATCAACTATCTAATCTCTGCCCAACCATCTTCCTCCTTACCCACTGTTGTAGCTGTTAAGGAGTCTTTTATTCTGTGCCTAAGTCTGTTCTTAAATGATTATAGCAGCAATTTCATACAATATTTGTCCTTTTTTCGCTGACTGAATTCGCTCAGCTTAACGCCTTTCAGTTGGAACCAGATTATAAGATGCTTCCTGAAATCATCTTTGCCCTGTATCACTGCCCAGTGTTCCACTGAGTAAATGTATCATAGTTCATTTATACATTCATCTGTTGATGGATACCTAGGTTGATTCCATCTTTTTCCTGTTGTGGACAGTGCTTCAATAAACATTTGTATACACATACCTGTTTCTGTGAACATGTCTATTTCTGAAGAATATATTCTGAGCAGTGGAATTACTGGTATTATGATTTTTTTCTTTTCTAATTTTTAGTGCTGATTGAGTGCAAGTACACAATCCAAGTTAAAAATGCATGCTCACCTGTCTGCAACACTTTCTGTTCTCCTTGCTGGTGACTGCATATTCCTCTTTTCCATTCTAAACATATCATATCCTCTTAAGAATCTCCTGTCTCCTCCTCCCCATCCTGCCCTCATCCTTCTAATAAGAGGCCAGTAGGACAGCATCCTATAGATGTATAGAACCATATAGTGCACATACCATATGGTCACGTTGTGTGCCTGAGTCCAATCCATTCCTGTCTGAAGGGTTGACCTCGGTAATGATTTCTGATCAGCGGCAGCAGCAGGTCTAGAAGCCACCCTCCCAGGGGAACCCACGGGCCTTCAGATCATCAGTTGTGGTCTTTTAATGCAATTTATGAGGCATGCCTGTCTTTTTCCTGTGTTACCACAGGGACTAGGCATTGTGTGCCCCATCACAGCTGTCTTTGGTGATGGCTGGGCACCATCTAGTTCTTCTGGTCACATGTGGATACAGTCACTCATTCATGTGGTCCTTCTATGTTCTGGGCTCTTTTACTCTGCTGTCTTTCTTGTCCTTGGCGATCATCTATTCCAGCTGAGCTGAGAACATTTGGTGTACCTCAGATGGCAGCTTGCTAGCTTTTAAGACCCAAATGCCACTTGTCAACATAGGGTGCAGAAGACTCTTAACAATATAGCTAATTATGTTAATTTGCCTTGATGTCCCCTGAGCATGCTGATACTCTGTCCTTTCAACACTGGATTAAGATTAGAAAGTTTTCAGATTATGCTGAAGTCCAGTGAAGTTCATCTTTTTCTAATGTGTGCTGTCACCAAATTTTTATCAGCTATCTAATCTATAACAAGCCACCTTCCTCCCTCTCTACCTCTCTTGTAACTATCAAAAATCTTTTCTTCCTTACATGAGTCTGTTTTTAAGTCCTTATAGTGGGGGTCTCATACAATATTTGTTCTTGTGCTGCTGACTAATTTCACTCAACATAGTGTCCTCCAGTTGAAAGCAGACAATGAGATACTTCCTAAAATCATCATTGTTTTTATTATTGCCTTGTATTCCACTGACTATATATACCATAGTTTGTTTGTCCATTCATTTGTTGTTGGCTCTCTGGATTGATTCCATCTTTTAGCCATTGTGGACTGTGCTGCAATATACATTCATGTGCATGTATCTGTTCACATAACTGCTCTTGATTCTGTAGGATATATTCTGAGCAGTGGGAATACTGGATCAAATACTGTATCTAGCTCAAGTTTTTCAAGGAAGCTCCAGACTGCTTTCCAAAGAGCTTGCAACATTTTGCAATTCCACTAGCAGTGTAGGAGAGTGTCAATTTTTCCATAGCTTTTCCAGCATTTGTTGTTTTGTGTTTTTCAAATCATGGCCAACTTTGTTGAGCTGAGATGGCATCTCATTGTAATTTTGATTTGGATTTCTTTAATAGCTAATGATTGTGATCATTTCCTCATGTGTCATTCAGCTGTCTGGATGTCCTCTTTGGAGACAGACAGCAGCTGTCTGTCTCCTTTGCCTATCACTTGATTGAGTTATTCACCCTCTTCTTGTCAATGTTTTGCAGAACCTTGTAGATTACAGACATCAAATGTTGATCTGACACATAGTTGTCAAATATTTTTTCCCATTCTGTAGGTGGCTTTTTAATTCTTCAGATAAAGTCTTTGGATGAGAAGAAGTGTTTGACTCAGTAGTTCCCATTTATCTATTTTCTCTCCTGTTGATGGTACTTTTGTGGTCAGATTTTGAAGTCTGTCTAAGCTGTGTTTTAAAACTTTCAGTGTTGATCCTAATTTTTCTTGCATAATCTTTATCATTTTAGGTTTGATATTTAGGTCTTTTGAGTTACTTTTTTGTGTAAGATGTGAGACATGGGTCCCGTTTCACTTTTTTGCAGACAGATATCCAATCCTGTCAGCACAACTTGTCAAAGAGACTGTTTTTACCCCAGTTCACAATCTTAGGGCATTTGTCAAATATCAACTGTTCGTAGGAGGATGGTGGCATCTCTGTGAGTCTCAATCTGTTCCATTGGTCTATTTGGCTCTTCTTGTACCAGTACCAGGCTGTTTTGACTACTGCAGCAGCGTAAAAGTTCTAATGTTGTGTGGTGAGAGGCCTCCAACTATATTCTTCAGTAGTGCTTTGCTTATCTGGGGTTTCTTCCCTTTCCAAACAAAGCTGATGATTTGTTTCTCCATCTAATTAAACAATGTCACTGGAATTTGCACTGGGATTTCATTGTATGTGTAGGTCACTTTGGGTAAAATAGACATTTCACAATATTAGGTCTTCCTATGATTGAGCAGGGTAGGTTTCCCCATTTAGGTGAGTCTCTCTTGGTTTCTTGCAATAGGCTTTGTCTTTGTAAAGGCTTCTTATTTCTCTAGTTAGATTTATTCCTAGGTATTTTATCTTCTTGGGGCCTATAGTAAATGGTATTGATTTGGTGATTTCTTCTTCAATGAATCCAACTGATTTACTTATGTTTGTTTTACATCCTGACACTCTGCTGAACTGTTACATTGGTTCAAGTAGTTTACTTATGGACTCCTTAGGACTCTCGGGATATGCAACCATGTCATCTGCAAATAGGGGGATTTTTACTTCTTTGCCAAAGTGGATGCCCTTAATTTCTTTGTCTTGTCTAATTACTCTGGCCAGAACTTCTGGTACAATGTTGAATAGAAGTGATGAGAATGGACATCTTTGTCTAGTTCCTGTCTTAAGGGGAATCCTTCCAGTTTCTCTCCATTCAGGATGATGTAGACCATGAGCTTTGCATAGATGCCACTTATGGCACTGAGAAATTTTCCTTCCATTCCTATTTTGCTGAGAGTTCTCAGCATTTATGGGTGTTGGACTTTGTCAAATGCCTTTTAGCATCAATTGATAGAATCAAGTGATTCTTAAGTAGTTATCACATGAATTGTTTTTCTCATACTGAACCAACCTTGACCAGCCTTGTATCCCTGGTATGAATCCAACTTGGTCATGATGAATAGTTTTTTTTTGTGTGTTGAATTCTATTGGCAAGGATTTTATTGAAGATTTTTGTATCTAGGTTCACGTATGGTACTGGTCTGTAATTTTCCTTTTTTGGGCCAACTTTCCCTGGCTTTGGTATCACAGTTATACTTACTTCATTGAATGTATTTGGGAGTATTCATCTGTTTCTTCCCCGGGAAATAGTCTCAGTAGTATTGGAGTTAAGTCTTCCCTAAACGCCTGATAGAATGCTGTGGAAAAGATACATGGGCCAGTTCTCTTTTTTTTTTTTTTTTGGTTGATAGTTTTTGATGACTTTTTCCATTTCTTCCTTTCTGATGGGTTTGTTAAGTGGTTCTACTTCTCCTTGTGATAATTTTGGTAGGTGACATGAATCTAGGAATTTGTCTTTTTTATCTAGGCTTTCAAATCTGTTAGAGTACAGTCCTTCAGAGTATTCTGTTATGATACTTTTGATTTCTGTTGGATCTGTTGTGACATCTCTCATCTCATTTATTATTTGGCTTGTTTGTTCCCTCTCTTGTTTTTCTTTGGTAAGTTTAGCCATTGGTTTGTCAATTTTGTTGATCTTTTAAAACAAAAACTGCTTTTGGTCTTATCAATTTTTTCAATTGTTCTATCCTCTAATTCATTTAGTTCTGCCCTAATCTTTATTTTCTGTTTTCTTCTGGTGCCTGAGGGGTTCCTCTGTTGCTGTCTCTCTACTTTTTCAAGCTGTAGTGTCCTTTGGTTTGGTCCTTTCCTCCTTCCAGATGTGTGCATTTAAAGAGATAAACTGACCTCTGAACACTGTTGTGGCTATTTCCTATTGCTCCTGGTGTAATGTATTTTCATTCTCATTTGAAACCATAAGTTTCTTTATTTTGTACTTGCTTTCTTTTATAACTCATGGCTTTTCAAGCAAAGTATTGTTCAGTTTCCATGAATTCCAGTTTTTACCTGTGTTTATTGCTATTTATTTAGATTTTTATATCTTTATGTTCTGAGAAGATGCTTTGCAATAATTCAGTGGTTTGGATTTTGCTAAGATTTGCTTTGTGTCTTTACTGACTAACCTTATCTCTTTGCTTTATGTCTTTAATAGACATAGATTTGATTTATGTCTTTAATAGACTAACACATGGTCTGTTCTGGAAACTGTTCCATGTGTATTGGAGAAGAAGGCATACTTATCTATTGATGAGTAAAAAGTTCTGTATGTGTCAGTGAGGTCTAATTGGTTAATTGTAGCAATAAGATCTTCTGTGTCTTCACTGAGCTTTTTTTTAGATGATTTATCCATTACTGAAAGTGGAGTGTTGAAGCTGCCTACTGTTATTGTGGACTGATCTGTCTCATTTTTGAGTACAGTCACTGTATTTAGATGCTCTCATTTTTGAATGCAGTTGATGTATTTAGATGCTCTGGTATTGGGTGCATAGACACTTAACATTATTAAGTCCTGCTTGTATATTGAATCTTTCAGGAATAAATAAGGACCATCATTGTCCACAATGACGGATTTTACATTAAAGTCTATTTTATCAGAGATTAGTATTGCCACATCTGCTCTTCCTTGTATATTGTTATCTTGGCATATATTACTCCATCCTTTAATTGTCAGTTTATTCATATCTTTAAATCTAAGCTGTGTTTCTTGTAAGCAACATATAGACAGATTATACCTTTTGAAACCAGACGTCACTTGTGTCTTTATTGGAGTGTTCGGCTCATTTGCATTGAGTGTAGTTATTGATAGGTATGTGTTTAGTGCTGTCATTTTGATATATTTATTTTTGTGTTGGTATTTTATTCTGTTGTGGATCATTCTTTATGAGTTGACTTTTCATCTTTTTCATTGTTGGTTTTGTGTTTGTTGTGATTCCTGTATTATGTTTCTTGTTTTGATATGTTATATTGTTATAGCGCTTCTCTGCTATCCTTATGATCCCCCTTACTATTCTAAGTTTAAATGCAATTTTAACTTCTATGTATCTTATTAACTTTCTTTTCACCTGAAAGGACTGTAACTACTGTAGTATATCCCTCTTTTTAATGTGATGGTGTCTTAGTTTTCATGATATGATCACTGGTTCCACTCTGTTAGTTTTATATCTTTGACTGAGTTTTGTGCCTTCTCTAACTGAGTAGGTTCTGGATGTTGTGTCCACTGTTGCCTCCTTAAATATACACTTAGTAGTTTTGTTTTTCTAAGCAAAGAGCTTCTTTCAATATTTCTTGTAGTTTTGGTTTAGTTTTTACAAAGTCTTTAAGGTTCTGTTTATCTGCAAATGTCTTAATTTCATCTTCACATTTGAAAGATAGTTTTGCAGGATATATGATTCTTGGTTGGAAGCTTTTTCTCCCACAAGGCTTTGAACATGTCATTCCCCATACCTCTGTGCCAATATATTTTCTGCCAAGAACTTGGATGAAAGCCTATAGGACTTTCCTCTGACTGTTAGCTTTGCTTTAAGTCTTGCTGCCTTTAAGAATTTCCGCTTATGTTTGATTTTATTAAGCTTGATTATAAAATGTCTTGGTGTCTTTCTTTCAGGGTTTAGTTTATGTAGCATTCAATACATGTCTTATACATCTGTGTTTTCTTCTATTGTAATTTCAGGGAAGTTTTCTGTCAGCAACTCAACAAGACTACTCTCTATATTTTCAGCTGTCTCTCCCTGTTCAGGAACTCCAGATAAATTTAGATTATTCCTCTTCATAGAGTCCAACATATTCCTTAACACTTCTTCATTTTTCTTATTTCTTTTCTCCAGTTTTTCCTCATAAATGCTGTTATTATTTGTTCTACCTTCAAGGGCACTAAGTCTGCCTTTCAGCTGCTCCATTCTGCTCTTTTGGCTTTGAATTGAATTGTCTAATTCTGTAATTTTGTTACTGATCTGTTGGATTTCAGAACATTGATGTTCTGTCAGTGTGAATAGCTTGCTTAGTTTGTCATTTTGCTCTGCTGCATTTTATTTAACCTCTAGGGGGTTTCTGTATGTAACTCTTTTGTGCTTGACCTCCAGTAGTTTCAGAAAGGCTTCCTCATCTGGGAACTTCTTTGATTCTTTGTTTGGGGACTTTTCTGGAGCCATAATGGGCTGTTTCTTTAAATATTTTACAGTGGTATGTTGCTTCTGGGACATCTAGAAGCTGTTTTGTTTCTCTAGTATTGCCTTAGCAGGAGCTGAGGTACAGTTTTGAGAAGTGAGCTGGTCACCAGCCACCTCTGTGTAGTCTAATGACTGGCCACAGTGCACTCTCTGGGGTGCAGGCTCTGCCTCCTGCCTGGTAAAGACACTACTTATGTAGTCACTGGGGGGCTATCAACTGATCCTGTGATATGAGTCAGTGAAGACTGGAAAAGATACCACCAGGCTGTCCAGCAGTTATTTCTGCAGGCAGTGTTATTTTAAAAAGCTAAAAGCTGTCTGATAGCTTCCAAAATCAGTTAGCACATCAAGTATGACTGACCCCACCCGCCAGCTGGCAAAAGAGGCATCCTTTCAGCCATCTCCAGATGCTAGTTCAAGATAGGCAGTGGCTACTTCCTTGTTACCAACCCCTATAGGGTCCTACCCATAAGGTAACACTATGCTAAGCAAAGCCTTTCTGCTGGAAAAGTGCTCCCCAAGCTGGTATTGCCAACTAGCTTCGAAATTAGCCGCTACTGAAACCTCCAAAAGGGTGACTCCACCTCCCAGCCAACCTAGATGGCTTCCAAGCTGAACTTCCCTGACACCACTAAACAGTCAAATCTGTGGCAGAGTTAGGAAAAAAGAAGCTAGAGGGGTAGTGGTGTCCTAATCAGTCTCCAGGCTCTCAAAATGTGGCTATCTCATACACTGTCTCTCTGCCACAGCACATGCTATGCACTTGCACATTTCATTGCAGCGTATGTGCTGGATCATGCCCATCCCCAACCTACCAGCCAAGAAAAAGAAAAAAAGTTAAAAGTGCCAATACCTTCAGTCTGTGCAAATGGGGCTCAGTGAGAGAGAGGAAATTTCCTATTTAATAGCTTGTAGTCCATACTGACAGCCCTTTGCTGAGTCCTAGGCTCACTGGGTGTCCAGAAAGCTCCATTCAGCTGTCACTCCAACCCTTAGTTTTCAGAGGGAATTGAGGAGACATGTGTCTAGTCTGCCATCTTGACTCTGCCCACTCCCTCAAATGGTATCTCTCTTTACAGGTTTTCGAGAATGTATTTTCAAGGGTCTTTTGCCTGCCTGGATATTCTCCTTAGTGAAGTATCTGTCCATCTCCTTTGCCCATCACTTAACTGGGTTATTTATCTTTTTTATCATTGCTGTTTTGCAGTATCTTGTAGATTATGGAAACTAGAGATTGGTCTGGAATATGCCAGCCATAGTTGCCAAATATTTTTTCCCATTCTGTATGTAGTCTTCTAATAAAGTCTTTTGATGAACAAAAGTGTTTCATTCTTAGTACTTCCCTTTTATCTATTTTCTCTTCTGTTGTTTGTGTTTTGTTTGCCAGATTTTGAAGTCTGTCTAAACCGTGTATTTCAGCTTCCATTGTTGACCCTATTTTTTCTTGGATGATCTTTATAGTTCTGGATTTGACATTTAGATTTTGATATATTTTGAGTGAGTTCTTGTGTAAGGTATGAGGTAGGGTCCTATTTCAGTTTTTTGCAAGTGAGTATTCAATTTTGCCAACACCGTTTGTTAAAGAGACTGTTTTTATCCCAGTTTATGACCTTAAGATCTTTGTCAAATATCAATTGTTCGGAATAGGATGGTGGTACTTCTGACCCTCATTTCTGTTGTGCTGGTTGTATCAGTATCAGTCTGTTTTGACTACTGTGGTAGTGTAATAGGTTCTAAGTTCAGGCAGTGTGAGGCCTCCCACTGTGTTCTTCTTCTTCAGTTTTGCTTTACTCATCTGAGGTTTCTACCTTTCCAAAGAAAGAGCAAAGTTGGTGGTTTATTTCTTCATCTCATTAAAAAATTACTGGAATTTGTATGGGGATTGCATTGTATGTGTAGATCGCTTTGTGTAAAATAGACATTTTTCACAAGGTTAAGTCTTCCTATCCATGAGCAGGATAGGTTTTCCCACTTCCATAAGACTCTTTTGGTTTCCTGTGGTAAGATCTTGTAATTGTCTCCATATAGGTGTCTTCCTTCTCTCGTTAGATTTATTCCTAGGCATTTTATCTTCTTACGGGATATAGAAAATGGTATTGATTTGGTGGTTTCCTCTTTGATGTAAAAGTATCCTACTGATTTATTTATGTTTATCTCATATCCTGATACTTTTCTGAGTTCTTCCAGTACTTTACTTATGGATTCCTTAGGACTTTATGTATACAATTATATTATTTGCAAATAGGGAGACTTTTACTTCATCTTTGCTGATGTAGATGCCTTTTTGTTTCTTTGTCTTGTCTAATTGCTCTGGCTAGAACTTCTAGAACACTGTTAAACAGAATTTGTGAGAGTGGACATTCTTGTCTAGTTTTCATTCTCAGAGGGAATTCTTTCAACCTTTCTCCATTCTACATGATGTACTGATTGCCTTGGCATAGATATCTTTTATTTCATTGAGGAATTTCCCCTTTCTTCCTATTTTGCTGAGAGTTTTCAGCATGAATTGTTGTTGAACATTGTCAGACGCCTTCAGTGCATCACTTGACAAAATCAGGTGATTCTTACCTCTTGTGTTATTTATGTGGTTGATGAAATTAATTGATTTTCAGATGCTAAATCAGCCTTGCTTCCCAGGTATGAATCCAACTTGGTCATCATGAATTATGTTTTTGATGTGTTTTTGAGTTCTATTGGCTAGGATTTCACTGAAGATATTTGTATTTAAGCTTATGCGTGATTTGGTCTGTAATTTTCCTTTTTTGTGAGATCTTTCCCTGGCTTTGGTATCAGGGTTATGCTGGCTTCACAGAATGAATTTGGGAGTGTTCTATCATTTTCTATGCTGGGAAATAACCCGAGAACACTCTACAAGCTTGGTAGAATTCTCTGGTGAGGCTTTCTGGGCCAGGACCTCTTTTGGTTGGTACTTTTCTGAATTTCTTGCTTTGTGATGGGTTTATTAAGTTCTACATCTCATTGCATAGGTGATGTGAATCTAGAAATTCATTGATTTCTTCTAATTTTTCAAGTCTGTTAGGGTACAGTGTTTCATAGTATTCTGTTATGATACTTTTAATTTTGGTTGGGTGTGTTATGACTTATCTCATTTCTTTTTCAGGTTGTTTGTTTTCTGTCATGCTTTTCTTTTATAAGTTTAATCCATGGTTTATCAGTTACGTTGATCTTTTCAAAGAATCAGCTTTTGGTTTTGTTAATTTTTTCAGTTGTTCTATTCTCTAATTCATTTAGTTCTGTTCTTATCTTTATTTTCTGTTTCCTTGTCATGGCTGAGGAGTTCCTCTGTTGCTGTCTTTCTTCTTGTTAAGGTGTAGGGTTAATTCTTTGTTTCAGGCTCTTTCTTATTTCCAGATGTGTGCATGTGTAGAAATAAACTGACCTCTGAGCACTGCTTTTGCTGTATACCATACACTCTGGTAGGTTCTGTTTTCATTATCATTTTCATTCTCATAACTTTCTTTATTGCATCCTTGATTTCTTCTACAACTCAGGGGTTTTTGAGCAAGGTGCTGTTCATTTTCCATGAGTTCAAATTTTTACCTGTTTTTTTCTGTTATTGATGTCAACCTGTGTGGTGTTATGGTCTGAGAATGTGCTTTACAATTCAGTGGATCTGATTTTATTGAGACTTGCTTTATGTCTGATTAGCTGGTCTATCCTGTCGACTGTTCCATGTACACTGGAAGAGAAGATGTACTTATCTGTTGTTGGGTAAAAGTTCTGTATATATCGATGAGGTCTAGTTGGTTGATTGTTGCAAAAGATTTTTATTTTCATTGAGCTTTTTACTGGATGATCTGTCCATTACTGAAAGTGGAGTGTTGAAGTCTCCTACTTTTGTGGAGTGACCTGTCTCATTTTTCAGTGTTGTCAATTTTTTTCAACATATTTAGATGCTCTGGTATTCATGCATAAATATTTAATATTCTTTTATCCTGCTTGTGTATTGAACCTTTCAGTAATAGTGACCATCCTTGTCCACGACAGTGGAACTTACGTTAAAATCCATCTTACTTGAAATTAGTATTGCCACTCCTGTTCTTTGCCAGTGTTGTTACCGTGGTGTGCATTCTTCCATCCTTTGATTTTCAGTTTATTCACATTTACGAGTCTGAAGTGTACTTTTTGTAATCAACATACAGACAGATGGTGTCTTTTGCTCCATGCTGATAAGGCCACAGCTCCTTCCTCCTCCAGTAGGTCTTGTGCACTGATCACCTCTTGACCTAGTTTCCCTTCCCCTCCTCCTTGCTTTCTTTGTCCCAGCCTGTCATGGAAATCTGACTTTATGCAGTGTCTCCTTGTTCTGTTGACACCACTGGATCTTGATCCATGTACAGATATTTTAAAAACACAACTATGTGTTCTCTCATTCCCATTCCCCACAAAGTTAGCCATTCTTTGTTATGATCCATACAGTAAATTTCCTTCACATAGTCCATGAAATATAGGTATTTCTGGTATTCTCTGCTTCCAGCCAAGATCTGTCTGACACCAGCAATGATAAATCTCATTCAACGACCTCTTTTGAATCTGGCTTGAATTTCTGGCAAGTCCCCCAACCTGTGTTTCAGTTTGTCATACTGTGGGGGCTTGCATGTTGCATTAGCCATTAGATAGATTCAAATTAAAAGTATAATGAGATAACATGTCATCCAGCCAAAATGCAAGATATTAAAAACAATCAAAGTGATGTAATTAATTACACTATGAAAAGGAATATACTAAGAATTACACTATAAAGAGGGATATACTACAGTACTCACAGCCCTTTTAGGTGGAGAGGAGGTTGAGGAAACATAAAGAAGTTAAAGTCTGGTTTAAACTGAGAACAACAGGAAGGAACAAAGAGGTAGCTGCAAAGAAAACTATCAATACTTCATATCAAAACAAGAAATACAATACAGAAGTCTCAACAGACAGAAAGCAACACTGAAAAAGATGAAAAGAAAGTCCATAAAGAAAAACAACCCACAACAGAACATTGAATGGAACAAAGAAAATGTCAAAAACACAAAAATAAAGGCACCAAAATGACAACACTAAATACATATAGATTAATAATTACACTGAATGTAAATGGACTGAATGCTCTGATAAAGAGACAGACAGTAATAGGCTGGATCGAAAAACTTGATCCATCTACATACTGCTTATGAGAAACACAACTTACACTCAAAGGTATGAACAGTCTGAAAATCAAAGGATGGAAATACATATACACCAAGCTAACAACATATAAAGAAGAGTAAAAGTAGCAATGTTAATCACTGATAAAATAGGTTTCAAAGCAAAATCCACAATTGTGGACAAACGTGATCACTATTACTTAAAGATTCAATACATAAGGAGGACATAATATTAAATATTGGTGCACACATTATCAGAGATCTAAATACAACAAACAATTCATGACAACATTGAAAAATGAGATAGATCACTCTACAGTAACAGTAGGAGACTTCAACACTACATGCTCAGTAAGGGACAGGTCATTCAGGAGAAAGTGCAATAAAGATACAGAAGATCTTGTTGTGGCAATCAACCAACTCAACCTCACAGTCACATATGGAACTTTTCATCCAGCAACAGATAAATACACTTTCTTTTGCAATGCACATGGAGCAATCTCCAGAATAGACCACATATTAGGCCATAAAGCGAGTCTCAACAAATTCCAGACCAACAAATTATTACAAAGCACGTTCGCAGGACACAAAGCTAGAAGCTGAAATCATTCACAGGAAAAACAAGGTAGAAATTCAAACTGTGGAAACTGAACAATACCTTCCTCAAAAATTCATGGGTCTTAGAGAAAATTAAAGATGCAAAAGAAATTCATGGAAGCAAATGAGAATGAAACACATCCTACCAGAACCTATGGGATACAGCAAAAGCAGCGCTCAGGGTTAAGTCATCTCTATAAACACATACATCTGGAATGAAGGAAGGGATCAAACCAAAGAATTAACCCTACAGCTTGAACAAGTAGAAAGAGAACGACAAAAGAACCTCTCGGACACCATAACAAAAAACAGATAATGAAAATTAAAGCACAACTGAATGAATCAGAGAATAGAAAAAACAACTGAAAGAATTAAGAAAACCAAAGCTATTATTTTATTTTATATTTGAAGTATCAATAAATTGATAAAGCACTGGCTAAACTCACACAAGAAAAACAAGAGAGAAAACAAATATCGTGAATAACAATTGAGACAGCAGATGCCACAACAGATCCAACCCAAATTAAAAGTATCATAACAGAGTTCTATGAAAAATTGTACTCTAACAAATTTGAAAACCTAGAGGAAATGGGCAAATTTCCAGACTCACTTCACCTATCAAAATTATCACAGAGAGAAGCAGAATAACTTAACAAACCCATCATGAAAGAACAGATGAAAAAAGTAATAAAAACTAACTACCAAACAAAAACAGCCTGACTCAGGAAAATTCTACCAAACTTCTAGGCAGGAGTTAATGCCGATACTACCAAAGCTATTCCACAAGATAGAAATGACAGGATGTTTCCAAAGTCATTCTGTGAAGCCAGTATAACCCTGATAACGAAGGTGAGCAAAGCCCGCCCCCCACACACAAAAATTACAGACCATTATCAATCATGAACCTAGATGCAAAAATCTTCAACAAAATCCTGACCAATAGAATTCAACGACATATCAAAATATAAATAATAATAATTCATCATGACCAAGTAGGATTCATACCAGGGTTAGTTCAAGGTTAGTTCAACATCAGAAAAACAATTAATGTGATCCATCACACAAAGAATATGAAGGATAGCAATCACTTGATTTTTATCAGTTGATGCACAAATTCAATTGACAGAGTCCAACACCCAAGGACCAAAACAACACTGGGGGAAGAGAACCCAGAAGACACAAAGACCCATGTGAATGGGTTTACTACATCAACACTTGACCAGAAGAACCAGATGGTGCCCAGCCACTACCAATGACAGCCATGACAGTGCTCACAAAGTTCAGTCTTGGTGGCAACACGAGAATAAAAAGGGGGGCATCCTGAGAACTCTGCTACAGGACGGCAATTGATAGTCTGAAGGCCTCGGGGTTCCCTTGGGATCATGGCCCCTAGTCCTGATGCTACCCCTGTTCATAAATCATTTCTGGACTCACTTCATTACTGAGGTCAACTCCTCAAACAGGAGTAGACTGAACTCAGCAATACAGAGTGATCATGTGTACACTTTATGGTTCCATACATTTGTACAGTTTCACCCTACTCGCCTATTACTAGAGAGGAGTGGAGAGGGTGGAAAAGAGGAGACAGGAGAATGTTAAGAGGATACAACATGTATAGAACAGACAGGAGGACTGTGCTGTCACTGGGCAAAGAGAGCAGTAGGAGCTGCACACAGGCAAGCATGCAAATTTACACCGGACTGTATACTTTCTCAATCACAATAAAAAAAAAAGTATCTCTATTTGCAGGTAGTATGATCCTATACACAGAAAACCCTAAAGAATCCATAAAATGCTGGAACTAACAGAAGAGTT
Organism: Heterohyrax brucei; assembly: GCA_028571685.1. Taxonomy (NCBI): domain Eukaryota; kingdom Metazoa; phylum Chordata; class Mammalia; order Hyracoidea; family Procaviidae; genus Heterohyrax; species Heterohyrax brucei. Next base: position 12,891,766 of record CM053167.1, on the reverse strand, counting down.
CAGCAAAGTGTCAGGATATAAGATAAACACAAATAAATCAGTGGAATTCCTTTACACCAACAAAGAGATCATCAAAGGGGAAGTCACCAAATCAGTACTGTTACTGAGACCCCCAAAGATAAAATACCTAGGTATAAATCTAACCAAAGGTGTTTAGAGACCTATACAAAGAAAATTGTAAGTCCCTATGGCAAGAAACCAGAAGAGACTTACATAAGTGGAGAAACCTACCTTGCTTGTGGATAGGAAAACATAATATTGTGAAAATATCTGTTCTACCCAAAGTGATACATGTACGCAATGCAATCTCAATACAGATTCCAGGGTCATTTTTAATGAGGTGAAGAAACAAGTCACCAACTTCCTTTGGAAAGGGAAAAAAACCTTTGGAAATGGTGGTGTGTGAGATAAGGATTTTGTTTCAGGTTTTGCGCATGGGTATCCAATTTTGCCAACATCATTTGTTAACAAGACTTTTTTTTGCCCAGTATGTAGCCTTAGGGCCTTTGTTGAATATCAGCTGTTCATAGGAGGGTAGCGGTATTTCTAGATTCCATATTCTGTTCCACTGGTCTATATATCTGTTTTTGTACCAGTACCAGGCTGTTTTGACTACTATGGCAGTGTAGTAGGTTCTAAGGTCAGTAGTGTGAGGCCTCCCACTACGTTCCTCCTCTTCAGTAGTGTGTGTTTATCCATGGTTTCTACCTTTTCCAAAGGAAGTTGTTTACCTCTGTTTCATGGACTATGCAAAGGAAATTGACTGTATGGATCATAACAAAGAATGGCTAACTTTGTGGGGAATGGGAATGAGAGAACACATAGTTGTGTTTTTAAAATATCTGTACATGGATCAAGATCCAGTGGTGTCAACAGAACAAGGAGACACCGCATAAAGTCAGCAAAAGTATGTGTCAGCATTGTATCCTTTTATGATACATTTTCAATCTGCATGCCAAGCAAGTAATCTGAGACCCTGGATTGTATGAAGAATAGGGCATCAGAATTACGAAAAAAGTCTCATTAACAACTTGTGTTACACAGATGACACCACTTTACTAGCTGGAAGTGGTGAAGGTCAAGGTAAAGGACCACAGCCTTCAGTACTGCACCTCAACACCAAGAAAGAAGAAATCTTCACAACTGGACCAGTAAACAACATCTTGATAAACGCAGAAAGGATTGAGGTTGTTAAGGATTTTATTTTACTCAGTTCCTCAATCAATATTCGTGGATGCAGCAGTTAAGAAATCAAAAGACTCATCGCACTGGGAAAATCTGCTGCAAAAGATCTTCTTAAAGTATTGAATGCTAAACATTTCACCTTGAAGTCTAAGGTACATCTGATCCAAGCCACAGTATTTTCAGTAGCATCATATGTATGCGATAGCTGGACAACGAACAAAGATGACAGAAGAAGAGTTGATGCCTTGGAATTGCAGTGTTGAAGAACAATGTTAAATATACCCTGGAACCCCGGACTGCTAAAAGAACAAACAGACACATTCTGAAAGAAGTACAACCAGAGGGCTCTTTGGCAGCAAAGATGGCAAGACTGCGTCTTACATACTTTGCATATGTTGTCAAAAGGGATCAGCCCCTGGAGAAGGACCCCATGCTTGGTAGAGAGGAGGGTCACAAGAAAGACGAAGACCCTCAACAAGATGAATTGACACAGTGGCCACAACAATAGGCTTAAACATAAAAACAATTATGGACACAACACAAGACCAGGCAGTGTTTCGTTCTGCTGTGCATAGGCTTACTATGAGTTGGAACAGACTCAACAGCTCCTAAACAACAGTGCCTAATGATCTTAAGCATCTTTTCACATCTTTGTTGGCCACCAAAATTTACAATTTGGTGAAGTGTCTTTTTGCATCTTTTGACCACGTTTTCTTCCTTTTTTTTTTTTTTGGTAGCATGTTTGTCTTTTTTGTTGTTGAATTACCGACATTTTCTATATACTTTATAGATTAGACCCTTAATGGATACACAATTTCAGATTTTTTACCCCATTCTGTAAGTTGTCTTTGTATTATTTTGTTAAAGTCTTTTCATCAGCATTAGTTTTTAAATATTTACAATTGTTAGTTAATTTTTTTAGCCACTTTTACTAAAAAAAAAAAAAAAAGTTAAATCTCAATAGGTTTCACCTTATAACTTTTTCCCAGGAGTTTGACAGTTATATCTTGACAGTTATATCTAGGTCTTCAATGCATTAAACTATTAGTTTTTGAGTATTGCATGAAGTACGGGTTCTGTTTCATTTTTCTGGAAGAGGATATCCAGGTTTGCCAGCACCATTTATTAAAGAGACTGCTTCTTCTGCGTTGAGTGGACTTTGATCCCTTGATAAAGCTTAGTTATATATAAAAGGATGTACATATGTATGAGTTCTTAAGTCTGTTCCACTACTCTCTGTATCTATACAGAAAGGATACCGGGCTGTTTTGAGTCATAGTAGCTATATACCATGATTTAATACCAAGGAGTGTGAGGACTCCTACTTCTTTCCTTTTCCTATAATGCTTTGGCTACTGTTCAGTCTTTCCTTTACATATAAGTTTGTCATTCATTTTTCCCTTTCCATAAAAAATGCCACTGGGATATGTAGCCAGATTGCACTGGATCTATAAATCATGCTACATAATATTGACCTTTTAATTATAGTAAGTCTTCCTGTTCTTAACCATGGAGGGTACTTCCCTGTATATAATTGTCATTTGATCTATTGTAACAGTGTTTGGGAATTTTTGTTGTGTAAGTCTTTTACATCTCTTTTGATATTCATTCTAGATATTTTATTATTTTGTGGGCATTGTAAACAATATTGCTTTCTTCACTTCCTTTTTTAGAATACTCATTAATGTTAAGGGACTCAGCTGATTTCTGTGTGTTGTTCTTGTACCCTACAATGTGACTGAATTCTTTTAGATCCAGCAACTTGACCTTCCCTCTGACCACTACATTTGCTATACCCCCACAGCACTGGTATATTGTGTTCTCTGTTCTCATTTTTCTTTGATTCTACATATTTTTAAATTTCACTTTTGATCTCATATATGGCATGATATGTTTTTAATAGTTTATTATATACTTGCCTTGTAATTTTATAATCCTTCTGTAGTTCATCTAGCTTGACATTACTGAAATCTGAGACAATGATTTATCTGATTTCAATCTTTTAAAACTTGTTGAGACTTGTTTTCTGGCCCAGCATCTGATCCATAAAATGACCCATGTGCACTGGACAAAAATATGTCTTGTTCTGCTGATGGATGGAGTACTGTATACATTCTCATTCGGTCAACCTGGCGTTTGATTTTGCTTAAGTCCTCAGTGTCCTTACCAATCATCTTGCTTTTTAAAAAATTTTTATTATTTATTAATTACATTAAATGATTAAAATTTCTAACATCTATCAATTATCTCATCTATGATAAACCCTCTTTCTCACACCCTTGTAGCTAAGACATTTCATTCTGTAGATAATTCTATTTTTCAGTCATTATAGTAGGGATCTCATACAATATTTTTCCTTTTGACACTGACTGATATCACTCAGCATGATATCTTCCAATTGAAAACATGTTATGAGAATTTTTCTAAAATCATCATTTTTTTATCATAGCGTAGTGCTTCAGTGCGTACATGTACCATAGTTTGTGTATCCAATCATCTATTGTTGGGCATCTGAGTTGATTCTATCTTTTAGCTATTGTGGACTGTGCTGCAATGAACATTCATGTACTGTGTCTGTTTATGTAACAATCTTCACTTCTGAAGGATAAATTCCAAGCAGTGGAGTTACAGATTAAATGGTATATCTATTTCCAGCTTTTTAAGGAAGTGCCAGGTTACTTTCCAAAGAGATTGTACCAACTTAGAATCTGACCAGCAGTGTAGGAGAGTTCCAGTCTCTCCACAGCCTCTCCAGCATTTGTTGTTTGTATTTTTTGAATTATGGCCAACGACGTTGGGGTGACAAGATATCTCATTGTGGTTTTGATTTGGATTTCTCTAGTAGCTAATGATCATGAGCATATTCTCATGTCTTTTGGCTGCATGGGTGTCCTCTCTAGTAAAATGTCTGCTTATTTCCTTTGCTCATCACTTAATTGGGTTATTTATCTTTTTCTTGTTAATATTTTGCAGAACCTTGCAGATTATGAATATCAGATGATAGTCTGACATGTTGCCAAATATTTTTTCCCTTTCTGTAGGTCTTTTAACTCTTTTGATAGTCTTTGGATGAGCAAAAGTGTTTGATCCTTAATAGTTCCCATTTGTCTATTTTTTCTTCTATCAATTGTGCTTTGTCGGATTTTGAAGTCTATCTAAACTACGTATTAGAACATCCGTTGTTGATCCTATTTTTTCTTGCATGATTTTTATTGTTTTAGGTTTGATATTTAGGTCCTTGATCCACTTGAAGTTAGTTTTGGTGTAAGGTGTGAGATACGGGTCTTTTTTGTTTTTTGCAGTTGGGTAACAAACTTGTTAGCACCATTTGCTAAAGAGAATGTTTTTACCTGAGTTTACAATCTGGGGCTTTGTGAAATACTGACTGTTCATAAGAGGATGGTGGCATCTCTGAGGTCCCAACTCTGTTCCATTGGTCTATGTCTCTTTCTGTACAAGCACCAGGCTGTTTTGACTACTGTGATAGCACAATAGTTTCTGAGGGCAGGTAGTGTGAGGCCTCACATTGTGTTCCTCTTCTTCAGTGGTGCTTTACTAAGCCAGAATTTCTTCTCTTTGCAAACAAAGAGGGTGATATGTTTCTCCGTCTCAATAAAAAATGACACTGGAATTTGTACTTGGATTGCATTGTGTAACTAGATAACTTTAGGTAAAATAGATATCTTCACAATGTTCAGTCTTTCCACCCCTGAGCAGAATAGAGTTCTCCAATTTTTGTAAGTCCTTTTTGGCTTTTTGCAGTGAAGTCTTGTAGTTCTCTCTGTATACATTTCTTAATTTGTCTAGTTAGATTTGTTCCTAAATATTTTATCATCTCTCTAGTTATTCTGTCTAGAATTCAAAGTTATTTGTTGAACTTCTTAGATATTATTGTTGAGCTATGCATTTCTTCTTTCATATTAGTATTCATTTTATGTATTTTGGAGCACTGAGGTTAGATAAGTATCCATGACTTAAGTCTTCATGATAGACTGACACTATTATGATTATGTAGTATCTATTTTTTTGTCTCTTGTAATAGATTTTTAAGTAAAATCTATTTATCCAACATCAGTTTGACTACCCTACTCTTTTTTGGTTATACGTAACATAGAATATCTTTCCTGTTCTTTTATTTTTAGTTGATTTATGTCCCATGGTCTTTGGTGTTTTTCTTGGAGACAACAAAACGTGCAGTTTTTTTTTTTTTAAATCAATTCTGTCATTTTCTGCATTTTATATGAAGAACTTGGACTGCATGTATTCAAGTTTATAAATGATCATGAAGTAGGTACTTCATTTCACTTACTGTTTGTTGTGTGGCTTATATATTTGCCTTCTTAATCTAATTTTTGTTGTTTTTTGTGTTTAGCTGTTTTTTGCATTGAGTCATTTTCAGTTCTTCCATTTTTTTCTTTTTTGCATTTTTCTAGTGATTACCAGAAATATTATGTTACACGACATGCAGTTTTCACGTTTAACATACAGACAAGTAACAAAATTAATGTATTATAATTATTCCTGTTTTTCTCCTCTCTCTCCCTTTTTGTTGATGATTCTCCACTGACATCATTGTATTTTCAATGTTGACTCAGTTTGATTTATACTTATTTTTTATATACCAAAGTCATACTGCTTATATAACTTAAGTACTGAGTTTATTTCCACTCCTTATCTTTTCCTGTGCTGTTACTTTTTTTGTTTTTTTGGAAATCACTTTCTGTCTTTTAATTTGTTTCCTTCTTATAGACTCAAGATTTCCTTAACGTTCTTTTCAGCTGGAGAAATCCCTCAACAAATGGTTGCAGAACTGGTCTAGTAGCAGCAAATTCCTAGAGCTTCTGTTTATTTAGGAATATCTTCATCTTTCCGCACATTTCAAAGACAAATTTGATAGTAAATAGTTCTTGGTTGGCAAGTGTTTCTCTTCTGTGTTTCATATGTGCTCACCCATTGTTTTCTAGCATCCAGTTTCTGCAAAGAACTGCACATTAATTCTTACAATGCATAGTTTATATGTTATGTTATGCTTTATCTTACCACTTTCTGAATTCTCTGTAGTTTTCAAGTAGTTTATTAGAATGTGTTTGGAGTGGACTTCATTGTACATTTTCTGATTTGAAGTAATATAGTTTTCTACATTTGCAAATTTGGATCATTTTTCAAGTATGAAACATTTTCTATAGTACCATAATTCCAACTGTGTCCTTTTGGGGGATAGAGAACTCACTTTTATTTGACCAAGTTTTGCATGCACATTGAAAATATCACACCTTGAATCAGATGTATCCTAATCCTCAATGTGACATCCCTTATTTTTAACACTCTAAGAGGTCGTTTACAGCAGATTTGCCCAGTGTACAACATTATCTTCTTTCTTGGCTTATGCTTTAATGAGCATTGAGTGTGGATCCAAGTAAAATAAAATTGTTGACAACTTCAATATTTTCTCTTTTTGTTAGGATGTTGCCTACTGGTCCAGTTGCAGAAATTCTTGCTTTCTTTATGTTGAAGTATAATCCATATTGAAAGCCGTAGTATGTACTCTTCATTAATAACCACTTCAAGTCTTCTTTACTTTCAGCAAGCAAGGTTATATAATCTGCATACTGCAGGCTATTCAAAAGTCTTTGTTCAATCCATATGCCTGGTGTTTTTTTCATATAGTACAAATTCTTGGGCTATGTGCTCAACACACAGATTGAGTAAGATTTCTGAAAATGGTACAATTCTTACACACAACATTTCTGATTTTAAATCATGCCAAGTCCATTTGCTCTGTTTGAAAGACACCTCTTGGTCTACATACAGGTTCTGCATAAGCTCATTAAGTATGGTGGTATTCCCACTTGTCTTACTTATCCAGTATTGTTGTATCAGAAACACCAGAAGTGGATAGTTTTAGCAAACTGAAAGTCATTTTCTCACACACTAGTAGGCTAGAGGTTCAATCTGAATTCAGAAGAGGATGCAGAACAAGGGATAGCATAGTATCAAATAGTATCTCAGTCATCTAGTGCTCCTATAACAAAGCTATCATTAGTGGATGGCTTTAACAAAGAAAAATTTGTCTCCTCATAGAAAAGTAGGCTAAAAGTCCAAATTCAGGGTATCTGCTCTACAGAAAGACTGGCAAAAAGTCTTTGCCCCCCATGTTCCACTAGTCAAGGAGCTTCTTGGGCACAAAAACCTGAGGTCAATGCATATGCCCTACTCTTGGTGTTTCCTTTTTGGTGGTGTGAGGTGTCCAATTCTCTGTTAGTTTCTTCTTCTTTTTTTTTTTTTTTTCTCTTTGGAGATGATCAGTGGTGCAGGTCAAACCCCAGAGAAACTCCCTTTATGTTGAATCAGGGACATATATGTAATAATTCCACTCTAATTCTCTTTAATATAAAATTATAATCATAAAATGGAGGGAATCCATGCCATACTGGGAATCATGACCTAGCTAAATTGATACAAGTATTTTTGGAGAACACAATTTACTGTATGACCAGTTGATCCTGGCTTAAAGCAGAAGATAACAGGAAGATCTTTACCTGTGGAGTATACAGAGGCATTCAACTGCATATATCATGACAAATTATGGGTAGTATTGAGAAGAACAGAGATTCCAGAATATTCCAGAATTGTGCTCATGTGAACCTTGTACAGACATCCAGAGGCAGTCACATGAACAGATAAAGAGAAAACTGTATGGTTTAAAGTCAGGAAAGCTATACATCCAAGTTGTATCCTTCCACCATACTTAATCTGTATGATACAAAGAACACACATCGGGATTAGAGGGAGATTCGTTAACAATCTTCAGAAGGCGGATGATAGAAGCCTTGCTTGCTGCAAGTGATGATGACTTGAAGGACTTAGTGATAAAGATCAAAGACTGTAGCTTTCAACGTGATTACACCTAAATGTGTTAAAACAAACAAACAGAAAAAAAAGAGCCAAAAAGCAGGATGAACAGAACAGAGAAATTAGTGATTTTGTGAAGGATTTAATTTTACTTTGAGCTATAATCAAGAAATCAAGTCAAGAAGTAAAAAAAAAAATGTGTTCTGCTGGGCATATTTGTTGAAACAATCTCTTTAAAGTGTAGGAAAGCAAAGATGTGCCTTTAAATCTAAAGTGGTCCTGATGCAAGACATAGTAATTCAATGCATATGAAATCTGGATGACAATAAGAAAAACTAAAGAAGAGATGATGCATTTCACTTGTGGTGTTGGAAAAGAATATACCAGGGACTGCTAGAATAATGTGAAAATATGCATTAGAAGACGTACAACCTGAATGCTCCTTAGAAGCAAGGATAGTGAGACTAGGTCTTAATTACTTTGGATGTATTATCAGGAAAGATCAGTCGCCAGAGGGGGACATCATGCTTGGTAAAGGTAGATCAGACAAGAAGAGGAAGACCCTCAACAAAATGGATTGCCACAGTGACTGACAATGGACTTTAGCATGACAATAATTTTAAGGCTGGTGCAGTAACACACCGTGTGTCATTCTGTTGTGCATATAGTTGCTGAGTCAGAGTCAACTACATGATACCTAAGAACAGTGGACAGAAGTCCAAATTCACTTCAAAGGAAGACTTTCTATCCATATTAGGACTAGAAGTTTCTTGCCATCAGCCTTCCCTAGTATAGGCACTTCTTAAAACATGAGCTCTGGATACACCATTTTCCTGGTTCCTGTTTCTTTGTAGTATGAAGTCCCTCTGTCTCTCTGCTTTTGCCTCCTTTTTGTATCTCAAAAGAGACTGTATTCAAATACAACCTAATCTTTCCTAATCTTAACTTATTAACAGAACTCTAGTTAATCTAATTAATCTTAACATCATACAGGTAGGATTTACAGTACATAGAAAAATCACAACAGGTGACAAAATGGTGAACAACCATATAATATTGTTGTTGTTAGGTGCTGTCAGGGTGGCTTTAACTCGTGGTGACCCCGTGCACAACAGAATGAAACACTGTCTTACACTATGTCCACAATCATTTTTATGCTGAAAAACATCATTGTAGTGACTGTGGCAATCCATCTCATTGAGGGTCTTCCTCTTTTTCACTGACCTTCCACTCTACTGAGCATGAGGTCCTTCTCCAGGGACTGAGCCTTACTGATAACATGTGTGAAGTATGTAAGACACAATCTTGCCATCTCTGCTTCCAGGGAACCCCCTGGTTGTACTTCTTCCAGAATAGATCTGTTTATTCTTTTGGTAGTCCAGGGTACATTCAAAATTTTTCAACTCAAAGGCATCACTTTTCTTCTGTCTTTTTTGTTCACTGTCCAGCTTTTGTGTGCATACAGTGTGACTGAAAACATCAGTGCTTGCATCAGGTACATTTTAGTCTTCAAGGTGACATCTTTAGTTTTGAATCACTTACAGTGATCCTTTGCAGCAAATTTTCCCAACGCAATGACCCATTGGTTTCTTGATTACTTCTTCCATGGGTGTTGATTGTGGAACTGAGTTTATCAAAATGATGTTTATTAGTCCAGTTGTAAGAATTTTTGTTTTCTTGATGTTGAGGTGCAATCCATACTGAAGACTGTGGTCCTTAACTTCCATTAGTGTTTCAGATCTTCTTCCCTTCTAGCAAGCAATGTGGTGTTGTCTATATAATGTAGGTTGTTAATGAGTCATCCTCTAATCCTGATGCCTTGTTTTTAATAGAATCCAGCTTCTCGGATTATTTGTTTGGCATACAGGTTGAAGAACTTTAAACCTTATAGTGTTCCCTTGTTCTGTTCATATGACTGCCTCTTGATCTGTATATAGATTCCTTAGGAGCACAGTTAGGTGTTCTAGAATTCCCATTTTATACAATGTTAGCTGTAATTTGTTACAATCCACACAGATGAATGATTTTGCATAGTCAATGAAACACAAGAAAATGTCTTTCTGGTATTCTCTGCTTTCAGCCAAGATCTATCTCACACCAGGAATGATATCCTGGCTCCACATCCTCTTCTAAATCCAGCTTGAATCTCTAGAAGTTCCATGTCAATATACAGAAGCAGGGGAATCATGGCCTAATCAAGCTGACACACATTCAGGGCACAAAGGGACACAATTCAATCCATAACAGCATTGTTCACAACGTTAACCATAATTTGTTATGATTTACACAGTTGAAGACATTTGTGTAGTCAAAAAAATGGACGTAATCGTATTTCTCACGGTCTCTGCTTTCAGCCAAGGTCCTTCTAACATTAGCTGTGATATCTCTCATTCCACATCCTTTTTGGAATCTGGTTTGAACTTCTTAACAGCTCTCTGTCAGTGTATAGCTGAGCCATTTTTATCTTTAGCAAAATTTTGCTTATGTGTTACATGAATACCATAGTTCAATACTTTCCATAGTCTGTTAGATCAGCTTTATTTAGAATGTACACAAATACAGATCTTTTCCAATAAGGTGGCCAGGCATTGGTCTTCAAAATTTGGGGGTAGAGAAGAGTTAGCACATGACACATTGCATCTCTTTGTTGGAGCATCTCAAACAGCATCCCATCAGTTCTAGGAATCTGTTTTTCTTTTTCTGTTAGAGACTTCAGTTCAGGTTAGAACTCTTCCTTCAGTGCCATCAGTTCATATTTCATATTTCATATACTTACTCCTGAAATAACTGAATGTCAACCATTTCTTCTTGGTTCAGTGATCCTGTGTATTACTTTTGTGCTTCCTACATTGTTCCTTTATAATTTTTCTACATGGGTAAGAGTCATCTAAGCCTGTAGTTGAATAGATTGGATATGCCTCATTTGTCCAGTATCAAGGCCTACACAGTGGCATGGTACAGCCTCCAGGACTTGTTGCTGGGACTCCAGCAATTCAGTGATGGCTGTCATACAGATAACATTCAATAAGGGGGCCAAATGAAACACAAAATATAGCTCACATTATACTAACCACCAGCTTACCTATTATTGAGCCTCTTTGTTACTCGTAGGAACTTCCAAGTGCTATAACTTCTGTTGGACTGTGGTAGGAATATACCTGTGAAAACTAGCCCAGGAAACTCCCAGGAACTGCATTTGTCAAGTAGCAGTCCCTGGACCTTACCAAAGCAGATGAATTAAGCTTTGTTTGTTATGTCTATGATCTTAAGAGGACTTGTTTGACTTTTTTCCCTTGGTAAGATCTGACAAAATGATATTAACAATGTTGCCACTAGGTGTTATCAACTTGCAATAATCTTATGTGTAACAGTGGGGAACACTGCCAGGTCCTGCTCCATCCTGATAATCATTGCTGCTTGAGTCCATTGTTTCAACCACTGTATCAATTAATTCACTGAGTGACTTTCTCTTTTTTACTAACACTCTACCAAGCATGATGACTTTCTCCTGATAAGGTATCCAAAATACACAGAATAATCTCCCATCATCCTAGCTTTTAGGAATCATTGTGGTTGTACTTCTTCCAAAACAAATTTGTTCATTCTTCTGGCAGTCCATGGCATATTTCAGTAATCTTTCCAACAACATAATTGAAAGGCATCTATTCTTCCTCAGCCTTCCTTATTCATTGTCTAGCTTTGCATGCGTATGAGGTGACAGAAAACACCATGACTGGATGTATTACCATCTTAGTCTTTAAGCTAATATATCTTCTTTTTAACATTTCAAGGAGGTCTTTTGTGGCAGATTGGCATAGCATTAATTGCAGGTCCAAGTAAAATGAAGTCTGATAACTTCAATATTTTCTTTGTTAGACTCGATGACACTGGGCATCATCATGTTCCTAATTGGTCCTTGTGAGGGTGACAGACAGTCCTGGGTTAACTGGACTTGTTGAAAGTCTAGCTCTGCTCTCTGGTAAGACATTGCAGGGGAATTGAAACATTTCTGCAGAAACACAGTAAACAGCCACTGTAGGTCATTCATGTAAACGTAAAATGGTCCTGATCATTATCTTGCAAAGGGTAATAGAAAGGCACTCCAACTCTTTTGCTATTGAGTCAATTCCAACTCACAGCAACTCTTTAGGACGGAGTAGAATTGCCCACTAGGATTGTCAAGACTGTAAAAATATTCCCACATCTTTTTCCCACAAAGAAAAAGGTACTAATCAGATCAATGACAGCATATCAGTTTCCTGTCAGTCTACACAGGCACCTCAGGAGTCAAAGATAGTATCTTGAAATTTAATCTGCAGGAATGCAAGGTCATAGAGCCTTTATCTTAGGTCACATTGAGCTGTGACATTGTATAAGTGAGGTACAATACAACCCTGCCCACATCAAGTCATAAATCAATAATGTACTATCTTTTTCTTCTACTCTAATGCTGTACTGTTTTTGCTAAATAACTTGACAGGGTGTGGACTGAGCTGCCAAGTGGAAGTGAAGGTGTTTCACTGTTATGATACTGATTCTTCGCTCTGAGAATGCACATCCTTTCAGATGGTAGCAATAATCTGTACCACAAGCAAATAAAATTTCAATATTATGATGCACTCAATACTGAGAACTATAATCACTGGTGCCTAAAATGGTCTACAAGACCATACCCATAAGCACATGTGTATCTCCACCAGCTCATCCTTACTTTGGCAAGAGCCCAGGGTAAGAATCCCAGTAGCTAATGAATGTATAAATTTGCCCTGATCCTACTTCCCTCTTTATGTGGCATGGTCCCTAGTAGAATCTCAAGCCCTTGGGCCTATCACTGATCATTATTTTTAAAAAAGTGTAAGTGATATTATCCTCTTTGGTTCAGTGATCAGTCTTACAACCAGAACTGCCTTCTGCTTTGTCATTTATTACATACACAAAAGCCTTAAAAACTCATGAATCTTCTTTCCCAGATCAGTGCTTAAGGACATGAAGTACTGCCTGCAGAACTGCAGATTATCTCAGTGCTGTGATTCTTCTTGTTTCTGTATGGCCTGGACAAGAGCTTTCATTTCCAGCTTACAGGAACCTCCCCTTCATCCAGTTGCACTGGGGGAGATCTTCTGTGGAGATGTCATTAACTTCTGTTGGTCTATCCACAATTTGAGCAACTATATCAACATCACTTTGTGGGTTGACTTCGCTCTTTTTTTCTCTTCTTTTAGGTATGGCTAAATTATGGGCTTCAGTATACATGGTAAAAATGGTTAACACCATGATGCTATTTTTACTTCATTGCAAAACTTTGTGATGGCTTTTCTCCATTTCTTCTCCCACAGAAATACCAGGAGTCTTGGCAAGACAAGGAGAGGTTCTTCCAGTCGGGAGATCCCTAGTACATGACAGCTTCTAATATCATCTGACATGAGCCAGTATCATCATAAGCTATAAGGGTAGGTTAGTAAATCTGAGTGTCTATGAGTCAGAATCAACTTGACAGCATGGTATTTGTTTTCTGTTTGTTTGTTTGTTTATGGCTATAAACTGCTGTCATATTCTCATGAAAAGTTTTGCAGAAGGTGTTTCTTTTGATAAAGTTTCTAATGGTTGTTCTCGTGCTTCCAGAAATACAAATCAAACTTGTATGGACTTATCTCTGTCTTCAGCTTTCTGATTTTCCTGATCATTGTGGACAAAAATGCACTGTAGCAAGGGTCAGTGTTAAAAGTTTTCAAACTGTGCCATTCAACTCAGTATCTTTGCACTTAAAATGCTCCAATATGAGACCAGCACACCAGCCAGCCTTCTTGACACTCTTCTGACTTCTCCCCACATATATTCTTCAAATTCCTTGAGTCAATTTCTAAAATAAAAGACATATTTTAGCAGTTTAATTTTCAGTGGCCCTGTTGTTGATTCTGTGCATAAAAGCAGTTTTCACTTGGTATCCATAAACAGCCCTGGTTTGGCGGAGTTCCTTGTTTGGTTATTCTGATTCTCCTCAGCTATCATCTGCAATCTCTGGGACACCATGAGGTGGTATAGGAATGTGAAGGCAGCCAGAAATAAGGTAAGAGAGGCTAAAGTCAGAATTGTTTCCATATTTTCTTAGTACTGCTTTAGTCATCTTGTGCTGCTGTAATAGAGATGCCACATGTAGCTGGCTTTAAAAAAGAGAAATTTTATTTTATTACAGTCTAGTAGCTAAAAATCCAGATCTAGTGTCAGTCCAGGAAAAGTCTTTCTTTTATGGTTCTGTAGAAAGGTCTTTGTCATCATTCTAGCCCTAAACTGGAAGCTTTTGAGGTGCAAGAACACTGGTCCTTTCCAAATGACTCACTCTATTCCCAGCATAGTTTTCTTAGTAGTATGAGGTCCCTAAATCTCTGCTTGGCTTGTTTTCTTTTAAATACCAAGAAGCTGCCCCAGGGCATAGTACAGTCCCCACACATTGAGTCCTGCCCCAACAACACAACTTCTGTCCATCCTTCCTCATTAATACCATATAGACAAGGTTTACAGCATAAATGAAAATCACGAATACTGGAAATCATGGCCCAGCTAAACTGCTACACACATTTGTGAGGGTGAGTAGGAAGATGCAAAATGTAATCCATGACATTACCCATCTATTGCATTTCTGTCTTCGTCATACTAATCATCCACACTTTCAGGGATGTTATCGCATTAAACTTCATATGCAGCACAGGGAAGACATTACTATTGTTAGCCCGTCAGTAAATAATTTGTCAGCACCATCCTGATGAGCTCTTGTGTCTCCACCATGCCACAACAGATATTGTTAGCAACCCTGCTCATTGCACCAAACTGGAAGCTAAAGTTTGGATTTGTCAAGAAGGCAACATACACTACACATTTTATGGAACAATTCGTTACTCACTCTGAGAAGGGAAAGATCAGTATCAGTTTCGATAATGGCTATTGATCCTTCATGGACAGCAGATCACTCCACAAAGCCAATATAAAGCAGTGGTCTTACACACAACCTTCTTTTGCAGCAGCTAAGGGCTCTAGTCTTACCCGCTAGGAAGAGATACAGTGTAAGGTTTGCGAGGTGCCATGCGACACACACACACACAAGGAGAACAAAGAGGTATGCATAAGGCCAATTACAGGGGACAAGTTTCCTTAATAAGAAAGAAGACATGAGGGCAGAAAGGGGTTTCATTCTCAGTTTTTATCCTGGTGGAGCATCTTTGATACAAGGATTCTGACTAGGCAACTAAATTGATGATTGCAAGACCATGTGGCAATTTATCCTCCAACGTTCCTTAAACTTACCATAAAACAAAATATCATTTTCTTATTAATTCTACAAGGCCAACCTTACTCATCCCAAAGAGAGAAAAAGACACCAAAATAAAGGAAAACTACAAACTAAATACCCCTTATGAATAGAGGAAAAACAAATTCAATAATAAACTAGCTAACAAAATCAATAAAACATACTAAAAGCACCATACATCATATCAAGTAGAATTTATTGCAGGAACCCAAGATAATTCAGTCTTTAAAAACTAGTTAACATAATACAACACCTTAGTAGAACAAAATCTATAGCAAAAAGAATCACACAAGTATGTCAATCAGTGGAGAGACGGCATTTAACAAAATCAAATACTCATTAATTCAAAAAAACCCACTAGAATTAGATTGAAAATTTCTGAATACAATAAAAAAAACTTATGGACATCTCATATTCAGCATCATACTCAAAGAAGAAACATCAAGAGCTTTCAACATAAGATCTTGGAAAAGACAAGAATGTTCACTGACTATTGTAATTGCTATTACAATAAATTGCTATACAATAAATTGCTATTACAATAAATTGTTATTGTAATTGCTATTTACTATTGTAATTGGGCCCTTACCAGAAAACTTAAACAAAATTAAAAACAAATAAAAGTTATACAACTTGAAAAAAGGACAGTAGTTCTTTTGCAGTTAACATGATTCTATGTATAGACAAACTTAATGAATTTATAAGAATCTACTACAGCTAATAAAACAGTTTAGAAAAGTGACAAGGTATGAAGTCAGCCTTTAAAAACTGATAGATTTTCTGTATACTGCAATGAGTAAACAGAATATTAAAAATCAATTTAATATAGACATCTGCCATGTATTGAATTCTGTCCCTCATAAAATGTATGCAGCAAATTTAGCTGTGCCACGAGGATCAGTATTACATGATTAATCACTATTAGATGGGATTTTCTCATGTGTTGTAAATTCTATCACTATCACTATGATTTAATAGTTAGCTTAGAGGACAATACATTGATGAGTACAAGACTGGATAGTTGTCTTAAGCCACTCTCTTTTGAGATACAAAAGAGAGAAACAAACTGAGAGACAGAGAGAACTTACACCACTAATAAAACAGTGCTGAGAACAGTACATAGACTTTGAAACTAAGGTTTTTTTTGCTGAGAGTCTGCCAGACCAAGGAAAGATTAATGATAAGAAACTTTCTCCAGAGCCATCAGAGAGAGACTTCCACTGAAGCTGACACCCCAAATTTGGACTTGTAGCCTACTAGACACTGATAAAATAAATTAATAAATTTGTCCCTGTTGAAATCTCTACCTGTGGTATTCCATCATTTATAGCATCATTAGATGACCTAAGACAGCATCTAAATGAGTAAAATTGTCTACCAATAAATTTAAAAGGAGAAGCAAAAGTCATCTATGCTCAAAATCTAGTAAGTTGCTAAGTTGATGAAGACCTAAATAAACTTAAGGATATTCTATGTTCATGAATTCACAAGCTTATTTTATTAAAATGTGAACACTAACTAATGTGATCCAATGCTGTATCTATCAAAATTTTAGCAGCCTTCTTTTTTTTGTGAAGGTGAAAAATTGCATGTAAAATTGCAAAGGGACATCATGCAATCTCGGGAAAAGAAAAAAAAACAATTCTTTCACTTTCAGATTTTGAAACACACTATCAGTTTACAGTAATTAATACACAGTTGTACTGGCGTAAAATCCCATACTAAGAGTAACAAAATTAAGAGTCAACAAATAAACCCATAGATGTAAGAGAAGTTTCAGACAGAGTACTGATCCTACTCAAAGGAAGAATACTTTCTTCAAAAAATAGTACTAGGACAATTTAGTCCCTACATGTAAAAATTAACTCCATACATAAAAATTAACTCAAAATATATCAGTGACTTAAATACAACAACAAATAACATATAAAGAGAAAACATTACTTCAGAATATGTGTTTTAAAAATGTACCTTAGATAAAACAACGAACACGTTGACCAATGACAAAAAAGATGAATTGGACTTTATTGTAATTTAAAACTTTTCTGTGTCAAATCTGTCTGCCAAGTCTACAGAAGGAGAAAAAATATTTGAGAGCTGTAAGTCAAATACATTTTAACATACACAGTATATAAAAATTCCTGCATCTCAACAACAAAACACACAAGCAACTTAGTTTTTAGATGTAAGGAATAGAGCATACATTTCGCCAAAGAAAATACATAAATGACTTGTAAAAAATGAGAACATGCTTAATATCATTGGTCATTAAATACACATAAAATGTCAGTGCCCATGTTTGTGCCCACAAGGACCACTACTCCAAAAGTAAAGAAATTAACAAATGTTTACATCCATTGCTGTTGGGAATATGAAATGATGCAGCATCTGTGGAAAACACTTTGGTAGTTCCTCAAGAAAGCTAAACAAAATTAGCTTAAGACCCAGCATACAAAGAAGGGATATAAGCAGATATTTGTGCACCAGTATTCATTTTCATATTATTCACAATAGACAAAAGATGAAAATAAATGACATCAACTCATTTTAATAAATGACAAAATGTAGTATGTAGATACATCAATGCATTTTATTATACAATAGTTATTCAGCTATAGAAAGAAACAAAATTTCCGTATGTCCACTGTCATGGATGAACTAGGAAAGTTTTACACTATCTGAAGTTAGTCATACAATAGAGGATACCTATGCTATGATCCCAACTATATAAAATATCATTGTTGTTGTTAGGTGCCCTTGAGTTAGTTCTGACTCATAGTTACCCTAGGCACAACAGAAAGAAACACTACCCAGTCCTGCACTGTTCCCACAACTGTTTTTATGCTCAAGCCCTTATTGCAGCCACTGTGTCAACCCACCTTGTGGAGTCTTCCTCTTTTTAGCTGAGCTTAGGCTTCATCAAGCATAGTGTCCTTCCGCGGGAGATTGATCCACGCTGCCATGTTTAAAGTATCTAAGACAACCTCACTATCCTTGGTTCCAAGGAGCACTCTCACTGTGTGTTTCCAGAATAGATCTGTTTGTTCTTTTGGCAGCTACATTCACTATTCTTCTCCAACAACTTAATTCAAAGGCATCAATTCTTTCCTTTTTTGCTCATCATCTACCTTTCACATGCATACGATGTGATTGAAAATATCAGGGCTTGGGTTGCTCACACCTTAGTCTTCAAAGTGACATCTTTACTTTTAAACACTTTGAAGAGAAAATTTGTAGCAAATTTTCCCAGTGCAACATGGCTTTTGATTTCTTGACTCCTGCATCCATGGGTGTGAATTGTGGACTCAAGGAAAATGAAATCCTTCACAACTTCAATCCTTTCTCCATTTATCATGATGTTGCTTCTTGATCCAGTTGTGAGAATTTTTGGTTTCTTAATGTGGGGATGCAATCCATTCTGAAGGCTGTGGTCTTTGATCTTCATCAGTATTTCAAATCCTTTTCATTTCTAGCAAGCAGGGTTATGTCATCTGCATAACAGAAGTTGGTAACATGTCTTCCTCCAATCCTGTGGCCTTGTTCTTGTTCACATAGTCCAGCTTCTCAGATCGTTTTACACAGCATAAAGATTGAAAGGTATGAAGAAAGGATGCAACCCTTTCCTGTACTTACTCTTCAGTGTTCCCTTGTTCTGTTTTACAACTGCCTCTTGATCCATGTACAGATTCCTCATGAACAAAACAAGTGTTCTGGAATTCCCATTTTGGAACGTTATCCATAATTTGCTATGACGTGAACAATCAAATGCAAACACAATCAATGAAACACAGGTAAGCATCTTTCTGGTATTCCCTGCTTAAAGCTAAGATCCCATCTGACATCAGCAACAATACACCTCATTTCTGTCGTCTTCTGAATCTGGCTTAAATTTCTGATGGTTCCCTGTCAATATACCATTGTAGCTGCTTTTGACTGATCTTCAGGAAAATTTTATTTGCATGTGATGTTAATTATATTGTTTGATAGTTTCCTTATTTAGCTGGATCATCTTTCTTGTGAATAGACATAAATGTGGATCTCTTTCAGTCAGTGGGTCAGGTAGCTTTCTGCCACATTTCTTAAAATAAACAAGTTAGCACTTCTAGCATTGTATCTATTTGTGGACACGTCTCAATTGATGTATTCCACTAATTCCTGCAGCCTACTTTTTTTTTTTTTTTTTTTTTTTTTTGCCAATACTAATGCAACTTGAAATTCTTCCTTCAGCACCACTGGTTCCTGATCATATGCTGCCTCTTGAAATGGTTGTAGATTAATCAGTTCTTTCCAGCATAATGACTATATATTCCTGCCATCTTTTGACATAACCCTGCTTGCTGGAAATGAAAAGGATTTGAAACACTGACAAAGATAAAGACCACAGCCTTCAGTATGGATTGCATCTCCGCATCAAGAAACCAAAAATTCTCACAACTGGATCAAGAAGCAACATCATGATAAATGGAGAAAGGATTGAGATTGTGAAGGATTTCATTTTCCTTGAGTCCACAATTCACACCCATGGATGCAGGAGTCAATATTTTCCTGGTAGAATTTTTCACTATTGCAACTTGAGGCTTGAGTAGCAAATGCATAGTTACCAAAGTTTATCACTAGTTTTCAGGAACTGGACATAGGTTAGACTGGGAAGTTATTTCTTAAGGGTAACTCTTTTTCTGACACAGTGATGAAAGAATTTCCCAGTGGATAGTAATGATGAATGCACAAATGGATAATTTTGTGAATAGCAATTAGCACCTAGCTGGTTTTTGTGAGGCTGAGGTCAACTACATTACCGCTTTACAACATCTTAATTATCTCTGACACCAGCTATGCTACCCTTTTCTCTGACAAGTTTGATAATCTGCAGCAATGTTTCACAGTCCTCACATACAATATTCATGGCTACGTGATTTACTAGGGTAAAAATATTCAACTCAAGAATAACAGGATACAGCTCAGGACTAATAGGATATAACTAAGATCAACATAAGAGAGGTAAATAGGCAATATCTGTAGAAGATTCCTAAGCAGAAAGCACATTCCTTGTTTCACTCTTGACTAGCACAGCTTTCCGTCAAAAAACAAAAACTACAAATCAAAAAATTGAATCTCTTATTCCTTGTTGGTGGGAATATGAAAGTAAAATCTCTCAATGAAAACAGCATTTGATCAGAAAATCTGTTGTAGCAAAAAGCTCTCAGAAGTTGGGCTTTTGATAGGTGCAGGTCTCGGAACAAAAAGTTCTCTTAGCCCCAGATTTCAAGGATTTTCTTAGCCAGTCCACATGGTCCTTATCATTTAGTGGTCAGGCTCCTTACTCATACGTGTAACAATCCTCTGTGGTACTGTAAACTGTTTTTTCCAGAAACCAAATGAAAAAGTCAAATATATATGTGTGTATGTATTTTGCAAGGAATCAGCTTCTGGCCTTTTGCTGTATTAAAAGTAAAACTAAGAGATGGGGCCAAGACAGCAGTATAATCAAACATTTCTTGTGGTCCCTCTTACATCAAAGACCCTCCAAAACAAGTGAATTGATTAGAATGTAAAAGACCTTTGACAATGTAGAAGCCCTAAGCATCAAAGATATATTAAGGAGTCAGACTGAACAGTAGGAGGAGGAAAAGAGGGTTCAGAAGCAGGAAAGCAGTGCCAGGTCTACCTAGCCAGCACCCTGTACACCAGATTGTTGACATCAGTATACTGGAGTAAGCAGCAGTACTCAAGAAGCATTTAACCGTGTAAGAAGAAACGTAGGGTAGAGAATTTAACAAGTGTCTAAAGCCAGAGAGAATTGGTGCTGGATCTACAAAGTGAAGTTCAAGTGTCTAACCTACCGCATTGTATTAGAATAACCCTTTGTCTTTTGAAAAGTACTTTTCCTACTCTCACAGCCCAGCCCTGCTTTGCTCTACTCCCTGTTTGCCACTTTACAGGAGCTGCTAGGCCCCTAGAGCAGAAGTGGGAGCCATTAAGCTCCAGCAATTTTCTGAGCTTTGGGGAGGAACTAAACAAACTAACAAAAAAAATCTGGCAGCTCCTCTAAGCTTTGTGGTCACCAGTCTTACAGCTTCAAACAGTCACCACATCCCCTAACCTGAGATTTTTAGGGCAGATACTGACCCTTTGCCAATGCACAGGCATAATGCCATTCACTTCTACTGATACCTGTATAGACCCATTCAACAGCATAGGCCCTTATTAGCATAGAACACAAGGCTGTTTGCCTGAAACCTATTAGTGACTGAAATAGTTAAGGTGGAGAGGCAGATTCATGACCCTTTACAGTATTCTGACACTTAAATAGGATCCTCACCTACTCACATCAAAGGCTCAAGGAATGGTAGCCTCACTCATTCCAGCTAGCCACCCCTAACTTGAATCTGAGAATAAATGGTGCTCCCTGTCCATACAATGAACAGTACTGGGTGCCCAAAGTCTGACTGCAAAACCCACACATCTATGTGTTCTAGGGTACAGGGACATGCCTTTTACCTAGTTACTCAGAGGTTCCTGCCTTCACCCTGCCTTACACATTACGTTACCCCCTACTATAACTGTATACCTGTTTCTGCACCAATCACCCCTGCAAAGTCCATCAAATAGGGAAAAGACAATCTTTTAACCCAGGGTTGGCAAAACTGGCTGTCCGTACATAAAAACATAAAAAAAAAAAAACAGGATCCACACTTTACGACTTACAGAAAAACTAATTCAAAATGCATGAAAGATCAAATGTAAAATCCCAAACTATAAAGATCATAAAAAAGAAAATGCCTCAGGCCCACACCATTAACAAGTTGCAAATGTAACTAACAACACAAACTCCAAAATACAAGCTAGATAACTGGGATTTTCTAAAAAATTAAACACACTCACCAGAAGAACAAAAGGAAGAAACACAGACTGGGGGAAAAATACCTTTTTATAAAAAAATGGTTTATCTAATAGAGGTCTCATCTCTAAAATCTACACAAAAATCCTCTCCTTTACTACAAAGAGACAAGTACCCCAGTTAAAAAGTGGCCAAAGAAATGAACAGATGCTTCACTGAAAACTTCTAAGTGAGTAACAAGTATATGAGAAAGCGATCATGCTTACTAGCCATTATATGATGGAACCAGTTCGTCCCAATATTGCCAACCCAAGTGCCGTCGCAGGTAGAACTGACCCCCAGAGTATTCAAGGAGTGCCTGGTGGATTTGAACTGCCGACCTTGTGGTTAGCAGTAGTGGGACTTAACCCACTACACCACCAGGGTTTCCCTGTCATTACTGAGGTGAAAAATTATATATATACGTATATGTATATATAACTAACATTAAGAGGTTGTAGGAAGTTTGAATTCTTACATGTTCCCTGTGAGAATGAAAAAATGATACAATCCTATTGGAAAACAGTATGACACTTCTTAGAAAGCTAGAAACAGAAACACCAAGTGATCCAGCAAACCCACTTATAAGACTGTATCATAGAGAAGTTAAAGCCCTTACACAAAGAGACTTATGTACATCTGTGTTAATTGCAGGATAGTCCACAGTAGTAAAAAAGATGGAAACAACCAGAATTCCCATTAACAGATACATGGATAAACAAACTATGGTACATACACAGAACAGACAACCATGCAGAACAATGATGAATCTGACAAAATGACTCACAACATGGATAAACCCAGAGGACTTATACTGAGTGATCTAAGTCAGTCATGAAAGGATGAACAATGTATGAGACCACTGCTGTAAACTCACAAAAGTGTTTATGCACAAAAAGAAACAACCTCTGGTGGTTACGAGAGAAAGGAGAGATGCCTAAATAATAGATAAGTGGTAACTGTGATGAAGGGTAAAACAGTACATGGTACTGTCAAAAGCCGCATAGCTTGTCTAAATCAAGGTCGTGGGAACTCCACAGACACATCCCAACTCTCTGAGAGACAAGATTACTGGGCCAAGGGCGGTGGAGATTATAGTCTCGGGTAATACCTAACTCAATTGGCATAACATATTTTATAAAGAAAACGTTCTACATTCTACTTTGGTGAGTAGTGTCTGGGGTCTCAAACCTCCTAAGCAACCATTTAACATACGCCACTGGTCTTACCTCATCTGCAGTGAGAGAGAATGAAGAAATCTAAAGACATGAGTGCATAGGACTAAAGTTCCACACTGTGATTTCACCAGACTCAGTCCAACACAACTAGATGGTACAACATCACTGACTGTTCTGATACGGATCACAAAAGAGAATACTAGACAGAACTGGGAAAAACACAGAGCAAAACTGTCTATCGTAAAAACAAACAAAACACATATTCAGTGTTAGAATGTAGAGAAGGCCAGGAGTATGTCTCTCAGTTATCATTCTAGCTCAGTATCAGAGTCACTCCTGCGATTCTCTCTTCAGTCAAAGATTAGATAGACTTATACAACAAAATGAGATAAAGGGACACCACAACCCAGGGACAAGGACTATACAGCTAGAAAATATAAAGAAACTCTTAATAGAAAACTCAAGTTTGAGAAGAGTGAGTACTGACACATTGTGGAACTGGTAACCAAAGTAAAATAACATGTGTACTACGTGTTTAACAAGAAACTAGTTTCTTATTTTACATAACCTAAAGTACAATAATGATTTTAAAAAAACAAAAAGAAAATCTTTTACTCCTCAGTCTGGATAGCTGAATGTAATTTTCAGCTTTGCTAATTGTTTCTTGTGACTGCTGAATATGTTTTGAACCCATCTAGTGAATTTTTCAGTTACTGTTTTTAGTATCAGAATTCATACGTTGCTTTGCCTTTGATAAGGGTCATCTCTTTTTTGACAGCTCTTGAGGTAAGGTGTTACTCTCTTTTTTTTTTTTTTTAACTTTCTAAGTGTTTTTAAGACAGCTTATAATTCTCCTCCTAATTTTTCACACTCTGGTCTTCCTCCTAGACAGACGGGCTACCATTGTTGCTCATTTTCAGACTTCGTACTTCAGTGTTAATTTTAATATCAAAATATGCTTTACTCTCCCCAAGGCTTGTTGTTGCTGCTTCTTGCGTGTTGCAGACCTTTCCTTGGTTAGCGACTTTTCCAAACCATTTTCATAAAAACTCTATTCTTTGTCATGTGTCATTACTGAAGATCTCTATCAACTCAGTGTTTAGCTAGTAATTTGACAGAGCTATTATTAAATTCCTATATAAACAAAATCCTAGTACCTTCAAACTGTCTGTGTTTGGGTGCTGCTTATAGTTTAGACAGACTGTTTTTATCTCTGTCTTAGTTTTCCTTTTCTGCTGATATAAATCTCTATGTTGCCTACAAATGCATAGCTTTTAGTTTGCATATCTGGAGATAACATGTGACCTTCTAGATTCCCCAGTATACATGGGATCCTTTCAAAGCATCTTTTTGAAGGAAAACATTAACAACTTGTGTTATGCAGATAACACAATTTTACTTGCTAACAGTGAAGACGCCTTGAAACAATTACAAAAATCAAAGATCCTGACCTTCAATGTTGATTTTTACTTCAGAACAACAACAAAATTCTCACAGCTGCATCAGTATGCAACATCATGATGAATGGAGAAAAGATTGAGATTGCCAAGGATTTCATTTTACTTGGATCCACAATCAACACACATGGAAGCAAAAGTCATGGAGTAAAGATATATTTGATTGGGCAAATCTGCTGCAAAAGGCATCTTTAAAGTGTCAAAAAACTGTGGTGTGACTTTGCACACTAAGGCATTGCTGAGTCAAGCCATGACATCTTCAATTATAATATATATGTGAAAGCTACATAACAAATAAAGAAGACAGAAGAAGAACTGATATCTTTGAATTGTGGTGCTGGATAAGAATATTGAACATATCATAGACTGGCAAAATAAAAGATCTATCTTGGAAGAAGTACAAGAGTGCTCCTTAGAAACAAGGGTGGTAAGCCTACGTATTATATACTTAGGATGGGTAGAATGCAGGAATCAGTCTCTTTAGGACATCAGACTTGGCAGACTGGAGGATCAATGAAAAAGAGGAAGATCCTCATTAAGATGGGTTGACACAGTGGCTGCAACAACAGGCTCTAGCATAGCAACACAGGACTGCTGTAGTGTTTGGTGCTGTTGTGCACAGGGTCACTATGAGTCAGAACTGATTTGATAGCACCTAACAACATAACCTGGTCAGTACAATGTGATCAATTTTCTGATGTAAACGGCAAATGATTTCAACAAAGGTTACTCAGAAGAAAAATAAATGTCTCTTAAAAATATAAAATGTGCTGAGTAGACACAACCCTGATGCTTACCTTTACTGACTTTAAATCATGCAGTGTTCTTTGCTCTGTTCAAATGACTGTCTCTTGATCCATGCGCAGGTTTCTCACAAGCAAAATTATAAACTGTGTAATTATAAATTGTGTAAATTATAAATTGTGTAATTTCTATTCTTTTCACTGTTATCTATAATTTGTCAAATTTATAATTTGTCAAATGCTTTTATGTAAATAAAGCACGTGTTCATAATTCCATGGTATTTTCTGCTTTCAGCCAGGCTGCATCTGACATCAGCAATGATGTACCCGGTAACATGTCCCCTTAGGAATGTGTCTTAAGTATCTGGTAGTTCCTTGCAAATATACAGCTGCAGGTGCTTTCGATTGATCTTAATATTTTCTTAATATACTTTCCTGTGCTAATTGACCTACACGGCCCTGGAAACCATGGTTGCTAGAGCTGTATACATGCTACTGTCC
This sequence comes from Heterohyrax brucei, assembly GCA_028571685.1. Classification (NCBI taxonomy): domain Eukaryota; kingdom Metazoa; phylum Chordata; class Mammalia; order Hyracoidea; family Procaviidae; genus Heterohyrax; species Heterohyrax brucei. The sequence goes on along the minus strand of CM053167.1, from coordinate 12,865,670 downwards.
CTCTTAAAATGCTTGAATGTGTTCAGGTCCAGTTATTATTTAGTCCAGTTATGCTGACTTCTTTTGTGTTGTGTATTGTCCTTCCCATAACCTAAAATAATTACTTCTACTCCTTAATCAGTGAATGCTCCCCTGCAATCATCCCCACACTTGTAACCATCAAAGAATATTTTCTTCTGTGTTTAAACCTTTTCTTGAATTCTTATAATAGTGGTCTTGTACACTATCTGTCCTTTTGCTGCCAGTTTCACTCAGGATAATGCCTTCTAGATGCCTCCATATTATGTTCACCTATTCATTGTTGCTTCCTAAAGTTTGGTAGTATTCCACTGTGTTAATACGCCAAAATCTGTGTATTTATTCATCATTTGGGAACCCTGGTGGCACAATGATGATGTGCTGTAACTGATTAGCATTTGGTTAGCAAAAGGCTGGCAGTCTAAGTCTACCAACCACTGCTTGGAAACTCTATGGAGAAGTTCTTCTCTACCCCTAAAGATCACAGTGAGTCAGAACTGACTTGTTAACAATGAGTTTGGCTTTTTTATTCACCTGTTGGTAGCATCTAGGTTGTTTCCTTCTTTTTGCTATTTTGAACAGTGCTGCAGTGAACATCAGTATGCATTTGTCTGTATGACACTTCTTATTTCTCTAGGCTCTATTCTAAGAAGTGGAATGCTGGATCTTATCGTACGTTTATTTCCAGATTTTAACGTAAGTGCCAAATTGATTACCAAAGAAGCTGTGCACTTTCCACTCCCATCAGCAGTGTATAAGTGTACCAATCTCTTCACAATCTCTTTAACATTTATTATTTTGTCTATTTTGGACTAATGCCAGCTTGTTGTGGTAACATAGTATCTCATTGTAATTTTATTTGTATTTCTCTAATGCCTAATAATCATAAGCATTTCCTCATGTATCTGTTAGCTGCCTGAACATTTTCTTTGGTGAAGTGTTTGTTCACATCCTTTATCCATTTTTCAGTTGGGTTGTTTGTCTTTTTGTTGTTATTTGCAGTATCTTACAGATTTTAAAAACTAGATATTGACTGGATTTGTAGCATACAAATTTACTTTGCAATCTACATATTGTCTTTTTACTCTTTTAGTAAAGTCTTTAGATGAGTTTAAGTATTTGATGTTTAGGAGATTCCAGTTATCTAGTCTCTTGTCTGGTGTTTGCCCATTGTCCGTAATGTTGTATATGCCACATACTAGGCCTCATAGTATTGTCCCTAGTTTTTCTTCTGTGATGTTCACTGTTTTAGATTTTTAATTTAGGTCTTTCTTCTGTTTCTGAGTTAGCTTTTATGCATGGTGTGAGGTATGAATCTTATTTCATTTTTTTTTTGCAGATGGATGGACAGTACTGCCAACACTGTTAGTTGAAGAGACTATTTTTTTGCCCAGTTAATTGGCTTTTGGCCTTCATCAAATGTCAGCTGATGGAGGAGTGTTAACTGTTATGTCTAGTAACCAAAAGGTTGGCAGTTCAAATCCATCAGGTGCTGCTTGGAAACTCTGTGAAGCAGTTCTGCTATAGGGTCACTATGAGTCAAAATCAACTTGACAGCAGTAGGTTTGGTTTGGTGTTGTTACTGGATTCTCAATTTTATTTGATGCATTCTATGCCTCTGACCACTACCAATTCTAAGTACTGTGGCAATGTAGCAGGCTCTAAAGTCAGATAGCATAAAGCCTCCCACTTTGTCCTTTTTCTTCATTAATCCTTTACTTATGCAAGGCCTTTTCCCTTTCAATATCAAGTTGGTAATTTCTTCTTTTCATTAAAACATATCACTGGAATGTGAATAGAGATTGCTTTGTATTTATAGACTGCTTTGGCTAGAATAGACATTTTCACAAAGTTGAGTCTTCTTATCAATGACCAAAGTAGGTTTCTCGGCTATGTGAAGTCTTTTTCTGATTTCCTGCAGTAGAATCTTGTAGTGTTCTTTGGAAAATCTTTTTTTTTTTTTTTTTTTTTTTTGGTCTCTGGTTAGATTTATTCCTAAATATTTTGGGGGACCTTTATAAATGATGTTAATATTGTGATTTCCTCTCTAACATTTTCTATTGCTGTCAAGGAGTTAGATTGACTTTTGTGTGTCTATTATGGATCCTGATATTTTGTTCAACATTTGTATTTGCTGCAGTCTTCCTGTGTATAGGAGAGTTCTTTTTGATTTTCTGTGTATAACATCATGCCATCTGCAAACAGAGATACTTTTACTTCTTTCTTACCAATTCAGATGAACTTTATTTGCCTTTTTCTAGCATTGCTGCTCTGGCCACAATTTCCAGTGTAAAATAACAGTTATGACAAAGGTCATCCTTGTCTTGTTCTTGTTTTCAGGGGTGATGGTTTTAGACTGTGTCCATTTAGGGTTATGTTGGTTATTGGCTTCCTGTAAATATTGTTTATGATATTGAAAATTTTCCCTTATTTTCTGATTTTGCTGAGTTTTTATCATGAATGGCTTTTGAAATTTGTCAAATTCCTTTTTTTGTTAACTGTTAAAATCATGTGAATTTTTTTTTTTATTACTGTGACTATTTACATTGATCTTCTAATGTTGAAACACAACAGCATATCTAGTATGATCCCACTTGGTCATGGTGAATTACTTTTTTGGTAGACTGTTGAATTATTTTGGCTAGTTTTTTGTGGGGGGTACTGCTTTTTGCTTCTCCGTTCACATCAGGGATTGAATTATGTCCTCCAAAAAATGTTTATAGCAGTTTGACTGGCCCATGATTCCCAGTAATGGGTTTGTTGTCCTCCACCGTATGTTTTCCTTATCTTGTAAATGCTAATCTCCACCTGTGTTTAATATAGAAAGACTGGATTATGATTCAAGTGCTACTCTAACACCTTTATGAAGGTCCAACATAAAGTAGTTTCTCTTGGCTGTGGTTTACACTATATTTTACCCTTTCATCATGAAATGAAAGGAAATGGAAACTAGCAGAGAGTTGGGGACCTCATATAACCAGGAGGAAAAAAAATAAAAATAAAAACGTGTCCTTTGAACCCAGAGTCCTTGCTAGAGAAACTCCTCAAACAGGGGAAGACTGACAAGAAGGACCTTAATCCAGACCTGACAAAGTCTTCCTCTGGAGCTCATTTTGGATGTACAACCTACTTTACCTTGAGGAAATAAGTTTCTCTCTGTTAAAGCAATCTGCTTGTGTTGTCCTATTATAACAGCACTAAATAATAATGACAGTTCATAATTGATACTGGTATGCAGTTTTCTTTTTTTTGGAAGGTCTTTACCCAACATTGGGAACACGGTTGTAATGGCTTAATAGAATGAGTTTGGGAGTATTTCTTTTCTTTCTATGCACTAAAATACCTTTAGTAGTAACCTTGTTTGTGTAGCTGTTAAGTGCTACAACTGCTAACCAGAAAGCCAGCAGTTCAAATTCACTGGCCTGTCCTTAGACAGTTCTATTCTCTCTGTGGGGTCACTGTAAGTCAGAACTGACTGAACAATTTTTTTTTTTTTTTTGGTTGGCAGTGATTTTAACTGTTACCTGAAAGTTTGGTAGAATTCTCCAATGAACCCATCTGAGTTCAGGACGTATTATTGTTAGGAGTTTTTAAATTATATTTTCAGTCTCTTCTTAGAGGTTTATGAAGTTGTTCTACCACAGCTTTTGTGAATTTAGATAGATAGTAGAATTTAGAAATTTGTCCATTTGCTGTAGATTTTACATTTGCTGGAGTATGATTTTTCATGTTTTGTAGTTTCAGATGGGTCTGTTTTGATATGTTGCATCTTGTTACTTGTTCAGGTTCTTTGCTTTTTCTTCTTTTCACTTGTCAAGAATCAGCTTTTAGTTTTCTTAATTTTTTCTATTCTCTTTATATTCTCTACTTAATTTAATTCTGCTCTAGCTTTTATGATTTGCTTTTTGCTTTCTTCTGATGCCCCATGGCTTCTTTTGCTTCTCTCTATCTTTGTTTGAGTTAGAGGGTCAGTGCTTTGATTTTGGTCCTTCTTCTTTTCATGGTTGTGTGCTTCTACTGCTACCTGTGTTCCAAAGGTTCTGGTAGCATGTGTTTCGTTTTCATTTGGTTCTGTGAATTTCTTCACTCTTCTCTTGATTTCCTTTATAACCTTTTGGGCAAGGCATTGTGCAGTTTTCATGTGTTGTACCTTTCTTTTTCTTTCTGTTTTTTTTTTTTTTCTATTACTGATTTCTACTTTTCCAAGCTTTTAACCTCTAACCACAGGGCTCTATTGCACAAATATAAGTTTATAAAATTACTTAAAATATGTGCTTACAGGTAACACTATCTTTGCAAATTCAACATTTTTTTCTCATTTTGTGACAGCAAAGCTGAGCCACTTGAGAAAATAGCTGACCTAAATTTGAGTTCACAATCCATCTTAGGCAGACGTGTTATTTTTGTTTACAGCCTAGCAAACTATGACCTGTGGATGGACTTAATCATGTATCTACATTCAAGTTTTTAAGCCAAGGTTATGGAAATAATATCTATGCCAAAAAGGCATCAGCAGCTGCTTTTATTATAAACTCTTAGTCATCTGGTAATGTTGCCACAGAAATACCGCAAGTAAATGTCTTTAAAAAAAATAAATAAATTTGTTTTGCCACAAAAAAGTAGGCTAAAAGGCCAGGTTCAGGGCTCAGCTCCAGCTGAAGTGATTCTCTGTTGGTATGAGGTGCCCAAGTTTCTTTGCTAGTTTCATTCTTGTATATCTCAAGGCATAATGCAATCTTGTAGACTAAGTCCAAAAAACTACTTCCTATTCTTCCTTACAAACATCACAGAGGCAGGGTTTACACAATAGGAAAACCATACAATATCAGAAATCATGGCATAGACAATAGTAAGTTTAGAGAAACCACTGGCTAAACTTACTAAAGAAAAATAGGAAAGGAAACAAATAATACAAATAAGAAATAAGAGTGCAATTCTCACAACAGATCCCACAGAAATCAAAAATATCATAGCTGAATACTATGAAAGACTGTACTCTAACAAATTTGAAAACCTAGAGGAAATGGACAAATTCTTTGATTCATATCACTAACCCAAATTATCACATGGTGAAGTAGAACAACTTAGTAAACCCACCACAAAGGAAAAGATTTAAAAAGTTATCCAAAAACTACCAACAAAAAAATGCCCAGGCCCAGATGGCTTCACTGCAGAACTCTACCAAGCTTTTAGAGAAGAGTTATCTCCAGTACTACTAAGACTATTTCACAGTATAGAAAACGATGGAACACACCCAAATTCATTCTATGAAGCCAGCATAACCCTAATACCAAAGCCATGAAAAGATCCAACAAAAAAAAGGAGAACTACAGACCGATATCACTCACAAATCTAGATGCAAAAGTCTTCAACAAAGTTCTTGCCAATAGAATACAGCAATTTATCATAAAACATAATCCATTATGACCAAGTTGGATTCATACCAGGGATGGCAGGCTGGTTCAACATCAGGAAAACAATTAAAGTGATCAATCATGTAAGTATCACAAAAGACAAGAATCATCTGATCTTGTCAGTTGATGCAGAAAAAGCATTTGATAAAGTCCGACACTCATTCCTGCTAAAAACTCTTAGCAAAATAGGAATAGATGGCAAGTTCCTAAATGTCATAAGGGCCATTTATACAAAGCCAACTGCCTACATATCCTGAATGGAGAGAGACTGAAACAGTTTCCCTTGAGAACAAGAACTAGACTTCCACCTCTCCTATTCAACACTGTACTAGAAGTTTTAGCCAGAGCAATTAGACAAGACCAAGGAATAAAGGACATCTGCACTGGCAAGAAAGAACTAAAAATCTCCCTATTTGCAGATGACATGATTGTATACACAGAGAATTCTAAAGAATCCATACGGAAACTACTCCAACTGATAGAAGAGTTGGGTGGAGTCTCGAGATACAAGATAAACATTAAGTGCATCAGTAGGATTCCTTTACACCAGCAACAAGATTATTAAGGAAGAAATCACCAAGTTGATACCATTTACTATAGTCCCTAAGAAGATAAAAGTACCTAGCAATAAATTTAATCAGAGAAATAACAGACCTTTACAAAGAGAACTACAAGCCCTAAGAGACTCTTACATAAATGGACAAACCTACCCTGCTCATGGATAGGAAGACTCAACCTCAACATTGTGAAAATATCTATTTTACACAAAGCAATCTACTTACACAATGCAATCCCAATACAAATTCCAATGACATTTTTTAATGAGACAGAGGGACAAATTACCAACTTTCTCTGTGCCCCAGATAAGTAAAGCATTACTGAAGAAGAAGAACACACTGGGAGGCCTCTCATTACCTGATTTTCAAAACTATTACACTGCCAAAGTAGCAGCTGGTACTGGTACAAAAATAAATAGATTTATCAATGGAACAGAATTGAGACCCCAGAGACAACATTATCTGCCTATGAACAGGTGATATTTGACAAAGGCCCTAAGACATTAAACTGGGGTAAAAACAATCTCTTGAACAAATGATGCTGGCAAAACTAGATATCCATCTAAAATAAAGTGAAACAACACCAATGTCTTAAATCTTATACAAAAGCTAACTCAAACTAGGTAAAAGACCTAAATATCAAATCTAAAATAATAAAGCTCATCAAAGAAAAAGTAGGGACAATAATGGAAGTTTTAATACACAAAGTAGACAGACTTCAAAATCTCTCAAACAAACTGTAATCATCAGAAGAGAAAATAGATAAATGGGAACTACTAGGAATCAATCACTTCAGCTCATCCAAAGACTTTATTACTAGAATTAAAAGGTCACCTACAGAATGGGAAAAAATATTTGGCAACTGTATGTCAGACCAACACCTGACTTCCATAATCTGTAAGGTACTACAAAATATCAATAAGAAAAAGATAAATCATCCAGTTAAGCAATGGGCAAAGGAGATGGACAGATACTTCTCTGAAGAGGTGATACAGGCAGCCCCCAAAACGCATGCAGACATGCTCACGATCATTAGCTATTCAAGAAATTTAAATCAAAATGACAATGAGATACCATCTCACTCCAACAAGGTTGGCCATGATCCAAAAAACGCAAAACAACGAATGCTGGAGAGGCTATGGGGAGATTGGAACTCTCCTACACTGTTGGTGGGATTGCGAAATCTTGCAACCTTTTTGGAAAGCAATCTGGCACTACCTTAAAATAAAGGGTATAGATATACCACTTGACCCAGTACCTCCACTGCTTGGAATATATCCTACAGAATTAAGGCCATTCACACCAACTGATACATGCATGTGAATGTTTATCACAGCATAGTCCACAACAGCAAAAAAATGGAATCAACCCAGATGCCCAACAACAGAGTAATGGATAGGTAAACTGTGGTATATATACTCAGTGGAACACTATGCTGCGATAAAGAACAATGATGATAGCAGGAAACATCTCCTAATCTTGTTTCAACTGGAGGACATTATGCTGAGTGAAAGTAGTCAGTGACAAAAACATAAATATTGTATCAGACCCCTGCTATAAGAACTTACAATCAGACTCGTGCTTAGAAGAAAAGACTCCTTGACAGCTGCAAGGGTGGAGACCAAGGGAGGGGGAGAGGGTAGGGTTTAGACAGTTACAGAAATTTGGTTCAGTGAAATCAGTGACAGCGCACATTAGAAAGATCAATAATAAGTGGACTACAACACAATTTGAGTACTCCTCCAATCTTAACCCAATATTACAAGGACAGGGTATCTGGAGCAGGGAGCCAGGGACCATGCTGTCAGGTGAAGTTGAGGCCAATTGGCACAGCTAGCATTTTGTTAATGAGGACTCTCTGCACCTCACATCAGTGAGTGACATCTGGGGTCTTAGAAGCTGCCAAGCTGCTGTCTGAGGGTACAGCAAACGGTACCAATTCAGCACAAACAGATGATCACCAAGGACCAAAACGACATGGGGAAGGAGAACCCAGGAAACAGAGAGATACCCATGAGTGGGTCTCTACATCAACTTGTGACCAGAAGAACAAGATGGTGTCCAGCCACCACCAGTGATGGCCACGATGGAGCTCACAAAATTGAGTCTCACTGGCAACGCAAGAATAAATAGGGGTGCAACCCTTGATCTCCACTGAAAGACCACAGTTGATGGTCTGGGGGCTTCAGGGAGAACGGCCTCTGGCTCTGATGGCAACCTCGTCTGTAGATCATAATGAAGGTCAACTTTTCAGACATCAATGGACTGGACTGGGTGACACAGAGTGACTGTATCTTGTGGGAACTTTATGGTTTTATGCATCTATAGGCTGTCATCATGCTGACCTCTTCCTGGAGGAAGAGGAGTGGATGGAGAGGAAGGGATAGGAGACTGCTGGGAAGATCGGACATATATGGAGCAGAGAGTAAGGGTGTGCTGTCACCAGGCAGGGAGAACAGTGCCAGCTGCATATAGGTGCACATGTGAATTTATATCGGAATATATGTTTTCCTTCAATCATAATTAAAAAAAATAGACACCAAGACTATAAACAAACTATCACAGAACAGCATTCTAAAGCATATTGAAAGAAGTATACTCTACGACAAAGCTAGATATATTCCAGGTATTCAAGAACAAGTCAACATTAGAAAACTAGACAATTTGATACACTACATTAACAGGACAAAGACAATCACATGGCCATCTCAACTGATGTAGAAAGCATGTTTTATAAAATCCAAACCTTTCTTGACTTAAAACAAAATTACTCTCCAGAAGTTAGAGATAAAAAGGAATTTCCTCGACACAATTTAAAAAGCCAGCCAACATTATACTCACTTTGAATAAAAGAAACAGAAGAAGTATAGCAGCTCTTATCATTATTTTTCATCATACTGTTGGAAATCTAGTCACAACAATGACACAGGAAAAGACAGTTACCCATTTCTCATTTATTGACATGATTAGTTTCCAAAGACCAGCTTGCTGCATATAGGAAGATCAAAGACAACAATAACGTATCACAAAAAAAGGGATGATCACTGAGAATCATGGCTCAGCTAAGTTAACACATTTTGCAGCTTGTATTACTCTTATCTGTGTCTTGGCATTCATTACCTTATGAAATACATCATTAATATGCAAAACAGGTAGTAGTTTTGTGTTTTACTATTACAGTCAATGTAGAATACGTAGCAAGACAGTTGATAAGCAAAAAGCATATGTAAACAGAAAGGAAGAGGTAAAACTGATCCTGTGTCAAGAAGATCCCAAAGAATCCACTACAACTTTTCAAAAATTAAATATAAGGAATGTTTTAGTCAGCTAGGGCTACTCTAACAGAAATACCACAGAGTGGACAGTTTTAACAAAGGAAGATTTATTCTTACATAGTCTGATAGGCTGCGAGTCCATATTCAAGGTGTCCACTCCAGGGGAAAGCTTTCCCCTTGTGGGCTCAGGAAGCAAGTGTGGTACTGCATCAGTCTTTGTTCAGGGAGTATACTGGTGCAGGAACCTCAGGGCTGAAGGACGTGCTATTCTCCCGGGGCTGTTTTCTTTTTTTTCTTTTTTAATTTTTATTTTTATTTAACATAACTGAGTGAAAATGTACATTCACATATAAATTTACATGCCCCCCTATATACAGCTTTCACTGCTCTCCCTGTCCAGTGACTGCACACTATTCCTCTCTGCTCCATACATGTCTCATCCTCCCAAAAGTCTCCTTTCCCCTCCTCTCGGTCCACTCCCCTTCCTCCAGCCAGAGGTCAGCAAGATGATATCCTGTAGATGTATAGAACCATGAAGTGCTTCCAATATATGGTCAGTCTGCATTGCCAAGTCCAATCCATTCCTGTCCAAAGAGTGGACCTTTGTTATAATTTATGGGAAAGGGCAGCATCAGGGCAGGGGTCCATGCTCCCAGAGGAACCCCAAAACCGCTGGACCATCAAATGAGGTCTTTTAGTGGAGATCTCATTATGCACCTCTTTTTATTTTTGTGTTGCCAGTGAGGCTCCTCTCTGTGAGCTCCGTCGTGGCTATCACTGGTGGTGGCCAGGCACCATCTGGTTCTTCCGGTCCCAAGTGGATGTAGGCAACCACTCTTGTGGATCTCTCTGTCTTCTCGGTTGTCTTTACCACATGCCATTTTGGCCCTCAGTGAGCATCCATTCCTGCTGAGTTGGGACCATTTGCTGTGTCCTCGGATGGCAGCTTGGCAGCTTTTAAGACCCCAGATGCCACTTACCAATGTGGGGTGCAGAGAGCTCTCTTAGCAAAACATTAGTTGTGCCAATTGGCCTGCAATTCGCCTAAGAGCATGGTCCCCCGCCCCCTGCCCCAGCTACTCTATCCTTGCAGTATTGAGTTAAGATGGAAGGAGTACTCAAGTTATGCTAAAGTCCACTTAATGTTGTTCTTGTTCCTAATGTGTGCTGTCACCGCTTTCTCCCAACTAGATTTCTAGTAACTATCTAAACTAAATCCTCCCCCCCTTCGCCCTCCCTCCCTCCCCTCCCTTGCAGCTGTCAAAGAGTCTTTTCTTCTATACACAAGTCTGTTTTTGAGATCTTATCGTAGAGATCTCATACAGTATTTGTCCTTTCGTCACTGGCTAGTTTCACTCAACATAATGTCTTCCAGTTGAACCAGGTTAGGAGATGTTTCCTGGAATCATCGTCATTCTTTATCACTGTGTAGTGCTCCATTGAGTATATGTACCCCAGTTTACCTATCCATTCTTCTATTGTTGGGCATCTGGGTTGATTCCATCTTTTTGGTATTGTGGACTGTGCTGCAATAAACATTCTGGTGCATGTGTCCGTTGGTGTGAAAGGCCTTGAATCTGTAGGATACATTCCAAGTAGTGGAATTACTGGGTCAAATGGTATATCAATATCCATTTTTTTAAGGAAGCACCAGATTGCCTTCCAAAGAGGCTGGACCATTTTGCAACCCCACCAACAGTGTAGGAGGGTTCCACTTTCTCCACAGCCTCTCCAACATTTGTTGTTTTGTGTTTTCTGGATCATGGCCAATGTTGTTGGGGTGAGATGGTATCTCATTGTTGTCTTGATTTGAATTTCTTTAATAACTAAAGATCGTGAACATGTCCACATGTGTTTTTTGGCTGCCTGGATCTCCTCTTTAGTGAAGTGTCTGTCCATCTCCTTTGCCCATCGCTTGATTGGATGGTTTATCTTCTTCTTCTTGATATTTTGTAGTATCTTATAGATTATGGAGATCAGGCGTCGATCTGACATAGAGTTGCTAAATATTTTTTCCCACTCTGTGGGTGTTCTTTTAATTCTATTAATAAAGTCTTTGGATGAGCAAAAGTGTTTGATTCTTACTAGTTCCCATTTATCTATTTTCTCTTCTGTTGATTGAGGTTTCTTTGACAGATTTTGGAGTCTGTCCTCACTGTGTATTAAAATTTCCATTGTTGTTCCTACCTTTTCTTGGATGAGCTTTATCGTTTTAGGTTTGATATTTAGATCTTTTATCCAGTTGGAGTTGGTTTTTGTATAAGGTGTAAGATATGGATCTTGATTCAGTTTATTGCAGATGGACAACCAATTTTGCCAGCACCATTTGTTGAAGAGACTGTTTTTACCCCAGTTTAATGTCTTAGGGCCTTTGTTGAATATCAACTGTTCATAGGCAGATGGTATCATCTCTGGGGTCTCAATTCTGTTCCATTGATCAATCTGTCTGTTCTTGTACCAGTACCAGGCTGTTTTGACCACTGTGGCACTGTAGTATGTTCTAAGATCGGGTAAAGAGAGGCCTCCGAGTGTGTTCTTCTTCTTTAGTAGTACCTTACTTATCCGGGGCTTCTTCCCTTTCCAAACAAAATCGGTGATTTGTTTCTCCATCTCATTAAAAAATGATGCTGGAACTTGTGTTGGGATTGCATTATATAAATAAATTGCTTTGGGTAAAATAGACATTTTCACAATGTTAAGTCTTCCTATCCATGAGGAGGGTAGGTTTTTCCATTTATCTAAGTCTCTCTTAGTTTCTTGTAGTAAGGACCTGTAGTTCTCTTTGTAAAGGTCTGTTGTTTCTCTGGTTAGATTAATTCCTAGGTACTTTATCTTCTTAGGGGCTATCGTAAATGGTGTTGATTTAATAATTTCCTCCTTAACAGTCTCGTTGATAGTATAAAGGAAACCTACTGATTTACTTATGTTTATCTTGTATCCTGAAACTTTGCTGAACTCTTCTATCAGTTTGAGTAGCTTACTTATAGATTCCTTGGGGTTCTCTGCATATACAACCATATCATCTGCGAACAGGGAGATTTTAACTTCCTCTTTGCCGAAGCAGATGCCCTTTATTTGTTCATCTTGTCTAATTGCTCTGGCTAGAACTTCTAGCACAATGTTGAATAGGAGAGGTGACAGTGGGCATCCTTGTCTAGTTCCTGATCTCAGGGGAAAGTCTTTCAGTCTCCATTCAGGATCATGTGGGCAATTGGCTTTGTGTAAATGGCCCTTATTGTGTTGAGGAATTTGCTGTCTATGCCCATTTTGCTAAGAGTTTTTAGCATGAATGGGTGTTGGACTTTATCAAATGCCTTTTCTGCATCAATGGAGAATATCAGGTGATCTTTGTCTTTTGCGTTATTTATGTGGTTAATCACATTAATTGTTTTCCTGATGTTGAACCAGCCTTGCATCCCTGGTATGAATCCCACTTGGTCATGATGGATTATTTTCTTGTTGTAGTCTATTGGCAAGAATTTTGTTGAAGGTTTTTGCATCTAGGTTCATGAGTGATATTGATCTGTAGTTCTCTGTCTTTGTTGGATCTTTCCCTGGCTTAGGTGTCAGGGTTATGCTGGCTTCATAGAATGAGTTTGGGAGTACTTCATCCCTTTCTATACTGTGAAATAGTTTCAATAGTAGTGGGGATAACTCTTCTCTAAATGTATCGTAGAATTCTGCTGTGAAGCCATCTGGGCCCGGACTTTTTTAGTTGGCAGTGTTTTGATGACCTTCTCAATCTCTTCCTTTGTGATGGGTTTATTAAGTTGTTCTGCTTCACGTTGTGATAATTTGGGTAGTTGGTATGAGTCAAGGAATTTGTCCATTTCCCCTAGGTTTTCAAATTTGTTAGAGTACAGTCTTTCACAGTATTCTGTTGTGATATTTTTTATTTCTGTTGCATCTGTGGTGACAACTCCCTTCTCATTTCTAATTTGGGTTATTTGTTTCCTTTCCTGCTTTTCTTTAGTAAGTTTAGCCAGTAGTTTATCAATTTTGTTGATCTTTTCAAAAAACCAGCTTTTGGTCTTTTCAATTTTTTCAATTGTTCTTCTATTCTCTAATTCATTTAGCTCTGCTCTAATCTTTATGATCTCCTTTCTTCCGGTGCCCAAGGGGTTCCTCTGTTGTTCTCTTTCTACTTGTTCAAGCTGTAGAGTTAGCTCCTTGATTTGGTTTCTTTCTTCCTTCCAGATGCGTGCATGTATGGAGATAAACAGACCTCTGAGCACTGCTTTGGCTGTATCCCATAGGTTCTGATAGGAAGTGTTTTTGTTCTCTTTGGAATCCATGAATTTCTTTAATTCATCCCTGATTTCCTCTATAACCCATGTTTTTTTGAGCAAGATGTTGTTCAGTTTCCAAGAGTTCCACTTTCTATCTATGTTTTATGGCTTTATGATCTGAGAACATGCTTTGCAGTAATTCAACATTATGGATTTTGTTGAGCATTGTATTATGGCCTATCATGTGGTCAATTCTGAAGAATGTTCCATGTGCACTGGAGAAGTAGGTGTAGTTGTCTGCTGATGGGTGGAAAGTTCTGTATATATCAATGAGGTTTAGTTGGTTAATTGTGTCAGTGAGTTCTTCTGTATCTTTACTGAGCTTTTTTCTAGATGATCTGTCTAGTAATGAGAGTGGAGTGTTAAAGTCTCCCACTATTATTGTGGAGTCATCTAACTCTCTTTTGAGCATAGTCAGTGTTTCTTCAACATTATTTAGGTGCTGTGACATTAGGTGCATAAATGCTTAATATAGTTAAGTCTTGCTTGTGTACTGAACCTTTCAGCAATAAATAGTGACCATCTTTGTCCATGATGGTGGATTTGACATTAAATTGATTTTGTCTGAGATTAGAATTGCCACCCCTGCTCTTCTTTGTTCATTGTTAGCTTGATACATATTCTTGCATCCTTTAATTTTCAGTTTGTTCCTGTCTTTAGGTCTCAAGTGAGTTTCTTGTAGACAACATGTGGATGGCTCGTGTCTTTTGATCCAAGATGACACTCGGTGTCTCTTTACTGGAGCATTCAGTCCATTCACATTCAATGTAATTATTGATAGGTATGTGTTCACTGCTGCCATTGTGATATGTTTATTTTTATGTTGATGGTATCTCTGTTGTTCTTATTAGTCTGTTCTGGGACACTCTTTTGTGAGTTGATTTTTCACGTTTTTCAGAGCTGGTTTTATAGTTGTTAGGACTCATGTGTTAGATTTCTTGAAATGGTATGATACATCTTTGTTGTGCTTTACAGCTGCCCCTATGAACCCCCTTAATAAACTATTTATAAACCCAATTTTAATTACTACCAGTCTTGTCATCTTCCTCTCCATCTGGAAGGACTATAACGAATGTAGTACATCCCTCTTTTTATTATGATGACACCATAGTTTTTATGATGATCACTAGATTGCTTCTTTCAAGTCAAAACTGTGATTTACTTTGGAGCTTTCCCTAAATGAGTATTGAGTAGTGTGTCGTTCTAAAATATAAAGTTAGTGGTTTCGTTCTTCTAAGCCAAAGCCAAGAACTTCTTTCCGTATTTCTTGTAGTTTGGGTTTGGTTTTCACAAAGTCTCTGAGTTTCTGTTTATCTGGGAATGTCTTAATTTCATTTTCGTATTTGAAAGATAGTTTTGCAGGATATATAATTCTTGGTTGGAAGTTCTTCTCCTTCAAGACTTTGAATGTGTCGTGCCACTGTCTCCGTGCCAGCATGGTTTCTGCTGAGAAATCTGACGAGAGCCTACAGGGTTTCCCTCTGAATGTTAGCTTTGCCTTGAGTCTTGCTGCCTTTAAGAGTTGCTGGCTATGTTTCATTTTTTTAAGCTTGATTATAATATGTCTTGGAGTCTTTCTTTGAGATCTGTATTGGGTGGCGTACGATATGCATCTGAGATGTCTATATTCTCTTACTTCATGATTTCTGGAAAGTTTTCTTTCAGCAGCTCAGCAACAATACTCTCTGTGTTCTCAGATGTCTCACCCTGTTCAGGGACTCCAATTAATTGAAGGTTGTTCCTCTTAATAGAGTCCCACATGCTTCTTAATGTTTCTTCATTTTTCTTGTTTCTTTTTTCTGATTTCTGCTCATAGACGCTGGCCTCAGTAGCTCTGTCTTCCAAGTCAGAAATTCTTTTTTCCATTTGTTCCATCAGTTTTCTTGGCTTTGCATAGAAGTTTCTATGTCTTTGGTTTTCTTCTTGATCCGTTGGATTTCAGAGTACTGGTGTTCCATCAGATCGAACAACTTGCTTAATTTTTCATTTTGTTCTGCTGCATTTTATATAAGGTCTAGAAGGGCTCTGTATATAATCAATTTGTATTGACTTCCTGATGCTTTCATAAAAGTTTCTTCATCTGGAAAACTCCTTGGTTGCTTTGTTTGGGAGCCTTCTGAAGGCATGAGTGCTTGGTTGTATGCCACAATTGTCTGTTGCTTTTTGGGTCCCATGTGAGTATATAGAGGCTGGAAGAGGTACTGTGAGGATGGATTGCAAATGTTTCTCTAGGCTGTCTTCAAATGTAAAGCAAAAAATATCTGACCAGTTCACAAGTCAGTTAAGTTTTCAGGTGTAGAGGTCCCTCTTCTAATCTGACAAAGTAAGCGCCACTATATCCAACCCCAGAGGATAACAGACTAGTTCAGAATATAGCAATGCTACTGCCCTGGTGGCCTTTGCTGACAGAACCTAGCCTTATCCAACACTGCGTCGAGTACTGGTTTTGTGATAGAAAAGTGCTCTCCTGTGGGCAGGCTCTGGCTCCCAAGCTAACAATTAGGTCCAGCTGTGGCCACCGTACCCAAGATGGCATCCTCCACACAGGCAGCAGACAGAGGGGCTAAAGGTGCTGAGAGGCAGTGATTCCTCTGCTTCTGTTGCAGGGCCCCCAACGTAGGCAACACTGTGCAAAATCACTACTTTTCTGATGGAGAAGCGTTGTCCCGTTTGCAGGTGCTGGCTCCCAGGCTAAGAACAAGGTCAAGCTAACATCTCGGTACCAACATGGCGTCCTACACCCTGACCGCAGAGCTCCGCACAAACCCCACTGAGGCAGCTACAAAAGGAAGGGGTCAAAGTGTCCAGATTTACAGAGTCCCGAGCCTGGCTCTCAGAATATGGGAATTTCGCCTACCTATCCCCCAAGCAGTGCGTCTGAGTCCAGCCGCCAGGCAAGGCCCAGCTCTGCCCATCAGCCGAGACAAAGGAAAAAAAAAAGTCTAACTGGTGTGTTTACCTTCCGGCCGTGAAAGCCGGGGCTAGCCAGGAGCGGGAGTCAGCGAAAGAGAGGAGGTTTTTTGCTGAGTGGTATAAAGTCCCAATTAACAGCTCTGTGTCGTGTCTGGAGGCTGATTAGGTGATGAGAAGGCTCTGTTTGATTGTCAGTTCAGATCTTGGTTTCCAGAGGGATATAAGGAGATGTGTGCTTAGTCGGCCAGCTTGACTCCGCCCCCGGGGCTGTTTTCTTGATGGTAGGAGGTTCCCGACTTTCTGCCTGCCTCTTTGTCCTTTTATCTCTGGTAGGATGAAAGGATTAAGGGTGGGACAAGCCATACCCCAGGGAAACTCCCTTTTCAGTGGAGCAGGGAGGTGATCCTATGAAGGGATTTACAGTCTCACCCTAATCCTTTAACATACAGCATAAGAAAATCACAAAATGAAGGACAGTCACAAGATACTGGGAATCATGGCCCAGCCACATGGCTACACATATTTTAGAAGGGGGGGGACAGAATTCAATCCATGACAGAGAATTTTATCAAAGTTGCATATATAATTGCTATTGAAGTACTCTTTTGCCATACATAAAATGTTGAGCTGACAGATATTCTTTCTAGCATATTAATCCCACTTTCTTTCGGCCTCCACACTTCCTGGGAAGAAGATAATCATCTAAACTAATTAGGAATACTTTGTTTATAACATTTAATTTCCCCTCCTTCTTGAGAATTTTCTCTTTATGCAGTCAAACTTTGAAATCTGAGACCTGTGTCAGGCAGAAAACTGTCAGGGAGGAAAACAAGTATTTTCCACTAAATTGAGCAAAAGAAAAACCATAAGACTGTATTCTGTAAAAGATGGAAAACATGTGAGAACCCGAAAAAAGGCAATCCCTTTGAGTTCTGGCTTTCATAGGTTTTACTGTATTTGGGTTGTGAGCCCTTGATTACATGTCTTGGTATAGATTTCTTTGGTTCTATTCTACTTGGAATTTTTTGAGCTTTCTTAAACATTTGTCTTTCTCAATCTCTCTCAGAAAAACAGAGGAATCACTTCATAACTCATTCTGTGCAAGTAATATTATCCCAATACTCAAATCATCTAAATAGTTAATAAGATAAATATGTGCCAAAATTCTTTATAAACACAGGTGCAAAATTTCTCAGCATTACACTAGCAAACCAAATTCAACAGAACATTAAAGTTATTATGATGATAAAAAGGAATTTATTCCAGGAATATGGAAGTAGTGCCTTAAAAATAATCATGTTTCTTTTCATATCCTAGCAATGAATGCTATAAAAAGAAAGTTGAGAACAGAATTCCAGCTTCAACAGCATGCAGAAGACTAAAACACGTAGGAATAAACTTTAGTAGTGCCCTTCTGCCATGATTAATGATAGCGCAGACCCTTCAGGAATGAAGATTTCTGTCACCAGTCCTGGCAAAGACCCATAACCAAATGAGGTGCTTGCTGACGGTAAATGGAATAACAGAATGTATAGTGGAAAAGGGTAGTTTTAAATATGTCTCACTGCCACATGATCGCTTTCAGAAATAAGGACTGTAATTGTTATAAGTCTGCTTTGTATGCACGTATGAAGTACATTTGCTGTCTTTACTTAAAAAATTAAAGATGTAAACAGGGCTATTGCATTTTCAGTTGTATGTGTGTTGGTTGTATCATGACAGTCTGAAGAATGACTTTTTCACTGTCTTTATTTAGAGATTATATATAACTTAAGATATTTACAGGTGTCAGACTGGCAAGGTATGGTCTATGATAGTAAAGATTGTGTGTCAGCTTGGCTGGACTATGATTCTGAGTGTTGTGATCATGTCCCTGTAAAGACTGATAATTGATCACCACACTGATGACCTACTGTGAGTATCTGATCAGATAAAGTGGAATTTTCTTAGGCATGTGGCCTGCATAGAGTGTAAATGGACATTTTGGCAGGATTTGGAAGGACTTTTGCTTATTCTGAATCACGCATCTTCAGTTCTAGGGACTTGAGCTAGTTGCATACCTGTGGTCTCGCCGGCTGATCTTGGCATTTGTCAGTCTTCGCAGCTGCTGAGCAACAGCCATGCTTTCTGCCCTGTTGATCTTGGATTCACAAGCCTCTGAGGCTATGTTAATCAAGTGAAGATTCTACCCTGCCCCATGGCCTTGAAACAGTTTAGCCTCTACAATTATGTGAGCCATTTCCTTGAAATAAGTCTTTCTCTGTCTCTCTCCCCCTGGCCTGAAACAGTCAGTAAAGCATAGGTAAACATCTTTCTTGTATTCTATGATTTCAGACAAGATCCATTTGACATCAGGAATAATATCTTTGTT
Source organism: Heterohyrax brucei (assembly GCA_028571685.1). NCBI lineage: Eukaryota > Metazoa > Chordata > Mammalia > Hyracoidea > Procaviidae > Heterohyrax > Heterohyrax brucei. The sequence continues at coordinate 12,846,833 of CM053167.1, read as the reverse complement.
CCATCATATCTTCTGAACCCTGCTTGAATTTCTAGCAGTTCCCTATCAGTGTACTGCTGCAAACATTTTGAACTATGTCCAGAAAAATTTAACTCATGTGTGTCTAAGTTATTAGGTACTATTCTAACAGAAATACCATGAGAGAATAGGTTTAACAAAGATAAGTTTTACTTTTTCAGAGTCCAATAGGCTACAAGTCCAAATTCATGGTATCTAATCCTTGGAAAGGTTTTCTTCTTTGTTAACACTAGAAGAAGGTCCTTGTATTTCATCAGTTTTTGGCTGCCTTCTTGATGGTATGAGGTTTCCACCTCTTTTCTGGCTTCCGTTTCCTCACATCCCTTGTGCATGGTGCAAGCCACACTCCAGAGAAATCCTCTTTAAACTGGAGTGGAGAGATGGACTTAGGAAAGGTGTTACATTCCCATCCTTATTCTCTATGATTCACTCCCAGAATCATTCTGTGAAACCAGCATAAACCTCATACGAAGAACCAGGCAAAGACAGCAAAAAGAAAAATAACAGACCAATGCCTCTTACGCACTTAGTTGCAAAAATCTTCAATAAAATTTTAGCCAATACAATTCAACAACATATTAAAAAAATGATTCCCAATGACCAAGTGGGATCTATAACAGGGATTCAAGAATAGTTCAATATCGGAATAAATTCCATCATTTTCTAGGCTCTGAAATATCTTAATAACAGTGATATTAACTCTTTACCAAGAAGCAGTCAGTGCCAGAATTTTTTTGGTTGGGAGTTCTAAAATTACCTTTATTATATTTAGTCTTGTTAACTATGTCAATTGTTTTCCTATTCTTTAATTCAGTTAGTTTTGCTCTAATTAACATTGGCTTTATTTTGGTGTCCAAGACTTTCTTTTGCTGCTCTGTCTACTTGTCCAAGTTGTAGAATTATTGCTGTGATTTGAGCCCTTTTGGCTATTTGGCTGTGTGCATCTGCAATAAACTGACCTCTGAGCAATGCCTTTCTTTGTCCCAAAGGCTTTGGTGGGTATGTTTTCATTCTTATTTAAGTTAGCTAGTGCTGCTCTAACAGAAATACCACAGAGCTGATGGCTTTGTCAAAATAAAGTTTATTCTTAAGCAGTCTCGAAGGCTGCAAGTCCACATTCAGGGTGTCCACTTCAGGGAAAGATTTTCCCTCTTGTCAGCTCTGGAGGAAAGTCCGATACTGCATCAGTGTTTGTCCAGGGAGCATCTTGGCACAGAAATCTCAGGTCTGAATGATGCTTTCTTTTCCTGGTTCCGCTTGCTTGAGGATGTAAGCGTCCCAATTCTCTGCTTGCTTTTCTTTTCTTTTGTCTCTCCTAGGACAGAAGGATTAAGGATGGGGAAACCCATACACCAGTGAAACTCCCTTTCCAGTAGAGCAGGGGGTTGATCCTTTAACATACAGCTCAGGAAAATCACAAAATGGAGGACAATCACAAAATATAGAGTATCATGGCCCAGCCACAAGGCTACACATATTTTGGGGGGGACACAATTCAATCCATGACAATTCTCATTTAATTTTGTGATGTCTCTATTCTATTCTTGCCTTCTTCCATAAGCTGATACGAAAGTGTTGTAGCAGTTTTCCAATGTTTAAATTTTTTTCCTTCTTTTTCCTGTTACTAATTTCTAGTTTTATAGCTTTGTGGTCTAAAAAGATGATTTGTAACATTTTGATGCTTTGAATTTTGTTAAAGATTGCTTTATGTCCTAATATGTAGTCAGTTCAGAATGACCATCTGCACTAGAAGAGAAAATAACTTGGCCTGTGTTCTGTATATTTCTACAAGGTCAAGTTAATTGACTGTGGCATTTGTATCTTCTGTGTCTTCATTGAGCTTTGCTCTGGGTGTTCTGTCCTTCACATGTTTAAGCCTCCTACCATTACTGGGAACTATATCTGTTCTCAATGCATTTACAGTTTGTTTTATGTATTTTGGAACCTGTCAGTGATTGTGTAAATATTTAATATGGTTATGACTTCCTCAGTATTGAGTTTTTAGTCATTATGTGGTGTTTTTCTTTGTCTAATGTGTATGGTTTTACTTTAAAATCTATTTTGTCAGAGATTAATATTGCCTCCTCTGCTTTTTTTTAATGTTATTAACTTAATATATTTTATTTTCATCCTTTGAGTTTTAGTTGCCTTTCTGTAGGTCTTTTCTAGACAGCATGCAGGTAGTGTTTTTCAATCTTGTTTGGCATTCTCTGTCTCTTTCTTGGTGCATTTAATCCATAGATCTATGGCTTAGTTAATGATAGGCATGCTGTCATTTGATGTCTTTTTGTGTGTGTTGTATATGATTCCTTTTTTCCCAATTAACTTTCTACACTGAGTCTTTTGTGTTTTCATCTTTTTCAGTTTTATTGATTTTGTGTTTGCTGAAACTTTGTATTTTTCTGATTTCAAATTTTGATACGTACAACTGATAATTTCCTTTGTGGCTACCTTAATATTTATCCCTATTTTTCTAAATTTAAGCCAGTCTTTAATTCTTTTACACTGCCTTGACTTCCCATTCATTTGAAAGATTTATGACTACATTTCTTTTTAGTACCTCTTTTATGTTATGTTTACACAACCACATCTCTAGTTTCCCTATTTTCAATGTGTTGCCTTTGAATTTGTTTTTTATTTTCCTATGTGGATTGATGTTCAGTTGCTCATTTCTGTGTTCTACTCTGATTTTATTGGATTCTAACCAAAAGTATTGCTTGTAATTTCAGTTTGGTTTTTGCAAATTTCCTGAACTACATTTCGTCTAGAAATATCCTAATTTCACAGTCATATTTGAGAAGGAGATTTGCTGAGTATGTGATACTTGGCTGGCTATTTTTTATTCCTTAAAGGCTTTGTATACATCATCACATTGTCGTCTTGCTTGCATGGTTTTAATGCAAACTTAGTCTTGTCGATTCTGCTTTATAGGTTATTTCTTGTTTATCACAAACAATTTTTAAAATTTTATCCTCATCTTCAGTTTTGGCAAGTTTGACTATAACATCTCTGGGAGTCTTTCTTTCGAAATCCACCTTATGTGGATTTTCATTAGCATTTTTGATAGCTATCTTCTCATATTTCATGATATCAGAGAGATTTTCTACTAATAAATTTTAGACAATTCTCTCTATATTTTCTGTTATGACTCTTTGTTCTGGTACTCCAAGCACTTATAATTACTCCTCTTCATAGTTTCCCAGACAATTCTTAGTGTTTCTTGATTTTTTCTCAAATATTTTCATGTCATATGATCTGTCTTCAGTCTCATTAGTTTGCCCTTCCATTGCCCCAATTCTACTCCTGACTTTCTGTTGAGTTGTCTAATTCTGTAATTTTATTATTAATTTTCTGACTTTCTAATTCCTGGGTCTGTGTCCTTTCTTACAGCCTGTTTAATTTGTCATTATGCATTGCCTCATTTTTCATTATCTCCTTCAGGATCTCTTAAAGAGTGCTAAATATTATTATTATTATTGTATCTGATAATACCAGGAAGCATGTTCATGTGGGAAATTTCCTGATTCTTTACATTGCAAGCTTTCTGGTGCCATTCTGGCCTGTCTCTTTAAGTGATTTTATGTGGATTATAGTCTTTAAGTCATCAGTAAGTGTTGAATTTATTTGTTTTATGTTTGCTTAAGGGTTCTAGCTTCTTGCTTTGTTTGGAAACATGCTGGCCATGTATACTGGTTTTGTTATTGGTGCTTTGGAAACACAAAGCTAGTGTCAACAGGTGGCCAGAGCTGTCACTAGACATTTGAGACCAAGAGTCCATTTATTTTTCATGAATGAATTCAGCTCAGGTATCCAGCAAGTACGTGGTACAGGCTCTCCCCTACCATTCTAGATGGAGAGGATGACTGGTGTAGGCACAGTATCCGGCTGCAGGTTCTGAGAAAGGCATGAATGTTACAGTCATCCCTGAGTGTCTGTGATTCTGTGTCTAAGTCTAGGTGAAGGAACTGTTATTGCCCAGAATTTCTGGGTCAGGGTAGCTGGCAGAGTTTTTTCCCAGTTTTTGAAGACACTATTCCTTCTCTATTGACAGCACTTAGCACCTGTGTTGCTATAGGTATATGGGATTCTTTCTGCACGTCAATTATATTTCACTGATACATGGGTCTACCATTAAACTAGTCCCAGGGTTTGAATTACTGTAGTTGAGCAGGAAAGAAACCTTGGTGAAGCAACATTTAAATAGTAACTGCTAACTGAAAGGTTTGTGGTTTAAATCCATCAGTGACTCTGCAGGACAAAGTCTTACAATCTGTTATCATGATTACAGCCCAAGAAACCCTCTGAGACATTATTGCTGTGTTATGTGAGGTAGCTGTGAGTCTGAATTGACTGAACAGCCTGTGACAAAGCAGTATACTTTGAAACTGGGAATTGTGAAGACTTCTACTTTGTTCTTCAAAATTACTTTGGCCTTATAAAACCTTTTCCTTATATAGTTAAGGAATAGGTTTGTCATTTCATTTAAAAACTGCAGTTGAAATTTTAACAAGGGCTATGATCTCTTTAGTACACCTGTTTCTCACTTACTTGCTGTCTTCTTATATGACAGTTCTAAATTACAATGATAGTAAAAAAAAATCTACTATTTGATTATTGCATGCATTAACATAGTAGTGGACATGGTGGCATGTCTGCAAGCAGCCCAAAGCTCAAAAATTTCTCCAGAAAGTCTCTGGGAAAATGGGCCTCACTGTCCTGCCCTCTCTGTTCCCTCATGCTGCTGAAGGCACCACACTGAGCTGGCCTCCTCTGTAGCCATGGCCTGGGGGTAAACTTGCAGGCAGCACTGAGTAACTAACCTCTTTTGTGTTCCCGACTTGTAAGTGGCATAAGCACACGTAGTTTGAAATTGTGGATGGAAAGGAAAAAATAAAGAAGCATCAGAGAGTATATTTAGAAAACATGGATGCAAGTTTGATGACTTCTTGAAGTCAGTGAAACTGAGCTTGAAGCTTCCCACATCAGTGCTGCTGGAATAATCCTCAAAACAAGCCCCAAGCCACATGACTTGCCTAATGAAAAGGGCAAAGCAGTCCTCAGGATAGTAAATACAAAGATTGCAGAAATGAGAATGGAGCCCTAAAGGTACCATCAGATAACCCAGCTTTATTTCCTGTAAGCCTTCTCTGCAGAGCAATGATCCATAACTCAACTTACCACACTGATGAGCACACCATTGAATCTTAGTCATTGTTTATATGGTCATATTTTCTAAATTAAAAAAGTCTGAAACGGAATCCGTAACTCACACCAGACACAAAAAGTAACCCAGAATGGATCAAAGACCTAAAATAAAACCTAAAATGACCAAGATCACTGAAATGAAAACGGGAACAGTATTGCTGTTATAAGATGCCACTGAGTCAGTGCCAGCTCGTAATGGCTCTAAAGAGAATAGAATGAAACACTGCCTGGTCTTGTACTATGATCACTGTTGTTGTATCCTTAAGCCCATCATTTTGGACATTCTGTCAATATATCTCATTGAGGGTCTTCCTCTTTTTCACTGACCTTCCACTCTATCCAGCATGATATACTTCTCCCGGAACTAATTCCTCCTGTCAACACATCAAAGTACATTAAGATCTAGTCTTGCAATCCTTGCTTCCAAGGAGCACTCTTCCAGGAGAAATCTGTTGGTTCTTTGGCAGTCCATCATGCATTCAGTATTCTTCTTCAGCACCACAGTGCAAAGACATCAATTCTTCTGTCTCCCTTGTTCGTTGTCCGACTTTTGCATGCTCATGATGCAATTAAAAGCACCATGGCTTTGGTCAGGTGCCCTTTAGCCCTCAAGGGGACATGTTTTCAATACTTTAAAGAGGTAATTTGCAGCAAATTTTCCAAGTACAATGCATCTTTTGATTTCTTGATTGCTGCAACACCACGGGGGTATTGACTGTGGACCCAAGTAAAATGAAATCGTTGACAACCTCAATCCTTTCTCCATTTAAAAGAATGCTGTTTACTGATCTAGTTGCATGGATTTGTATTTTGTTGATGTTGAAGTGCAATCCATATGGAAGGCTTAATCTTTGATCTTAATCTTTGATCTTCATCAGTGTTTCAGATCTTCATCTCCAGCAAGTAAGGTGGTGTCATTTGTGTAAAATGTGTTAACGAGTTTTCCTCCAATCCAGATGCCTTGTTCTTTTTCATATAATGCAAATTCTTGAATTATTTGCTCCATTTACATACTGAGGTATGATGAAAGGACACAAGTTTTCAACTGACAAGTGTTGTTGACATACTCCTTGTTCCTCCTCTTATTCTGTTCTGGGTCATTTTTCTTTATGGGTTTAGTTTTCATCTTTTTCAGTATTGGTTTTGTGTTTGTTCAGACTACTGTATTATGTTTCTTGTTTTGATATATTACGTTATTGGTTTGTTTTGCAGCCACTCCTTTGATCAGCCTAAGGTTTAAACTAATCTTAATTCTGTGTATCTTAATTTCCTCTCCATCTGAAAAGGTTGTATCTACTATAATATATCCCTATTTATAGTGTGACAATGTCATAGTTTTCAGGTTAAGACTACTGGTTCCCTAGTTTTTATATTTTAGTTTTGAGTATGAGGGTTAGCGACTTCCCTAACTGCATACAGCTGTGGATGCTGTGTCCTGCAATGCATCTGTAAGTATGCATTTGATGTTATTGCTTTTCTAAATACAGAGCTTGTTTCAGTATTTCTTGTAGTTCAGTTTGGTTTTCACAAAGCATCTAAGCTTCTGTTTACCTGCAAATGTCTCAATTTCACTGTCATATCTGAGAGACAAGTTTGAAGGATGTATAAGTTTTGGTTGGTAGTATTTCCGTTTCAGAGCTGTTTATGTGTCATCTCAGCATCTTCCTGCCAACCTGCTTATTCCAAAAGTCAGACAAAAGCCTCCCAGGCTTCTTTTTGCATGTTAGCTTTGCTTTAAGCCTCACTGCCTTTAAGACTCTCTATTTATGTTTCATTTTATTAAGCTTGATTATGATATGCCTCCATGTCCTTATTTTTGGGGTCTAATTTTTGCGGTGTTTGATAAGCACCTTGTATATTTATGTTCTCTTATTACATGATTTTGGTGGAGTTTTCTGTCTGCAACTCTTTAAGAAGTCTGTGTGTATTTTCATCTATCCTTACCTGTTCAGGAACTCCAATTATTTGTAGATTATTCCTTTTGCTCAGGTCCCACATGCATCTTAATGCTTCTTTACTTCTTGTTTCTTTTATCCGATTTCTCCTCATAAACGCCAGTGTCAGTGGCTTTATCCTCATGCTCACAAAGTCTGCATTCCATTTCCTCAAGCCTGCTGTTTTGGCTTTGCATTGAGTTGTCTGATTCTGCAAGTTATTATTGATCAGTAAGATTTCAGACTGTTGATGTTCTAGCAGTTCACATAGCTTACTTAATTTTTGTTTTCTTAGGCTATATTTTATTTCATCTCTAGAAGAGCTCTATATTTAATTATTTTATATGCAACTGATAATTTCAGACAGGCTTCTTCTCCAGGAGGTTTTTCAATTTTTTTTATTTTGGGAGTTTTCCAGAGCAATACTGGTCTGCTTCTTTGCATGGTTAGGTACTGATTGTTGTCTTCCTACCATCAAGAAGCTGTTTAGTTTCTCTGGTGTTACACCAATAGGAGTTATGGTGTAGTTCTAAGAAGACAGTGTGTAAAGGCACTGCAAGATTTGGCCGGCAGCTGCTGCTGAGTTCTCTAGGTCCAGCTGACTTCTGTATAGCTTTCCTTGCTATGTAGACACTGTCAAGCCCTGTCAAGCCATGTCAAGCTTAGCATAGTGGTTGGTCCCAGCTGGGCTCTCAGATGTGACAGGTCTTACCTCTTGACCGCTAAAAGTTATGAGCCACTTGCACTGACTCTACACTTTTATACCAGTTGAAACTATGTTGTAGCTGAGGGAAAAGAGAAGAAAAGGATGCCACTATACTTGGCTGCCAGGGACTGCAGAATTCTCTAGATGTGTTTGTCTTAAAAACTGTTTTTCTGCGGAAAGAGGAGCTATCCAGCAGCTGCCAAAAGCAAATGGGCCCTCTGAGATGCCAGGCCACACCTCCTGGTTGGCAAAGACAGTGCCCTAGTTATGGAATATCTGGGAGTCGTTAGCTAATGTTATGATGTGGATCAGTGAAGGGTGGTGGAAATGGCACCACCACACTTGGTTGCCACTGCTGTGTTCTCTAGCTGCTGTTAAGGTAATAGCTGCCTTTCTGCTGAGTGAGGAGTTGACCCCCAGCAGCTGAAAGCAGTCAGGCCTTCCTCGCTGACAGAAATGGTGCTTGGTGGGCTATCCCCAGATGGTATGATGTGGCTCAAGTAGAGGAAGAGTTAAGATATTACCACACACAGCCTCCAGCTGTGATCCATAGGTACAATCATCTTAAAAACAGCTTTTCTGCTGACAGGAGCACTATCCAGACAAGCAGTGTTGTTCAGCATGGGAATTAGTCCCCCGTGAGACCACAGGCCTGGCTGACTGCACCTCTCAGCTGACCAAGATGGTGTCCCACCTCAGCTGTTCTTCCTGCACTGAGTCAGCAGTATCTATGGCACAGCTCAGAGAACAGAAGGGAAAGGCAAACTGGCACCCTCCATCAGCAGCTGCAGCTGGGATCTCTAGATGTGACTGTCCCAAGCCCAGGCTTTCTGTTGCAGGATACATCAGTTACTTAAACACTGCAGTTCAGCATAGTAAACAGCTTGTGTCAAGTTCCCAAGCTTGGCAGTCCCAGTCCCACACTTCTGGTTAACAAAGGAGGCATCTATACCTGTAATCCTCTCAAACAAAGCACCAGCAGAAGCAGAACTCAGTGCACCACTGCCTTGCCCCAGGTAGGTGTAGCTTCTCCCTTCCTATCACCCACTCCAGTCTTACAACTCTAGCCAGATTTGGGTCTCCCACAATGTCCACACTGCTCCATTCATTATTTTTCTAGGCCTTAGCTTTCAGAGGGAATTGAGGAGGCATGTGTCTAGTTTGCCATATTGGCTCTGCCTCCAAAGAAAAAAATTTGAGATTGGCTGAACAGACAAAAAGTCACATACAGAAGAGAAACAATAAGACTAAGCTCTGATCATTTGGCAGAAACTGTGTATGTTAGAAGACAATAGCATGATATACACGAAGCCGTACAAGAAAAAAATGCAAACCATAAGATTCTTGATATGAAAGTTTAGGGTCATGGTTTTATGGTACATCCTTATTAATTGGCTTAATAAGGTGTTTGTTGTTGTTGTTAGGTTTGCGAAGTCAGTTTACACTCATAGCAACCCTATGTATGATAGACTGAAACACTTCCTGGCCCTGCACATGCCTGCAATTGTTGTTATGGTTGACCTGGTTCTTACAGGCACTGTGTCATTCCATCTTTTTAAAGATCTTCCTGTTTTCTACTGATCCTTTACTCTACCAAGCATATTGCCTTTTTTCAGGGACTGATCCCTATTAACAATATCTTTGAAATATATAAGATGTAGTCTCTCCATCCTTCATTCTGGCTGTACTTCTTTCACAATAGATTTGTTTGTTCTTTTGCCAAAAAAGAATTTTACTCTCCAATACTGCAATTCAAAGGCATGAATTCTTCTGCCCACTTTATAGGTTTTCTTGCTTTCACAGGCACATTCAAATAAAAAACCAAACCTGCTTCCACTGAGTTGAAGCTGACACATAGTGACCCTATAGGAAAGTATGGAACTGCACCATGGAGTTTTCAAACTGTATTTTTCAGTACATTATATCACATGCACATGTTCTTGTTGTTAGGTGCCATCAGGTTCATTCCAGTTTATGATGACCCTATGAGCAACAGAGCAAAACACTACCCAGTCCTGTACCACGCCTGCAATTATTTTTATGCTTAAACCCATGTTGTACCTACCGTGTCAATTCAGTCTGTCTTGTTGAGGATCTTCCTCTTTTTCTTTGATCCTCTACTCTACCAAGCACTTAGGGATTGATCCCTCCAGACAGCTTGTTCAAAGTACAGAAGATGCAGTCTTTCTATTCTTGCTTCCAAGGAGGATTCTGCTTGTACATCTTCCAGAAAAGATCTTTTTGTACTTTCGGCAGTCCATGGTGTGTTCAATATTCTTTTCCAACATCACAATTGAAAGGCATCAATTCTTCTGTCATCCTCATTTGTTGTCCAGTTTTTGCATGCACTTGATGCAGTTGAAAATACCATGACTTGGTCAGGCACATCTTAATCTTCAAGGTGACGTTCTTACTTTTTAGTACTTTTAGGAGGTTCTTTCTGGCAGATTTTCCCAGTGCAATGCATCTTTTGACTTCTCGACTGCTGCTTCCATGGTCTTCCCTGTGGAACCAAGTTAGAAGAAGTCTTTGACAAACACAGTCCTTTCTGTATTCATCACAATGTTGGTTACTGGTCCAGTTGTGAGGATTTTTATTTTCTTGATGTTGAGGTGAAATCCATACTGAAGGCTGTGGTCTTTGGTCTTCATCAGTAAGTTTTTCAAATCCTTGTCATGTCCACCAAGCAAGGATGTGTCATCTGCTAATATAGGTTGTTAATAAGTCTTCCTCTGATAATGCCTTGTTCTTCTTCATAGTGTCCAGCTTCTTGGATTATTTGCTCAGCATACAGATTTAAAAAATATGGTGAAAGGATACAACCTTGACACACATCTTTCGTGACTTTAAGCCATGCAGTGTCTGTGGAACTGCCTCTTGACCCAATAAGGTATTGAAAATCTCACGTCTTAGATTGGGTGTGCCTTAGTTTTCAAGGTGACATCTTTGCTTTTCAAAATTTGAAAGAGAGCTCTTTCAGCAGATTTGTTGAAATGCAATCAAAAGATGTATTGAACCTTGGCTGTTATTTTCCATAGATGTTGATTGTGGACCCAAGTAAAATGAAATCTCTAATAACCTCAGTCTTTTATTGCTAATTGCTCCTCTTGTAAGTATTTTTGTTATCTTGGTATTGAAGTTGAATCCATACTAAAGGCTACATACTTTGATCTTCATTTGTGTTTCAAGTTCCCTTCAATTTCAGCAGTGAAGTTGTGTCATCTCCATAATGTGGACTGTTAATAAGCCTTTTTACAATCTTGATGTCTGTTCTTCTCCATATAATCCAGCTTCTCAGATTAGTTGCTCTACATACAGACTGAATAGGTGTGGCAAAAGGATAAAACACTGACACACGTCTTTCCTGGCTTTAAATCCTTATTCGATTGAAACAACTGCCTGTTGACCCAGGCACAGCTTCTTCATGAGCATGTAATGTTTTGTAATTCCCATGTTTTTGCAATGTTATTCATAATTTATTATAACCCACACAGTCAAATGCTTTTACATAATCAATAAATCACTAGTAAGTATATTTCTGGTATTTTGTACTTTCTACTAGGATCCTTCTGACATCAGCAATTGCACACACTTTTGAATGAGCGTCAACAAGATTTTACTTGGATGTAATATTAACCACATTGTTTGATAGTTTCTGCACTCAGTTGGATCACCTTTCTTGACAGTAGGCATGAATATTGATCTCTCCCAATAGATTGACCAGGTGGCTATCTTCCAAATTTCTTGGCATGTAACAATTTCAGTGCTACACCCTTCTGTTGAAACATCTCAATTGATATTTAGTCAGTTCCTGCAGACTTGTTTTTCACCAATGCCTTTGGTGAAACAAGGACATCTTTCTTCAGTACCATTGGTTCTTGGTCATGTGTTACCTCTTGAAATGATTAAATAGCAAATAATTCTTTTTTTGTTATACTGTCTCTGTATAGTCTCTCTGTCTACTTCTGCATTTTCTGCATTATTTAATATTTTCCTCCATAGAATCCTTCACTACTGAAACTTGAGCCTTGAGTATTTTCTTCAGTTCTTCCAGCTTGAGAAATGTACACTGTGTTCTTCCTGATTGACTTCCTATTTGCTGGTCTTTGTGAGTGTTATAATTTTTCATTTTGTCTTATTACTGCTCTGTGAAATATTCTATGTAATCCTTTTATTTCCTCATTTCTTTTTCTTTAGCCATTTGACACTGAAGAGCAATTTTCAAAGTCTTTTGCTGCCATCCATTTTTTATTGTTTTTCTTTCTTTCCTGTCTTATTCATGACCTCTTGCTTTTTTTGTGTGTGTGATGTCTTTGATGTCATTCCACAGCTCATCTGGTCATTAATGTTCAATGTGTCAAGTCTCTTCTTAAGAAGATTATCTGATTCAGATGGGACATATGTAAGGTCTTGTAGACTTGGTCTAGTTTTCTTTGGTGTTTAGTGTTTCTGTTTTACTTGGCAATTCACTTTTCGCTTGCCTATATCAATGCTTTTAAAATAAATTTTTTGAATAAAGTGCATAATTAGGCTGATATTTCTCCACAATGCATTGTTTTACGTATAACTAGTTTATATTTAATCACATGTAATAAAATATTTTCATTAAATTATTCAATAACATTTAATAAATTGGCAATATAATAAAAGACTATCACTGCCTTATGCCTTTTTCTTTATCCCCTTTTAAATTAAATGTTAAAAAATTGATGCAGATGCAAATGTTAGAGAGATGCTAAAGTACCTTTTACCTACATGTTGTTAGTGTTAAGCATCTTCAGTCTTATAAAGTGTTAAAATTATGGTTAAAACCATCATAATAAGCAGATAAGAATATTTCATCCTACTCATCCATAATCAGTTCCCATAGAAGAAGCAAGTCTGCTGCAAAAGATCTCTTTAAAGTATTAAAAAGCTATGCTATCACCTTGAACACTAAGGTGTACTTGACCCAAGCTATGGTGTTTTGAATGCTTGTAAAAACTGGACAATAAATAAAAAGATGGAAGAATCAATGCTTTTGAATTGTGGTTTTGAGGAGGATTACTGAGTATATCATGGACTACCAAAAGAACGGCAAATCGGTCTTAAAAGAAGTAAAACCAAGATGATCCTTAGAAACAAGAATGGAAAGAATATGTCTCATATACTTTGGAGAAGTTATCAGGAGGGTCAGGTCCCTGGAAAAGGATATTAGGCTTTGTGAAGTCATGGGTCAGAAACAGATGAAGACCCTAAAGAGATAGATTGACATAGTAGGCATAACAGTGTGCTCAAGCATAACAATGATTGTGAGGATGGTAAATGACCATGCAATGTTACGGTCTGTTTTATGTAGAATCACAAGTTGCAACTGACTGGACATCACTGAACAACAGCAATATCATAATATTTACACTGTAGTATACCTAATATTTTTATCAATGTATGGATACCTTTTGACATCCCCCCATCCACGTTATCCCTTCAGCATCTTCTTAAAATCTGACATCTTCTGATGCATTCTCTCTGCTTGTAATTTTATCTTTCAAGAATGTTATCGAGGTTGATGCCATGGAAAATGGTTCAATACAGTACTCTCAGGTTCAGTCTCTTGACTATAGTATCCAATATTCTGGCAAAAATTACAAATCAAATGATTAAGTAAGTTGTGGAAATTTGGTAAAAGATGTTTGTGATATTTTCATTCAAATTCATTTCAGTTCTCCCACCACTTGTCTTTAAGGTTGCCAAAGGATGGTGGTCTTGTTTCCTAGTGTAGCTCTTTTGTGCATTAAATTAGGGGAGAGGAGGAATATACAACTTGTACTAAAAATAGTTGAGGTGTGTTTTCACCTACATCAGACAGACCACTGTAGAAACTTCCTTTTATTTTTGCACTTCCCTCCTTTAATAATTAAGATTGTGTATTAACTTGGCTGTGCCATGAATCTCAGTAGTGTTGCAGTCTTATAAAAATGCAATAACCTACCTGATATAATGTGGTCCTCTCCACAGTAGGATCTGTTGTGAATAGTCAGTAAACATAAAAGGGGCTTCTTTGAAGTTATGACCTGCAGCCAGTCTATAGTTTTGCTTACTGGTGTTATGGAGGTAGAGGGATATATATACTTACCACTACTAAATATTGAAAAGGCATGTTTTCACATGTAGCATAGAAACTAGCATAGGTGTCTCCTTTTCACTTGTCATCTCCCTTTCTTTAGCTAAATTAGCTCTCTGGAGCTTTTTTATAAGTGGATTCTATTGAAATCACTACCATGACAACTAAGGAACTAGAAAAATTAGATGGAGTAAGAACCACATGGGTCTAACTAATGCAATTGTGAGGATTTAGGAGATGGATCTTGGGGGATTAAACATTTTAAAATGTTGTGAAATATAGGATCCACACCCAGTTTTTCATACATATTCAGATGCAGTCTTCACAGTCTTTGCAAGAAGGACAAGAAGGTAAAGGCAGAGTTTCAGAAAGCTTAGATAAACACTGACAAAAGTGTGTCCCAGCTCATAGACAACATAAAAAATTTAAAGAGAAAACTTTTGCTGTTTTCAATTAGGCTTGAGGTGTTTATCTCATTGTCTGATCTCTTAGATAACAGATCATAGATTTAGTGATCTATATGATGGGGTATACAGTCTTATAAAAAAGGTTTGGAATTGCTAAAATTATTGTGACGGAAGCATTTATAATATCATCCACCAAAAATAGAATAGCTTCTAATAAAATAGAATAGTTTCTAAAGCTGACAGTGTACAACCAAACATGATGTAGTAGTGGTTCTTCAATTTGAAGTTTTAAGGTCGTGATTTCATGGGATGTTACGCTGACAGGACTGATAACATTTTAGTCCTTACATTCTACCTCTTAGTTACACAGTTCCTGGGATTTTCAGAGCTTGCAAATACCATTCAAAATCACAACATCTAGAGCAAGAAAAGGAGAAGGAAAGCCAGGAATCATAGGAGAAAATGCAATGTATAACTAACTGTCTTCGTGAATAATTGCCTTCTTTGATGTGTTGTCAGAATATATGGATGATTTACAGCTATCATTAAATATAGATTCTATAGAAAAATAATAGTTGTAGGGGAAAATACAAAAGAGAATTTAAATTTTTCAAGGGCTGTATACTTTTTGGAACCATGAAATATTTAAACCTTAAACCAAAATTATTCTCTCACAATTTTTTTAAAACCTAACAATTGTTTAGCTTAACTCTTTAAAAATGCCCACCTTCATTATTATTCTCTTTTAAGAACTACATGTGTGGGATTGACAGCAGCAACTTAGAAGTTTATACAGAGCCAGCCAAGAAGGCAGAATAACAACCCATCCCTGCTAAATACTCAAACAACTAAGAACCTCCAAATTAATGAAATCTACCCAGTACAGCAATCTAGAAGGACCAACTTGTGCTTACAGAACCCTGGGTACAAAAGGAGACAAAGGAGTATCTTAGCAGCCCTGTACTATCTCAGATAAAATGATGTGGACAGTCAGAGATTCTCCACAAACTTAAGGCAAACCTGTCAGGGAATCTCAACAAGCAAGCCACACAGAAACAAGAGCTGGAGCAACCTTGAATGTGACTAAAGACACCTGTACCAGCCTAAGCATTGCAGCCGCAGCCTACAGCCCAAACCTGAAGACCCTCGCACAAGTTAGAACACTGGGATGAGGCTAGTCATCAACCAGTGACCCACCTGACCGGCCACTGAGGTGGCCAGGGGCTAACTCAAAGCAGCAAGAGGCCAAGAGGCCTCAGCTGAAGGAACAGGGAAACCAGGAGGGGAGTCCACAAACAGGAAGCCAAGACTCTCAGTGTCCCAGGATAATAGGGCAGGAAAGGTCTAGGGGGAAATTATGCAAGTGCATTCAGCACAGCAGGCCTTAGTGTACTGTGGGATTAGGAGGCCTGGCATGGCTACAGACCAGGAGATCACAGGACTTACAGGATCAGAGTGAATAGCCCTACTGCTGGCAGACCTGAGGCTGGCTTTGGAGCCAGTGGTCCAGGAAGGTCTGGGCTCCCATGGCCTAGCAGTTAGGGAACTCAGAGAGAGCACATATAGCTGGAAGAGGATTGGAGTTGCATGGGCTGGGAGAGGCTTAGGCTCAGAAAACCAAGCAGATCTGGAGTAATCTCCCCAGCAGGTGGGCTCATACAGCTGTAGCCACGAGCACTTGAGAGATCTGAGCTCAGGCAACTGTAGAGGGAGGGCAGCGTGCACCAGTGGCTAGACAGCCGTTAGAGCCGAGTACGCCAGGGAAATTTCAACTCAAGCAACCTAGAGGGGAGGGAAGTTATCACTCTAGCAGCTGGGCAGCAATCGGAGTGATACCCTCTGGGGAGATCTGGGCTCAGGCAAACAAGGGGGGAGAAAAGTGAGCACCAGTGTCTAGATAGCCATTATTGCTGCATGCACTTGGAAGGCTTGAGCTCAGGTGAACTGGGAGGAGGGGAGAGATTGCCCCAGCAGTTAGACAACCACTGGTGTCAGATGTTCCAGGGAGAATTGGGCTCAAGTGACCTGTGGGAGGTGGAGAGGTTGTCCAGGCATCTAGGCAGTCAAAGGCACAAGCAAGTAACTACTCCCTCTCCCTACACTTGAGTCCAAGGCTGAGGCTCCTTGAAGGATCAGCCCAAATCAGAGGCAGCTGCAGCAGCAGCAGCTGAGCCCTGCCCCCTTGGAGTGACTGTGAAATCGTAGCACCAGCACAAATGACCCCCCCCAACTGCAGTCCAGAGGCAGAAGTGGTCGTGGTGCTGCTGAAAGCAGTTGCAACTATACATCCCAGGAGCTGTGCCATCAGCAGCAGCAGACCAGTGCAGGACAGTGAGAGCAAGCAACCAAAAATAATCAGACTACAAGGAGAATCCATGGTCTGGCTCCAACAGAGAGATGCTGGTCAGGCCAACTGAATTATTAAGTGTCTTCTACTGCAATGACTTCTGAATCTCTTGGAGACAACAATCAATCTCTAATCACCTGAAGAAGCAGACTACTACAACTTCTGAACACTCCCAACGTGAAGCATCACAGATTTCCCAGACGAAGAAGAGTTTCTACAACTATCAGAAACAGAATACAAAAGATTGGTGTACCGAGCTGTGCAAGGTGTCAGGAGAGACACAAGGCAAAACACAGCACAGTGCACTGAAAAATTAAATAAGTTACAAGAAATGCTTGAGCAGCAACAATCTGAAATTCAACAGATTAACAATAAAATCTCTGCGCTTGATAACTGAATAGAAAGTTAAAGAAGCAGGATTGAAGACAGAATTAGTGAGGGAGAATTAGTCAGCTTGAAGACAAAGTAAACGACACCAGCATACACGAAGAAAACTAAGGTAAAAGACTCAGTAGGAGGGAAGAATCCCTAAGGGTGATGTGGGATTCTATTAAGAGAAATAACATCCATGTGATCAGAGTACAAGAACAAGGTAGGATAGCTGAAATTACAGAATGAACAGCTAATACCTGCTGACAGAAAACTTCCCTGATATCATGAAAGATGAGAAGATGTCCATTCAGGATGCTCATCTAACTCCACTCAAGATAGATTCCAAAAGAAATATACCAAGTCATATCACAATCAAATTCAATAAAAGTTAAAACAAGGAGAGATAATTGAGGCAGTCAGAAATAAGCAAACAATAACCTATAAAGGAAAATTATTAAGATTAAGCTTAGACTGCTCAGCAGCAATGACACTAGCCAGAAGAAAGAGGGATAACATATACAGAGCCCTGAAGGAAAAAAAAACTGTGAACCAAGAACAACATATCCTAAAAAACTGGCTCTTAAATGTGAAGGTAAAATTAAGACTTTCACAGCTCCACAGAAATTTAGATCATTTGTAAGAACCAAACCAAAATTACAAGAAATATTAAAGTAAGTTCTTAGATTAGAAAATCAGTAACATTAGATATATTCTTAAACATCTGGCACTCAGCACAGTGTCAGATAACATCACGAAAGGAAATCTGGAAACGTTAACCAAAACCAAATCACAAAAAACAGAAATTCAGACATCTCAAAATTCAATTGAAAATTATGAAAAAGAGGGTCAAGGCAAAGTATACATAGACCTTCCAGATGTGGAGGAAGACCAGGAGATACACAGACACTGAAGTCTGGGTTACTTTTAGATTTATAAAAGGTATTAAGGGATATAACTGAAAAATAAACCTGTAATTCTACACATCAAAAAGCAACACACAAAATCACAGTTTCAAGAAAACAAACACTAAAAGCCACTAAAAGAAAATACAGAAAAGACCTAAGCACAGAAATGGAATGCAACAGAGGAAACTGTCCACAGCACTCAGAAAAAGACATCAAAAAGACAATGCTAACATCATATTTATCAATAGTCATACTGAATGGACTAAATACACCAATTAAGAGAAGCAGAACAGCAGACTGGATAAAAAAAATAATCCATCTATGTGCTGCTTGTGGAGACACACCTTGCATTCAAAGACACAAACCAACTACAACTCAAAGGTTGAAAAAAATATATCAGGCTAACAGCATTTCAAAAACAGCAGAAGTGGCAATATTAATCTCTGACAAAAGAGATTTTAAAGTTAAATCCACTGCATGAGGTAAAGAAGTTCAAAGGCTCAGCTCAACAGGAAGACATAACCATACTAAATATCTAGCACCTAGATGACAAAGCTCCAAAATACATAAAACAAACACTGTTTGCACAGAAAACAGTAATATGCAACTCATAATAATAGTAACAGACTTCAGCACGCCAGTGTCAATAAAGGACAGCGCACCCCAAGAAAAGTATCATAAACACATGGAAGACCTAAATGCAATAATCAACCAACCTGACCTTACAGACATATTCAGAACACTTCATCCAACTGAAGCCAAGTATACTTTCTTTTCCAATACTCATGGAATGTTCTCCAGAACTGACCACATATTAGGCCACACAGCAATACTCTACAAAATTTTAAAAATACTAAAATAATACAAAGCTCCTTTGTAGGCCACAAAGCCATAAAATTAAAAATCAGTAACAGAAAAATGATGCCAATTAAATAAAAAATGTGGAGACTGAATAAGATTTGCTCAAGAGTTACTGGGTAAAAAAACTCAATGATGCAATAAAGAATTTTGTACAATCAAATGAGAATGAAGATACATCCTACCAAAATCCATGGAACACAGGGAAAGCAGTTCTCGAAATTCAACTCATCTCAATAAATGCACCTACAAAGAGAAGAAAGGGCACAAATCAAATAATTAACTCATCAACTTGAACAACTAGACAGCTTTCAGATAAATAACCCATCAATCTCCAGAAGAAAGCAGATTATGGAAACTGGAGCAGAGATAAATGAAGTAGAAAGTAGAAAAATGATTGGAAGAGTAGGTGAATTCAAAAAGTGTTTTTTTGAATAGATCAACAAAATTAAGAAGTCATTGACAAAATTTACAAAATGAAAACAGAAAAAACAAATCATCTGAATTAGAAATGAGATGGGCAACATCACAACGGACCCAGCTGAAATTAAAAGAATCTTACAAGAATACTACCAAAAATTACACTCTAAGAAATTTGCAAATCTAGAGGAAATGGATAATTTCCTGGAAAAATATCACCTACCTAAAACTAGTAAAATCAGAGCTAGAACAACTAAACAAACCCATTACAAAAAAAGAAATTGGAAAGGTAATTTAAAAACTTCCATCGAAAAAAAAACCCTGGCCCAGGTGGCTTCACTGCAGAATTCTGTCAAATATCAGAGAAGAGTTAACGCCACTACTTCTAAGGGCATTCCAGAGTACAGAAGAAGATGCAGTGCTCCCGAATTCACTCTAGAAAGCTGATATAAACTTGGTACCAAAACCAGGTAAAGACAGCACGAAAAAGGAAAATCACAGACCAGTTTCTCTTCTGAACTGGGATGCAAAAATCCTTAACGAAATCCTAGCTAGTAGAATTCAATAACACATCCAAAAATTAGTTCATCATGACCAAGTGGGGTTCATACAGGCATGCAGGGATGGTTTGGCATAAGGAAAACAGTTAATGTAATCAACCACATAAATAAAATAAAAGACAAGAGCCACCCGATTCTATCAATTGATGCAGAAAAGGAATTTCATGAAGTCCAAAACTCATTCATGTTAAAAAACTCTCAGCAAAACAAAAATAGAAGGGAAATTCAACAACATAATAAAGGCTATCTACACTAAACCAACAGCTAACATAATACTTAAGGGGGAAAAGCTGAAAACATTCTCCTTAAGAGTAGATACTAGACAAGGATACCCACTGTCATCACTTCTACTGAACATTGTTCTGGAGGTACTAGCAAGAGCAATTAGACATGACAAATAAATAACAGATCTCCAAACTGGCAAGAAGTCAAAGTATTGCTATTTGTAGATAATGATCTTATAAACAGAAAATCCTAAAGAATTCACCAAAAAAACTACTGGATCTAATAGAAGACTCCAGCAATATATCAGGATACAAGACAAACACAGATAAATCACTGGAATTCCTTTACACCAACAAAGAGACAACCAAAGAAGAAAGCACTAGATTATCATCATTTACTATAGCCCCCAACATGAGAAAATACCTGGAAATAAATCTCACCAGAGAGGTGAAAGACTTATACAAAGAAAACTGCAAGTGTGTGCTACAAGAAATGAAAAATGACTTGAACAAGTGGAGAACTCTGGATGAGAAGACTTAACATTGTCAAAATGTCTGTACTACCCAAAGCAATTTATACATAGAATGCAATTCCAGTTCAACCTCCAAAGACATTTTTAACTAGATGGAGAAACAAATCACCAACTTCAAATGGAAAAGAAGGAAGCTGTGGATAAGGGAATTATTACTAAAGAAGAAGAATAAAGTCCTAGGCATCACCCGTCCTGACCACAAAATATACTGCGCTGTCACAGTAGTCAAGACAGTGGTGTACAGGCACAAAAACAGGTGCATAGACCAATAGAACAGAATCAAAAATACAAATATAACCTCATCCACTTACAAACAAATGATACTTAATAAAGGCCCAGACAGCGAATTGGAGTAAAGACAGTTTCTTCAACAAACTGTGTTGGCATAATTGGATATCCAGCTACAAAAAAAAAAAAAAAAAAAAAAAAAAAAAAAAAAAAAACAGACCCTTATCTTACACCATGCACAAAAACTAATTCAAAATGAATGAAAAACCTAAATATAAAAGCTAAAACAATAAAAGGCTTGGAAGGAAAACTTGGGCAGATAATAGACGTGCTAATCCACGGTCTTAACAGTCTACCAAAAACCAACAACCTTCAACGGTCAGAGACAAAAATAGATAATTGGGAACTCTTAAAAATTAAACACTTATGCTTATCCAAAGCCTTCATCAAAAGAGTAAAAACACTACCTACAGAGTAGGATCAAATGTTTGCCCCCATGCTTCTGATCGCTGCCTATTTGCTAATCCACAAGATAATGCAATCCTCAACAAGAAAAAGACAAACAACCCAATTTAAAAAACCGGCAAGTGATGTGAACAGGCACTTCACCAAAGAAGGCATACAGGTTGCCAACAGACACACAAGGAAATGTTCACAATCATTAGCCATCAGACAATTTCAAATTAAAACCACAATGGGGTATCATTTCACCCCGACAAAGATGACAATAATCCAAAAAACACAGAATAAAAAATACTGGAAAGGATGTAGAGGGATTGGAACTTCTCCACACTGTGAGACTGTAAAATGGTTCAACTGCCATGATAACAGATATGGCACTTTATTAAAAAAAAACTAGAAGTAGAAATACCACATGATCTTGCAGTTCTACTCCTTGGAATATGTCCCAAAGAAGTAATAAATACCACTCAAACAGATACTTGCACATCAGTGTTTATTGAAGCTTTCTCCACAACAGCAAAAAGTTGAAAACAACCTAGATGCCCATCAGCAGACAAATGATTAAACAAACTGTGGTATAGTCATACAATGGAATATTACATAGTAATAAGAAACAAAGATGGCTTAGAGAAATACCTGTCAGCATGGGACCATCTAGATGAAATTATGCTCAGTAAAATGAGACCATTGCTATAAGGATGCAACTAATCATTTAAGTGCAGTAGAAATCAGTATTTGATGGTTACAAGGGCAGGCAGGGAGATAGGAGGATGTTTTACAAATTAGATACTGGTTACGATTAGGGATGGGTGCAGGATGTGATAGCACACACTAGAAGTGGGACACCTGTAACTACTCAACTTCAAAACCAAATTGTCCCCTTAATGTGGACCACCTCTTTGGAAGAACACAGAAATGGGGTCTGAGATCGGAGGGGGGCCACTCTCTCAGGAGACATCCAGACTAACTAGGATACCCAAAGTTTTCTCCCTCCCTCTCTCAAGATACTACTCCCCATACCACCTTGGTAAGTGTAACTGGGTTTTAAAAGCTAGCAAGCTGCCATCTAAATAGCCCTAAATGGTTTCAATTCACCTGGACCTGGGACAAATGGAGGAGATCAGGAACAGGAGAAGAATAAGAGCAAGCCGGATGGAAGGTGCCATATGAGCCATAACCTGCTTCAGCATGGGAAAAGAAATAAATTGTACGTGGCCACCACCAATGACAGCCTGGATGGGGTACGCAGAATGAAGCTCCGGATACAGCACTTGAAAGAGTAGAAGGCAGAGCTACAGCTCTACCAAAAGAACACACTTAGTGGTCCTTCTGAATGGAAGCCCCCCCGGGAGCACGGCCCCTGGAGTCTCTAACCCCAAACTTCCTCCAGCACTATGGCCAGCTCTCCAGACAAAGACTGACCTGAGTCATATAAAACACAGAGTGATATTGGAGGCAGACAAACATGTAAAAACAAACATGGATTTGTCTGAAAGACACTTTGCTGGAATCAAGTTGCTAGGTGAGGAAGGCTAGCCCTTTACCAAAAAGTCATAGGAAGTTCCAAACTAAAGGGGAAGCATGCTGCTGTATTAGTGGAGCCAGAGGGCAGCTAGAATAGAATGAAGGTGAAAGTTCTGGGTATTATATGGAAGCGTGACAGCCTGTAAAATTGTTCTTAATTCACAATAAAAAGAAAAAATTAAATTAAAAAAATTATCTAGAAGCCTTATGAGACAGTGAATTTACTCTACTGGAGAAAAACCATTCAAAAAAGGAAGACAAGAATAGTGTCAGAACTCTGAGAATGTAATCAATGTCATTAAGTTGTAGCTGTTAGAAGCATTGAATTGGTGTACATTTTGCTACAAATTATTGTTCAGAATTATGATGAAAAGTTTTGCATCTACCAGATCTGCCAATTAAATTTGCAAACTTACCACAGTGTACTTTTGTTGGCAGACTGTACAAACAACTTGGTAAGGTTTCATAACCTTGGTATATCAGTGGCTCACAGGTGTGTTTATATCAGTGTGTGGTGACATCTCTCTGAGTAGCATTCATTATTGTCACTGTGTTTTTTGTTGGAGCTTAAATTAGAACAATGTTCAAATATTAAGATTCTTGTTAAACTTGTCAAGAGTGGAAGTGAAATCAGGGACATGTTAGTCCAAGTTTATAGAGATAATGCTAAAAAGAAAAAAAATTAGCTGATTAAGAAATGATATGGAAGATTTTACAACAGAGCCAGCTGCAATCAAAAATACCATAACAGAATACTACTTAACAGAATATTCTAACAGGTTTGAAAACTTAGAGGAAATGGACAAATTTCTAGATTCACATCACCTACCAAGATTATCACAAGGAGAAGTAGATCCACCCAATAAATCTATCACAAAGAAAGAGATTGAAAAAATCATCACAAATCTGCCAACCAAAAAAGTCCTGGCCCAGATGACTTCACTGGAGAATTCCCACTGAACTTTTAGAGAGGAGTTAACTCCAATAATATTGAGGCTATTTCCCATTATAAAAAGGGGTGGGAAATAGTCCCAAATTCAGCCAATACAACTCTGATACCAAAGCCAAGGAAGGACCCCACAAAATAGAAAATTACAGACCAATGTCACTCATGAACCTAAATTCAAAAATCTTCAACAAAATCCTAGACAATAGAATTCAACAGCATATATATATATACATATACATGGTTCAATATCAGAAAAACAATTAATGTGATCAACCACATAAATAACACAAATGATAGGAAACACCTGATTTTGTCAATTGAAACAGAAAAAGGCATTTGACAAAGGCTAACACCCATTCATGCCAAAAACTCTCAGAAAAATAGGAATAGAGGGGAAATTCCTTCATGCTATTAGCAGAATCTACCCAAAGCCAACTGCCTTCATGGTCCTGAAGGGAGGTAAGGGCAGCCAATAACAAGCAGAGCTGATGAAAACATTGCAAGAATTCATGAAACTATGGATCAAACTCATCAGCTGACTGTAAAAAGCATAGGAGATCAAGTAAATATAGATAAAGTAGGAAAAATGTAACTGGAAATCTTGCAGGAGGAAGGTGTGTGCAAAAATTATCCTGAAGGAGCTCATTGATGAATGAAAGGGAAGTAGAGCCAAAGTTTGCCAAGACGTTTTTAGAAAGGCATGACAATGTGTGGGGGTCATGTTACTACTGGTAATGAAACATGAGTGTACCCATACGAGCCTGAAACAAACCACAACCAAAAATGTTTTGTTAGTTCAAATCAAGACTCAAAATGATGTTGCTAATTTTTTTTTATATCAGAGGGATTGTTCATTTATGAATTTGCACAAACTGGACACAGAGTTGACCAATTTTACTATTTTAAATTGTTGAACAGGCTGCATGAAAAAGTTAGGCAACAATGAGCTGGACTTTTTGCCAACAACTAATAGCTGTTGCATAATAAAATGTATCACAACACTGTCTATGAGTGAGTTTTTAGCCAGTAAACAAATAACCATGTGGGAACACCCTCCCTACTCACCTGATCTTCCCCCTAGTGACATTTTCCTTTACCCAAAGACAAGGAAAATACTGAAAGGAAGACATTTTGATGACATTCAGGACATCAAAGCGCATACAATGAAAACTCTGATGGCCATTCTAGAAAGAGTTTCAAAATTGCTTTGAAGGGTGGGCTAAGCACTGTCATTGGTGCATAGCTTCCCAAATGGAGTACTTAAAAGGTGACCTTAGTGATATTCAGCAATGAGGTATGAAGTGGTTTTTCTGGATTGAGTTCACAACAGATCTTCTGTCCTGGAAGAAGTATAACATAGTATTTCTTGGAAGAAAGGATAGAGAGACTGCATCTTACAAAGTGTGGACGTGTTATCAGGCAGGATCAGTCCTTGGAGAAGGACATCATGTTCGGAAAAGTGAAAGTTCAGTGAAAAAGAGGAAGAACCTCAGTCGGGTAAATTGATACAGTGGCTGCAACAACAGCTTAGGAATACAAATGATTGTGGGCACGACACAGAACTGCATAATGTTTCATTCTTTCATACACAGAGCAACTATGAGTCAGAACTGACTCCATCTAACACTATCAACCTATTACAGATTTCTCTCTGAAAAGAACTTTTGCTGTGTCCCAGAAGTCTGGATACCTTGTGCTCTCATTTTTAACTGATTGCTGGAATATTTTAATTTCTGTTTTTATTGTCTCCATTCTCCAATAGTATTACTTAGTTTCCATGTGTGTCTTTCCTTGTTTTTCCTTTGAATTTCTAGCTTCATTATCATTACAGCTCAGAGATGATGCTTTTTATAATTTCAACCTCCCTTAATTTGTTGAGATCTGTGCTGTCTGCCACGTATGCTCTATCTTGGAAAATGACCCATGTACCCTGGAGAAAAGTGTGTTTTGTTCCAACAAAAAGTTGAGTGTTCTTTATATGACCCTTAGGTCCAATCAGCTGGAGGGTAATGGGTCCAATCAGCTGATGGGTTTCTCGATGTCTTTAGTGGTCTTGTCTTTTTAAAGTTCTATATGTAACTGCAAGTAGAATGTTGTAACCTCCTACTAGCTTTGTGGAGTTGTCTATTGCTCCCTTTATGTAAATCTGAATTTGCTTAATGCATTTCAGCATTGCTGTTAGTTGCACGTATTTTTATAATTTTATATCTTCTTTCCAGATTGACTATTTTATTTTTATGTAATGTCATTCTTTATTCTTTCAACAGAAAAAGATTTAAAGTCTGTTTTACCTCATATTGGTGTGGTCACTCCTGGTCTGTTTGTGTTTTCTTTATGTGAAGTATTTTTCTTCCTACTTTTATTTTCAGTCTGTTTGTGTCACTACATCTAAGGTGTTTCTTGTAGGTGTTTCTTGTAGACAACCAAAAGAAAGTTCATGTTGTTATTTGCCTTATCTATTCTGGTTTCTGACTTACGCACATTTAGACCATTTACACTTAAGATTATTACTGGAATTGACATGTAACTTGTTCATTTTGCTATTTGTTTTTCAATGCTTTTTCTGTCATTGTTTGTATTTGTCTTGTTTCTGATGAATCTTTTTTCCTTACACTGTTTTACTACATTTTTATGTGTGTGATTTCTTTGTGATAACAACATACATTACATATCCCAACTTAACTTTGCAACACTATTTCATATAGAAACAACAGCTAATTTGCAATCTTAACACAATAAATCTATTCATAATATACTCATCTCTTGTCAATTCTATTTCAATTAACCTACATTCATTATGTTCATTTTGTGCCTATTTCATCCTTTATTGTGGTTTTTTTTGTTTTTTGTTTTTTTTAATTTTTCTCCGTAGAGTCTTATGGTTGGTTCTCATAGTTTTCAGAGATTTGTCTCTTTCACTTTACCTTTATTTATTTTTCCCTAGACATGACACAAGTTAATTATTTAATGTTCTTGTCTTTCCATTTTGATCACTCCCTGCCGTAACATTTGCAGCTCTTCTCTAGTAGCTGCAAGCTTAGCACAGATGAAAACAGAAGTACCACAACTAGATGATTTTAACAAAGAAGAGTTTATTTTCCCACTAAACTAGAGTTCCAAATTCAGGGCATCATCTCCAGGGGAAGGTTTTCTCTTTGTCAGTTATCAAAGAAATTCTTTGTCATCTATCTTTTCCTATTTGAGGAGTTTCTCAGGCACAGAGACCTTGGGTCCAAAGGAAACGCTCTGCTCCTGGTGCTGCTTTCTTGATGGTATAATGACCCAACTGTCTGCTCATTTTCCTTTTATTTCTTGAGAAACAAAAAGTCATACAAGCCACACGCTCATAAAATTACAATCACAAAATGGAGACAACCACACAATCGTAGGAATCTCAGACCAGCCAAACTGCTACATACATTTTGTGGGAGGTTCACAATCCAATTCACAAGAATGGCAAATTCCCAAACCTTCTGCATGTTTGGTAGTATCTTGATTCCTCTTCGTTTTTGAATGTCAGCTTTGTTTGGGAAACAATTCTTGGTTAACAACTGTTTTCATTTTATATTTGTCTTTCCAGTGTCTTCTGGCCTCTAAAATTTCTGGGAAGCTATCTGCACTGATTTCCTATAAAAGCCCCTTGGAATATTATTTTGTGTTTTGCTCTTGCTGCTTTTCTCTCCTTGTCTTTGGTTTTCAAGGATTTTGTTAGGACATGGCAGAGAATTGTTCTTTTTATGTGTGTTCTGATTGGGTTTCACACAGCTTCTTGTATTCGCAGACTTGGTTCTCTATCGGACTTGAAAAATTCTGATTATTTCTTAGAAAATTGTGTCTAGGCTTCCATGATTCATAATTTTTCTGGAAGTATAAGATGCTAATAATTCCAGTGTTACATTTCTTAATTGAATCTTATATTTCTTTGGGGACATTCTTTTCTTTGATCTTGTCTTTCACTTCTCTTGTGTGGTAGTCAGGATTCTGTCAACTTGTCTATTCCATGTTTGGTTGCTGTATCAGGTGGTAGCATGTTATCTGTAGTGGCTTCCTGCCCCTCAGCTCTCTTCTATCCATCTTCCATCACCTGCAATGAGTCTGCTCACATAGCCAACAGCTCCTGTTACCTTCTGAAGTTTGGTTTCTGCAACCGAACTGGCAGCTGTTGGATCCATCAACCCTCACAGCTGGCACTTGAGAGTCCTGTTCCCTCACCTGCTGATCCTGGATTTCACAGACTGTGCAGCTGCTTCTTCCTGCCAGCTTGGGATCCACCAGATTACACAACCAGTGATCTAGAACTCTGATCTCTGACCCGCTGAACTTCGGTTCACCAGCTCCCACAGCCATGTGAGGCTTGTGCCAGGACTTGGGACATTCAGCTTCTGCAATTGCATGAGCTATTTCCTGTATATATGTATTTCCTTGTACTTTATATCTATAAATCTTCCCTTGTACATACACACGTTACCGATTTTGCTTCCCTAGAAAACACAGCCTAAGACATCTTAAGACTAGATGAGTTCAGTTATTTCTTCTTCTGGCTTGTTTGTTTTGTCCCCTGTCTGTTCAATTCACTTATTTCTCTAATCCAGTTTATTCTTGAATTCCAGTAGTTCTTCATATTTTGTTTTTGATGGGTCTTTCATTTCTTGTGTTTTGTTGTTGTTGTTGTTGTTGAACTGAACATTTTCTTAAATCTCTCTGTCTCTGTGTGTCTGTGTGTCTGTGTGCGTGTGCACATGTGTGCATGGTCTTGGTTTTGTGATTAAAATTAAAATTTTCTGCTATTGTGATTACCAAACACCCAACTGTCAACTGAAAGACCAGGTCCAGCACCTACCACCCACTCCACAGAAGAAAATGTCCTGGGAACCCCACAAACTTGCTGTTAGTCAGGAATGACCCAGTATCATTTGGCTTGGTGTCTTCTCTTTGGAACTACTAGTAGGTTAGTTTTTTTTTTCCCAAAGCTGCTTCAGCAATCATGGGTAATTGTCATTGTTGTGTGCTGGCAAGTTGAATCTAACTCATAGTGACCCTTTATATGCCTGAAATACAACAAACATGTTGGGGAGGAATAGCTGTCCACAGATGCTTACAGAGCCGTGCAGCTACACTTGCCTGTGGCAGGGATGGGGACTCTACAAAAACCCCTGTATATGATTTCCTGTATGATCCTGCTTGGGGAGTATGCCAGCTGTTTCTTACTATGTTGTCCTTCAGTCTGAAGTATTCCTCTTGTCCTGCTGCTCTTCCTAGCTCCTCCCAGTACTAATACCTGTCTGTTGGAGACTGCAGCGATTCAAAAATCCTCTTTCTCAGCACAAAAATCTCTCATCACTTAAATTTCATGGTCATCTCACTCCCACAATCAATTTGGACAACCTTAAAAAAAAATAGGGTGTTATCTAGCCCTACCTCAAAATATCTGCAGTAAGTGAGTGCTCAGGATGATAATGAATAGGTACTACCAGCTTCTGACTCTCCCACACCTCAGCTTCCAGAGCTTTGAGATTTTTCAGTGCTTGTTTTTATTTGTTGTTTGATGGGCTAGCTGCAAAGGGAGCAAATAGGAGCATCCACTTACTTTCCTTAAAATTTACCCACCATGTTCCAACAATAGGAGTGTAAATGGTAGTAACATAAAAGCCAGACTAATTGGTATGCATTTCCTCTTCCAAGGTCACTTAGGTTATTAGCTACATTCTATTCTCTGCCTTGGTGGCCACCCAAGCCAGACAAATAAGTCTACATTTCCTCTTCATAATCCCCATTACTTGTTAAATGTAATGAAACCTTGTGACTCTTGTCTACTATTCTGTGATAAACTCCCTCCCCTTTGAATTCTGGCTATAAAAACCACTAGAAATGTAAACCAAGGAGGACAATTTACTGGCCACTGTCACCCAGGCTGCTACAGATCTGAAAATAAATGAAAAGTTCTGAACAGGGCACTCCCTGGTGAACTTGGAAGTACCTCAGCAACTTTGGCCTGGAAGGGTGAGGGTATCTGTCTATTATCTCTAAAGCCCTTGGTGAACGCTTTGGAGAGCTGCCATGGTAATGGAGAAGTTCTGGCCAGGACACTATGTGGTGAACTCAGAAGGCCTGGATGCTTCCAACCTAGTCACTCTGACTTGGAAGGTCAGAAGCTGGTAGTAGCTATTCGTTATCATCCTGAGCACTCATTTGTTGCAGACATTTTTGGATAGGGCTATGTTACACCTCATTTTTTTTAAGGTTGCCCAAATTGGTTGTGGGAGTGAGAAGACCACGAAATTTGAGTGGTGAGAGACTTCTGTGCTTAAATAGAGAGTTCTTGAATCTAGTTGAAGTCTCCAACAGACAGGTGTTACTACTGGGTGGAACTGGCAAGAGCAGTAGGACAAGAGGTATACTTCAGACTGAACAACAACACAGTAAGAAACAGCTGTTCCATTCAAAGTTCCATTTAAAGGCTGAGAATAAAGTCCATAGAATAATTCACAGGCATGGGTCAGACATTTAAGAGCCAAAGGCTATCTGCCACTGGGAGGCTCACGTGACAGGATAAGTGGACAAGAAAAGTGTCTGCCCCCTGCAAGACAAACTTCTCACAACATGAGGCATTCTCTGTTCCAAACGTAACACCTCCCATTTCCCTCCACCTCTGTTACCCTGTTAGGTCTAAAAGCAGATTCCTCGGCCTCTTCTCCTTTTCTTCTCCCCCTTCGGCTCAATCTGGGACAAAGGGCTCTTGGAGGAATTCCCCTTCCCCACCTGGACAGAAGGGTCTGGTGGTGTGGCTTCCACCTTGGAAAGCCATTGACCTACACCCAGCATCAATTCACTAAATTGAATTTATTCTGCTTGGGCACAGAGAACTCAGGTTCTCAACAGGATTGAAACTTCTGTCTGTCTCAGTACCAGCTGTATGGTAAGAAAGAAGCCTCTGTCCCAGTTAAGAAAGCTTACTCTGTATCTGTATATGCTGCAACGTGGGAAATGAGGCCTCTGTTCCTAAATAAAGCCTGACGAGGCATATTCTCAGTATGGGAACCCACTTGTAATAATGTGGACTGGCCAACGTATTAGACTCTGGAGAAAGTTAACAGTTAAATGGAAACATAAAATTAGAGCACTTTCTGAACTCACTGAATTCACTTTTAATTAAAGAAACAATCTGCATGTGTCTGGTGAAGCTGGATGTATATGATAAAGTGTGAGGCCTCTCATGTGTATTTGATAGGATAAATGTTTTTGCAGTGTACTTTGCATTTGCCTTTGTGAGATTTTGGAAATACCTTTGTTGTTGCTCAGATTTGTAATTTTCAGTGAAAAGGTGTCTTTTTTCTTTGCCAATGTACCTAATTTTAAGAATCTTACTTGAAATAAATTGAGGTTGATTAAAAAAAGAAAAAAAAACAGGTAAAAATAACTGTTTACTTTGATTTTTGTAGATTGGGTAAATCTAGAAAAGACTCCTCTCTACTGCAGAACAACTCCGAGACCTACCTGAGAGGTTTAGAGGGACATCTTTATCAGGGATGGATTCCAAGCCAGTTGATCAATATCTTGTATAACTTCTAAAAACCAGCTAATAAAACTTTAGGAATTAATCAAAGACCTAGAATGTTTAAATAAGCTTTATTTCAGCCCTTGACTTTAAAGGTAATTGAACTAAATTAATATCTGATACAATGTAAATTATAAAATGTGTGCTTTTCAGGTAACAAGGAAAATAAGTCTTATTAAGTGAGTTCTTTGTTGTTTTAGGAATTATGATACAGGTCTGATGATAAGATAATTTTTTTTAGAGGTCTGTTAATAAGTGTTTAACATGGTCAAAAGTTTCGTTTGACAAGAGTTTAATGATTTAGCTAATGAGATTCTTTGAGAACATTAATATTAGAAAGAATGTCTTGCTCACTGCTAAGTAACAATTTTCTCTGATTTCTGAATAAACAATTATTTTGTTCCTTGTAGAATGTCTCTTAAAGGCTAAGATTTGAACTCTTACTGGAATAAGATTCCCTGAATCAGCAAGTCATGCCACAGGACTTAACAGAAAGAAAGCTAAGGTTTTCTTTTAAAACTTTAAACAGCTTCAATATTGTTTTTTCTCAACCTGCAGCAAACTCCTGACAACTCTGAAACTTCATGGAAAGTTAAGTTATCTTTTCTAAGGGAAAAAAAGAAAAGGAGTCTTATTTGATATACTTTATGACATGGGTTAAAATCAGGTGCCCAGTTTTCACTGTGTTGAAATTTATGTTGGTTATTTCCTCTGTGTTTTTGCCTACTGTTGTATAACAAGTACATAATAGTAAGTCATAATTTTATTATTTTTAATTACTATGTCTGAAAAATTCTGGTTAAGAGCTGTGTCTGCTATTCAAAGGTTAGCAGTTCAATCCCACTAGAGGCTCTTTCGGAGCCCTGTGAAACATTCCTGCTCTGCGTGATAGAGATGCTATGGTTCAGAACTAACTCCATTAAACTTGGTTTGATTTTGTTAACTTGACTATAACTTTGTTATAACTTTATCTAACATGATCAAAGCCGATGCTATGGGGAATTCAGATTATTTACTTATAAATCCATTTTATACTACGTAAGTATTTAGAGACTTAATAGCGTGACTTGACTATGTGGCATTATGCCTTAAGATTATTATATAGGGTCTCTTAAGTTCTTCAATAATATGGATAATAACTGTATTTAAAAATTATTACCTAAAATTTTCTGACAGATTAAATTTTATCTGGCCCTTTCCTTTCACTTATTTTTTATTCATGTGAATCTTCTTTAGTTTTGTCATGTACAGTTTTTGCTGATTTTTCAGAAAGCATTTACCAGATATCTTAACGAAGATTTTAGACTTATCAGAAGTGTTGTGGCTCAAGATATCTAAGGCTCTCCAGAACAAATGAAACAAATTACTCAAGGCTGGATTAATGGATATCAGTCTCATAAAAAAAAATATATTGCTGATGTTTTAAGGTTTTACTTTCCAAGACATAAAGAAACATTTTCTTTTCTCCTAAAGTATTTAACTAATAGGTTTGAATCTGAAGTTTTACAGAATGTAGTTGCTGTGGGGAAATGAAAAACAGTTACTACTTATGAGATGTTTAAATTTATTTCTTTGTTCAAAGACTTTAGGATCATAGTTTTCAATGGCTATTTCAGATAATTGGCTTGATATTGTTAATGTGTTCTATTTTCTAATTCACGCTATGTAATACCTGATATCTTAAAAACCTGATAATATTAAATTATTATTTATTAAACACTTTGATCAAAGATTTTATAGTGAGATATATAATTCTTCTATGGTCTGGATTTCTGACTTCTGTAAAAATTAAGGTAGCCTGTATCGGCTAACTTGTAGAAAAGATTGGTTCTCCTAGCCACATTAAGTCAGATAATGGTCCAGATAAACTGGTGTTTTCTTTCACCTGGAACACTATTTAAAAATAAAAAAAAAAAGCCATTAGGGCCATACATTTTTATATCCTGGTCCACATGGGATATAAGACAAAGATTACAAAGCTTGAGATAAAAACATCAGAACCCACTCTACCAATTGGTAGAAGAGACCCTTGAAGTGTTTGTTTGGAGATCTTCCTAGAAGAAAAAAAAAAGGAAGGATAAAAAGAAAGCCCAGTTGTGGCTATAGCCCTTCAGATTCTCCTTGAGGTAATGCAGTTACCCCCAGAGGAGGTCAATACTTGGATCACTTCACTGGCCAGTGAATATGGACCCCAGTTAATATAGGTATTGTTGAAAATGAGGCCTCTTTAAGTCAGAGTATCGTGAACGTTCTACAACAGGATGTTTCTAGATCTCCCCAACAAAGGCCCACACAGCCAGGCTCTCCCAGACTCTCCAAGAAGAAGAGTCTGAGCACTGACTCACTAACAGGAGAATGGAAGCTCATCTGCCTCCTGGCTACACATTAAAAAGCTAAGGATTACACTTGATGTGAAAGGTAAGAAAATTAGATTTGTCTCAGACACAACAGCCACATTCTTTACCTTGAACTACCCAGTGGATCCACACTCAAAATGGCACAGTGTAATTATTGATTTAGACTAAAAATCCAAAGTGAAAAGTTGTTTTTGTGTCTGATAGGATCATAGTTGTTGAGGTATTGCCATGAAGGAGAAAGGAAGGAAGACTAAGAATCTGAAGAGAAAGTAACGAAGAAGGAGAAAAAGAGAGGAAGATGAAAAATGAGGTAACTCCGGTTTGGGCTTCCAAAGCAACTTATGTCTTACAGACTGCCACAGTTCCAAACAGAACAATGTTTCATGGGTCCTGACTGATACTCAGTGTGGTTGCTGTATGTTTGGATGCTGTATCAAGCGGCAGCTTAGGGCCTGTGGTGGCTTCCCACCCCTCAGCTCTCATCTCTCTGCCTCCTTCCACCTACAGCCAGTCTGCTCACATGTGAAGCAGCTCTTCCTCTCTTCTGGAGTCTGGTTTCTGGACCTGGACCAGCTGTTGTATTCATCAGCCCTTACAGCAGGCACTTGAGAGTCCTGTTCCCTCACCTTCCAATCCTGGGTTCACCAGCCTCTGCAGCTTCATCTTGCCACCAGCTTGGGATCTGCTGACCTACAAAACTGGTGATCTAGAACTCTGGTCTCTGACCTGCTGAACCTGGATTCACCAGCTCCCATGGCCATGAGATGTTTGTGCCAGGATTTGGGACATTCAGCTTCTGCAGTTGTTGAGCTGTTTCCTTTATATAAAAATCTTTCCTTGTACACACATACACTACTAGTTTTGCTTCCCTAGAAAACCCAGGCTAAGATAATTTGATACCAGGAGTGGTTCTAGGGAAACAAAATTGTAAAAATGACTTTTTCAAGTGGTTCTCTAGTCTGGCTAACATTAACATTGTTGATAACCCTGCTCCTACTGGTAAAGAAGGCCTTGCTAGTCCATGGACTGATATTGGTGAAGGGTGATGCTCAGGGTGAAAACATGTGTGATAACTGTTCAAAATTATGTCAGGATGAGAAGTATACGAAGTTGGTTGGTTGGTCCTACTTGTGTTAGATAAACTGGTGAAAGAAAGAGATGAGTTCGGGGCTTTGAAATCCATGAGAGCTTTAAAAGAAAACCTTATTACCTATAATGGCAGAGCCAGTACTGCTGAAAGGCAAAACCAGATGCTTGTCATTAGAGTGGCGGAATTGCAACACTGTCTCAAGTGCCAAGTCTCAAGAGTTGCCTAAGTTAAAGTGAGGGCATTGACTGGAAAAAAATGGGACCCTGAAACTTGGCATGGAGACATGTAGCCAGAAAATAATGGAGTTGGAGACACTGATCTGCTAACATCCAGTGAATCACTCCTGCCAGCAGAACTACACCCATGTGAAGGGATTTCTTCATGTTTGCCTGCTAAATTGCCCCACCCAGGAAAGCCATTTTCCCCTCCACTCCAATCTAGTGAGATTAGTTATAGCCCAGCTGCGTCCAAGGACACCTTGCTTGAGCGATTACCTGGGGCATGACCTGAGGCAGTTTGTTTTTCAAGACTGTGCTGAAAGTTCTAAGAATACTTCTGCACTACCAATTTTGGCTTTTAGACCTGTAACTAGACTTAAGTCTTGGCTAGCTCCAAAAGGTGAAGTACAGTGTATGACCCAGGAGAACACATGCTATACTCCAAAGGAACTACTGATTTTTCTAATATATATAAACAGGAACCTGGGGATTATGTATGGGAAAGGCTGCTAAGCACGTGGGATAATTGTGCAAGGAACATAAAGATGCATCATTCTGAATTTCTTGACATGGGTCCACTGAACACAAATACTTCACTCAATGTTTCAGCTTGAGAAGTTAGGAAAGGACCTCCTAGTTTGTTTGGGTGGATTGCTGAAGCATGGATGAAGTGGTGGCCTACACTAAATCAAGTCAAATTGCAAGACTTGTCTTGGTGTACTATAGTAGCGGGTATCCAAAGGCTTAGCAAAATTGGCATGCTAGGATGGATTTATGAGGTTAGGCCTTCAAATCCGCACATAGAATGTGCAGAGGACATGACTTTTACCACAACTGTGAGAAACAAATTTGTGAAAGGAGCTTCAGGATCCTTGAAGACTGCTGTGATTGACATTTTACGTAAATCAGGTATGACAGTGGGAGCTGCCCTAACTGCATTAAGACCCCTAACTACAATGGGGCTGACTGGACCCTATGGTGCTAGGGGTCAAGTGGCTGCACTCAACTGACAGGACAAGGTAAGCATGCTTACAGTAATGGACAGTGGAGGTAAAATAGTAATTATAATAGTCTGACTCATATGGACATGTGAAATTGGCTACTTAGTCATGGTGTCCCTAGGAGTGAAACAGATAATTAGCCTACTAAATATTTACTTGATCTGTATGAATGGATGAATTGTAAATCAGGTAAACAGTAGTCAAACTTAAATCACCAGAATAGAGATTTGCGGTCCCTCAATCAGTTCCCAGACTTGAGCAAGTTTAAGGACCCACAACTCATTGAATGAAGGGGAGGCCAGGTCCCTCTGAGGGAGAATTCTAATACCCTGCTAAAAATTTATACTGTTAATCTTTCTTCTGCCCTACTGTAAAGGGAAATATGGCCTTTTGTGAGAGTGGCTGTTCACTAGGGAAAAAGGAAACAATCAGACTTTTCAGGGACTACTGGATACGGCTCTGAACTGACACTAATTCCAGGAGACCCCAAACATCACTGTGGCCCACCAGTCAGATTTGGGGCATATGGAAGTCAGGTTATTAATGGAGTCTTGCCTCATGTTCATCTCACAGTAGGTCCCTGAATACATTGTATAGTGACTTCCCAGTTCTAGAATGCATAAATGGAATAGATGTATTCAGCATTGAATACATTGAATTGAATCCCTGTCAAATGGAGTGAGGGCTATTATGGTGGTAAGAGCCAAATGGAAGCCACTAGCACTGTCACTTAGGTTATTAACTACATTCTATTCTCTACCTTAGTGGCCACCTTCAGGCCAGATGAATTAATCTGCATTTCCTTGTCCTAATCAACAATGCTTGTTAAATGTAACAAATCTGGTGACTACTAATTGTTGTTCTGTGACAAACTCCCTCCCCTTTGAATTCTGGCTATAAAAACCACTGGAAATGTAACCCAAGCAGGACAGTTTATTGGTTGCACTCTCCCAGGCTGCTCCAGATTTGAAAATAAATTATTCCTTGGACTCCACGCTGTCTCTGAATTTTCAGTTACAGTGACATGCACACAAAGCTGAATTCAACTTGGCAACATGAAGACTTCTCAAGTCACTTATAATGCGACATTAACACAGTCCTAAAGCAAGACAATAACATCGCTAAGAAAGGAAGTTACAGAACTCTACAATTTATGGACATAAACCAAAAAATTCTTGACAGAACCCTAGGAATCCAAAGCAATAAATTAAAATGCTATTCATCATGTATAACTGTAATTTATTACAGCAATTGAAATGGAAGGTCAACCAATGAAATATGTCAAAATTAGGCATTACATAACAGAAGCCATGGAAGAGACAATTTCAAGTAATTCAACAAAATAAATTTGACATAATACTTTATACTTTGATGTGCAAACAGAGCCCTAGAAATAGAAGGGTACTTCTTTAATTTGATATAGAGTATTTATTAAAATCCCACAAATAACATCGTACTCGAAAATGGAAGACTACTTTTTTCTTCTTAACATAAAAACAAGATACAGTTTCCTCCTTTAAACAATTCTCTTCCAATTTTGCTATACTCCTGACCAGAATAAATTGCCAAAATGGGGTATGCTATTCAAAATAAAAGAAGAAACACATGGTATAACCAACTGAGATCAGTATTAAACAGGAATTTTAAAAGAAATTTCTTTTGTAATGAAATCAAAGAGAGTAAAACAATTAAGAACTTATGTAACAAAAAAGGCAACAGACTTGTATAGCAAATATAACAATTTGTTACTGAAAGCAGATATCATCAATACACGAAACAGTAGATCATATTCAAATTTTAGAGGATAAAATTCATTATGGCGATATTACTCAAAGAAATTGTCATGGATTAAATTGCATACACCCAAAAATGTGTGTAGTTGTTTGTCTAGGCCTTGATTCCTGGTATTGTGTGATATTCCTGAATGTTGTAAATCCTGCCTCTAAGATGTTAATGAGGGAGGATGGGCAGTAGCTATGTTAGCCAGGCAGGACTCAATGTGTAAGATTGTATTGAGAAACAAAGGATAAGGAAGAAACAGAGAGCTGAGACCCTCATACCACCAAGAAAGCAGTGTTGGGAACAGAGATTGTCCTTTGGATCCAATTACCTGTGCCTCAGGAACTTCCAGTTAGGAAAAATGATGACAAGGACCTCCCTCCAGAACCAAAAAAGAAAGCCTACCCCTGAAGGTGACACCTTGAGTTTGAACTTTCAGCCTCCTTTTCTGTAAGAAAATTAATTTTTCTTTGTTAAAACCATCATTTGTGATATTTCTGTTACAGCAGCATTGGGTGACTAAGACAGAGATCTAGAGATTCCTCACAATATCTTCAGAATAAAATGATTGTTTATGAAAAAAATCCACTTCTAAAACGAATGTGGAAAATCAGCAATCTCCATTAGCCTAAAGCTTGAAAAAGAAGCAAGTTGTAGGATATACCCTCTTTTGTTTTGTAGTAATTAGACATATTACACACATACATATACCTACATACATACATTTGTATGTGCATGACTATGAACAGTGCTAGAAAGCTGGATATCCACCTTAAAAATATGAAACAAAATCTAGATATCACACCCACAGATAAATTACCCTATAAGCAAGGCACTTATGAGCAACAGGAATGCAACTTGTTCGCAGTAAAGACTGATATAAGCCAAGTAGAGAGGACACCAGTAAAAGTAAGTGTCACAAGGGATGGAAACTGGCAGGGCCTAAATTAAGTTGATGCCATTATATGAAATTTGTATACAATAATAATTGTACTTTATTTTTCTTTTCAGAGTGATTCAGCATAATCTCACATTCAGTTCTCCTCAGGCACACAGGAACATGCCAGTGACATTATAGTCACACAACTCATTGTTGTGCTTCTGCAAGAACAGACCTGTTTGTTCTTTTGTCAGTCTGTGGTACATTCAACATTCTTCTCCAACACCACAATTCAAAGGCATCAATTCTTCTTCTGTCTTCCTTGTTCATGGTCCAGCTTTTGTATGCACACAGTGTAATTGAAAATACTACGACTTGGGTCAGGTGCAGCTTAATATCAAGGTAATATCTTTACTTTTCAGTACTTGAAAGAGTTCCTTGGCAACAGGTTTTCCCAATACAAGGCGTCTTTTGGTGTCTTGACTGCTGCTTCCATGGGTATTGACGGGTATTGACTGTGGATCGAAGAAAAATGAAATCCTGCACAATCTCAATCCTTTCTCCATTTATGATAAAGTTGCTTACTGGTCCAAATGTGTGGATTTTTGTTTTTGTGATGTTGAGGTACAATCCATACTGAAGGCTGTGGTCCTCCTTGATCTTTGTCTGTAAATGTTTCAAATCTTCTTTACTTCCAGCAAGTAAGGTGGCGTCGTCTGTGTAACGCAGGTTGTTAATAAGTTATCCTCCAGTCTTGAAGCCTTGTTCTTCTTTGTACAATCCAGCTTCCTGGATTGTTTGCTCAGCTTAAAGATTGGAAATGTATGATAAAAGGATACAAACAAACCTCTCCTGACTTTAAGCCACACAGTATCCACTTGTTCTGTTTGCACAACTGCCTCTTTATCCATATATAGATTCCTTAAGAGGCCAATTAGATGTTCTGGAATCCCCATCCTCCACAATATTAGCCACAATTTATTATTATCTACACAGTAAAATGCCTTTGCATAATTAATGAAACACAGGTAAACATTTCTGGTATTCTCTGCATTCAGCCAAGACCCATCTGACATCAACAATTATATCCCTGAATCCACTTCCTCTTCTGAATCCAGTTTGAATTTCTGGAAGTTCTTTGTCAATATACTGTTGCAGGGGATTTGAATGAAGAGAGATGTAATAATATTAAGTATTTCCACCTGAGTGGAGCTTCTAGACACATTTTAAAAATGCTGAAAATACTGAAAAGTGAGATAGATTACAATAACAAGAGCTGCTTCAAGTGTTTCAACAAATGCAGAGCATGCCTTCATATCAGAAGTTTCAAGAGGCTAGCCTGTACAGAAAGCTGCCTCTACAAGTAGCTTTCCATGGAAGAAAATGTCCAACATGTATATAGACAATAAGTTCAGTTCTCAAAGGAGACAAAAAAGGTTTTATATTTGTAAAAGAGAGGGCTCATAGAGTTCTTGATTGTCAAGGTGAAAATGTTGTCTATCTACCTATGGGAAGTTAAGTGGGATACAGTCAGAAACTTCACAGTCTTACTCAGTACAGTGCTAGGGTTTTTGTAGCCAGGGATTCATGAGAAGGATTTACACAGGTGGGTGGTCGCATCTCTTCACAGAAGGGGGATGCTGGAGGTCAAAAGGCCTTGAAGCCTATTGCTAACAGTGGGACTTGGAGGAAATAGTTTATAAGTCTTAGCACTTTCCATCTATTTCAAAAGTATAAACGACTATGACTTAGTCTTCTAGAAAGTCCTGATACTTATCTAAGCAGTATTTACTCAGCAGGTAGTTCACCTGCTTAGTGCAACACTAAGTGCCAGGAGTTACAGTGACAGCCTCACACACACATGTCCAGTGAAGAAGACCAGGTGTCACACACATTCAGTAACACCCCATCCTTTATTCAAAGTCATGTAGAAGGAATCCAGGCAGTGCTTTAACTATTTACATCCAAAATGTTCACATCTACACCAGTGCAGTTGGGAGTAGAGACTGACACACTACTTTAGAAAATGATCTGTGAGTTTCTTTAGTCACTAAATGTTGCCCCATCATAAAAGCTTGCCACTAGAGTCGTAGAATTACCCTTAAAAACTGGAAGCTTGTTTTCAAACACCTGTACAGAAATGTTCATAGCAGCTTGATTTGTTAAAGAAAGAAGCTGACAGCAGAGCTTGATATGTCTGATCTATTGTTCAGTTCACTGCTACAGCATATAAAACAGAGTTATTGCTGATGGCCCTGGACACCCTGGAAGGATTTTGAGAGAAGGAGAATGACTGCTCAGGCAAAAATTACTAGGAGAAGTTAAACTGTCTACTCAAATTACTTGCTGTATGATTTCATTTTATTAGGAATTTCTAAGGATTGTATTAGGTAAATGGGAAATAAGTTGGGGTTGGCAATGTCTGAACTCAAAGAGCAAGGGCAGAAGGTAAGTAAGTACTCAGATGTAAGGAAGAATTACTTGGTGTGAGCATCATAGCATGTGTTTTAGTCAGCTAGTGCTGTTTTAACAGAAATACCACAGGGTGGCTGTCTCTAACATAGGAAAAGCTAATTCTTAAATAGTGCAGCAGGTTCCAAGTCCAAATTCAGGATGTCTGCTCCAGGGGAAGGCTTTCTCCCTTGTTGGTTCTGGAGGAAAGACTGATACTGCATCAAGTCTTTGTACAAGGAGCATCCAGGCACAGGAATCTCAGGTCTGAAGGACATGCTCTTCTTCCAGTGCTCTTTGTTGGTGGTGTGAGGTTCCCAATTCTCTGCAGATTTCCCTTTCCCTTTATCTCTTACAGGATGAAAGGATTAAGAGTGGTACAAGCCGTACTCTAGTGAAACTCCCTTTACAGTGGAGAAGAGAGGTGATCCTATGAAAGGATTTACAGTCTCACCCGAATCCTTTAACATACAGTATAGGAAAAGTCACAAAATGGGATACAATCATAGAATATAGGGAATCATGGCCCAGTCACGTGGCTACTCATATTTGGGGGGGCACAATTCAATACACGACAGTATGTAGTTCAAGGCTATAGTTGTCCATACCCTGGTTGTGATATTATGCTAACAGAGA
The DNA here is from genome assembly GCA_028571685.1 of Heterohyrax brucei. Classification (NCBI taxonomy): domain Eukaryota; kingdom Metazoa; phylum Chordata; class Mammalia; order Hyracoidea; family Procaviidae; genus Heterohyrax; species Heterohyrax brucei. Next base: position 12,805,111 of record CM053167.1, on the reverse strand, counting down.
TATGAAAGACCCCTGGACAAAAGCAAAGAGTGAGTCATGTGTTCTATATGTGCCATTTCTTACAAGTGCAGAGGAATTCATAATAGAACTGAGGGGAGGTTGGGGACTTAACTAAAGAAAAACTATGTTTTTCTAAGTATACTGATCTCAGTATTCACGTCTGCATGGAAATTCTGGGATTAGGTTTTTCCATACTTTGGACTGTCTTTCTGGTAACAGCCTGGTTTTCCCAGAAAGCAGTCTTTGCATAAGGGCACAGGTGGTGGCTCAGGTGGAGATGGCCCAAGCCAATCAAGGATGGTACTGTAGATGGGTCAATAGTGCCCATTCCCGTAACACCAGCAAAACAAAGAGAAAGTGGAAGCATGGCCTGAGTAACCCCAAAGAGCATGCTAATACCTTCTGACGAAGTGCTGTCTTCAGGCCTGCATAGGTCCATCCAGAATTGCCCATTATTTTCTCAGTAAAGCATTGCAAGACCTGAAAATATTTCAGTTCTCCCTTTGCCAGATGAACCCATGTGGAGTTTACTTCAGAGGTCATATTATGGGATGAAGTTTCTTCCAAGAAGAATTTCAAGGCCTTGACCTACTGCCTCCCTTTCTCATCCCTGCACAGCCACAGGCCTCTGTGGAGGCAGAAATCAACTCCTTGACAGGCAACCTGCCTGCCCACCAGCCCTCTGTCTCTTGTGGGAACTCTTTGTCCCAAGACTCTCTCATCTCCTGCCTTGAGGGAAGGTAGGAGCTGGGCCACTTAATCACACCAATATGATCTACCTGCTTGCCTGCCAAGTCCAGATGCTCCAGGACAGCACAGCAAGTTTACAGTAATCAGAGGAACTCATGCTTCTGCTGCAGAAGGTCTTCTTACTTTCTCCTTGTCAGCTAAAGGACAAGAGAGGACTGGGCTTTGAGAAGGACAACTGGAGGACAGCAAGTGGTGTCACAGAAACAATGGTAACCACTACTATAAGCTCTACAGTTCCACCCTGCACATCACTATGTGTGCTTGCTTCTACATCCTCATGCTTGCCTACTCCTAGTAGCCTGCCAAAGCCATGGAGAAGTTACTATAGGGTAAGCACAATCTTGAAGCTGCCATAATAAATTCCTGCTTCTAGAACCTGTCCAGGTGTAGTTAGGACACCAGATGGATCTACCAGGAAAACTTGGCACTTGCGCCAGTTGCTGCCTTGTCCTGCCTCTTGTTGCAAAGAGGCCAAGGTAGTGACCAAAACTTTTTTGGTGGACTTCCTTGGAAACACATACCTATAGGGCAACTTAGTGGAGGCCAGCTTCTACAGCATCACTGAGGCCAGTAGACATCGGTTTGATATGCTAGGCTTATGTTTGTACTAGCAGGAATTTAGTATCCATATTCATCAGAGGCTGGGTGGATCCAGAACTGGACTAAGGTCAAAGTTGTACATGAACAGGTTACTCAGAAAAAGGGTAAGAAGAAGCAAGCCAAAGATCCAAATAGTAAACTAGTCTATGGAACAAATTGTCTGCAGAAATGTGACTTCATCTACCAAAGAACAATAAGGTAGTTGTCCATCACAACCTACTATTCTGATCAAGATCACAATAGATAATCAATGATATAATGTGAGCAAAATGTGAAACAGAATCTTAAATTTCCCCAAATCCAAAGATAAAAGCTAAATCTATTAGACAGGTTGGGAATGTAGGACTCTCTGTAACTACTATCCTGAAGTATTCTTTGAACCTCAGACTTTGAAATGAAAATAACTCTTGAGGAAACCTTGTAGTAAATAATAAATTGGCTCAAAAACTAGCTAATATCACCCCTGGATTTTCTGCTGCTTAAAAACAAACAAACAAAAAAATCTGAGACCAAATGGTCAAGTGTTACTTTAAAACAAAGATGAAAATTTCACAGGTACAGGGAGTCTAGATTATCAAAAAGAGAACAAGAATAATGAGAATGTTCACGTATTGTGAAGACTGTAAAGAAAGTCACTGAACAAGCTATATAAAACTTGTGGAGTGGGGCCCTAAACTGCTGTGTAAACTCTCATTGAAAACACGATATGTAAATGAAAAGAAAGTCTGGGAAGATGGTGTCATAAGCAGGTCACAGATCTTAGCTCTCCCTATTCCAACCATTCTTCTCCCCTTCTCCCACCCAAATACACACCAAGTTATTTATCTAATTATCTACACCCATCCTAGTGAGGACTCTGAACAGGTTGAGGATGGATAATAGGAAGGAATCACAAACTGAAATGTCAAACACGGGTAGTTTTTAACAAAAGTTTATCCTCTCACAATTTAAAGTTGAAGTTCAGAGCACCTGTTCCAGGTGAATTTCTTTTCCTGTTTACTATGGGAGGAGATCCTTATCATCAATTATCCCATGGGTCTAGAATTTTCTCCAGCAAGGGACACTACTCCACTGTGCTAAAAAAAAAAAAAGTAAAAATACGTGTGCTAGACTTACATTTTGCTAGCATGGAAAGTCCTGGTGTGCCAATCCATCCTCTACTATCTTTACTATTTCTAAATTTCCTCTTTCACATTGTCTAGACATCATTGAAAAAATTCATTAAGCCTAGAAATTTCTGAAAATTTTTTAAGAGTGGGTATGTATTACCTCTTTCAGCTAATGAGGGTAATCAAATCTTGTCTCAGTATCACCTTACCTTATCGCAACAGAGACTTAATTTTAAGTAGCAAGCACCATAGTGGTTTTTTAATCCTACTGAGCAGTGAGTCAAATTGACTGTAGATCAGAGGCAGCAAATGTAAAGTCATTTCCACACAACAGTGGTGTCTGGACAGCCCCAACCACACCAAGAAGATACCTAGATTGGGAAATATTAAGAGAGAGATTTTGTGTGAGTGTGTAGACAGCCTCAGATATGCATAAGGCCAAGGAAATCAAGAAGGCATCTGTTGAGAGAGGAGATTTGAATGACTGTGAGCTCCAGGCATCTGTTGCATTTCTAGTACAATTTACCTGCTCTTAGACTTTCTGTCCCTCATATTTTAATACTATTGACCCAAAACAGAATGTGGATGCATTGCCACATTCATGGTCAGTGATGACATACTCAGCTATAAGATCAATGTAGAAGTCATGCCTGAATATCAGTTGCTGTAGAAGAATGAGAAAAGATTTATACATGAAAACAGACAAATGAAGGTTTTCCAAAAAGAGATTTTACCCTTTTCCTCCATATCTTTACAGCAGATGGACATGTTCAGTCATAGCAAGAACCAGTACAACATTAAGTTTTTCTTTGGAACAATCCCTAATTTCCAACTGAGTTTATTGTTAGGGAACATTTCATTAACAACACTAATAAGTGGTAGCAACCTGGGTTAATCGGCAAGAGTTTTTGGAGTGGCCCCTAGACCAACAATAGCTAGCCACTTATATGCATTTCTCTTTTTCTCCAAACTAATAGACTGACAACCACATATACCACAGAAACATCCTTAATTTTGTCAGCTGGTTTTCTGATCAAAATTTAGGGTTTAAAGCCTCACAGTGTTCTTCAAATTCTTGGAAAATTGTCTGAGCCTGGCTTGCCCATAATAGTGAGTGCATACTGATTAATGAGGGCCCCTCAAATCCTCTGCAGTATTACGATGAAGGGCCCAGTGGCGACAATAGAGAGGACAAAATGAGCTCAAAGAATGAGTAGTTTAAATAAGTTTTGTCAGAAAACTAGGACATTTGTGTTTTAAATAGGAAACTGAGTCTTTGAGGAAGACAGAGAGTAGCCAAAGATTATCTTAGAAGTCCATTTGAAATATTAACAGTGGAAAATTGTAGTACAAAGCAGATTATGACTAAGGAAGCTTACCGTTAGTGGAGTATGACAAGCCAATGAATATCAAAGGAAAATTAAAGTCAATGAGTAACTCAAATTTGCTAAATTCTGTTATTATCAATTCCTTTATAACTTGTTGCCACCAAACTGATTTCAGTTCATGACAACTCATTTGTTACAAAGTAGAGCTGTTCCATATAGGTTTCATGGCTATAATTATTATAGAAGCAGATTAATAGATTTTCCTTGGTACCACTGAATGAGTCTGTACTTCATGATAGCAGACAAGAGAAAAGCATTTCTACCACCCCAAAATATTAACCACACCACAAAACTTCCCAATCCAGTGTAATTATTGATAGGTATGTGTTTAGTGCCATCATTTTGATGTAATTATTTTTATGTTGATGTTTTCAGTATTGCTCTTAATGTTCTGTTCTGGGCCATTCTTCTTTATGGATTGTCTCTTCAGCGTTGGTTTTGTGTTTGTTGAGACGCCTGTATTGCATTTCTTATTCGGTTAATTTGCTTTATGGCTACATCTATTATCCCTTTTAACATACTAAGATTAAACTCAATTTTAACTACTGTATAACTCTTTAACTTCCTCTCCATCTGAAATGACTGTGATTACTGTAGTGAATCCCTCTTTTAATATGATGGTGTCATAGTTGTGGTGATATGGTCACAGATTCCCTCCTTAACTGATTAGAGTTTTGGATGATATGTCTTACATTTTATGATTTTGTGTCTCTACGGAAAGAGCTTCTTTCAATACTTCATGTAGTTTGGCTTCAGTTTTTACAAAGTCTCTAAACTTGTCTTTATTTGCAAAAGTCTTAATTTCACCATCACATTTGACAGACAGTTTTGCAGGATAAATAATTCTTGGTTGGAAGTTTTTCCCTTTAGAGCTTTGAATGTGTGAGCCCACTGTTTTCTAGCCAGCATCATTTCTGCAAAGAAGTCAGATGAAAGCCTACATAGTTTCCCTTGGAATGTTAGCTTTGCTTTGAACCTTGCTGCCTTCCAAAACATCTGTTTCTGTTTCATCTTATTCAGCTTGACTATAGTATGCCTTGGTGTCTTTCTTTTGGGTCGAGCTTTTTTGATGTTTGATACACATTTTGGATACATATGTTCTCTTTGCTCATAATCTCAGGAAAGCTTTCAGTCAGCATCTCTACAGCAATACTCTTTATATTGTCATTTACCCCCCCACCCCCACCTTGTTCAGGAACTCCAATTAAACATGAATTATTCCTCTTGCTGGAGTCCAAGATGTTTCTTAATGCTTCATTATTTTTCTTATTTCTTTTCTCTGATTTCTCCTCATAAAGGCTGGTATCAGTTACTCCACCCTCTAAGTCACTGAGTCTAACTTTCATCTGTTCAATCCTACTTTTTTGGCTTTAGATCAAATTATCTAATTCTGTAATTTTGTTACTGATCTTATGTATTTCAGATCATTGATGTTCCATCAGTTCAAATAGCTTACTTAATTTATCATTTGTTCTGCTGAGTTTTGTTCAATCTCTAGGACAGTTCTATATATAATTCTTTTGTACTTGACCTCTGACAGAGTTAGAAAGATTTTTTCATCTTGGAAATTTTTTGAACCTTTATTTGGGGAGTTTTTTGAAGCATTTGAAGGTTGCTTCTTTAAATGATTGATTATGGTTTGCTTCCTACATGCCATCTAGACACTAATTTCTCTAGTATTAGCTCTAAGAGAATTGTAGGTCACCAGCTGTCTCTAATGCTCTAGTGACTTGCCCCAGGTGGACTCTCTGGGGTTGAAGTCTCTACTTATTGGGTGGCAAAGATGCTGCCCTACTTATAGGGAAACCGGGAGCTGTCAGCTCTGACACACTCTACAATGTGTGTCAGAGAAGGGTGGGAGAAAACACTTCCAGGCCTTTCAACAGACAGATCAATAATTACAATGAATGTAAATGGGCTGAACACTCTGGTAAAGAGACACTGAGTGACACTCTGGATCAAAAGACATGACCCATCTATTTGTTGCTTACAAGAAACACACCTTAAACTTAAAGATATAAACAAATTTAAAATTAAAGGATGGAAAGATATATACCAAGCTAACAACATAACAAAGAAGAACAGGTGTGTCAATACTAATCACAGATAAAATAGATTTTGATGTAAAATCCACTATTGTGGACAAGGAAGGTCACCATTTATTACTGAAAATTTCAATACTCAAACAGAATTTAACAATACTAAGTATTTATGCACTCAGTACCAGAGCATCTAAATTCTTTGAACAAATACTGACAACACTGAAAAATGAAGTAGATCATTCCACAGTAGTAGTTGGAGACTTTAACACTCCTCTTTCAGTAACAGACCAATCATCCAGAAAAAGCTCAATAAAGATACAGAAGATATTATTGCAACAATCAATCAACTTGACCTAATCGATATACACAGATCTTTTCATCCATCAGTCGATAAATACAGTTTCTTCTCCAGTGCACATGGAACATTGTCCCGAATAGATCACATGTGAGGTCATAAAGCAATTCTCCATAAAATTCAAGCCATTGATTTACTGCAAAATATCCTCTCAGACCATAGAGCTATAAAAGTTGAAATTAATAACAGAAAAATCATAGGTAGAAATTCAAACTTATGGAAACTAAATGACACTTTGCTCAGAAGGCCTTGGGTTATAGAACAAATCAAGGACAAGGTGAGGAAATTTGTGGACTCAAATGAGAATGAAAATATGTCCTACCAGGATCTATGGGATACAGCAAAAGTGGTGCTCAGAGGTCAGGTTATCTCTAAAACTGCACACACCCAGTAAGAAGAAAGGGCCCAAATTAAACAACTAATCTTACAGCTTGAATAAGTAGAAAGAGAGCAACAGGGGCACCCCTCAAGCACCAGAAGAAAACAAATAACAAAGATTAGAGTAGAACTAAATAGAGAACAGAAAAAGAATCAAAAAAACGAACAAAACCAAAAGTTGGTTTTTTTTTTTAAAAGATCAACAAAATTGGTAAACCATTGGCTAAGCTTACAAAAGAAAAATAGAAGAAGACACAAATAACCCAATTAAGAAATGAAATGGGAGATATTACAACAGACCAGCTGAAATGAAAAATATAATAACCGAATACTGTGAAAGGCTTTACTCTAACAAGTTTGAAAACCTAGAGGAAATGGACAAATTTCTGGATTCATACTACCCAACAAGATTATCACAAGGCAAAGTAAATCAACTTAATAAATGTGTCACAAAGGAAGAGATTAAAAAAGTCACCAAAAATCTATCAATCAAAAAAAGTCCTGGCCCAGATGGCTGCACTGAGGAATTCTACCAAACTTTTAGAAAAAAGTTAATGCCGATGCTATTTACGCTATTTCACATGATAGAAAGGGATGGAATATTCCCAAATTCATTCTATAAAGCCAGCATAACCCTAATACCAAAGCCAAGAAAAGATCCCACATAAAAAACAAAATCACAGACTAATATCACTCATGAACGTAGATGCAAAAATCTTCAACAAAATTTTAGCCAGTAGAATTCAAAATAATTCATCGTAATCAATGTGTTTTCCTTCCAGGATGTAAGACTGTTTCAACATCAGAAAAACAATTAATGTAATGAACCACATAATAACACAAAAGTCAAGAAACACTTGGTTTCATCAATGGATGCAGAAAAGACAGTTGACAAAGTTCAATACCCATTCATGCTAAAAACTCTCAGAAAAGTAGGAATAGAGGGAAAATTCCTCATTGCAATCAGTAGCATCTACACAAAGCCAAATGCTTTCATCATCCTGAATGGTGAAAGACTGTAAGAAATCCCTTTGAGAACAGGAACTAAACAAGGATGCCCACTCTCATCACTTTTACTCGACATAGTGCTGTAAGTTCTAGCCAGAGTGATCAGATAAGACAAAGAAATAAAGGGAATTTGTATGGGCAATGAAGTAGTAAAAATCTCCCTACTTGCACATGATATGATTGTGTATGCAGAGAATACTAAGGACTCTATAACTAAACTACTGGAACTAATAGAAGAGTTTAGTAAAGTATCAGGATACAAGATAAACATGAGTAAATCAGTAGGATTCCTTTATACCAGTAAGATTATTAAAGAAGAAATCACCAAACCAATTCCACTTACTACAGCCCCCAAGAAGATAAAACACTTAAGGATAAATCTAGCTGGAGAAATAACAGACCTTTTCAAAGAGAACTACAAGACTCTACTACTAGAAATTAAAAGAGACTTATATAAATGGAGAAACCAACCCTCCTCATGGATAGGAAGACTCAACATTGTGAAAATTTCTTTTTACCCCAAACGATTTACTTGTATAATGCAATGCCACTACAAATTCCAGTGACATTTTTAAATGAGATGGAGAAACAAATCATTAACTTTGTTCAGAAAGGGAAAAAACCTTGGACAAGCAAAGCACTATGAAGAAGAAGACCACACTGGACAGCATCTCACTACCAGACTTTAGAATTTATTACACTGCCACAGTAGTCAAAACAGCCTGGCACTGGTACAAAAAGAGACATACAGACCAATGGAACAGAACTGAGACTCCAAAGATGCCACCATTCTCCTATGAACAGCTGATATTTAACAAAGGTCCCAAGATTTTAACCTGGGGTAAGAATGGTCTGTTTAACAAATGTTGCTGGCAAAATTATACGTCCATCTGCAAAAAATTCAAACAAGACCCATATCTCTCATCTTACACAATAAACAACTCAAATTGGATAAAAGACTTAAATACACAATCTAAAATGATAAAGCTCACGCAAGGTAGAATAGGATCAATAATGAATGTTTCAATACACAAAATCTAACAGAGCACAATCAACAGAAGGGAAAATAGATCTACAACAGAATATAGATCTACAACAGAAGAGAAAGTAGAACCACTAAGAACCAAATATTTCTGTTCATCTAAAGATTTCATCAAAAGAATTAAAGGACCACCTACAGAATGGGAAAAATATTTGGCAGCTAAATGTAAGACCAATGTCTGATCTCCATAATCTATAAGGTATTACAAAATATCAACAAGAAAAGGATAGAAATCCAATTAAGCAACAAGTGAAGGAGATGGACAGACACTTCTGTATTCATCCAGGTAGCCTAAAGACACATGCTGAACATTAGCTGTTTAAGAAATTCAAATCAGAACTACAATAAGATATCATCTCACCCCAATAAGGTTGGCCGTGATGCAGAAAACACAACACAACAAATTTTGGAAAGGCTGTGGAGAAATTGGAACTCTCCTCCACTGTGGTGGGATTGCAAAATGGTACAACCTCTTTGGAAAACAATCTGGAGCTTACTTAAACAGCTGGAAATATACCATTTGATCCTGTAATTCCACTGCTTGGAAATTATCCTGCAGAAACAAAGTTTGTCACACAAAGAGACACATGTACGTGAATGTTCATTGCAATACAGTCTACAATAGCGAGAAGAAGAAATCAACCCCAATGCCCATCAACAGATAAACAAACTATGGTACACACACTCAGTGGAACTCTGTGCTATGATGAAAAACAATGGTGATTTTAGAAAACATCTCATAACATGGTCTTATTTGGAAGAGATCATGCCAAGTGAAATCAATTGGTGTCAAAAGAACAAATTTTGTATGAGACCCTTGTTATAAGGATTGAAAAGAGACTTATCCACAGAAGAAAATGACTGTGTTGGCTACAAGGGTGGGTGGATGCGGAGTGTTTATCATAGATGAGATAACTGATAGATGTTAGAAAATTTATTCTTTTACCGTAACTAAAAAAAATTAAATTAAAAAAAAGTGCTGATCCATGAAGGTCCTTTACCCTTCCTTCGACAAGTATCTCCAACTCTACATGGAATTAATTAGTCTAATTTTTCATCTTTTTCTGAGTAACTAAAGACTTCTCTGAATTTTTTATCTGTCTCTGTAGCCTCCTATAGTTACACAGAGAATTCAAAAAACTGTGAAAAATTTGAAGACAACTTTTGAGTCCATTGAGTTTAAAATTTATGACACAATAAATAAGAAATTGATGATAGACCTGTGTAAAATCTTCCCAAAATTAACATTATTTTTCAATAGTGCTGAAAGAATATACAATTGTGCATGTGCATGTTCATGTGTTTGTGCAAGTTTCTGAAATAAACAAAATAGAGTATCAAAATTTACCTGAAATGATAGAACACATGGAAAGCCATAGGAATTACGAATATGGATAATCAAAATGGTTCTCATGCACAAACAAAAGAGGAAAAGAATGGAATTTGAAACAAATAAATGAAGACAAAAAATGGGTTTTGCAACACAGGTAAACTGATAAAACAGGAGTATTAAAAGATAGAAAATACTTTTAAATGTATAATTGTTCATTTTTTTCTTGTAAGAGATGAATTCAATAGATAAAACAACTCCAAGTGTGGAATTCTTTTCATTTGCTACTTGAGAATTGCTAGTCTATAAGGATAGCTACAGCAGAAAAAGACAGCTAGGAAAGAGTTGCATCTTCAAATAGAATTGACCTTAGTATGGATGGAGTAAAGCTTTCAGGACCTTCACTTGCTAATGTGACACAACTCAAGAATAAGAAGAAACCTCTAAAAATGTCCATTAATAACTGGAACATGGAATATACAAAGTATGAATGTGGGAAAGCTGGAAATGGTCAAAAAATGAAAAGGAGTATATAAATATCAGTATCCTAGGCATTAGTTAAATGAACTGGCACTGGCCTTTTTGAATTAGACAATCATGTGATGTACTATGCTAGTGTCGTGGCTTGTATTGTGTTCCCCCAAAAATGTATACTTTGATTTAACTTGGCTATAAGTCCCAGTATGGGACAATTCCACGTGTTGTGAATCTTGCATCTGTGATGTTGATAATGGAGAATGGGTAGCAGTTGTGCTGCTGAAGCAGGATTGGAGTTACCAGCCATGGAGTATAAGAGAAAGAAATGAGCATAGAGAGTTGGGAACCTCACACAACAAAGAGTAAAGCATATCCTTTGGACCTGAGGTCCCTGTGCCAAGATACTCTCCTTGAATTTGGACTCAACCTACTGGATTGTGATGATTTCTCACATTGAATGGACCTGTAATTTGTAAACAGATCTGCAGCATAACAGACCGTAACAAATAAAATTTCTCTTCATGAAGGCTCCCACTCATGGTATTTTGTTTTAGAGCAGTACCAAGCAACTAACACAGCCAGGAATGACAAAGTGAAGAGGAATGACCTTGCATTCACTGTGAAAAACATTTCAAGATCTGTCCTGAAGCATAACGCTGTCAGATAGGATGATATCTACATGCCTACAAGAAAGACCAGTTAACATGACTGTTATTCAAATTTATGCACCAATCGCTAACAGCTAAGAGTGAAGAACTAAGTTTCTACCAGCTTCTGCAGTCTTATATTAATGGAGTGTGTAATCATGATGTATTGACAGCTACTCGTAACTGAAATGCAAAAATTAGCAACAAATTGGAAACTGTGGCGTGAATGATGAAACAACACTGGAGATTACATAATTTTGCAAGACCAAAGACTTCTTCACTGCAAATACTTTTTTTCCCCCCACAGATAAACAGCAGCTATACATACAGACCTGACCAGATGGAATACACAGTAATCAAATTGACTACATCTGTGAATAGAAATGATGGGAAAGCTCAATATCAGTAGACAAAACAAGGCAAGGTGGAACAGACTATCAAAAGTTTACAGGCAAGACTAAGTTGAAAATGAAGAAAATTAGAACAAGTCCATGAAAGCCAGCATATGACCTTGAGAATATCCCACTTGAATTTAGAGACCATCTAAAGAATAGATTTGACTTGATGAACAATAACAAACAAAGACCAAATAAGTTGTAGCATGATATCCAAAGCATCATGCATGAACAAAGAAGGAGGTTATTAAAAAGACAGAAAATAAAGAAAAACCAAATGGGATGCCAGAAGAGACTCTGAAACTTGCTTTTGAATATCAAGTAGCTAAAGAAAAAAGAAAGAATGAGGTAAAAAACAATAATAAAAAGATGATTTCGAAGGGCAGCACAAAGGACGAAGTAAAGTATTATATAATGACTTATGCAAAGATCTGGAGCTGGAAAAACAGCAGAAAAAAAAAGTCTTTTCATTTGTCAACCTGAAAGAATTGAAGGAAAAATTTAAGCCTCAAGTCCCAAGGGTGAAGATGCTATAGGTAAAATATTAAATGACACAGGAAGCAATCAAACAAGACGCAAGGAACACTCAGAATCATTGTATCAAAAAGAATTGATCAATGTTCAAATATTGCAACAGGTAGCACATGGTCAGGAACCAATGGTATGGAAGGAAGAAGTTAAAGCTACAATGACAGCATTGGTCAAAAGCAAGACTCCAGGAATTGACAGAATATAAGTTGAGATGTTTCCACAAATGGGGGCAGCACTAGAATTGCTTACCCGTCTACACCAAGAAAACTAAAAGAGAGCTATCTGGCCAAATGACTGGAAAATACTGATTTTTATGCCTATTCTCAAGAGAGGTGATCCAAGCAAAGGTGTAAATTATAGAACAATATCATTAATATCACACATAAGTAAAATTTTGCTGAAGATCATTCAAAAGTGGCTGCTGCAGTATATTGACAGAGAACCGCCAGAAATTCAGGGTGGATTCAGAAGATGCTATGGAATCAGAGATCTTATTACTGTTATCAGATGGATCTTGGATGAAAGCAGAGAATACCAGAAAGATATTTACTTGTGTCTTATTGATTATGCAAAGACATTCAAATGTGTGTATCGTAAGAAATTATTCATGAAGTTACAAATTCCAGAATTCCAAAATACTTAGTTTTGCTCATGAAAAATCTGTACCTGAATCAAGAGACAGTCATTCAAATGGAACCAAGCGACAACGCATGGTTTAAAGTCAAGAAAGTTGCGTGTCAGAATCATATCCTTTTACCATATCTGTTCAATATCTATGCTGCGTAAATGATCTGAGAAGCTGGGCTATATGAAGAATAATGGTGCTTCATTACTGGAGGAACACATTAACAACCTGCATTATGTAGATGACACAGTCTTGCTCGATGAAAACGAACAGGACTTGAAACACTGGTGAAGAGCAAAAGCTACAGCCTTCAGTATGGATTACATCTCTACATAAAGAAAGCAAGAATTCTTACAACTAGACCAATAAGCAACGTTTTGAGAAAGGAGAAAAGATTGAGATTCTCAAGAATTTAGTTTTATTCACATCCACAACTGCAGCCCATGGAAGCAGCAGTTAAGAAATCAAAAAAAGAATTGCATTAAGAAAATGTACTGCAAAAGATCTCTTTAAACTATTGAAAATCAAACATGTCTCCTTGAAGACTAAAATGTGCCTGACCCAAGCCATCATATGCATGTGAAAGTTGGGCAGTGAATAAATTAGACAGAAGGAAAACTGATGCCTTTATATTGAGGTGTTGGGAAAGAATGTTGAATACAATGTAGACTGTCAAAAGAAGCACTTGTCTTGGATGAAGCACAACAGGAGTATTTCTTAGACTCAAGGATATCAAGACTACTTCTTGAACATACTTTGGAACATACTTGGACATGTCAGGAAGAATCAGTCCCTAGAGAAGGACACCACGCTTTATAAAATGGAGGGAAGACCCTCACTAAGATGTGTTAACACAGAGGCTAGAACAATCGGTTCAAGCACACAAGTGATTTCAAGCATGATGCAGGACCAGGGAACATTTCATTCTGTTGTATACAGAATAGCTATGAGTTGTAACTAACTTGTTAGCCCCTAACAACCACCACAATGGAAAAAGGAGGATTTCTCAACCTGCGCTGAGGTTCCAGATAATTACAAGATTTTTTCCTACTCTATTTTGGAAAGAGAAAGGGACTAATGAGATTCCAATATTTTGAGGCTTACTTTTAAAATAGTTTGGTGGCCAAAGAATTAAAACACTGGCAAAGATTAATTTCAAGTATCTTTCTTTTCCTTTCTTTTCTTTTTTGATAATATTTCAGTGAATATCCTCCCTCGTGGATATTCACACACAAACAGCACCCACAAGATAGAGGAAATACTGATTCGCTGTTGAACAAAATGTTCACAAACACTCTGCAAAGAGTAGTTTCCTTCTCACAGACTGATTTCACCAGATAACAAATCCAAAGTATGTAACCTGAAGTCTTGCCATCCTTGCTTCTAAGGAGAATTCTGGCTATGCGTCTTGCAGGACAGATTTGTTTATTCTTCTGGCAATTCATGGTGTATTCAACATTTTTCAGCAACATCATACTCCAAGGGCATCAGTTTTTTGGTCTTTACTCATTGTCCAGCTGTCACATGCATATTAGTCACTGAAAAAGACTGAATTCAGTCAACTGCACCGTAGGTTCTTGCAATGATACCTTTGCTTTCTCCCACTTTCAAGAGGTCTTTTGCAGCAACATGCCATTTAATTTCTTGACTGATTATTCCACTGATGTGGATACAACTAAATGAAATCCTTGACAAATTCAGCAATTTCTTGGTTTATAATAATGTTGCTTGTTGGTCCAGTTGTGAGGATTTTGTTTTCTTTACATTAAGGTATAATTCATACTGAAGGCAATACGTTTTCTTCACTGTAGCAAGGAAGATTATATCATCTGGCTATCACAGGTTTTAATGAGTCTTCTTCACGTAGTCAAGCTTCTCAGAGTATTTGCTCAGCATATATGTTAAAAAGACTGGAGTAAGTATATAACCTTGACATAACAACTTTCCTCATTTAAACCACACAACATCCCTTTGTTCTGTGGGGAACATGTCCTCTTGTTCTAGGTACACACACTGACCGAGCACAATTAAATATTCTGAAATTCAGTTTTTGCAATGTTGTCTTTAGTTTGTTATTAGCCACAGAGTCAAATGGTCTGCTTAGTCCATAAAACACAGGTAAACATCTTTCTGGTATTTTCTGCTTCTAACTAAGTTCCGTATGACTATTTCCACATTCTGTTGCATCACCTTTCTTTGAAATAGGTAAAAATATGGATTTCTTCCAGGTGTTTGTCCTCCAGATAGCTATCCTCTGTGTTTCTTGGCATAGATGATTGGATGCTTCCCGTACTGCATCTGTTTGTCAAAACACCAGTTCCTGGAGCTCTGCTTCTTGTTAATACTGTTAGTGAAGATTAGGCTTTCCCCTTTAGTACTACAGTTTCTTCATAATATGATACCTCCTGAAATTTTTGAATATCAACCAATTCTTAGTTCAGTGAGTCTGTGTGTTCCCTCTTCCGTCTTGTTTCAGTGATTCCTGTGCATAATATTTTCCCTATAGTGCCTTTCAGTAACAGAAATAAGGCTTCAATTTTTTTTCCTCATTTCTTCCACCTTGGGAAATGCTGAATGTCTTCTCTTACTAACTGTATTTTTATTGTGAGTAAGTGAAAGTTTACAGTCCAAGTCAATTTGCCATAGAAGATCACAAATACTCACCTCTCTGCAACTGTCTGCTCTTCTGCACCCATGACAGCAATTGGAAAGTTTTCTGTTTGCAACTCAGCAACTACACTTTCTGTGCTCTCAGGTTTCTCAGCCTGTTCAGGAACTCCAATTAATCATAGACTGTTCCCCTTAATAGAATCCCACATAGCTCTTTTTTCTTTTTCTTCTTCTTTTTTTGTTTCTTTTTTCAGATTTCTCCTCATAGATCCTGGAGTCAGTAGCTCTGTCTTCCAAATCCAAAATTCTCTTTTCCATTTGTTCCATTCTGTTTTCTTGGCTTTGAATTGAAGTTTCTATGTCTTTGATTTTGTTCTTGATCTGCCAGATTTCAGGGTACTGGTGTCCCATCAGATCAAATAGCTTCTGTAATTTTTCATTTGGCTCTGCTGCATTTTGTATATTTTGTCTAGAAGGGCTCTATACATAATCCTGTTGTATTTACCTTCTGATAGTTTCAGAAAGGTTTCTTCATCTGGGAAATTTGTGGTGCTTCCTTTTGAGGATTTTCTGAAGCTGTGGATGATTTCTTGGTTACAGTTTTCTCCAGAGTTTGCAGCTTTTGGGGCATCACATGAGTTAACAGAATCTGGGAGAGATACTGTGACTATGTTTCTCTAGCCATCTTAAAATGGAAGGTAAAAGCATCTGACAACTTCCAAAGTCAGTCAGGTTTTCAGGAGCATAGGTCCCTCTTCCCAGCTTACAAAGTAAGCGCTTCTATATCAAACCCCAGATATTATAAACTAGCTCAAAATGCAGAAAGGCTACGGCCCTGCTGGCCTCTGATGTCAGGCCCCAGCTGTAGGCAACACTGTGTAGAATACCACATTTCTGCCAGAAAACACCTCTGCTCTAGGTAGGAGCTGCCTCCCAGCCCAGGAATTAGGTCCAGCTGAGGCCTCTGTATGGGTTTTCCACCAGCAATGGAACAAGATGGTGTCCCACACAAACTTACCCTTTCCTCAGAACAGTATAGTATATCTTGAAGGCAGAAAGACAGGCCAAAGGTGCGGAGATGCACAGAGTCCACAACCTCCATTGCCTGGCCACAGCCATAAGTGACACTGTGTAAAATACTGCTTTTTTGCCTGAAAAATGTTCTCCTCTGGGCAGGCATTTCCTCCTAGCCTAGGAATCAAGTCCAGTTGGGGTCTCCCTGTGGGTATGTCTGCCTCCCGACAGAATAAGGTGGAGTCCTGCACAAGCTCGGTGCCTGTCTCCATACAAGCTATGTAGAAAGACAGGGCAAAGGTGCTGAGATACACAGATTCCAAAGCCAGGCTCTCAAAATTATGGCAATTTCTCGTGCCAATGCCACCGGCAATGTGTCTGAGGTTAGCTGCTAGTCGAGCCCCAGCTCCATCAGCTTGGGAAAAAAAGTAAAAATGGTGAGTTACCTTCTGTCTGTGAAAGCTAGCTGTCGCAAAAAGCACAGTCAGCAAAAGAGAGGAGATTTTCCCTTCAGTGGCATAAAGTTCAAATTAACAGCCCTATGTCATGTCCTAGGGCTGACCAGGTATCCAGAAGGCTCTGTTTAATTATCAGTTCAGGTCTTGGTTTCCAAAGTGATTTAGGAGAAAAGTGTTTGGTCTGCCATCTTGACTCTGCCCTCCATAATTGGTATTTTAAAAAAAATTATTGTGTTTTAACTGAAAGTTTACAGTTCAAGTCAGTTTCTCATTAAAAAATTTACACATACACTGTTACATGACCCTCATTACCTCTCCCTGCAACGCAACCACACACTCTTCTCCTCTACCCTGCATTTCTCATGTTCATTCATCCACCTCTGGTCCATTTCTGCCATCTTGTCTCTTCTCTGGACAGGAGTGATCCCTTTAGTCTTATGAATCCTGCTGAGCCAAGGAGGACTGCTTTCATCAGAATCTTTGTGTTCTTACTGTCCAACTTTTTTCGTGAAGTGTTAGGTTTAGAAAGGGCTTTCATTTCAGATTAACAAAGAATAAGCCATGTCCCCAGTGGTTCCTCTGTCAGAACATCAGGTCTGGACTTTGTACCGGAATTCAGATTCTGTATCCAACTTTGCACCCTTATTATCAGAGACTCTCTGTTGTGTTCTTTGTCTGGTGAGGTATTGGTGGGAACTACCATCTGGTTCTTCCAGTCTTGTGCTGATGTAGTCTCTGGTTTATGTGGCCTTTTTTGTCTTCCTTGCTGTGTCTTTGGTACAGAGCATTTCTTAATAAACTTTGTTATGACAAGTGATCTAGAGATCCCCTGAAAGCATGGTCCCAAATTTCCATCCCTGCTACCCTGTTCTCCAAGTGTTTGATTGTACTCAGAAATCTTCTTAGCTTTGCTTTAGTACTAGTCTTTTGCTGATTTGTCTTTTATTGTGTGTCCACCCGTTCAACTAAAATAATTCTTGTCTATTATCTAGTCAGTGAGACACTACTTTCTCCCTTCCCAGTCTTGTAATGATTAAAGATTGTTGGCTTCTAATTCTTTTCTTGAATTCTTAGAATAATGATCTCATATAATACTTGTCCTTTTGGATCTAATTTTACCATACATAATGTCTTCCTGATACATCCTTGCTATGAGATGTTTCACACATTCATCACTATTCTTTATTCTTGCATAGTATTCCACTGTGTGAATGTAACATAATGTGTTTATCCATTTATCTGTTAATGGACACGTAGGTTGTTTGGATGTGCATGTATTGATTCCTGAAATGGTTGCTGTTTCTCTAAGATACAGTCTGAGTAGGGGGATTGCTGGAATGCTTGGTATTTCTAACTTTTGAAGAATCAAATTGATTTCCAAAGTGGTTGTATCATTTTGCATTCTTACCAGTAGTACACAACTTCATCATTTTTTTTCAATGTCAACATTGTTGAGAAGAGACAATATCTCACTGTAGTTTTAATTTGCATTCCTCTTATGGTTAAAGATCACGAGTATTTTCCCCTTTATCTGTTAACTACCTGCATGTCTTCTTTCATAAATTACCCATTTATATACTTTTCTCATTTTTTAACTGGGTTGTCTTTTTATCCTAGAGATATTACAGTATCTTGAGGATTTTAGAGAATAGATGCTGATCAAATTTGTCATCTTCAAAAAATTTTTACCAGTCTGTAAGTTGCTTTTTTACTGTTTTGGTGAAGTCTTTGGATGAGCATAAGTGTTTGATTTTGAGCAGTTCCCAGTTATCTATTTTCTGATGTTTGTGCATTTTTAGTAATGTTTTATATTCTATTTAGGTCACATGTTAGGACTCTTAACATTGTCCATATTTTTACATCCATGATTTTTGTCATTTTAGATTTTATATTTAGGTCTCTTATCCATTTTGAGTTAGTTCTTGTGGTTGGTGTGAATTATCATTTTTTGTTTGTTTGTTTTTGCAGATGAATATCCAATTACACCAACACCATTTATTAGACTTCTCCCCCCTTGGGCCTTTATCAAGTATTAACTGTTCCTAGGTGGATGATTTGAGGTCTGGATTCTCAATATCACTTCATTAGTCTATGTGTTTGTTATTATACCACCAACAGGCTGTTTTGACCACTAGGCAGTAAAACAGGTTATAGAATCAGGAAGTGTGAGGCCCTTCACTTTATTTTTTGGAAATGCTTTTCCAATCTGAGTCTCTTTCCATAAGAAGTTGGCAGGTTATTCCTCTATCTCATTAAAAATGCCAGTGGAGTTTGGAACAGTAATATATAGATCTTCACATTGCTTTGGGCAGAACAGGCATTTACTTGATGTTGAGTCTTACTGTCTGTAAACAAGATAGATTTCTCCACTTAGGTCTCTTATGGTTTCTTGTAGTAGGGTCACATAGTTTTCTTTGTATAATCTTTTACATGTCTGGTTAGATTTATTCCTAAATATTTTGTCTCCTTCAAGGCTGTTGTAAATGACATGGATTTGGTGATTCCCTCTTTGACATTCTTTTCATTATCATAAAAGACTCCAGTTGATTTTTGCACTCTTGTCTTGTTTCCTGACTTTTTGCTAAACTCTTCTATTACTCTAAGAGTTTTCTTGTGGATTCTTTAGGGTTTTCTGTGTATGAGATCATATCATCTAGAAATAGAAATACTTTAAGTTTTTCTACTTGGGATGCCTCAATTTCTTTACCTGGCCTGATTGTGATGGCTTAAATCTTTAACACAACATGGAATAAAAATGTTGACAACAGGCATCTTTTGTTCTTGTTTTCAATGTGACTGCTTTCAGACTCTTTACTTTTAGAATGTAATTTGCTATAGGCTTTGTGTAAATGCCCTTTGTGATACTGAGAAATTTTCTTTCTAGTCCTACTTTGCTGAGAGTTTTTTAAATCATGAATTGGTGTTGAATTTTATGAAATGTCTTCTTATCAATTGATAAGATCTTGTAGGTTTTAACTGATTACTCTTCTAGTAGTGAAATATTCCTGCGTCTCTGGAATGAATCCCATTCTTTCATGGTGATTTTTTTTTTTTTTTTTGATATGTTGTTGAATTCTATTGGCTAGAATTTTGTCAAGGATTTTGTCTAATAGGGAATTAAAAAAAAAAAAAAACCCATAGCCATTGAGTCAGGTTCAACTCATAGCAACCCTACAGATTACTATAAAACTTCCCAAACTTTACAAAGAGTGCCTGGCAGATTTGAACTGCCAACTTTTGTTAGTAGATGTAGCACTTAACTCACTATATCACCAGAGTTTCCCCATGAGAGATATTGTTCTGTAATTTTCTTTTTTGTGGTGTTTTTTTACATGGTTTTAGCATTAGGGCTTTGCTGGCTTCTTAGAATGTATCTAGGAGATTTCCAGTCTTTTCTATACTGTCATATGCATTTACTAGTTTCCAAACTCTGAAAGTTTGGAAAGCTACTGAGTGAAGCAGATAGGATGAGAGTTGTTTTTTTATTGTTGTTGGGAGTTTTTAAATTACATTGCAATTCTCATCTTGTGTTATCATTTTACTTATTTGTTCTTCCTCTCTTTGTGTTACTTCATGTTATTCAACTTTAGGTAGGTTGAGTGTTTCTAGAAATTTGTTCATTTCCTCTAGTTTTCAAATTTGTTAGAATATAGCTTTTCAGAGTATTCCATTACAACTATTTCTAATGTCAGTAGTGTCTGTTATGATGTTGACCATCTCATTTCTTCTTTGGATTATTTGCTTTCTCTCCTATTTTTATTTTGTCAGTTTGGTCAATTATTGACTTATTTTGGTGATCTTTTCAAATAACAAGGTTTTGCTCTTGTTAATAGTTCAGTCTTCATTGTTGTTGTTGTTCTCTGCTTCATTTAAGGTGGCTCTTATTTTTTGTTTTCTTCTGATACCCAGGACTTTTTTCTCTGCTTTATTTCTATATTTCCTAGTTGTCAGATTAATGCTTTGATTTTGGCTCTTTCTCTTTTTTGTATGTATGCACTTACTGCTATAAACTGAGCTCTGATCATTGCTTTTGCTGTGTCCCAGAGGTCCTTATGGGACATGTTTTCATTCTCAGTTGATTTTGTGAGTTTCTTTATTCTGAACTATTTCTTCCATACCCCAGAAACTTTTGAACAAAATGTTGTTCAGTTTCTATGTGCTTGGTTCTTTGATTTGCTTTTTTCTGTTATTAATTTCTACTTGGTAACATAGTGATTAGAAAAAGTGTTTTATACTATTTTGATTCTTTGGATCCTCCTACAACTTGCTTTATAACCTAATGTATATTCTAATCAGGAAAGTGCTCCTTCTGTCCTATAAAAGAAACTATATTGGGCAGCTATTGGGTAGAGTGTTCTATATACATCTATCATGTCAAGCTGGTTGATTGCAGGATTTAGATCTTCTGTACCTTTATTGACCTTCTTTCTCAATATTTTGGCCTTCACTGAAAGCAGTAAGTTGAAGTCTCCTACTTTTAATTTGGAGTTCCTTCTCTTTTAAATGCTGTTACAGCTTGTTTTACAGAAAGGGTCTCCAGTAAGTATGTCCTATTTTTGGCAGTTCATGGTGACCAAATTTATGAAGCTATAGCAACCACATGGTCTGACAATTAAGTTTGTGAATTAAGTCCAGAAAAAGTGCTACGTACTTGATTGCTGAATATCACTACATTCACCTTCAAAGTACTCTCCCTGGCAGCTATACACTCACACCAGCACCTAGTCCACTCTTCAAAGAGGGTTTGCAATTCCATTTACAGAATGGCCATCAGTGCTGCCCATTGATATCCTGAATGTCATCAAAATGTGTTCGTTTCAAGATTTCCTTTACCTTTGGACAAAGAAAAAGGTCACTGGGGGCCAGATCAGATGAGCAGAGAGGGTGCTCCAATACAGTTATTTGTTTACTGACTAAAACTCCCTAACAAACAGTGCCATGTGAGCTGGTGCATTGTTGTGATGCAAGAGCCATGAATTACTGGCAAAATGTTCAGGTCATTTTTTACTAATTTTTCACACCTTTTCAGCACTTATAGTAAACTTCATTAACTGCTTGTTCAGTTGGTATAAATTCATAATGAACAACCCCTTAGATATCAAAAAAGTTAGCAACATCATTGCAACTCTTGATTTGTACTGATGAAACTTTTTCAGTCATCAATAATTGGCTGACTTCCATTGTGCACATTGACACTTCGTTTGAGGGTTATACTGTGTATGTATGTCTCATTGCCAGTGACAATATAGCCTAAAACATTATCTTGACTCTCTAAAAGGTCTTGGCAAACTTTGACTTTCTATTGTTTTTGTTCACTGGTGAACTCCTTCAGGACCATTTTTACACAGTTTTCTCATGTGACGATTCTCACTTTTTTCTATTTCTCTACCAATATTTACCTGGTCTGCTGTGATTGTCACAGTCAGGAATGGTTTTGAAGCACAAACTGATGAATTTTTGCAAATTTGTCGTTAGTTCTTCTCATTACTGGCCACCCTGATGGTTATTTCTCAGAGACATTTTCTCTCCCTTCAGAAAAACATTTAATGTATTTCTACACTGTTATTTTCTTCACCGCGTTATCCCTGTAACTAACATGTCCTTGATTTCACTCCCACTCTTACCTAGTTTAACAGGAAATTTAATGTTTGTTCATTGCTCTATTTCAAGTTCTAACATTCTTGCAACAGCACACAAAGACATGCAGCAACAACAATGAATGTGACTCAACAAGACACCACTATATATCAGCACAAACACAACTGAGATACTGATAAACCAAGGTTATGAAACATCACCAAGCTGACAAAGTAAGGTCATGTTGGGAAGTTTGAGAATTTATTTTTCAGACCTCTTGCTTATCAAAATGTTTTATTAGTCTTGACAAATAACCATGAAAAGTTACAGTTCCACAACACATAGAAATTGTTAAACTTTATTACCAAAATGGGTGTCCCATTTGCCAGACATTCCATGTGCTACACGAAATTTACCATGAGCATAATAGTCCCACCAAGAGAACAATTCAATGTTTAATCAAAAAATTTGAGACAACTGGGTCTGCTGCCAATCAGACAGCACATGTCTGTCAAAAAACCACACTTTCCAGCAAAAAAAGTCACTACGGTTCATCAGAGTGTACATAAGAATCCATCCCAATTTCTCTCCAATCACAAAAACTGTGACTTTCATCAGCTGTAACTGGGTGGATTTTACACCCAGACTTGAAGTTTCACCTGTACAAAACTGTTTTAACTGAAGAACTGAAATCCAGTGACCATAGATTGTGCTGTACTTCTGCTCACTGAGCTCTGGAGCATTGAAAATTGACTCTGATTTTAGCTACTAGGCCTATTTTTGGATGAATGGTTTTATTAACAAACATCAACTGTCACAATCAGAGTAATGAGAATCAAATGGGGATTCAAGAATGTCCACTTAATCCTCCTCATATTACCATTTGGTGTGGATTTTGCTCCTTTTTTTTTTCCAAGATGAATGAGGCGAGGCTGTGACGGTCAATTGTGAAAGATACTAGGCTATGATAATTGATTACTTTTAGCCCCATTTGGAAGCTGCTGTGGTAGCCATTTATCCAAAATTCTTGACACATAACACCATCAGATGTACTTCAACATAAAAAAAAACTACAGCTGTATTATTTACACAAATTGTTTTATTCAAATGAATGATAGGGTACTATTAGAAGACCCTTTATTTTGCAGTCCTGTCATTAGATGTATAAAAATTTAATATGGTTGTGTCCTCCTGGTGTATCGATCCTCTAATCATTATACAGTGTCCTTCCTTATCAGTTTCTTTTAAAGTATATTTTGTCAGAAATTATGCTATTGCTCCTGCTCTTTTATGAATTTTGTTTGCTTAATGTATTTTATTTCATCCTTGAGTCGCAGTTTGTGTCCCTTGGTCTGTGATGTGTCTCTTGCAGCAATGTAGAAACAGATCATGTTTTTTGGTTTGTTTGTTTTTTATCTTTCATGCCACTCTGTATATTTGGTACATTTTAACCACTTATATTCAGCATAAGTATTGTTAGATACGAGTTTAGTGGTGGTATTTTGATGTCTTTTTTCAGACTTTGTTGACCATTTCTTTGTTCCACTTAATTTTGTATTGTGAATTGTGAAAGAAAACTTCAGGTACTTTCTGTTCATCTTTTTCATTGTTGGTTTTATATTGTCAGAGTCTTTGTAGTTGTTTTATTGTTGTTTTGTTTTGTTTTTATTTGGATGCGTTGTATTAGTTTACTTCACGGTTACCTTAATGTTTACTCCAATTTTCCACTGTTTAAACCAAACTTTTATTTCTCTATGTTGACTTAACTTCCTCTTCGTATGGGTGATCCATGACTACATTTCTGAGTCCCTCTTTTTTGTTTTAAAGTTATCTTTTATATAATGATAAGTCTATTTCCCTATTTTCAATTTTTTAGCTTTGATTTATTTTGTTATTTCTCTATCCTGATTGATATTTTGTTGCTTTGTACTGCATCTAGTCGTAGGTTGTTACTGGTTGTTATTGATTTTCTGTTGAAAGAACTCCCTTTAATAATTCTTATAACATTGATTTGGTTTTTGCAACTGAATTTTCTTCTCCATAAGGTCCCAATTTTACCATCATATTTCAGAAGCAATTTTGCTGTATAGGTAGCTGTTGGTTGTCAGTTTTTCATCAAGCCTTTGTCTTTTTGCCAGTCTGGTTTCAGCTAAGTGATTTTAGCTTAATTTTATGTTCTGTCCTTTGCTGATGACCTGTTGTTGTTATGTGCCACTGAGTTGATTCTGACTCATAGCAAACCTCTACATGATCGAATGAAACACTGCCTGGTTCCACAACATGCACAATCATTGCTAAGCTAGAACGCATTATTGAAGCCCTGCATCAATCTTTTTTGTTGAAGGTCTTCCTATTTTGGGCCAACTATCACTCTACCAGCCATGACACTCTTCTTCAGAAACTGATAACATATCCAAAATATGTAAGAAGTAGTCTCACAATCTTTTCTTCTAAGGATCACTGTGGTTGTACTTCTTCCAAGACAAATCTGTTCATTCTTTTTCAGTCCACGGCATATTCAATATTCTCCAACACCACAATTCAAAGGCATCAGTTCTTCTCTGTCATCTTTAGTCGTTGTCCAGATTACACAAACACATGACATGAATGAAAACACCATGCCTTGGTTAAGTGTCACGGATCAAATTGTGAACCCCCCAAAATACCTGTAGTGATTTGACTGGGCCAGGATTTCCTATATTCTGTGATTGCCCTCTGTTTTGTGATATTTCTGATGCTGTAAATCTTAATCTCTGGCTGTGGGCAGATAGAATGATTACATTAAAATGGTTTAGAATTGGACTGTAACATCCTTGCTAAGGGAGTTTCCCTGGTGTATGGTTTTCAGCATCCTTTATCCTTTTGTCCTACAAGAGGTAAAATGAAAGGGAAGCAAGTAAAGAATTGGGGATCTTACACCATTAAGAAAGCAGCACTGGAAGAAAAGCATGTTCTTCCGACCCAAGTTTCCAGAACCAAGATCCTCTTCTGAGTAAAGACTAATACAATGCAATGACTTTCCTCCAGAGCAGACAGGGAGATAGCCTTACCCTGGAGTGGTCATCCTGAATTTGGACTTGCAGCCAACTGGACTATATAAGAATAAACTTGTCTTTGCTAGATCCATCCACTTTGTGGTATTTCTGCTACAGCAGCCATAAGTGACTAAACCAATAAGATATACCTTGGTCTTAAAGCTGACCTCTCTGTTTTCTAACACTTAAAAAAAGTAGCAGCAGAACTTCCCAACATGTCTTTTGACTTCTTAACCTCCCCATTCTGAACGTTAATCATGGATCCAAGGAAAATTAAATCCTTGACAACCTTAATCATTCTCTGCTTATCATGACGTTCCTTAGGACTTTTATCATCTTTATTTTGAAGTATACACTATACTCTAGGCTGTGGTCTTAGTATTCATCAGTGTGTGTTCCAAGTTTTCTTCAATTTCAGCAAGCAAGGTTGTTTCACATGCATAAGAGGGTTGTTAGTAAGCCTTCCTGTAATCTTCATATTCCATTTTTTCTCAGATTATTTACTTGGTGTTTTAGTCAGCCAGTGCTGCTCTGACAGAAATACCAGTGTAGATGACCCTTAACAAGAAAAAGTTTTTTCTTACACATTTCAATATCCTGTAAGTCCCAATTCAGGGTGTCTACTCCAGGAAAAAAGGCTTTTCTTCCTGTTAGCTCTGGAGAAAGTTTCTGGTGTTGAATCAGTTTGGGGTCAGGGAGTGTCTAAGCACAGAAACTCAGGTCTGAAGGGTACACTCTATTCCTGGTGCTGCTTTCTCAATGGTATGAGGTGCCCAACTCTTGGTTTGCTTGCTCCCCCATCCTTTTATCTCTTGCAGGATGAAAGGCTAAAAGGTGGCACAAACCACACTTAAGGGTAACTCTATACGGTAGCAGGGAAGTGACCATAGGAAGGGTTTTACAGTTCCACCTTAATGCTCTTTTAACTTAACCCTATGTATTACCCACAGGCAGAAATTAGGATTTACAGCGCAAGAAAATCACAAAACGTTGGGCAATCACACAATACTGGTAATCACAGCCCAGTTGAATTTCTATAAATATTTTGGGGAGAACACTATTCAATCCATGACACTTGGCATGCAGGTTGCATGGATACAGTAAAAGAACCCTGATGCACACCTTTCCTGAATTCATGAGTGTTCTGTTTTATTATTCAAACAACTGCCTCTTGATCCAAGTCCAAATTCCTCATGAGCACATTCAAGTGTTCTGGAGTTCTCATTCTCCTCAATGTTATCCATAGTTTATTATGATCCACCCGGTCTAATGCCTTCCCATAGTCAATAAAACATAGGTAAATATCCTTCTGGTATTCTGTGCTTTGAGCCAAGTCCGTCTCACATTAGCAGTAAGATCTCTGGTTTCACACCCTCTTCTGAGTCTGGCATGAATTTCTGGTGGTTTGTCAATATACTGCTGCAAACTCTCTTGAATAATCTTTAGCAAGATTTACTTGCACGTATGTTAACGACACTGTTTGATAATTTCTGTATTTTGTTGCATCATATTTCTTAGGAGCGGTATAAATATGGATCTCTCCCAGTAGTTGGCCGGATAACTGGCTTCCTAATTTCTTGTCCTAGATGCATGAGTACTTCCAGCACTACATTAGTTTGTTGAAACATCTCGTTGACATTCTGTCAATTCCTGGACTCCTATTTTTGGCCTAGACCTTCAGAGCAGCTTGAACTTTTTCCTTCAGTTGGTTTCTGATCATGTGCTACCCTTGAAATGGCTGAACATTGACCAGTTCTTTTTGGTATAATGACTCTGTGGATTCCTTCCATCTTCTTTTGATGCATCCTGCTTTGTTTAACATTTTCTACATAGAATACTTCACCATTACAACTCAAGCCTTGTATGTTTTTCTTTAGTTCTCTCAAGTTGAAAAATGTTCAATGTATATTTTCCTTTTGGTTTTCTATCTCTAGCTCTTTGCCCATGACATTACAATACTTTTATCATCCAGAGTGGCCTGTGGAAATATTCTATTCAGTATTGGTATTTCATCATTTTTCCTTTTTTACTTTAGCTATTTGTTGCTCAAGAGCAAATTTCAGAATCTGTTCTCTCATCTGTTTTGGCCATTTCTAATCTTTAATGCCCTCTTGCTTTCTTCATGTATGATTCCCTAATGTCATTCCACAAACTCATCTGATCTTAGGTTATTACTGTCTCATCAATCAAACCTTTTCTTGAGATGGCCTATACCCAGAAGGGGTATACTTAAGATTGTACTGACTTAGACAACTCAGTAGAATGCTAGTAAAGCAAGTGACACCAATATGCTGGAGGAAAAAACAAATAAAAGATTTTTAAAAAGCAAAGATTCACTGAAAGTTATGTGGGTCTCTACTGATGGAAATAATCTATGACTGACTGGAGTTGAGAACAGAGTGGAATGCCAGCAAATGCAGAGAATTGTTGAATACATGTTGATAGAAAACTTTCCTGACAATATGAAGACAAGAAAATCTCTACCCAAGTTGCTCATCCAACTCCATAGAAGCTAGATCCCCAAAGAAAATGTCAAGCATATTATCACCAAACTTAACAAAACTAAGGATAGGGACAAAATTTTAAATGCTTTAACATATACACACATAGTAACAGACAGAGCTCAGCCTCTGAGACTTAACACCAATTATTAAGCTGACATGATATTGACACAAAGGTCATGAGATGACATACACAAAGTCTTGAAGGAAAAAATAGTCAACCAAGAAGTATGCATCTTACAAAACTCTGTTTCAAATATGATGGTAAAATTAGAGCATTCCTAGATAAACAGCTTTAGAGAATTTGCAAAAACCAAACCAGAATTACAAGAAACATTAAAGGAATTGCTTCAATTAGAAAATCAATAACTGAAATATTCAGATAAATATAAGGTAAGATAGAGCATCCACATGTCAATACAAATACGAAAAACACAAACACATACTAAAGCTAAAACACTAAAAACAAGGAGGTAGATATCTCACTAAATAAATGATAACAACATTCAGCTATAAGAGGGATAAGTTAATGTATCTGTATTTCTTTTGGAAAGAAAGTCAAGGAGATGTAATGAAGTTAAAAACTGGTTTAAACTTACAAGAGTAGGGTTAACTGTAAGAATAACCACAAATAAAATAAACAATCTTAGACATCAAAATCAAGAAATCTCAGGAGGCAGAAATCCAACAACAATGAAAATGATGAAAAGGAAACTTACAAAGAATGACTCAGCACATAAAATTAAGTGGAAAAAAGAATGTCTGAACAACTCAGCAAAAGGGCACGAAAAACACTGTACTAAATTCATGCATATCAATAATTGCATTGTATGTAGGTGGATTTAATGAACCCGTGAAGAGACAAAAAGTAACAGAACAGTTGAAAAAGCATAACCCATCCATATACTGCTTACAGGAGACACACCTTAGACTTGAAGGCACAACAAATTAAAATTCAAAGGATGAAAAATATATACACAGCTGATAGCATTTCAAAAAGAGCAGGGGTGGCAATAGTAATCTTAGGTAAAATAGACTTTAAAGTAAAAGCCACCACAGTGGCCAAAGGAGATCATTATATTTGGCCTAAAGGATCAACACGTTGTGAAGACATAGCCACATTAAATATTTACACATCCAATTACTGAACTGCTAAATATGGCAAATTGAAAAGTGAGATTCATAACTCCACAATAATAGTAGGAGACTTAAATACATCATTTTTGTTGATGGACATAACAACTAGAAAGAACCTCAGTAAAGCCACAGAAGACCTGAATGCCACAATCAACAAACTCAGAACACTCCACGCATCAACACACACATATGCCTTCTTTTCTAATGCACACAGAACATCTTCCAGAATAGAATACATGTGAGACCCTAAAGCAAATCTTAACAAAATTCAGAACTCTGAAATATTGCAAAGCTTCTTTTCAGACCTTAAAGCCATAAAAATTTCAAATTAACTGTAGAAAAAACAAAGGCTAGAAGTCAAGCACTTGGAGGTGGAAACACACTGTGCTCAAAGAAATCAAACATGGAATAAAGAAATTGATACAATTAAGTAAGAATGAAAACACAGCCTACCAGAACCTGTGGGACACACAAAAGCAGTGTTCAGAGAGCACTTTATCTCGATAAACACATACACCTAAAATGAAGAAAAGGTTGAAACCAAAGAATTAATCCTATAGCTGAAACAAGTAGAAAGAAAGCAACTAAAGAACCCCTCAAACACCAAAAGAAAACAGATAATAAAAATGAGAGCAGAACCAAATCAACTGGTGAAGAGGAAAACAACAGAAGGAATTAACAAGACCAAAAGCAAGATTTTTGTAAAGATCAGTGAAATCAATAAACCACTGACACAACTGAAGACAAGAAAAACAGGAGAAGAAACAAGTAATCCTTATAAGAAATAAGACAGGCAATTTCACAACAGATCCAACTAAACTTGAAAGAGTAAAAATAGAATATTATAAACAATTATACTCTAATAGATTAGAAAACCTAGAAGAAATGGATAAATTTCTAGAATCACATCACCTGCAAAACTAACACAAACAGAAGCAGAACAACTCCATAAACCCATTACAAAAGAGGATTTTGGAAAAAAGTAATTTTAAAAACTACCAAAAAAAAAAAAGAATCTGGGCCTAGATGGCTTCACTGGAAAATTCTACTAAACTGGCAGAGAGAAGTGAATACCAACACTACTAAAGGTATTTCATACCATAGAAAAGGATAAAGCCAGCATAACATACTTACACCAGGTAAAGACAGCACAAAAAAGGAAAATTATAGACCAGTGCCTCTCATAAACATAGACACAAAACTTTTGAACAAAATACCAGCCAGTAGAATGCAACAATATATCAAAAAATAATAATAATTCATCATGACCAAGTAGGATTCATATCAGTAATGCAAGGATGGTTCAATGTTAGAAAAGCAACCAGTGTAATAAAACAAAGATAAGAACTACCTAATTTTATCAAATGATGCATTTGACAAAGTCATTTGACAAAGTCCAACAACACATTCATATTAAAAACTCTCAAGTAATCAGTCACAGAAGGGAAATTCTTTGCTATAACAAGAGGCATCTATGGAAAGCCAACAGTTAATATCATCTTGAATGGAGAGAGACTGAAAGCATTGCCACTGATAACCCAAACCAGACAAGGATGCCCCCTGTCATCACTTTTATCCAACATTGGTTGGAAGTTCTAGCCAGATAAATTAAACAAGACAAAGAAATAAAGGGCATCCACACTGGTAAGAAAGAAGTAAAAATATCTCTATTTGCAAATGATATGATGTTGTACACAGAAAACTCTAAGAATCTACAAAGAAACTACTGAAACAGAGAGCTCTGTAAAGTATCAGCATATAAGATAAACATAAATAAATCAGTTGGATTCCTTTACATGGAGAATAAGATCACGAAAGAAGAAAGCAACAAATCAATGCCATTCACAATAACCACCAAGAAGGTAAAATACTTAGGAATTAATCTAATCAGAGAAGTAAAAGACTTACATAGGGAAAATTACAGGACTCTACTCTAAAAGACCTATGTGACTGTAGAAACCTACCCTGCTTATGGATAGAAAGACAACCGCATGGAAATCTATTTTTTGCAAAGTTGTCAAAGATCCTATACAATCCCAATACAAATTTCAATGTCTTTTTCAGTGTGAAGGAAAAACAATCATTAACTTCATAAGGAAAGGGAAGAAGTCCTGCTAAGTAAGACATTACTGAAAAAGAACAAAAGAGGCCTCATATTAGCAGACTTGGGAAACTACTATACTGCTGTGGTAGTCAAAGTGTCCTGGCACTGCTACAGAAATGGGTACACAGGTCAATGAAATATGATAAACAACCCAAATGTAACTCCATCCCACTACGAGCAACCGATATACAATAAAGGCTTGAGGTTCACGTACTAAGATAAAACTGGCCTCTTCAGTGAATGGTGTTGGTAAAACCGGGTATCTGTCACAAAAAAATGAAACAGTACCATTTTTCACATCATGAACAAAACTAAATCAAAATGTATCATTGAAGTAAATACAAAATGTAAAATAATAAGGATTATGGAACAAAACATATGGAAAATACTGAGAGCCCTAATACTTGGAATAAAAAAACTTCAAAGAATTACAAATAATGCATAAAACACAGAGAATAGTTAAAAAGGAACCTAAAAAAGTCAAACACTTTTGCTCACCTCAAGACTTCATCAAGATTGTGAAAATACAACATACAGACTGGGGAAAAAAATCAGGCAACCAAGAATCTGATTGGCATCTAGTCTCCATAATCTACAATATACTTCAAAACCTCAATAAGAAAAAAACAAATAATCCAATCAAATACTAGATACAAAATGCTAACAGGCACTTCACCAAAACAACATGCAAATATCTAGCAGATACACATGAGGGAATGCTCACTAGAGACATACAAATCAAAACTACCAAAAGATACCATCTGACCTGAAGCTGGTATTAATCCAAAAACAAAAAGCAACAGATGTTGGAGAGCTTGAGGAGTCCTTGAAATCCTTCTTCACTGCCAGTGGGAATGTAAAATAGTGCAACCACTCTGGAAAGTCATTTGGTCATTTCTTAAAAAGCTGGACATAGAAGTACTACATGATTCAGCATTTCCACTGCTTGAACTACATCCTACAGAAACAAGGGTTGTCATAAACAGGTACATGGACACCAATGTTTTTTGCAATACTCACTGTCCACAGTAGCCAAAAGATGGAATCAACCTGTGTGCCCTTCAACAGAAGAATAAATAAAGAAACCATGGTATATACACACAGTGGAATACATAATGATGATCTTTGGAAAACCTGATAGTACAGGCTCATCTAGAAGACGTTACGCTTAGTGCAATCAGTAAGTCGCAAAAGGGCAAATACTAGAGGGGGACACAGTCAAGATGGCAGACTAAGTACCCATCTCCCTCAATACCTCTGGAAACCAAGACCTGAATTTATAATCTAATGGAGACTTCTAGTCACCTAGCAAGCCCTAGGACAAAGCATAGGGCTGTTAATTTGGACTTCATACCACTGAACGGAAAAACCTCCTCTCTTTAGCTGACTCCTGCCCCTAGCCAGTCCTGGCTTTCATGGACCGAAGGTAACTCACCATTTTGGCTTTTTTTTTTCTATCTTTGCAGGCAGGTGGAGCTGGGTCATAACCAGCGGCTGGTCTCAGGCACACTGCTGGTGGGATCTGTAGGTGAAATGGCTGTGTTCTGGAGCCCAGCTTGGGACTCTGTGCATCTTGCCACCTTTGGCCTCTCTTTCCGCCTCTGCCATCGTGTGGTTTGTATGGAGGCACCGGGCAGCAAGCTTGTGCCGGAAGCCATCTTGAATACAGATGCCTAGGCTCGACCTAATTCTTACCCTGGGAGGCAGCGCCTGCCCACAAGAGTGCTTTTTCCAGCAGAAAGGCAGTAGTTTACAAAGTAACACCTACAGCTGGGCCCAGCAACAGAGACTGAGGACTCTGTGCATCTTGGCACCTTTGGCCTCTCTTTCTGCCTCTGCCATGGTGTAGTTTGGGCAGTGGTGCTGGACAGTGAGCTACAGGGCACCTTCTTGGGT
Organism: Heterohyrax brucei; assembly: GCA_028571685.1. Taxonomy (NCBI): domain Eukaryota; kingdom Metazoa; phylum Chordata; class Mammalia; order Hyracoidea; family Procaviidae; genus Heterohyrax; species Heterohyrax brucei. The sequence continues at coordinate 12,772,102 of CM053167.1, read as the reverse complement.
ACGGATACCTCAGAGAGACCTAATTCCTAGGCTCAGAGCCAGTGCTTGCCCGTAGGAGGACACTTTGCTAGCAGAAAAGCAGTATTTTATACAGTATCATCCACAGTTGGGGCCTGTCAGCAAAGACCAACAGGGAAGTAGCCTTGTTGAATTCTGAACTAATTCATAACACCTAGGATTGGATATAGAGGTGCTTACTTTGCCAGCTGGAAAGAGGGCCCTGTACACCTGGAAACCTGACTGACATGGGAAGAGGTCAGATACTTCTTATCTTTCATTTTAAGACGACTTGGAGAAACAACTGTGATCCATCCTCACAGCATCTTTCCCAGTCTTTATTGACTCACAAGAAGCCCAAAATCAACAGACTCTGGAGAAAGTAGTAACCAGAAAATCACTCATGGCTTTAGAAGACCCTCAAATGAAACAATCAAAGAGCTTTCCAGATGAAGAAACTTTTCTGAAATTATCAGAAGGTGAATAAAAAAGGATTATATACAGAGCCCTCCTAGACCTTATACAAAATGCAGCAGAGCAAAATGAAAAATTAAAGAAGCTCCTCAATCTGATGGAACAGAAACCCACCAGATCAAGAACAAAATCAAAGACAGAAACTTCAATGCAAAGCCAAGGAAACAGAACAGAACCAATGGAAAAGAGACTTTCTGACTTGGAAGACAGAGCTACTAACTCCGGCATCTATAAGGAAAAATCAGAAAAAAAGAAACAAGAAAAATGGAGAAGCATGTGGGATCCTATTAAGAGGAACAACCTGCAATTAATCGGAGTCCCTGAACAGAGCGAGACACCGGAGAACACAGAGAGTATTGATGCTGAGCTTCTGACAGAAATCTTCCGAGAAATCTTGAAGGAAGAGAATATAGATATCCAAGATGCATATCAAACACTACTCAATACAGATCTCAAAAGAAAGACTGCAAGACATACTGTAATCAAGCTTAACAAAATGAAACACAACCAGAAACTCTTAAAGGCAGCAAAACTCAGAGCAAAGCTAACATTCAGAGAGAAACACAGTAGACTTTTGTCAGATTTCTCAGCAGAAACTACGCTGGTACTGAGACACTGGCATGGCATATTCAAAGCTTTGAAGGAGAAAAACTTCCAGCCAAGAATTATGTATCCTGCAAAACTATCTTTCAAACATGAAAATGAAAATAAGACATTTGTAGATAAACAGAAACTCAGAGACTGTAAAAACCAAGCCAAAACTACAAGAAATGCTGAAGGAATCTCTTGGCTTAGAAGAACAAAACCACTAACTTCATATTTTAGAAGCAAATACAGGACACTTCACCCAGAATTCTACTCAGTTAGGGAATGCTCCAAACTCAATAAAAGCTAAAATAAGAAAAGAAATAATCCAGTGATCATATCATGAACACTATGATGTCATCATTTTAAAAAGAGGGACTTAATACAGCTGTATAGTCTTCCAGATGGAGATGAAGTTGACAAGACTGGTAGTAATTAAAATTGGCTTTATACACAGCATATTAAGCAGGATCATAGGGGCAATTGTAAAGCACAATAAAGATGCAACATATCAAATCAAGAAATGTACTGCAGGTGTCTCAACAACCACGAAACCAACCCTGAAAAAAAGGTGATAAATCAACCCACAAAGAAGAATGCCTCAGAACAGATGAATAAGAACAACAGAGGAAACATCAACACAAAAATAAAAATATCACAGTGGCAGCACTGAACACATATCTATCAATAATTACATTGAATTTGAATGGACTGAATGCTCCACAATAACAGTGGGAGACTTCAACAATCCCCTCTCAATACTGGGCAGATAATCCAGGAAAAAAACTCAGTGAAGACACAGAAGACTTTATTGCCATAATTAAGCAACTAGACCTCGTCAACATATACAGAACTTTCTATCCGTTAGAAGACAACTACACCTTCTTCTCCAGTGCCCATGGAATGTTCTCCAGTATAGACTATGTGTTAGGACATAAAGCAATTCTCAACAAAATCTATACCATTGAATTAATTCAAAGCATCTTCTCAGGTCATAAAGCCATAAGTGTCAAAATCAATAGCAGAAAAAACATAGAAGTGGAACTCATGAAGACTGAACAACATCTTGCTTAAAAAACTAGGGGTTATAGAAGAAATCAAGAATGAAATAAGAAATTCATGGATTCCAATGAGAACAAAAACACTTCCTACCAGAACTTATGGGATACAGCCAAAGCAGTGCTAAGAGGTCAGTTTACCTTCATAAATGCACACATCTGGAAGGAAGAAAGAAAGCAAGTGAAAGAACTAATCCTATAGCTTGAACAAGTAGAGAGAGAACAATAGAAGAACCCCTCAGACACCAGAAGAAAACAGGTCATAAAGATTAGAGCAGAACTAAAGGAATCAGAGAATAGAAGAACAACTTAAAAAATGGAAAATACCATAAGCTACTTTTTTGAAGATCAAAATAACTGACAAACCATTATCTAAACTTACTCAAGAAAAGGAGGAAAGGAAACATATAACCCAAATAAGAAATGAAACAGAAGTTCTCACAACAGATCCAAAAGAAATGAAAAATACCATAACAGAATACTATGAAAGACTGGACTGTAACAGATTTGAAAACCTAGAGAAAATGGACAAATTCCTTCATTCTTATCACCCACCCAAATTATCACAAGGTGAAGCAAAACAACTTAATCAGCCCATCAGGAAGGAAGAGATTGAAAAGGTCATCAAAAAAACTGCCAACCAAAAGAAGCCCAGGCCCAAATGTCTTTTCTGCTGAATTCTACCAAGCTTTTAGAGAAGAATTATCTCCAATACTACTGAGACTATTTCACAGTATGGAAAGGGATGGTATACTCCCAAATTCATTCTATGAAGTCCACATAAACCTGATACCAAAGCCAAGGAAAGACCCAACAGAAAAGGAGAAATACAGACTGGTATCACTCATGAATCTAGATGCAAAAAACTTCAACAAAATTCTTGCCAATAGAATACAACAACATATCAGAAAAATAATCCATCATGACCAAGCTGGATTCATACCAGGGATGCAAGGCTGATTCAACACCAGAAAAATAAATCATGTGATCAACCACATAAATACCACAAAAAGACAAATATCAGCTGATCTTGTCTATTGATGCAGAAAATGCATTTGATAAAGTCCAACCCCATTTGTGCTAAAAACTCTCAGTAAAATAGGAATGAATGGCAAATTTCTCAATGCAATAGAGACCATTTAAACAAAGCCTACTGCCTACATCATCCCGGATGGAGAGAGACTGAAATGGTTTCCCTTGAGAAAAGGAACTAGACAAGGACACCTGCTCTCACCTCTCGTATTCGACACTGTACTAGAGTTCTAGGCAGAGCAATTTTCTGCCAAAACAATGCTGGCTAGAAAACAGTGGGCAGATACATTGAAAGCCCTGAATGAGAAAAACTTCCATCCTAGAATTACTTATCCTGCAAAATTGTGTATAAAATATAATAGTGAAATTAAGACTTTTGAAAATAAAGAGAAATTTAGAGACTTCATAGAAACTAAACCAAGATTACATGAAATACTGAAAGAAGTTCTTCCCTAAATGTATGTTTTAGGTGATAATACAACGGATTTCATCCAAATTTCTAATCAGTTAAGGAAGTAACAAAACTTCACCAAATCAAGTCAAAAGCTACCATATTATAATAAGGGAATCTGTGATCATATCATGACAACCACAACGCCTTCACATTAAAAGAAGGGTACACTATAATAGTTACAGTTGTTTTTGATGCAGAGAAAGTTTCAAACTTATAAAATAGTTAAAATTGATTTCAATCTTAATGTTTTAAGGGAGATAATTCATGTAGCCATAAAGCAGGTTAACAATGCATTATATGAAAATAAGAAATGCAATTCAGGAGTCTCAACAAATATAAAATCAACACTCAAACCACCCATAAAGAAGAATGCCCCAGAACAGATCTTTAAAAACAATATAGAAAACATCAACACAAAAGTAATTACATGAAAATGATGACATAAGCACATACCTATCAATAATTGCATTGAATATAAATGGACTGAATGCTCCATTAAAGAGATAGTGAATGATATCCTGGATCAAAAGACATGACCCATCTGTATGTTGCTTACAAGAAACACACCTTAGATTTACAGATATAAACAAGTTGAGAGTTAAAGGTTGGAATAATACGTATCAAGCTAATAACAAAGAAGAGCAGGTGTGAATATTAATCTCAGATAAAATATATTTCAATGTAAAATCCACTATTGTTGACAATGGTGGTCACTATTTATTGCAGAAAGGTTCAATACTCAAGCAGGACTTAAAAATATTAAATATTTGTGCACCCAATACCAGAGCAGCTAAATACATTGAACAAATACTGACAACACTGAAAAATGAGATTGATCATTCCACAATAATAGTTGGGAACTTCAACACTCCCCTTCCAATTAAGGATAGATCATCCAGAAAACATCTCAGTAAAGATACAGAAGATCTTATTACAACAATCAATCGACTTGATCTTATCGACATATACAGATCTTTTCATCCATCAACAAAGCACATGGAACATTCTCCAGAATAGACCACATGTTAAGTCATAAAACAACTCTCCATAAAATCCAGAACATTAATTTATGGCAAAGTATCTTCTCTGACCCCAGAGCTATAAAAGTTGAAATCAATAAGAGAAAATTCATAGGTAAAAGTTACAACTTGTGGAAATTGAACAAGACTTTACTCATAAAGCCTTGGGTTATAAAAGAAAATAAAGACACGCTAAAGAAATTTATGGATTCAAATGAGAATGAAAACACATCCTACCAGAATTTATGGGATAGAGCAAAGCAGTGCTCAGATGGCTTTACTGGAGAATTCTACCAAACTTCTAGAGAAGAATTAACCCCAATACTAATGAGGCTATTTCATACCGTAGAAAGAGATGAAATACTTCCAAATTCATTCTGTGAAGCCAACATACGCCTGAAACCAAAACCAGGGAAAGATCCCACAAAAAAAAGAAAATTATAGACCAATACCACTCATGAATCTTCAACAAAATTCTAGCCAACAGAATTCAACAGCATACAAAAAAAAAATTTCATCATTATCAAGTTGGTTTCATTCCAGAGATGCAAGGCTGGTTCAACATCAGAAAAACAATTAATGTAGTCAACCATATTAATAACACAAAAGATAAAAATCATCTGATTTTGTCCATTGATGCAGAAAAGGCATTTGACAAAGTTTAACATCCATTCATGCTTAAAACTCTAAGAAAAATAGGAATAAAAGGGAAGTTCCTCAATAAAAGCAATAACATCTATGCACAGCCAACTGCTTTCATCATCCTGAATGCTGAAAGACTGAAAGAATTCCCTTTGACAATGGGAACTAAACAAGGATGCCCACTCTCACCATTCTATTCAGCATTGTGCTAGAAATTCTAGCCAGAGCAATTAGAGAAGACAAAGAAGTGCATCAGTACTGGCAGTAAAGATTTCCTTCTTTGCAGATGATATGATTGTTTATAAAGAGAATCCAAAGAAATCCATAAGTAAACTATCAGAGCTAACAGAAGAATTCAGCAAAGTACTGGGATACAAGATAAACATAACTAAATCAGTAGGATTCCTTTATACCAAAAATGAAATTCTTAATGAAGAAATCACCAAATCAATTCCATTTATTATAGCCCCCAAGAAGATAAAATACCTAGGAATAAATCTAACTTGAGAAATAAGAGATCTTTACAGAGAAAACTACAAGACCTTGCTACAAAAAACTAGTAGAGACTTACATAAGTGGAGTAATCTGTCTTGCTCAGGGATAGAAAGACTCAATATTGTGAACATGTCTATTTTGCCCAAAGCAATCTACTTATATAACACAATCCCAATACAAATTCCAGTGACATTTTTTTAATGAGATGGAGAAACAAATTATCAGCTTTATTGGGAAAAGGAAGAAACTCCGCATAAGTAAAGCACTACTGAAAAAGAAGATCATACTGAGAGGCCTCTCACTACCTGACTTTAAAACCTATTACACTGCCACAGTAGTCAAAACAACCTGGTATTGGTACAAAAAGAGACATATAGGCCAATGGAATGAAGTAGAGACTCCAGAGATGCCACTATCCTCCTATGAACAGCTGATATTTGACAAAAGATCCTAAGATTTTGAACTGGGGTAAGAACAGTCTCTTTAACAAACAGTGTTGGCATAATTGAATATCCATCTGCAAAAATTGAAATGAGACCCATATCTCACACCCTATACAAAAATCAACTGATACTGGCTAAAGACCTGAATATAAAGGCTAAAATGATAAAACTCATTCAAGACAAAATAGGGTCAACAATGGACGTTTTAATATGCAATATAGACACACTTCAAAATCTGACAAACAATACACATTCATCAGAAGAGAAGATAGATAAATGGGAATTAATAAGAATCAAACACTTCTGCTCATCCAAAGACTTCATCAAAAAAAATTAAAAGACCACCTATAGAATGGGAAAAAATATTTGGCATCTCTGTGTCAGACTGATACCTGATCTCCATAATCTATAAGGTTCTACAAAATATCAATATGAAAAAGATAAGTCATCCAAGTAAGTGATGGGCAAAGGAGATGGACAGACACTTCTCTAAGTAGGAGATCTAGGCAGCCAAAAAACACCTGTGGACATGCTCATGATCATTAATTATTAAAGAAATCCAAACCAAAACGACAATGAGATACCATCTCACACCAACGAGATTGGCCATGATCCAAAAAGCACAAAACAATAAATGTTGGAGAGGCTGTGGAGAGATTGGAACTCTCCTTCACTATTGGTGTGATTGCAGAATGGTGCAACCTCTTTGGAAAGCAATTAGACGTTACCTTAAAATAATGGATATAGATATACCATTTGACCCAGTAATTCCTCTGCTCAGAATATATCTTACAAAATCAAGGCCATTCACACCAACTGATACATGCACATGAATGTTCATTGCAGCACAGACCACGATAGTAAAAAGTTGGAATCTACCCAGATGCTCAACACCAGAAGAATGGATGGATAAACTTTGGCATATATATTCAATGGAGTACTATACACTGATAAAGAATAATGATGATAGCAGGAAACATCTCCCAATTTGGTCTCAACTGGAGGACATTGTGTTGAGTGAAAGTAGTCAACGACAGAAGGACAAATATTATGTGAGACCCCTACAGTAAAAACTTAAAAGCAGACTCTTGCATAACAGAAAAGACTCTTTGATGGCCACAAGGATGGGGAGGGCAGGGGGGCAAGGGGTAAGAGTTTAGATTAGATTGTTGTTAGAAATTTGGTTAGGTGAAATTGGTGACAACACACATTAGTAAGAAGATCAATATTAATGAGACTTCAACACAACTTGTGTATTCCTCCCATCTTAACCCAATATTGTAAGCACAGAGTATGTACTCTTTCATTTGTATTTTAAAAAAAGAAGAAATCACCAAGTCAATATCACTTACTATAGCCCCTAAGAAGATAAAGTACATAGGAATAAATCTAACAAGAGAAATAACAAGCCCTTACTACAAGAAACTAGGAGAGACTTACATAAATGAAGAAACTTACCCTACTCATGGATAGGAAAACTTAATGTGAAAATGTCTATTTTACCTAAAGCAATCTAATTATATAACGCAATCCCAATACAAGTTCCAGTGACATTTTTCAACAAGATGGAGAAACAAACTACTAAGATGTCTGGAAAGGGAAGAAATCCCAGGTAAGTAAAGCACTACTAAGTAGAAGAACACACTGGGAGGCCTCTCATACCCAATTTTAGAAACTATTATACTTCCACAGTAATCAAAACAGCCTGAAACTGGTACGAAAAGAGACAGATAGATCAATGGAACAGAATCCAGAACTTAGAGATGACATCATCTGCCTATGAACAGCTGATATTTGACAAAGGCCGTAAGCCATTAAACAGGAGTAAAACAGTATCTTCAACAAATGGTGCTGGCAAAATTGAGTATCTGTCTCAAGACCCATGTCTTACATCTTATACAAAAATCAACTCAAACTGGATAAAAGACTTAAATACCAAATCTAAAACAATACAGCTCATGCAAGAAAAGGTAGGAACAACAATGGTGGTTTTAATATGCAACGTAGACAGACTTCAAACTCTATCAAACAAACCACAATCAGCAGAAGAGAGAAGAGATATATGGAAACTATAAAGAATCACTTTTGCTCATCCGAAGAATATTAGTATAATTAAAAGGCCACCTATGGAATGGGAAAATAATATTTGACAACTCTATGTCAGACCGATGCCTGATCTCCATAATATATAAGGTACAACAAAATATCAATAAGAAAAGGATAAATCATCCAATTAAGCAATGGACAAAGGAGATGGACAGACACTTCTCTAAAGAGGAGATCCAGGCAGCCAAAAAAAAAAAAAAAACACATGTAGACATGTTCACGATCATTAGCTGTTAAAGAAATTCAAAGCAAATTGACAATGAGATACATCCAGACAAGGTTGGCAGTGAACCAAAAAACTCAAAACATCAAGTGCTGGAGAGGCCATGGAGAAACTGGAACTCTCCTATACTGTTGGTAGGGTTGCAGAATGGTGCAACCTCTTTGGAAAGCAATCTGGCACTCCCTTAAAAAACTGGATATAGATATATCATTTGGCCCAGTAACTCTCCTGCTTGGAATATATCCTACAGAATCAAGGTCATTCACATCAACTGATACATGCACACAAATGTTTATCACAGCACAGTCCACAATAGCAAAAAGATGGAATCAACCCAGATGCCCAACAACACAGGAATGGATAGGTAAATTATGGTATATATACTCAATGAAACACTATGCAATTGAATGAAAGTAGTCAGTGACAAAAGGACAAACATTGTATGAAACCCCTACAACAGGAAATGAAACTCAGACTCATACATAGAAGAAAAGACCCTTTGATGGTTGCAAGGGTGAGGAGGCCTGGAGGGTGAAGTGGGGAGGGTTTAGATTAGATAACTGTTAGAAATTTGGTTGGGTGATGTAAGTGACATCACATACTAGTAAGAAGATCAATATTAAATGGACTTCAACACAACCTGAGAACTCTTCCTATTTTAACCCAATAGTGCAAGAACAGAGTAGCTGGGGCTGGAGGCAGGTACCATGCTCTCAAGTGAAATTGAGGCCAACTGGCACAACTAGCATTTTGCTAATGAGGACTCTGCACCGCACTGTGGTGAGTGGCATCTGGAGTCTTAAAAGCTGCCACGTTGCCATCTGAGGGTACAGCAAATGGTCCCAACTCAGCAGAAACAGATGATCACTGAGCTCCGTAACAATATGGGGGAAAGAGAACCCAGAAGACAGAAAGACCCATGTGAGTGGGTGTGTACATTGACTTGTGACCAGAAGAACCAGACGGTGCCTGCTTCCACCAGTGATAGCCACGATGGAGCTCAAATTTGAGTCTCACTGCAACACAAGAATAAAAAAGGTTACACCATGAGATCTCCACTAAAAGACCGCACTTGATGGTCTGGGGATTCGGGATTCCCCTTGGAGCATGGCCCCTGGCCCTGATGCTGCCCCTGTCCATAAATCATAATAAAGGTCAATTCTTCGGACAGCAATGGATTGGACTTGGTGATGTAGAATGGCTGAATTTTGTGGGCACTTCATTGTTCTATAGGTTCTGTAGGATGTTGTCCTGCTGACCTCATTCATACTGGAGGAAGGGAAGTGGGTGGAGAGGAGGAGGTAGGAGACTTCTGGGAGGATAGGACATGGATGAAACAGAGAGAAAGAGTGTGCTGTCACCTTCCAGGGATAGCAGTGGAAGTTGTTTATAGGTGAACATGCAAATTTATATGGGAATGTACATTTTCATTCAATCGTAATAAAAATACTGTATAAGACCATTGTTATGAGGCATCAAGAAATGGAGTTAACGTAGAAGAAAATAATCTTTGTCAGTTTCAGGGGATGTGGGACGGAGATGGGTATTCAGAGATTAGATTAGATAGGAACTGGGTTAAGTGAAGGAAGTGACAGTACATGATAGAAGGAAGATCAACATTGCTGGTCTACACCAAGAGCTAAAAATTCCTAACTACAGCCCAACACTTCAGAGGCTGAAACAGCGGGAAAATCAGTCCAGGAACCATGCTTCTGGGGGACATCTAGGTCAACTGGCATAACTAAGTTTTTGTTTCTGTTTTCTTTTTTTTTTTTTCAGAAAATGGTCTGCATCCCCATTTGTTGAGTGGCATCTAGGGTCTTAAATGCTAGCAAGCTGGTGTCTAAGGAGCATTAACTTATCTCAGTTCAGATGGAACAGAGCAGAATGAAAGACATCAAAGACAAAAGGAAAATGTGAGTCCAGGAGACATAAGGAGCCAAATGATTCAGAGACTGCACCAGCTTGAGACCAGGAGAGATAGATAGTGCCCAGTCACCTCCAATGTTTGCTTGGATAGAAAATACATCATAGATAAAATGGGAGTACAGACTGAGAATTCTGTTAAAAGACTAGACTTGATGGTCTGACACCCTCGAGGGTTACCCAAGAGCATAGCTCCTGCTCTTGCTTCTAACCATAGCTGACACTAGTACTAAAGACAACTCTTCAGACCAAAATCAGACTGGACTGTAACGCACAAGGCTGTTGGAGCAGTTCCCCTGTAGTAATGAGACAAGAGCACACAGAGGCAGGAAGAGAAATAGGTTGAATGGATATGAGAAGTACAGAGTGGAAAGGAGGAGGGTGCTGTCATAGGATTAAGATAGCAGATAGAGTTGCATAGCAGTCTCTGTGTGAAATTTATGTAGCATATTGACTTCATTTGTATATTTTGACTTAATTACAATAAAATATCGTAATAATATAGAAAAAGTTATGTTCATTAGCCTAGATATCCCCTGAGACTACAGCCCCAAGAACTCTGTACCTAGTTCTCTGTCTTTCAAAGTGCTGAATTGTATTTAGGAAACCATCAGCTTTCAGTGTAGTCCAATTGTACTAACCTTCCTTCTACTTTGTACTGTCACACTCCTTCTAATTTCTATCTACTCTCTAATCTATAAATACGCCTCTCCCTGTTTATGTAATTATCAAAGATTATTTCATTCTGTGCTTAAATCTTTTCACAAGTCCTTATAGTAATGGTGTCACACAGTGTTTGTCCTTTTGCTTCTGATTAATTTCACTTAGCATAATTGGTTTCACATGAGCCCATATTATGAGATATTTCCTAAAATCATCATTGTTCTTTATCACTGCATAATATTTCATCACTTGATTATACCATAGTTTATCATTCTTTTGCTGATGGGCACCTGGTTTCCCACCACGATTAAAATATATACACTGTCCCTTAAGATTCTCATCTGAATTTTCAAAATGCTGTTGTCAATTTGTTCTCAATAGATGATTCTTTAAAAGAGTCATATACTCAAGGAAGACATGTTTGGCTCAGACAAAGACCTTAAGAGGTATTTTCGGCTTAAAGATTACTTCAGGAAAATAGTGTGAGAGATACTTCCATTCTCAATAATTACAAACCGTTTAGATCTCATTTAAAATTTTTAAGTTCTTTACGTATTTTTCCCTTTTTAGTCAGGATTCTTGTATAGAATATTTGATTGAAACCTTTAGTGATGGTAGTCAAACATTCAGAAGGAATGGATTAACTAAGATGCTGTTATACGTGGAGACGATAGGCATACCTTCTATTTTATTCTCTGATTTCTGAGTCTCCTCCTTCTTTTAATAAGGATGAACGGAGACCAACTTTTGTACCTTGGATGTATGTTTGCAAACTTTTAAGACTCTAAACACTGAAACAAAACAGGAGCTAGAAGAAAAACTCCGGAGAGGGGGCAGAGGGAGTTAGGCCAATTAACAAGAATATCTCATGAAATCATGGCGCTATACCTGCAGACCAAAAATAAATAAATTTTGTGTTCTTTTGGTCGAACATCTTCCTCTCGTTTTCCTGTCAGCTTTATCAAGCATGCTGACCTTCTGGGACTAGTCTCCGCTAATAACATCTCCAAAGCAGATAAAAGGAAGCCTTGCAGTCATCACCTCAAAGAAGTGACCTGCAAGTATTCTGGAACATGTGATATACTCACTATTTTTCATCAACATGATAGTCTAAGTTCATTTATCCTTCTTTTGCTTTGTTACAAATTGTCCAAGTTTTGCACTTACATAGGCAGTTGATGATATCGTGGCTTGCATCACCTTAGTCATCAAAGTCCTATTTCCCCTTAAACAGAACTTCTGCACAGAATTGTTCAATGAAACATGTCATATGACTTACTGATTGCTGCTTTCATGAATGTTGATTGTAGATTCAAACAAAATTAAATTCTTGGCAAATTCATTATTTGCTATTTTCGTGGTCTTGCCTATTGAATCAGTTGTGAGCATTTCTTTTTGTTTAAAGGAAAACTCACGCTGAAAGTTATAGTTTTGATCTTCATAAGTAAATGTTTTGTTTCCTGTCTAGCTCTAGTTATATGTATACAAGTCATATGTATACAAGTATATCTCACATCTTTGGATAAATTACATTCTTCTTGTATGTAGTTTAGTAATATCGATTACATGAATCAGTGGTGCAACCACAGTCTTAATTTTTGCAGTTTTTCTTCCATTCCCATGAACAGATATTTCCTGTTTCCCCAAACAGTAACTTTTCATCTTCTCTTCCAAAGGAATTCATTAATAAATTTTTACTTCTATGCATTTTCCTGTTGCAATCTCTCAATATAAAAGAGGTCATGCAGCATCTGTTGTTTTGCAACTGAATATTTTTCACTTCAAATTCATTGCTCATTCTTGTTGTAGTGTGTATCCTGACCACATTTCTCTTTCTGGCTAAGTAATATTCAATGCAACACTCTTCTGTCAGTTTGTCATAGTCTAGTGGCTTGTGTATTACTGTGATTCTGGGAACTATCCCACTGTATTTTAAAGACCAGCAGTGTCATCTACAGTGGACAGGTTTTAGTAGAGGTCAGCTAGGAAGAAGGATTATAAATATAAATGAAAAAAATAGCAAGTGAAAACTGTATGGATAAAGATGGAAGACTGTCTGATATAGTCCTGAAAGTTGAACCCCCCACATTGAAAGTCACTCAAAATACAACTTGAAAAGAGCTACCTTCTCAAAGCAGAGTCAACTTTTACAGTGTAAATAGAGTACAATTTCTTGAATCTTCATTTGCTGATACAGCATGACTCAAAATGAGAAGAAACAGCTGCAGACATAGGTTAATGATCAGATCATGGAATATACAAAGCATTAATCATGGAAAATTGGAAGCTGTCAGAAATAAGATAGAGTAGTTGAAGATCATTATTCTAGGCATTAGTGAGTTGAAATGAACTGGGACTGGCTGTCCTGAATCAGACAATCACAGGTTTTTCTTATGTGGGTAATGGCAGACTGAAGACAAATGATGTCACATTCATCATCAAAAATAATACTTGAAGATGTAGCCTGAAATAATAAACTGTCCATTTTAGAAATATTAATAAGCCTACAAGGAGTACCAATTACTATAGGTATTATTGAACTGGGACACAAACCACTAACAGGAAGGATGAAGAAACTAAAGATTTTTAACAACTTTGGCAGTATGAAGTTAATCAAACAGATGATCAAGATACACTGATAACTAACAGTGATTGAAATATGAAAGTTGATAACAGAAGGAGAATCTGTAGGTGGAAAATATAGTGTTGGTAGTGGAAATGATGCAAAACAATGCATGACAGGGTTTTACAAGGCCAACAGTGTACTCACTGGAAATATCTTCTTTTTTTGATAAAATAAGTGACAACGATATACACAGACCTTCCTAAACAGTCTACACAGGAATCAAGTCAACTACATCTGTTAAAGTAGGTGGTGAAGAAGCTAAATATCATGAGACAGAGTAAGTCCAGAGGCTGACTATGGGACACATCATAAATCACTCTGTACAACTTCAAACTGAAACTGATGAAACGTAAAGCAAGTCCATGAGACAAAAAGTGCAAACTTGTGTGTGTCTCACCAGAATTTACAGATTATCTCAGGAATAAGTCTGATGCATCTAATATTAATGAAGGAAGACCAGATTAGCTGTGGGAAGACATCAAGGTCATCATGTATGAAGAGACAAACAACAACAACAAAACATTCAAAAGGTAGGATAAAAAGAAGATCAAGATAAATGTTAACTGAGACTCTGAAGCTTGCCATTAATTATAAAGCAGCTAAAACTAAAGGAAGAAGTGATGAAGTAAAAGCTGAAAAATTTCACAGAACAGTAAGGATGAAAAAATGAAGCATTTTAAAGAAATGTGCAAAGAGCTAGAGTTTTAAAGTTGAAAAGAAGAATATGTTCAGAATTTCTTGTGCTGAAAGACTGAAGAAAAAAATTATTTCTTGGAATTGCAAGTTTATAGTTGGAATTGCAAGTTTATATCGGCAAAAAGTTGAATGATTCAAGGAATAAAAGAAGATGGCAGTACACACAGAGGTACTTTACCAGAACTAATTTGTACTTATTCAACCATTTTAGGAACTAATGTGTGATCAAGAACCAATAGCACTGAAGAAAGCTGTGAAAACTTCACTGAAGACATGGAAAATAAGACCACTGAAATTGATGAACTATCAATTCAAATGTTTAAACAAATGCATGCAAAGTTGGAAGGATGCATCCAGTCTGGTAAACTCTTGAAACAGCTACTTGTCAACCAATGTGAGGAGATCCGTATATATGACCATTCCAAAGACAAGTCAACGAGTACAATGCGGAAATTACTGAACCATATCTCTAGTATCACACATAAGTGAAATTTCATTGTAGATCATCCAGTATCAGTTTGTAGCAGTGCACTGACAGAAATCTTCCATGAGTTCAAGCTGGATTCAGAAAAGAGTGTGTGAAACAAGGCATATCACTGTCAATGTCAAGTGGATCATGGCTAAAGAAGAGAACATCAAGATATTCATTTTTATTTGTTACTGGGTACTGCCAAGTTATTAGTGAGTTATTGTTGCTCCATTTACTAAACACAACATGGTCTTACACCATCCTAGAAATCATTCTTATGTTTTAGGCCACCATTGCAATAACATGACAATCTATCTTATATAGGATATCCCTCTTCTCTTTCTGAGCCAAGTATGTTGTGGTTCTCCAAAGAATGGTCTCTCTGGAGACATATGAGACAAAATTTCATCATCTTTACTTCCAGATAACACTCTGTATCCCTTCAAAGATACACTTGCCCGTTTTTCTTTGACAATTTGACAATACGTTCAATATTGTCCCCCAACACTACATTTTAAAAGTATCAATTCTTCTCTTGTTTGCCTTATCCATTACTCAGCTTTTGCACACATAATGAGGTGATTGAAAGTACCATGACTTTGGTCACAAATATCTTCGTCTTCAAGGTGACATTTTCACTTTCTAAAATTGTAGAGAATTCTTTCATGGCAGATTTGCCAAATTAAATATGTCATTTGGCTTCTTGACTGGTACTTCCATGAGTGTTGATTATATATCTAAGTAAAATAAATCTTGACAGCTTCAACCTTTTCTTGAGTTATCATGATGTTACTTGTTGATCGTTATATTTTTGCTTTGTGTTAAGATTTAATGCCTAATGAAATCTGTAGTCTTTGAACTTCATCTGTAAATGCTTCAAGTACTCTTTCTTTTCAGCAAGCAACACTGTGTTATCTGCATAATACCAACTGTCAGGGAGTCTTCCTCCAATCTAATATCCTGTTCTTCATATGTCCAGTATCTTAGTCATCTACTGTTTTTATAATAGAAATACCACAGGTGAATGTTTTTATCAAAGAAAATTTTGTTCTCTGACAAAATTAACCAGTAGGCTAGAAGTCCCAATTCAGTTCACCATCTGCAAAGAGAAATGCTCTTTCTCTGTCAACTCTGCAGGAAGCTCCTTGTGATGCAACTCTCTTCTCATGATCTGGGAGCACATAAATGCAGAATCCTCAGGTTCACAAGATGTGCTGTGCTCCCGGGAGTGCTCTCTTGGTGATATGTGGTTCCCCCTCTCTGCTGGTTTCTCTTTCCCTTTTATCTCTTGAGAGATAAAAGATGATGCAGGCCACAGCACTCTTGCAATTCAGCTGTGTCCCCACAAGAATGTGTGTATCAAGTTTGTTAGGCCTGGATTCTTGTGATTCTGTGGCAGTTTTATTGGTGAGGTCTGCAAGATTGAATAGTGTCTTAAGTCAATTCCTTTTGAGATACAAAAAAAGAGAGGCAAGCAGAGAGGCACAGAGTCCTCATACCACAAAGATATCAGTTCTAAGAGCACAGTGCTTTCCCAATTTCTTACTCTGAGATACTCCCAAACCAAGGGAAGACTGATGACTGGACTCTTCCTCCGGAGAAGATAAACAGAAACCCTTCACCTGGACCTGATGCCCTTAGTTTGGACTTGTAGCCTGCTAAGCTGTGACAGAATAAACTTCTCCTTGCTACAACTGTCCACTTGTGGTATTTCTGTTGTAGTAGCACTAGATAAGTAAGTGCAAAACCCCAGAGAACTAGCTTTATATTTCATCTGGAATATAAACTGGGTAAATGGGTCACAATCCTACCCTAACTCTCTTCAAAATAATCCAATTTTGCATCAATAATCACAGGCAGAGATTAAGCTTTACAATGTATAGGAAAATTAATCCCAAAACAGAGGTAACCACACAACATTTGGAACCATGGCCCAGCCAAATTGATACACACCTTTTGGAGGGGGACAGTACTCATTCTACAGTATCTAACTTAAAGGATTATTTGGTCAGTGTACAGACTGTACAGATACAGTAAAAATATACAACCCTAAGCCATACCTTTCCTGTCTTTAAACCATGCAGTATTCTCTTGTTCTATTCAAAGTGATCTAACTATAGATCTTCATAGCACAATAAAAGGTTCTGAAATTTAGCTCTTCACTGTAATTTATAATTTCTTATGACCCACATAGGTACTTACTCACCTATGCCAAGAAATTTGGAAGACAGCTACCTGGCCAGCTGACTGGAAGAAATACATGTTTGTGCCTATCACCAAGAAAGACAATCCAACCAAGTATGGAAATAATCAAAACTATTGATATCACTCACAAGAAACATTTTCCTGAAGAGTGTTCAGAAGTGGATGTACACTGACAGAGGACTTCCAGAAGTTTAAACTGGGTACAGAAAAAGATATGGAATGAGCAATATCACTGCTGTGTCAGACAGATCCTGGCTGAAAACAGACACTACCGGAAAGGTGTTTATCTTTGTCAATTGACTAGGAAAAGACATTTGACTATGTGAGTTATAACAAATTTTTAGATAAATTTGCAAATTGTCTATGGAATCCTTCAAAATTGAAATTCAAGACTCTTTCCCCCTTCTTTTTGCTGAAGAAATGCCAGGCATGCTGTTTCCTGTGTTTTACAGACTGACAAAAGCATTTGTGTGTGTGTGCGTACGTGTATCACAACACATCCTGGATTATGTTATGAGGAATAGGAATTCCATGGTACCTAATTATACTGAAGTTAAGTGCTATACCTGCTAACCAAAAGATCAGCAGTTTGAATCTGCCAGGCACTTCTTGGAAACCCTATTTAGCAATTCTGCAATATATTATGAACTGACTAAGCAGAAGTGAGCTATTGTTTTGGTTTAACTTTTCATACGGATCCTCTGCAGAGATCAAGAGGGAGTTGGTCTAATAGAACAAGAAAATATTGCATGATTTAAATGAGGAAAAGTATAGATTACGCTTGTAACTTTTCACCACACTATTCCACTATGTACAGAAGCAACTATCCAAGAAGCTAGACTCTCTGAAGGATACCACAGCATCAGAATTTAGGGTATACTCATTGTTATTCTGTAACATGCAGATGATACAAACTTTATTCCTTAAAGGGAAAAATACTTCACATCTTTACTGTTCAACATTAAAGCAAAACTTCTTACAATTGAACAAGCAAGAAATATCCTGATAAAGAGGAAGATATTTATGTCATCAAAGATTTAATTTTACTTGGATCTGCAATCCATTTCCACAGAAGCAGTGGTCAAAAATAAAGTGAAGTATTGCATTTAGCAAAAGACATTTCTAAAGTGTTAAACAGCAAAAATATCATCTTAAGGACTATACTGCATCGTGACAAAGCTATGCTATTTTCACTCACCTCGTATGCTTGCCACAGAACAGCACAGCACAGTGTTTGAGCATTTGGCTGCTAACAGAAAGCTTGTTAGTTTGAACCTACCAGCTACTTCTGGGTAAAAAGATATGGCAATATGCTTCCACAAAGATTAACAGCTTCAAAAACCTTACTGGAGAAAGTTCTGCTCTGTTCCATGGGTTCACTATGAATAGTAAATGACTGTATGGTGATAGGTTTTAGTTTATTTCTTTGACTAAATCCTCATTTTGATAATGCATTATGTTGTTTTCAGTTCTTTTAGTTTTCTTTTAGTTCTAAGAAATTATCTACACTATGTTTTATTCTGTCATTTAAATCATAACTCATGTACTCTTGGACACACTGTCTCTTCCTGTCTCTTTTATTAGTATGACTCACAATAACTCACTCTCTTAGTATCTATAATACCCTTATGTTGACTGTGGCTATTTCATTTTTGCTTGAGGTTGGCTTTCTGAGTTCTCACCAGGAATTGTAACAATATTTTTGGCTGGAGGTCATCTGCAGGTGCACAGTCTTCAGGCCTTACTTGTTATACCACACCATTCTCTCCTTTTGAATGGGCCGGAATTTTGTTTGTCAGTTGGCTGATCAGTCCTTCCACTGTTCTGCATTAAGTCTGGAAGATCCACTCATACTTTTCAGCTGAAAGTGGTGCTCATGGTCTTAAGCGTCCACTCTTCCTTACTTTATTGTACTTTTCAACCCTGTCACGACACTTGTACTACTACTACACATAGAGTATTGCCCTCCGGAATTGTGGAGTGACGGACTACAATGTATTCTTCCCTGCTTTGTTCAGTGTCTCCCCATGATGTAAAAGGTTGTACCTGCCTTTTATCCTGATCCAAACTTCCATCACATCTTCATTCAGAATGCCATTATCTTGTTCCAGTCTCTGCTTGTTTCTGTCAATGGGTGTAAAGACAAAGGATCACCACAATGGAAATACGCTCCATCAGCCTTTGCCATGCACAGACTTGTATGGATGTCTAGGTAAGTAGCCCACATGTTATGAAAATTCCTCCGGATCTGTCTTTGGCCACTTAAAGAAGCAGAACTTGTTAGCTGGTATAATTACAGTACTGTGATTTCCTGGTCAGAACCATTTGCTACAAACAGCCAGTTCTTGAGATGGGGTAAGGTAAGTAGCAAGAGCTTTACTGTGTTTCAATACACAGAAAACAAAGGGCAACAAATTCTTCCAAACCTCTATCTCTGAACTGAGAGCTGCCAGATTTTACAGAGCAAAATCATGGGTCTCAGAAATTTTCAGAAGGTTGTTCTTTGGGGGGTGATTTTGGTAGTCACAGTCTCAAGACATTGTTCTGTTCATCCAAGTGGTAGCTGGTGCCTTCTTGGTCTTAGCTATAAGACTTTCTCATGTACTTATGTCATACCGTTTATTTTCTACATCTGAAAAGGACATTAATCACTAGTAAAAGTTTAACAAGAGAAAGAGCTAGGTAACAGAATTATATTTAGAAGCAAAAGTAAGTTTAGAAGAAAAGAAAATGGGATGGATTGTGTTCATAACATAGCTGGGCAGCCTGCTCCAATTCCTTCTTTTTGTTGTGAGTCTCTCAGTCTCAGGAAACTGGGTGCAATGTCTTTTCTGTCTGTTTCCTGCTGAGTAGGAGCACCAGTTTGGGAGAGTCATCCACTTGTTTCATGTAGTGAATTGGGATGGCAGTTGAACAGGTGAAATTCAGTAACGTTTATTGAATCAAGTGATGTGCATCTGGTCAACTAGTGTAGAAAGTGTTTCAGGGTACCTGTTGCCGTAATTTCTTTTATACAGGAAACGCATATACAGATGATCCCTGGGTCATAATAGAGTTAGCCAAGATGTGAAGGTGGGAAAAAGAGTAGTATACTACTTCCATTTGACTTTTTGGTTTTAATCTGCTCGGTTACCCATGTATGACTTCTAAATTCATGCTGATGGCTCCTGATGTATTTATCCAAATACAGTTGGCTTTATTTGTAATGAAACAGACTTTTCCAGACTTTGCTGACAAAAATTTAGAGAAATTCTATAATCTAAAAACCACCTCTCCTGGTGAGTTGAAGGAAGTTTGTTGGGCTTTCAGTGGCTTTTCATTCCCTGCATATAGTAAACAAATAGTATCAGATAAACTGTTAATAGTCACCTTCAAGTGATACATTCGCAGTCCTATTAGATTGCCCTGAGGAAGCACTATCAAAACCCATTTTCTTCTAAAACAGTATTATATCGTTTCTCACTTGTTTCAAGGATTGTGGGGCCTAGAGTAGATACATATTTTTCTGAATGGGCCCAGAATTTAGTGGACTACTGGGTGAGTACTGGGCTTGAAAAACTAGAAATTCCAAGGTACATTGTTTTACAAAACTCATTTTAGTTAGATGTTGAATTGCCCAAGTGTAAAGTGAAATCCCACGAATTAGGTGTTCACTAGTGTGATGTTTACCTCCACGTAAAAAGGTATATACAAAGATAAGAATACTGGTTTGAATAGAAATGAAATAAAATGTTTATTAAAGAATATCAGAAGCTCAAAATCCCAGAAAGCCTGTTGGTCTATTTCTAAGATAATGTGATACAATTCCACTTCCTATTTAGTTCCCAAACTGTTATTATGAATGCCCATGAGAAGAAAACAAGGTATATAGTAAAGGGTATTGTAGGAGCTGAACTGAAATTGGTGCTTTGTGGGCATAAAGAGCCAAATTTGGGATATCTCTGTAATACAAAAAACAAAAACTGGGGCTGCCATGGTGCTTAGGAGGACCCTGAACCAAGGAAAGTGATGGCCTACATTACAATTCCTAAGTTTTCCTCCCATAGCTACTGCTTACGATGTGGTGACTATGCCATTTGATGACCACTATCACCAGTCCAGAAAATGGGTTGGCTCTTTTTGTCTCATGGTAATTTCTTCAGTGTCCTTCCTTACTGACTTTGAAATCGTTTGGTGAGCTCTTTTTTATGATTGAGGCAGTAGTAATTTTTCACATTAGACAGGGTTATATCAGAAATAATTGTTAAAAATTCTTGATTGGGGGCTATATTGTGTCAATCATTGAAACTATTTGGGGAGATTTATTCTTAGCCTCCCAAACTACTGCATATCCTTTTTCTGGAAATTCTTGGATACATTAGGAGGACCTAATCTGATCAATGTGAAAACTACACAAGGAAGGGTTAGAGTGTCTCTTGCTTGTAGACTTAAAGTCCCTCTGGATTATAGAATTGCAGGAATTTGATATACTCCCTTTGAGCCAGCATTAAGTCTCATCTGGAAAGAGAAGTAATAGTTAGGACCACTATTCTGAGTTTCTCTTAAACCTGTATTTTAAACTGTGGACACAGTGCAAGTATAGGATCGTTCTCCAGCACCTTCACTCCATCCTTCCTCTTCAGTAGGCCTGGCCTTTACTCTAGAACAGTGTAGCCACACTTGCACTCCTGCCTAGTTAACAACAAAATCACACTCAGCAAAATTCAGAAGGATTTTTACACTTAGAAGTCAACTGATCTTCAAGATGTTATTTTCTCCAGTTCTCAGAAAGGAAAGGCAAAATAAGAGAGGCATACTTGTTAACACTATTTATAGCAGTTCCCAGGGAGAGGATACACTCCATCTGTGGGAAATCATGTTAAATACTCTTGACATAAGTTCAGCCATCTTGGATGCTGAACCGTTACTTCAACTCTGTACAACCTCTTGTACTGTTTGTGTACTGTAACCTGGAAGCAGTCTGGAAATACTTCCAAAACCCTTGGCCCGAACATGTAGAACAATGTATAACCGAAACTGTGCCCAACTAACTTAGTTACTGTATGTTTTAGTTCCTCGTATGCCCAGTTACCAAAAGAGTATAAATACTGTAATAAATCTTTGTTCTGGACTCTTAGCTGGGTATAGCCGTTAGCCCCCTGACTCCCAAACTGTCTCACGTCTATTCTTTCCTAAAGTGCTCAGCGTCAAGCCTCTCCTCCACCCATGTTCGTTGGAGTGATCTCTGATCTCCGACACTCCTTCTTCTCCACCTTAGATATCACTGAGATGGGGAAACTGGACTTCCTTGGAAATGGTGTCACATACGCTAATTCATAGAAGCTTAACTTGAGTCCACTTCAAGGGGTCATTCCAATCCTAAGCAGATCAATAGGCAGAAACTGTAACTGGGTTAACATGGTTTCTTGGCCAATTTTTGCAAGGGTCTTCTTCAGAGAATAATTCATCTTTCCATTCTTCTCTGTTGACTGTGATCTCCAGGCAGAATGTAGTTTCCAACTTATATCTAGGGCTTTGATGACTTCTTGGACTATTGGCACTATGAAAGTCCTTTTATTGTCTCTTTGAATAGAAATCAGTAGACATAATCAACAGATAATGTCTTTAGTAGCATTTTAGTTACCTTTTGAGCCTGTTTTATCTGACAGGGAAAAAACCTCTATCATCCTAAACAGGTATCTGCAAAGACCAATAGATATCTAAAGTTTCCAGATGCCATGGGCATCATCATAAAATCTACTTAGCAGTCTTTTCCCATGTGAGTTTCTTCATGTTGAATTCCTAGTATTGAACATGGATGAAGCATGGTCTTTGAATTCTTCTTTGTGTAGAGGAGGCACCTCTTAGCAATTTCTCAAACCGATTTAGGAGTCTCAATTCTGTGACCACCTGTTGAATCCCCTCAAGACTACCTTCTCTTTCATAGTTGGTTCCCTAATGTAGGTTTCATACTGTACCATACACTTGGGATTCTGGGAGCAGAGTTCTGATTTCTGAGCGATTGGTCAGTTGGTATAGGAGACTGAATGAAAGCCCCATTCCTTAGCCCTTTTCAAAACGTGAGTTGGGTAAATAGCTGCAGGAAGGCCAGAGGTGTCAAATGGGTGATCAGAACCATTTCCTTTCTTGTATTACAGTCTTCTTCACCTCTCTATCTGCCTTCCAGTTTCCTACTAGCTTAAGAGAAACTTCTCTTCTGGTGTCTGGAATAATGCACAACTGCCACCTGCAGAAGATCATTGGGTACTTTCAGAAATTCCAGAACTTCTAGTGCATATTTTTCTTTCCTGGCAGATGTCAGGAACCTCCTCTCTTTCAACAGTATACCACAAGAGTGAAGCACAAGATGAGTGTATTTGCTGTGTACACTGTTATAGGGTTTTCCTACCTCTCCCTTCCCCCAGCTGGGAGGTCTGTTCAAAGTCTATCGATCCAGAAATTCCTCTTCAGTTGTGAAATCTAGAACATGAATTATCTGCTTCCAAAACACAATGGCAGAATAGGAAGGCACAAGCTAGATATTCCCATTACAATTGAAAGAAACAAACAAAAGGGTTTAAATGGAAGCAAGACAGTATAACACGTTACATTTGCCATCAAGGCTTTGAAAATAATGATTCTTTCTCTGAGGCATTTTACACAATGTTGCTGCACTGTAGCCTCTAGATAGCAGCCACAGTTTTCTGGGCCCCGGGCCTTCCAGGCCCACTGGAACAGCAATTATACTCCCTCAGCTTTAGGCACACAATTTTCCTAGTCCATCTGAATGGTAATTCCACTCTTAGGTACACAAGAGGCATGGCTGTACCCCTTGCAGCCCTGGATAGCATGGCCATATCTTTTGAGACTGAGGCAGCTCAGCTCCTTGTGCTCTTTGTCTCTTCAGCTTCTGCTTCCTGTGGCCTCTTGGACCCAGCCACATGACTGCATCTGCTCTGCTGGGGCCAGAATTTTAAAGCTGCACAGCTCCACTGACAAGTGCTCAGAGGCATTCCATTCATGCCACCAGGAAGCCTCCTGCACACAAGCATTCAGCTTTCTTTCTCTATGTGGGTTGGATCCTGGGTTGTCTTTTGCTGCCGTCTCCATTCTGCTACTGCTACTTTGCTACTGATTCTCACCATCTGTACCTTCCTTAGTGTTAACAGTCTTTGGTGCTTTCTTCAATGTCTTCCACTCATCCAATTTCAAAACTACTCTCACATTGTAGGTATCTGTTACAACAGGACTCCAATTTTTCGGTACCAAATTCTGTCTTATTCAGCCAGTGCTTGTTATGACAGAAATACCTCAAGTGGGTGTCTTTACAAGGAGAAATTTTATTTTGTCACTGTCCTGTAGGCTACAAGTCCAAATTCAGGGTGTCAGCTTAGGAGAAGGTTTTGTTTGCTGGCTCTAGAGAAAGGTCTTTGCCATCAATCATTCCCTGGACTAACAGCTTCTGAGACACAGATACTCCAGAGTTAACACTGGCTAGCACTGTTTTCTTGGTAGAAAGAAATTCCCAACTCTGTGTTTGCTTCCTTTCTGTTTACATCCCAATGACAGTAGATGTGAGAGCCTGACAAATGTCCCTTAGGTTATTAAGCTACATTCTAACCAGACAAACACGTCTATATTCCTCTCCCTGTCTCTGAAGATATAGAGTTAATTGAGACCACAGAAAAAGGTAAACATTATTGGGTGGTTTATCCTCCTAGATTATCTTGTGACAAACATTTGTGTCTCCTCTGATTCATTATCCTGTGATAAACTTTAAGTCTACTCTCTTTGGTTATCCCTTACAAATTTTGGACACTTCACACTGTTTGTTAGACGTAATGAAACTTTATGATATAATGAAATCTTGTGACTCCTGACTATTGCTCTTTGACAAACCCCCTGCCCTTTGAATTCTGCCTATAAAAACCACTGGAAACATAGCCCAAGCAGGGCAGTTTGTTGGCTGCTGTCTCTTGGATTGCTAGCAAATCTGAAAATAAATTATTCCTTGGACACCATGCTGTCTGAATATTTTCAGTTACAATGACAGGCAGGTGAATCTGACTTCAGTTTGGCAACACCAAGAGATTATCTCAAGGTACAGTACAATCTTATACATTGAGTCTTGCCCCAGTAACACAACAGTCACTCATTTTCCCTCAGTACCATCACAGAGGTAGGATTTACAACATATAAGAACATCATACAGTACCAGAAATTATGGCCCAGCAAAACTGCTGCAAACATCTTTGGGCAGACACATTCAGTCCATGATACTGCATAAGCCAAGAAGCACACTCTTCATCTTTGCGCCTGAGATGAAGCAATTTCAAAGACAATTTGGTACCATGAAAGTGGGTGCTGCCATAACACATACATAAAATGTAGAAGTCATTTTTTTGGAAACTGTGCATGGATGCAAGATTCAGAAGAAACTGAAGAAGACACAGATGGTGAGAAACAAGCAATTTCAAAGTTTCATTGAGGTAGTGTGGGGTGGTGGGGTTTATGAAAGAAGTGTTGATTAGAACGGTAAGGGCTAAGGTTTGTTTATGGTCATGATTTTGAAAAGGGAAGGGCTTTCACTTAGAAGGGTGGAGAAGACAGGCTTAAAGTTATTTATGGTTACACCAGGTGGGGCCTACCAGGCTGTTTTCAGCTGATGGTGGGTCTGATCATTTCCTGAAAAACAAAGTCTCTCAGTGACCTCCCTGAATTTCAGGGACAGAGTTACCTTAGGAAGCAGAAGCTGAAAAGACAAAGAGCATGTGAAGTTCAGCCGCCTCAGTGTGTCCAAAGGTATGGCCATGACCTCAGGGGTTTGAAAGGGTGGAGCCAGGGCTTTCTGTGTATTGTCAGAGCAGAGTTGCCACTCATTTGGGCTTAAAATGTATCTAAAGCTGTTGGGGCAGAGGTTCTGTGCAAGTGGCCCTTGAAGGCAGAGTTGGTAACACAGGGCCAGGGGTCTCCACTCCGAATCCAGAAGGTGTGACCAATTCCTAGAGTCTGGAGGGTAGGGATACTGTGTAGAATGTCTCAGAAAATGTAAGAGTATTTTCAAAGCTTTGAAGACCAATGTAATATGTTCTGTTGACTTGCCTGTTGCCTGTTAATGCCCTACTTCCCTGCAATTTCTCCCGTTTGTGATGAAATATTTAACTTATACCTGTTCCACCGTTGTACCTTTGAAAGCAGATAGCTTGTATTTCACATTTCATAGATGTAAGGGAATTTTTGAATTTTGGGTTTGATTTAAGACTTCTATCATATGAATTAAATCTGTTACATATTTCAAGATGTGATTTGGGGGTTATCAAAGGGTGGGATGTCATGGATTGAATTGTGTCCCCCCAGAAATTGTGTAGCCACATGTCTGGGCCATGATGCCCAGTATTTTATGATTATCCTTCATTTTGTGATTTTCCTATGATGTATGTTATAAGATTAAGGTGGGACTGTAAATCCCTTTATGAAATCACTTCCCTGCTCCACTCTAAAGGGAGTTTCTCTGGAGTATGTCTTGCACCACTCTTTATCCTTTCATCCTACAAGAGACAAAAAAAAGAAAGGAAAGCAAGCAGAGAATTAGGAACCTCACACCATCAAGAAAGGAGCACAGGAAGAAGAGTGAGCCTTTCAGACCTGAGATTCTTGCACCAAGATGATCCCTGGACAAAGACTGATGCAATACTGGACTTTCCTCCAGAACTAACAAGGTGGAAAGGCTTTACCTGGAGCAGACATCCTGAATTTGGACTCGTAGCCTCCTGGACTATGTAAGAATAAACCTTCCATTTTTAAAGCCATCCACTCAGTGATATTTCTGTTAGAGAAGTACTAGCTGACTAACACAGAACATTTCTGTCATTTTGTCTTGGTCATTTGTGTGAGCCAGTTTCCTATCTCTTCAAGAGCTTTATTGTCAACTATTGTCTTGGAGAAGTTACCTTTTTATTATTTTTCCTAAGTTCTTCATTTATTTTAATAGTGTTTTCTTTCAGGTCTGTAGCTGTTTCTTTCCATATTGCTTTTTCTCAAGATTCACAGGAACTCTCACTAGCCGTAGGTACCTAGCCAAGCTGTTTCAGGTCAGTTCGTTCTGACATGTTGGTCTGCAGAAAATCAGCCTTACCTCTTTTTTCCAGTCCCTCAGTCCACATATTTATTCTGTCTTGTGTTGTATCTTGAACAAGCTGTCAGATGCCTGCTAGTTTTTTTTTTTTTTTTTTTTTTTTTTCCCATCTTTTCTCTATTGGAGTCAAAGGCTAGACGCAAGCACCTCCCAACTTTGTCCATGTGAATTGTTTCTAGTCATGTAACTTCTGGCTGGGTTGTTTTGTTTCCTGCATCATTTCAGGGTGGTATACACAACTGCACCACCGATCATTATTGTGTCGTGGTCAACTGTTCATTTACTGTGGTCTGCATTAAATCCCTGGTAGGTAATCTATGAGATATCTGCTTTTAGGTACAAGATTACTTCTGTTTTGACAGAAAGCAAGGACAAAAGTCCTCTTAATATTAATTTCTTGAGGTTATTTTGTGGTTTTACACTGGTTACCAGGTAATGGCTTTCTGTTAGAAGAGGGAGGATTGTACTGAGTTCCTGCGGAAGGATTGAAGCATGGGGCATAATGTGAGGGAACTTTCCCACCATAGGCTGTGTGTTGTCAGTGAACTGACTGTCATGAAAAATTAGGGAAACAAAACTGACAGTTGGTTTGCACTACTGTAGACTGAGTCCTGGCAAGTGAAGCATTGCAGCTGGTATGAGTTTATAGAACTTGGGTCTGCACTGATGGTTGGATAGAGGGGTTTATAATGGGGATTAAGATTGGCAGAGGTAGAGCACTGGCCTTCAACTAGACTCTGCAGAGGATGAATGAACTCACAGCATTATGGCAAGGATACAGAGCCAGTTCTTTGGTAGCATAGAAGGGGAAACTAGCTGTCTCCTAATAGGTTTCTCACCGAAGGCCAAAAAGTGATTCTGGGCCCATTTCTGCTGCCTTATGTCACTTTCCTTACCCAGCATACTGAGCACACACCTGTACTGTTACACTAGTGTCTGTCTCTCCCCACTCTCTGTACTTCTGTGCTCTGATCATGAATTTCTACAGAATAGTCCATGTCACTTTGTTTGTACTTTTCTGGAGTTCTTAGAATTGATCTATGCTGACAAGCACAAGTACCACTTTTTTGTTCATTGCCGTGTGTGTTTATTCAGTACCTTTGTCTCAGTCTGAGCATTCCATTTCATTTGCAGTCAGAGTTCCCTCCCTCAGGGATGCCACCTGAAGCCTAAATGGCCATACTTTGCTGGACTGGTGAGTGGGTATTGTGTTTAACAGCAAACTACTTCTTCCTCTTGATCTAGCTCCTTCTGGTCATAATTCTGTACTCAGTCTTGTTGTCTTTCCCTTCCTGTTTAATGTTCCAAGACAGCTGACTTCTTCAGTCTTTATTTGTTTTCTTCTGTCATTGTTATGGCCAGTAATGAGACAGCTGCTTTTAAAACCCAGAAGTTTGCATCCATGTCTAGTTAGAGGAGGCTGCATTTCATAATGTCAGGTGCAAACAATAGTATCACAGGAAAAATCACTGAATGATTGTTAGAGTCTGACAGACAGTATCGATATGCAAGGGTAGAGGTCAGTGTTCATGAAGAACAGAACTAGAATCCTTAACCTAAAAAGAAGAAATTCCTATCCAAAAAGATAACATCTAAAATGATTTAAAAAACAAGTCAGAATTCACAGAAGCCAAATCTGTGTCAAAAGTTACATATGGCCATAGTGGTTACTGATATGAAGGTTGTGCCCATATATACAGAAAAAAGAGATCTTGACAAACTAAGGAAGGGATAAAAACCAACAGCATGATAACATTTAAACCATAACTGTTAAAATATATATTGCAGTGATCTGTATTCCATAAAGTTTTTAAGTATATGATTTCTCTAAAACAGACAAGCAGATTTTTTTTTCAGTTACCTCTGGACAAACACAAAATACTAACCTTTTCATTAATAGTCATACATGCTTAATCATTTGTGCCACCCATGAACACTCGTACATGAAATACAAGCTCCTAAGTCCTCGAAAACCCTGGTTGTGTAGTGATTAAGTGCTATGTCTAATCAAACGTTGGCTTTACTATGTTCTGAATTTATTTACTGTATTCTGAATCTGGAAACTCCATGGAGCAATTCTGCTTGTCCGACAGGCTCACTGTGAATTAGAATTGGGAATGCACTCTAACATGGTGGGTTTAATTCCATATGCTTGTAAGATTTAGTCAGACTTTTACAACCAAGAAACTAATATTCTGAAAAATCTAAATATAATGCATATACCCATACAATACTTACAATAAAACCTAGAGATTTGAGACCTAATCTTCAACAGTGTATTCTTATCTATAATACCAAACCAACAAGTAACAAAACACAAAAGAGATAAAGGAAATATCATCAAAATTTAAATCTTCAATACATCGGAAGATTTATGGACAAATTGAAGACATAATCTACAGATTAGGGAAAAATGGGAGGAATTATGTATCAGGTAATAGTTTATTATCCATCATACATGAACTACTACTACAAATTAACAACAGAAACAAACTAGCAGAGGAACAGGCACAAAAATACCTACTTCAATAAAGTGGATACAAATGGCCAAGAAGCACATAAAAGGATACTAAACATTACCAGTCATTACTGTTTGTTGTTAGGTGCCATCAGGGTGTTCTTGACTTGTAACAACTCCATGTGGCAGACAGAGTTGTCTCCAAGAAATTTCTATGCTGTACTTCTTACAGGGGCAGATTCCCACAAAGCCTCTGAGTTCCAGTCACCAACATTTTGGTTAGCAGCTTTATGCTATAACATCGTTAAGTGAGGATATGAGTGTATATGTATATACATACACATACGTATATACGTGTGTGTGTGTGTGTGTGTGTGTGTGTGTGTGTATCAAATAGAATATACTAGTAAGTGGAGTCTTGTCATAAACTTAAGTTAAAAATTGGCTGAACTGTTAATTGTCTCAACTGTTAAAACACACCATGGCTGTGCTTGAGCTAAGTAAGACGGTGAGAAATTACAAGTCATGATGACGAAGTAAAGTAAGAAAATCCAAAGTCATGATGAAGAAGTAAAAGTGAGAAAAACAACTGCCAAGTGGAAACAGCCACAGATGATCAGAGAGACAATAAAGACCATAACCAATTAGGAAGAAGTCAACAACTTGAGGTACCAGAAGATAAGACTTATGAACTGACCGATAACAACCAGAATGAAGCAAACAACTTGTATTAAAAACCCAGCACTCTGCACTTGGGGTGCAGCAGTCCTCTCTGGGAGTACGTGCCCATGGTCTGCTCCCCTGACTCTGTTTGCCTCATCCTCAAAGGCCTGAGGCACTGTTTCCCTCTGGGACGCTGTGCCTGTGCCTTATCTTCAAGGGCCTAGGGACAAGCCCACTCCTCAGAGTCTGTGTCCCATGATTTGCTGTACTGTGATCTGACCCTGGGACCTCGTCTGCTTGTCATCAAAGGCTGGTTCAATTGACTTTGACTACTTTCCCGTTGCTGTCTAAGTCTCCTATGCTGTCCCTGTTGGTGGATCTACCTCTGAGAGGCTTCGTCAAATCCTGTTGGATTTCAGAGTACTGGTGTTCCATCAGATCAAACAACTTGTTTAATTTTTCCTTTTGTTCCGCTGCATTTTGTACAGGGTCTAGAAGGGCTCTCTATATAATCATTTTGTATTCACTTTCTGATGCTTCCATAAAAGTTTCTTCATCTGGAAAACTCCTTGGTTGTTTTATTTGGGAGCCTTCTGAAGCCATGGGTGATTTCTTGTGTGCCACAAGTGTCTGTTGCTTTTTGGGTCCCATGTGAGTAAGTAGAGGCTGGAAGGACTGCAGATGTTTCTCTAGGCTGTCTTAAAAGGTAAACCAAAGGGATCCGACCCCTTCCCATGTCAATCAGGTTTTCAGGTGTAGAGGTCCCTCTTCCAGAGTAGACACCATGAATTCAGATGGCATACTTGGTACACAGTCCAGTATACTGCGTAAGACTAAATTTTTCTTTGCTGAAGTCATCCACTCTGCAATAGAACAACACTAGATGACTAAAACTTCCTCTTTTTTATGTGGTTGATTATACTGATTTTCTAATGTTAAGCTGTTCTTGCACACCTGGTCTGACTCCTATTTGGTTGTGACATATTATGGTTTACATAATTCTATATTCTACTGGCTAGAATCTTGTTGAGAATTTTTTAGTCTATATTCATGAAAGATACTGGTTTACATTTTTTGTTTGACTTGACTATCATGGTTATAATGGCTTTATGGACTGAATTACAAGTATCACTTCTTTTTCTATGTTTTGACATATTTTGTATAGTACTGGTATAAGCTCTTTTCTGAATGTTTGGTAGAATTCTCTTGTGTAGCAATCTTTGTAGATTCTATTTTCATTTATTTTGTTTGTGAAGATTTTGCATTTATAGAGACATTATATTTTTCTTGTCTATTTTGATGAGTAAGTTTGTGGTTACCTTGAAATTTACACTTATCTTCCTATGGTTGAGTCAGTTCTGTTGTTACTTGTTATTGCCTTGCCTTTCACTTTGTTAGAAAATTTTATGCCTACATCATTCATTTCATCTTATTGTTCTGGTGTTGTCAATGTATTCTGATTAACTTTTCTGATTCCCTTGCTTATCTTTTAGTTTTGGGTAGTCTTTCAGAGTTCATTTCCTAGGCTGCTATTTGGCTGGTATAATCTTGCACCCTCAATTCAGGTTTTGATCTCGTGTTATTTGTTGTAAGAACTAAAGACTTCCCACAATAATTCTTGTAAGTCTGGTTTGGTTTTTACACATTCTTTTAATTTCTGTTTTTCTGGAAATATCTGAGTTTCATCATCATATTTAAACAAGACTTCTGAAAGATTTGTCTTTTCTTTTTTCTTCTAGGGTTTTACATATGTCTTCACATTTACTTGTTGCCTGCCTGCTTTCTGCCAAATAATAATAGTTTAGTCTTTCTGTTTCTTTTCTGTATGTGACTTTGTTTGTCTCAACATGGTCGTAGACTTTGTCTTTGTCTTTGGTTTTAGTAAGTGTCATTATGAGATGCCTTGGTAATTTTTGTTGTTGTTGTTGTTGTTAGTCTATCCTATACGGAGTGTGTTGAGTTTCATGGGTGGTCAGTTTTCCATCTTTCATAATATTAGAGAAGTTTTTTCTGTCAACAGTTCTTCAATAACCTTCTCTGTGTTTGATGTTCTCTCCCTTTTGCTCTTGATTATATGTCACACAATTCTCAGAGTTTCCTCACTTTTCTTCATCCTTTTGTCTGATTTTTTTCCTCCCACAGAGTACTGTTTTCAAGTTTTCTGCTCTTATCTTTCCTCATTTCTACCTTGTTTCTCACTGTCCGTTTCTGACATCCTGTTCTTTATCTTCAGGATTGCAAGCTATTGTTTTTGTGTGATATCTAAATGTGAATTTACTTTGACACTTTGTTCCTGTATTAGTTTCCTGAATTCTTTCCTTCTTTTTTGTCTTAAATTTATCTATTTTTCCTCATTTTTCTCTGCTTTTTGCTTCAACTTGTGGACAGCTCTGCATATTAGAGATTTGATCTTCCTATCTTATAGTTATAATGTCTTTTCTTCTACTGGAATGTCATCTACTGCAATCATCCTATCCAGTTTTGGTTTGGTTTAAGTTTTTTCTGGTATGTTTGATATTGTTGGTTGTCTTCAGGACTTTTAATTGTTTTCTTTGTCTGCCGACTGTGAATCTGCTCTTTTGTTTTATTTGGTTATGTCAGGGCTGTCAGGATGTAATTTCTTTGTTGTTTGCTCATCTGTAGTCACAATATTTTCACCTCTTTATCTACTAGGCAGAGCTAGTCTTTCAAATATAGTACAATAAAGCAGGTCCAATGGAAAAAGAGGGCCCTGAATGGATTGCTTTCTATGTGTACTACGGATCACCCGGTGGGCCTGAAATTAGTCTTGGGCAGGTTCTGGTAGGCCATGCTTCTGTGGTTAGGGATATGTGTGCAGCATATTGTGTACCAGGAAGGAAGAAATGGTAAGGATGTGATGTGTGAAGCTAAAATTGGTATGGGCAAGAAGACTGAGATAAAAGAGAAATAGGAGCCAAAAACAAAATGAAAAAGAGTTTCAAGGGTGTTTTCCATTGGAGTGGAGCCATAAGAAACTGAGAAATGGGGAAAAAAGAAAAAGAGAAGGAGAACAAAGAGGGACAGAACTTAATAAAAATTCAGGGGCACGGGAAGAAAAGAAAGCTCCCAATAGCAAACAGACAGAAGCCACCAAGATATCAATCAACAGAAGAAGGGTCAAACAAACCATGGTATATTTCTGCAATGGAATACTATGTGATAATAAGGAAGAACAATGATATAGGGCAGTATATGATAATGTGGAACCATCAGGAAGAGTTGTGCCAAGTGGAATTAGTCAGACACAAAAGGACAAATAATACATGAGACCATTATTACAAGGACACAACAAAATATTTAACCACACAAGAAATCAATCTTTGACGGTTACAAGAGTGGAGAAGGAGATAGAGAGATATTTACAAATTAGATAGTGCTTAGGATTTGGTTGGGTGTAGGTTGTGACAGCATGCATTAGATAAGAGGTACCCACAAATGCCCTATATCAAAACTAAAGTTTTCCCGAGATGTGACACAACTTTTTGGAACAACAATGCAATAGAGTCAAAGATTGGGGGACCACTTTCAGGGGATATCCTGACTAATTGGTATACCCATTTTTATTTTTTTCTTCTTTTCTAAAGAAAATGTTCTACGTACCACTTGGGTGCTTGGCATCTGCAGTCTTAAAAGCTAGCAAGCTTATATTTAAGGAACACCAACTGGTCAACAATTCACCTGGACCACAGGTACAAAGAAGACATCAAGGACAAGAGGCAAATATGAGCCCACCAGATGGAAAGAGCTGTATGAACCAGAGTCTTCCTCAGCATGGGATCAGAAGCACTAGATGGTGCCTGGCCACCACCAATGACTGCCTGGATGGAGTCCATAGTTTGGAGCCCCTGACATAGTGGGAGAATGACTGGAAGGCAGAATGAGAACTCTATCAAGTGACAACATTTGATGGTCCATCAGTATGCAGGGTTCCCTGGGAATGTGGCACAGATGCTGTCTTACTCCAAACTTCATCCAGCACAGAATCCAGCACTTCAGCGTTTGAAAATGCGCTACACAAAACATGGGATGAGGTTGGCTACAAACAAAATTTTAGACTTGAATATGTACATGGTGCTGTCCAAGAAGCTCATCCCTGAAGGTGAGAAGATATGGTGAGAGAAGATAGATTCTGTTCAAATTGATACTGTCGGTTCTGGATGAAAGGAGGGAGAGGGTTGTAATAGAATGGGAGGAGAACAGCAGTGAAAGTTCTAAGTGTTATATAGCAAGTTGATATCATTGTAATCTTGCAAGTAAACCACAGTAAAATTTACTTTAAAAAAATAAAAGAAAAAGAAATGTCTCTGCAGCTGCAGTCACCAGAGAAGCAGCGGCCTAGCTAGAAGAGATGTCACACAGGTGTGTTTTGTGTCCTGCTGGAATTTGTGAAGCTGTTTTCCACTGTTCCCTGTCTGCTGATCTTCAACAGCAGTCCAAGATGGTAAGTCCATGCTAGGTTATTTGACAGGGAACTTCTATTCCTATCTCTTCTTGTTCTCCGTTCTTTGTAAGTGTTTTATTCCATTCAGTGTTTGACTGAGTTTCTTGTCTTTTCATTTGACATTTCATGCTCCAGGAATGACGTTAAATTTCTGTTTTACTTAGTTTATCAAGTCTTTGCTGTGGAGCCCACTATGGTGCTTCTGTCTATGGCAGTATGTTGGCCAGAAGTCCTTGCATTCAAATGTTGAAACATTTTAGTTGGTTTTCTGTCAGTGCCTGGAGCCTTGTTTTTTCATCAATATATTCAGTGCACTTTCATTTGTGTCTTTAATACCATGGGTTATTTGATTTTGTACTACCTCCTGAAATTGTTGAACATCAACCAGTCTTTCTGATACAGTAACTGTGCATTCCTTTCACGAGCTTTTGAGGTTTTCTGCTTGATTCATTAAAATAGCCATTTCAGGCTTGAATTTTTATCCAGTTCTTTCCACTTGAGAAGTGCTGAGAATGTCTTCTGCTTTTGGTTTCCTAACTGCATTCTTTGCACATTTCATTACAGTACTTTATTTTGTTTTCCTAAGCTGCCTTCTGAAATCTGTTCAATTCTCTCACTTCATCATTTCTTGCTTTCACTTCAGCTACTCTATATTTGACAGAAGTTTTCAGAAATTGGATATCCATCTGAAAAAAACTGAAACAAGACTCGTATCTCACACCTTATACAAAAACAAACTGAAATTCGATAAAAGACCTTAATATAAAATCTAAAATGATAAAGGTTATCCAAGATAAAATATGATCAGCAATGGAAGTTTTAATACACAATGTAGACAGACTTGAAAATCTGACAAACAAAACACCTTCGATGGAAGAGAAAATAGATAAAGAAGAACTGCTAAGAATCAAACACTTTTATTCATCCAAAGTCTTCATCAAAAGAATTAAAGGACCACCTACATAATGGGAAAAAATATTTGGCAACTTATGTGAGATCATCTGATCTCACAATCTATAAGGTATTACAAAATATTTACAGGAAAAGGATAAATAATCCAATTAAGTGATGGGTGAAGGAGATAGACACAAGTTTCTCTAAAGAGGATATCCAGGCAGCCAAAGGACACATGCAGAATTGCTCACTATCATTAGCTATTGAAGAAATTCAAATCAAACCTACAATGAAGGGGCAGAATCAAGATGATGGACTAAGCTCATGTCTCCCTATATCCCTCTGGAAATCAAGACTTGAAGTGATAATCAAACCCAGCCTTCTGATCACCTAACCAGCCCCAGGACATCGCACAGGCCTGTTAATTTGGACTTCATACCACTGAGTGAAAAACCTTCTCTTTTTTGCTGACTCCTGCTCCTGGCTATCCCTGGCTCTCACAGACTGAAGGTAAATGCACCATGTTGAATTTTTTTCCTCTGTCTTTGCCAGCAGGCAGAGCTGGGTCTTGCCGAGCGGCTAGACTCAGACGTGCTGCTGGGGGGATAGGCAGGGGAAATTCCCATATTTTGAAAGCCAGGCTTAAGACTCTGTTAATGTAGTGACTTTGGGCCTGTCTTGTTATCTCTGCCACAGGGGGGGTTGTACAGATTCACACTGCCAGTGTGCAGGGTGCCATGCTGGGTAGGGAGATTTTAGCAGGACCTTATTTTTAACCTGGGAGCCAGTGTCTGCTAACAGGACAACACTTCTCTGACAGAAAAGGAGTAATTTACATAGTGCCACCTACACTGGGGGGCCTGCAACAGAAGCAGAGGAATCACTACCTCTCACCACCTTTAGCCTCCCTATCTGCTGCCTCTGTGGAGGGCACCATCTTGGATATGGTGGCTGCAGCTGGACCTAATACATAGCTTGGGAGTCAGAGCCTGCCCACAGGAGAGTGCTTTTCTACCAGAAAAGTAGTACTCTACACAGTCTTGCCTAAGGCTGGGCCCTGTCAACAGAAGTGAACAGGGAGTAGCATTGCTGTATTCTCAACTAGTTTGTATCATCTAGTGTTGGATATAGAGGTGCTTGCTTTGCCACCTGGGAAGAAGGACCTCCACACCTGAAAACCAGACTGACTTGGGAAGTGTTCAGATGCCTTTTGCTTTACATTTTAAGACAGCCTAGAGAAACACCTGCAGTCCATCCTCACAGTATCTCTTCCAGCCTCTACTTACTTGCATGAGACCCAAAAAGCAACAGACACTTGTTGGCATACAAGAAATCACCCATGGCTTCAGAAGGCTCCCAAACAAAGCAACCAAGGAGTTTTCCAGATGAAGAAACTTTTATGAAAGCATCAGAAAGTAAATACAAAATGATTATATACAAAGACCTCATAGACCTTATACAAAATTCAGCAGAACAAAAGGAGAAATTAAACAAGCTGTTCAATATGATGGAACACCAGTGCTCTGAAATCCAGCAGATGAAGAACAAAATCAAAGACATAGAAACTTCAATGTAAAGCCAAGAAAACAGAATGGAACAAATGGAAAAAAGAATTTCTGACTTGGAAGGCAGAGGTACTGATGCCATCATTTATGAGCAGAAATCAGAAAAAAGAAACAAGAAAAATGAAGCAGCATATGGGACTCTATTAAGAGCAACAACCTTTGATTAATTGGAGTCCTGAACAGGGTGAGACATCTGAGAACACAGAGAGTATCATTGCAGAGCTGCTGACAGAAAACTTCCCAGAAATCATGAAGGAAGAAAATATAGACATCTCAGATGCAGATTGTACACCACCCAATACTGATCTCGAAAGACTCCAAGACATATTATAATCAAGCTTAACAAAATGAAACATAAGCACCAACTCTTAAAGGCAGCAAGACTCAAAGCAAAGCTAACATTCAGTGGGAAACCCTGTAGGCTGTCTTCAGATTTCTCAGTAGAAACCATGCTGGCACAGAGACAATGGCATGACACATTCAAAGCCTTGAAGGAGAAGAACTTCCAACCAAGAATTATATATCCTGCAGAACTATCTTTCAAATATGAAAATGAAATTAAGACATTCCCAGATAAACAGAAACTCAGAGACTTTGTAAAAACCAAACCCAAACTACAAGAAATACTGAAAGAAGTTCTTGGCTCTGGCTTAGAAGAACAAAACCACTAACTTTATATTTTAGAACGACACACTACTCAAAATTCTACTCAGTTAAGGAAGGCTTCAAAGTCACTCACAGCTTTCATATGGAAAGAAGCAATCTAGTGATCATCATGAAATCTATGGTGCCATTATATTAAAAAGAGGGATGTACTACAGTCATTATAGTCCTTCCAGATGGAGAAGAAGATGACAAGACTGGTAGTAATTAAAATTAGGTTTATATATAGTTTATTAAGGGGATCATAGGGGCAACTGTAAAGCACAACAAAGATGTATCATACCATTTCAAGAAATGCAACACAGGAGTCTCAACAACTACAAAACCAGCTCTGAAAAAGGTGAAATATCAACTCACAAAAAAGAACGTCCCAGAACAGACTAATAAGAACAACAGAGAAAACATCAACACAAAAATAAACATGTCACAACGGCAGCAGTGAACACATACCTATCAATAATTACATTGAATGTCAATGGACTGAATGCTCCAGTAAAGAGACATTGAGTGACATACCCATCCATATGTTGTCTACAAGAAACTCACTTGAGACCTAAAGACAGGAACAAACTGAAAATTAAAGGATGGAAGACTATATATCAAGCTAACAATGAACAAAGAAGATCAGGTGTGGCAATTCTACTCTCAGACAAAATCAATTTTAATGTAAAATCCACTATTGTGGACTAGGATGGACACTATTTATTGCTGAAAGTTTCAGGACACAGACAAGACTTAACTATATTAAATATTTATACACCTAATATCAGAGCACCTAAGTACATCAAAGAAATACTGACTATAGTCAAAAAAAGAGTTAGATGACTCCTCAATAATAGTGGGAGACTTCAACACTCCACTCTCAATACTGGACAGATCATCTAGAAAAAAGCTAGGTAAAGATACAGAATACCTCACTGCCACAATTAACCAACTAAACCTCATTGATATACACAGAACTTTCCACCCATCAGCAGACACCTACACCTTCTTTTCCAGTGCACATGGAAAATTCTCCGGAATTGATCATGTGTTAGGACATAATGCAACTCTCCATACCATGCAAAATCCATACCACTGAATTACTGCAAAGCATATTCTCAGATCATAAAGCCATAGAAGTTGAAATCAATAAGAAAAAACATAGATAGAAAGTGGAACTCTTGGAAACTGAACAACATCTTGCTCAAAAAACCATGGGTTATAGAAGAAATCAAGGATGAAATAAAGAAATTCATGGATTCCAAGGAGAATGAAAACACTTCCTACCGGAACCTATGGGATACAGCCAAAGCAGTCCTCAGAGGTCTATTGATCTCCATAAATGCACACATCTGGAAGGAAGAAAGAAACCAAATCAAGGAACCTACCCTACAGCTTGAACAAGTAGAGAGAGACCAACAGAAGAACCCCTCAGTCACCAGAAGAAACCAGACCATATAGATTAGAGTAGAGCTAAATGAATTAGAGAACAGAAAAACAATTGAAAAAATTGAGAAGACCAAAAACCGGCTTTTCGAAAAGGTCAACAAAGTTCACAAATCACTGGCTAAACTTACTAAAGAAAATCAGGAAAGGAAACAAATAACTCAAATTAGAAATGAGAGAGGAGTTTTCACCACAGATCCAACAGAAGTCAAAAATAGCATAACAGAATACTATGAAAGACTGTACTCTAACAAACCTGAATACCTAGAGGAAATGGACAAATTCCTTGACTCATACCACATACCCAAATTATCACAACGTGAAGCAGAACAACTTAATACACCCATCACAAAGGAAGATGTCATCAAAACACTGCCAACCAAAAAAAAGCCGGAGCCCAGATGGCTTCACTGCATAATTCTACCAAGCCCTTAGAGAAGAGTTATCTCCAATACTACTGAGACTGTTTTACAGCATGGAAACAGATGGAGTACTTCCAAACTCATTCTATGAAGCCAGCATAACCCTGATACCAAAGCAAGGGAAAGACCTAACAAAGAAGGAGATCTACAGACCGATATCACTCATGGATCTAGATGCAAAAATCTTCAACAAAATTCTTGCCAATAGAATACAACAACATATGAAGAAAATAATTCATCATGACCAAGTGGGATTCACACCAGGGATGCAAGGGTGGTTCAACATCAGAAAAACAATTAATGTGATTAACCACATAAATAACGCAAAAGACAAGAGTCACCTGATTTTGTCCATTGATGCAGAAAAAGCATTTGATAAAGTCCAACACCCATTCATGGTAAAAACTCATAGCAAAATAGGCATAGATGGCAAATTCCTCATTTATACAAAGCCACTTGCCCATACCACCCTGAATGGAGAGTGGCTGAAAGACTTTCCCTTGAGAACAGGAACTAGACAAGGATGCCCACTCTCACCTTTCCTATTGAACATTTCACTAGAAGTTCTAGCCAGAACGATTAGACAAGACAAGAAATAAAGGGCATCTGCATCGACAAAGAAGAAGTCGAAATGTCCCTGTTTGCAGATAATATGATTGTATATTCAGAGATTCCGAAGAATCTATAAGTAAACTACTCAAACTGACAAAAGAGTTCAGCAAAGTCTCAGGATACAAGATAAACATAAGTAAATCAGTAGAATTCCTTTATATCAACAACAAGACTGTTAATGAAGAAGTCATCAAATTGATACCATTTACTATATCCCCTAAGAAAATAAAGTACCTAGGAATTCATCTAACCAGAGAAATAATAGACCTTTACAAAGAGAACTACAAGTCCTTACTACAAGAAACTAAGAAAGACTTAAATAAATGGACAAACCTACCCTACTTATGGATAGGAAGACTTAACATTGTGAAAATGTCTGTTTTACCCAAAGCAGTCTACTTGTATAATGCAATCCCAATTCAAGTTCCAGTGCCATTTTTTAATGCGATGGAGAAACGAATCACCAATTTTGTCTGGAAACAGAAGAAGCCCGGATAAGTCAGGTACTACTAGAGAAGAAGAACACACTGGGAGGCCCTTCATTACCCAGTCTTAGAACATACTACACTGCCACAGTGGTCAAAACAGCCTGGTACTGGTACAAAATTAATGGACCAGAATTAAGAGCCCAGTGATGACATTATCTGCCTATGAACAGCTGATATTCGATAAAGGCCCTAAGACATTAAACTGAGGTAAAAACAGAATCTTCAACAAATGGTGCTGGCATAATTGGACATCCATCTGCAATAAGTTGAAACAAGATCCCTATCTTACACCTTATACAAAAACCAACTCCAACTGGATAAAAGACCTAAATATCAAACACAAAATGGCAAAGCTCATCCAAGAAAAGACAGGAACAACAATGGAAGTTTTAATATACAATGTAGACAGACTCCAAAATCTGTCAAACAAGCCACAGTCATCAGAAGAGAACATAGATAAATGGGAACTATTAAGAATCAAACACTTTCGCTCATCCAAAGACTTTATTAATAGGATTAAAAGAACACATACAGAATGAGAAAAAATATTTGGCAACTCTATGTCAGACTGATGCCTAACCTCCATAATCAATACAGTTCTACAAAATATCAATAAGAAGAAGATGAATCATCTAATTAAGCAATGGGCAAAGGAGAGGGACAGACATTTCACTAAAGAGGAAATCTAAGCAGCCAAAAAACACATGTGGATATGCTCACAATCATTAGCTATTAAAGACATTCAAATCAAGACGACAATGAAATACCATCTCACCCCAACAAGATTGGCCATGATCCAAAAAACACAAAACAACAAATGCTAGAAAGGCTGTGAAGATAGTGGAACACTCCTACACTGTTGGTGGGGTTGCAAAATGGTCCAGCCTCTTTGGAAAGCAATCTGGTGCTTCCTTAAAAAAATGGGTATCGATATACCATTTGACACAGTAGTTCCACTACTTGGAATATATCCTACAGAATCAAGGCCTTTCACACCAACGGACACATGCACCAGAATGTTTATCGCAGCACAGTCCATGATAGCAAAAAGATGGAATCAACCCAGAAGCCCAACCACAGAAGAATGGATAGGTAAACTATGGTACATATATTCAATGGAGCACTATGCAATGATAAAGAATAGTAATGATTCCAGGAAACATCTCCTAACCTGGTTTCATCGGGAAGACATTATGTTGAGTGAAAATAGTCAGTGCCAAAGTACAAATATTGTATGAGACCTCTACAATAAGATCTCAAAAACAGACTTGTGTATAGAAGAAAAGACTCTTTGATGGCTGCAAGGGAGAGGAGGGAGGGAGGGTGAGGGGGTGAGGGTTTAGTTTAGACAGTTGCTAGAAATCTGGTTGGGAGAAAGCCATGACAGCACACATTAGGAACAAGAACAACATTAAGTGGACTTCAGCATAACTTGAGTACTCCTTCCATCTTAACCCAATATTGCAAGGATAGAGTAGCTGGGGTGGGGGGCAGGGGACCATGCTCTTGGGTAAAATTGAGGCCAACTGGCACAACTAGTGTTTTGCTAAGAGAGCTCTCTGCACCCCACATCGGTGAGTGGCATCTGGGGTCTTAAAAGCTGCCATCCGAGGGCACAGCGAACAGCTCCAACTCAGCAGGAACGGATGCTCACCGAGGACCAAAATGACATGCGGTAAAGACAACCTAGAAGACAGAGAGACCCATAAGAGTGGATGCCTACATCAACTTGGGACCCGAAGAACCGGATGGTGCCCGGCCACCACCAGTGATAGCCATGATGGAGCTCACAGAAAGGAGTGTCACTGGCAACACAAGAATAAAAAGGAGTGCATCCTGAGTTTTCCACTAAAAGACAGCAATTGATGTGCAATGGCTTTGGGGTTCCCCTGGGAGCATGGCCCCCTGGCCCTGATGCTGCCCGTTCCCATAAATTATAACAAAAGTCCACTCTTTGGACACGAATGGATTGGACTTGGTGATGTGGAGTGACCATATATTGGATGCACTTTATGGTTCTATACATCTATAGGATATCATCCTGCTGACCTCTGGCTGGAGGAAGGAGAGTGGGTGGAGAGGAGGGTAAAGGAGGCTGCTGGGAGGATGAGATATGTATCGAGCAGAGAGGACTAGAGTGCTGTCACTGGACAGGGAGAGCTACATGTAGGTGAGCATGTAAATTTATGTGGGAATATACATTTTCACTCAGTCATATTAAACAAAATAAAATAAACTACAATGAGACACCATCTCACCATAACAAATTTGGCCATGATCCAAAAACCACAAAACAACAAATGCTGCAGAGGTTGTGGAGAAATTGGAACATTCTTACACTGCTGGTGGAATTGCAAAATGGTACAGCTTCTCTGGAAAACAGTCTGGCACTTCCCTTAAAAGCTGAAATAAATAATACCATTTGATCCTGTAACTCCACCGCTCGAAATTTATCCTGAAGAAATAAAGATTGTCACATGAACAGGCACATGCACACAAATGTTTGTTGCAGCACAGCCCACAATTTCAAAAAGTTGTAATCAACCCTGATGCCCATCAACAGATGAACGGATACGTAAACTGTAGTATGTATATCCAAAGGAATACTATGCTACGATAAAAAACAAAGACAATTTTAGAAAAAATTTCATAATATGGCCTCATTTGGAAGCGATCATGCTGAGTGAAATCAATCAGTGTCAAAAGGACCAATTTTGTGTGAGACCCGTGTCATTAAGTCTTAACTAAAGAACCATCCGTAGAAGAAAAGGACTATTTTCTACACGGGCGTGGGTGCTGAGGTTTATCATAGATGAGATAATTGATAGATGTTAGAAATTTTTTTCTTTTACTACAATGAATAAGAAATAAAAAGTTAAAAAAAAATTTAAGAATCTCTTCCATTTGAGTCTTTCCCTCCTGTGCTGTAATTTTCATGGTCTTTTATTTAGGTATGGTTTCTGTGATGTCTTCCCACAATTCACTTGTTCTTAGGTCATTCTTGTGCAAT
Source organism: Heterohyrax brucei (assembly GCA_028571685.1). NCBI lineage: Eukaryota > Metazoa > Chordata > Mammalia > Hyracoidea > Procaviidae > Heterohyrax > Heterohyrax brucei. The sequence goes on along the minus strand of CM053167.1, from coordinate 12,728,210 downwards.
CATCAAATCTATTTTTCAGATCGTCTCCAAATTCAGATGGTTGCATGTCTTCACCTTAAACAGAAACTAGAGCAATTTATCATCACTCACTCTCTGGCCTTGATCTTTCTGATGGTATTGAGTTTTCTACACTCTGTTTTCACAGATGGGAGCAATTTGTTTCCTATATTTTTTTATTCAGTCAGATGCAGATTTATCCCTATACAATAAAAGAAATCTATTGTCGCTGAGTGAATTCCAACTAATAGTGACTCAATAGGAGGGTGTAGAACTGCTCCACAGAATTTTCAAGGAGCACCTGGCAGTTTAAAACTACCAACCATTTGGTCAGTGGCACTTAACCACTATGTCACTAGGGTTTCCATTTTTTACTCAGTGAGATCAAAATATATAGTCATCATTTATGTTGTTAAAAAAGTATTTGCTATGAAGAATTCACTGGACTTGCAAAATTCCATTATGTGATCTGTGGTATAGTTTCTGTCACTAAGACTATCACCAGCTACCACTCCTTTTTCTTTGTTTCCAATTTTCACATTCCAAACTCTATAACTATCATTTCATCTCAACTGCATATTTCATCAATTGAGATTTCAATTGCTGAAAACCTCTGATGTATTTTATTTGAATTAGTAATATGTCCATAACTTTGAATAATAGTCTACTCACTGGTATTCCTAACCTATGTCTGATAGCACTGTATGTCAGGATAGACCTTCACATGTTATTTTTGACAATGAACATGATGCTGTTCCTCTTTAACACATTATTCCTGGCTTAGCAGACTATACTGTTATTTTATTCAAAATGACCAGCACCTGTCCATTTCAATGCAGTAATGCATAGGTTCTCAATATTTATGCATTACATCTTCATTCTTGATAAGTTGCAATTTTCCTGGGTTTGTAATTCATACATTCCGTGTTTTGATTACTGATGACTGTTTGCAAGTGTTTTTTCTACTTTAGAGTTATGCCACCTGAGAAAATGACAGCCCTGAAAGCTAGACTCTATCCACGTCATTAAGAGCAAATCTACTTTAAGGAGGAAGCCCCTCCCTGGCTGTATTTTGAGTGCCCTCTAACCTGAGGGGCTCAGCTTCCAATATTGTATTAGACAATATAGGGTTGTTGTTCATAGACTTTTACTGGACAGTTATTAAAGATGTAGAGTACCTGGTCTTTCTTTCCAGACTGATTTTGTTTGGAAACTGTTTTGAAATTTGTTTAGTAAGTGTGATCATAATGGTACTGGAAATACTAATGGCAAAGCATTAAAACAACATTTAAGCCACCGTAGTATAACCAACTGATAACATGTGGTAGCTGCATACAGACTAGTGTATGTCTCTCTACGGACCCGTATTAATAGGTATAAAAGTCTATAAAAAGGTGTTTCTTAGATATAAACAAACAACTCTTGGGACTGAAGGTCTGAGATTGAAAGATTCGGACCATAGTCTCACAGGTGTGTCAGTCAATTGGCATAATGCAATTCATAAGGTTATGTTCTACACCCTTGTTTGATGAGTAGTATTTGAGGTCTTCAAAGATTGTGGCTAGTCATGTAAGGTACAATTATTGGCTTTTCTATTCATCCATACCAAAACAGAAAGAAAGTAATGAAGAAGAAGAAAGTAGTCTGTGGAACTATGAGTCTGTAAGAGCCATGGCCTGAACTAGAGAAACCAGACAATGCCTGGTCACAATAGCTGGACCTTGATAAAATAACAGAATAGTGAAAAAGAACCCCAAGTTCTACTTTTAAAAATGCAAGAAAAAGAAAAAGAAACAAAATAGTAAACTACTGTACAGGTTTTAACTTCAAACCAGAGGGCTCCTCGAGACTATCTCTCTTTGCTACTCCTCATATTTAGATACAAAACTAACCCTGAGGTAGCTGCATAAAAACTTACTCAAAAAAAAAATAATTAACATAAGCCATAATAACTGCACTCCTTTAAAAAACTGACTGTAAAGTGTCAGGGTAGCTAAACTAATGAAAGAGAAAAATTGGAATGCAAATAATGAAAGCATTCAGGTATTGTGAAGAACATAAACAATTCACCAATTTGTCTAGAAATTGTAAGACAGGAACCTGAAATGTTGTGTAAAACATAACATTTTCTTTTTCTTAATTCAGATGCTATCTTGGTGTAGTTTCTGGCTCCTCTATAAATTTAGAGTGTCTGTCTCTCTTTATTGTCTAACTTACATACATATAGGTGTACAGGTAAAGCATTTTTGCAACGTAGTGGTTAAGTATGTGGCTAGTAACCAAAAACTGGCAGTTGGAACCCATCAATTGCCCAATGGAAATAAAACATGTCAGTCTGCTTCCATAAAAACTTACAACCAGGAAACCCTGTGGAGCAGTTCTACTGTGGGGTCATTATAAGTCAGAGTTGACTCTGTAGCAGTGGGTAACAGATAGATATGCAGGTTTAGAAACATGACATGTGGGCTGTTATTCTGATTAGTGATTTTTCTTCAAGACAATTTCCTTAAATGTACTGAAAGCTACAGTAATCAACAGTGAGAAAATAAGACACAGAAACACATAGACTAACAAAACACTGCTCAAAATTTATAAATAAGTCAGTGCAATTGCCTTCAGTTGATGTCTAAGAAAACTGCTAAGTCAATTTAATGGGAAAAAGAATAGTCTCTTCAACATAATGGTGTTGAACAACTGATGTTCACCTGCAAGCTGTACACCTGAAGCTGTATCCATTATCTTATAGACATTAATTTAAAATGTGTTTAGTATACAAACTAAGATCCTAAAATATTTTAAAGCAGTTGAAGAAATAAAGCTTCATAATCTCTTTATACATAACAGATTCTTAGATGTGATACCAAAGACACAGGTAACAAGATACACAAGTAAAGAAACTTTACTTAACTAAATTTTTAAAAATTATCATGAGAGTGAAAATGTGAAAAAGTATTGGGAATCTGTATATTATAGTTTGACATCTATCCTATGTAAATGATGACTAGCCCAAATAAAAGTGGACAGAGGACTTAAGCAGTATTTGGGGGAAAAAAGAAAGAAATGAAATACCAATAAGCATATTAAGAAGATGCACAATTAAGGGAATATAAGTTTAAATCACATCACACCCCCTTTGGTGATGGTTCAAAAACAAATAGAACGTATGTGTTTTTAGAAAATAGAAAACTCTTACTGATGATACTGTTACTAATGGTACAGACACTGTGAAAGCATATGGCAGTTCCTAAAACATTAATTATTCACCGCTAGTTATATGTTAAAGTAGTTAAAAGCAGATACTCAAATAGAGTATTATTCACCAATGTTTATTTTAAGGAAGTTTAAGGTCAAAAACTCACTGTGTTCTTTAAGTTAATAAATAACAAAGACTGTACTTGAATTCAGGTGCTTGGGACTCCAAAATCTGTAATACATGTGACCTAGTAAACCCTTAACAATAACTGAAAGACTAACATTTTGAACCTAGTCAGTGGATCTGTGAGAGAAAGACACGGTATCTTCCTCCTGTGAAGATTATAGCCACCAAAGACTTCACCAAGAGAGTTAAAAGACTTACCTACAGAATAGGAGAAAACATTTGGCAACTACGTATTGGGCTGACATCTTATCTCCATAATCTACAAGGTTCTACAAAATAGCAACAAGAAAAAGGTAAGCAACTGTCTTAGTCACCTGGTACTGCTCTAACAGAAAATACCAGGAGTGGAAGGTTTCATGTAGAGAAGCTTTTATTGTTTCAGTCTGGTAAGCCACAAACCCGTTCACAAATTGTAAGTCCATTCAGTAGGAGAATTTATCACAGTCCAGTAGGCTAAGTCCACATCCAGTGAGAGCATCTCGGCACAGGAACCTCATGTCCAAAGCACGTGCTCTGCTCTCGGTGCTTCCTCTGCTCACTTCTCTCCCTTATATTCCACAAGCTTATAGCTTGGGTCTTGCCTCACTAACACAACTGCAAACCATTCTTCATCATCAGTATCACAGAGGCAGGATTCACAACACATGGGAGGAAGGACACCATGTTGGAATGCCAAACCAATTCAAATCAACACATACATTTTTGGGGGGACACAGTTCAATCCATGACAGCAACCCAATTAAGCAATGGACAAAGGAGAATTGCAGACACTTCACCAAAGAAGACATCCAGGCAGCAAAAAGACATATAAGGAAATTCTCACAATCATTAGCTATTGGAGAAATCCAAATCAAAACTACAATGAGATACCATCTTGTCCCAGTAAGGTTGGCAATAATTCAAAAACCACAAAACAACAAATGTTGGAGAGGCTGTGGAGACATGGGGACTCTCCTAACCTGCCTGTGGGAATGCATAATGGTACAACCTCTTTGGAAATCAATTTGATACTTCCTTAAAAAGCTGGAAATAGAAATACCACTTGATCCAGTAATCCCCGGATACATCCTACAGAAAAAAAGTCAATTACGTAAATAGACACATTCACAAAAGTGTTTATTGAAGCACTGTCCACAATAGCAAAAAGATGGATGCAACCTAGATCCCCAGCAACAAGTTAATGAAAAAGTAAGCTATAGTATTTCTGCTCAGTGGAACACTCTGCAATAAGAAAGAACAATGATGATTTTAGGAAGCATTTCATAACCTGGTTTCACTTGGAAGGTGTTATGCTGATTGAAATTGGTTAGTGGCAAAATGACAAATGTATGAGACGCATGCTATAACAATTTACAAATAGTACAATGTACAAATGTACAGAAGAAAAGACTTTGATGTCTACAAAAGTGGGGAGGCAGAGAAAGTGCTGGTCACACATTAGACATTCAATACAAATTTGGTTAGGTGAAAGCAGTGACAGCACATAGTAGAGAGCTGGACTGTAGAGAACTGGACTTCACCACAGGTTGAAAGTTTTTCTAAACTCAACCTAGTATTTCAGAGGATAGAGTAGCAGGGATGATTGTCTGGGAACCATGTGAAGTACTAGGAAGATGACTGAGAAAGAGCGCCCTCCTCAAAGCAGAGTCAATGTTTATGACATGGATGAAATAAAGCCTTCGGGATCTTAATCTGCAAGTATGACACAACTCCAAATAAGAAGAAACAGCTGCAAACATCTGCCAGTAATCAGAACATGGCATGTAAGAAGTGTGAATCTAGAAAAACTGGAAATTATCAAAAATGAAATGGAACACATAAACATCAATAACCTAGGCATTAGGGAGCTGAAATGGACCAGTACTGGCCATTTTGAATCGGACAATCATAGTCGGGGAGCAAAAACTTCAGGAGGAATAGTCTCACATTTAAAAAGAATATTTCAAGACATTTCCTGAAGTACAATGTTGTGAGAGATAGGACAATATCCATATACCTACAAGGAAGGCCAGTTAATATAACTATTGTTCAAACTTATGCACCAATCACTGAGGCCAAAGATGAAGAAATTGAAGATTTTTACCACCTTCTGAAGGTAGTAACACTGACTGAACATGCAGTCATGCTGCACTGATAATTGCTGGTGAATGGAATGCAAAAGTTGAAAACAAGGAAGAAGAATCAGTAGTTGGACAACACAACCTTCATGATAGAAATGATGCTGGAAGTCTCATGATGTAAAACTAATGACTTCTTCATTCCAAATATCTTTTTTCACTAATACTAATAGTGACTATACAAATGGATCTCCTCAGACAGAATACACAGAATGCAAATCAACTGCTTCTGTGGAAAAAGACAAAACATCAATATCAACAATCAGAACAAGACTAAGTGCTGTCTGAAGCAAGATCAGCAATTCTCATGTGCAAGTTCAAGCTGAAATTGAAGAAAACTGTGACAAGTCCACAAGAGCCGAACAATGGCTGATACGCTGAACTCTAATGACCAAAGACCAGATGAATTGTAGAAGAAAGTCAAAGATATCATTCATCAAGAAAGCAAGAGTTCATTAAAAATACAGGGAAGAAAGAAAAGATCAAATTGGAAGTCAGAAGACTCTGAAACTTGCTCTTAAACCTCCAGCAGTTAAAGTGAAAGGAAGGAATAATGAAGTAAAACAAGTGAACTGAAGATTTCAAAGAGCAGCTCGAGAAGATGAAGTTAAGGACAGGTTCAGAGACTTGTAAATAAGAAATCAAAAGGAAAGAAGAGGTTCTGCATTTCTCAAGTTGAAAGAACCTAAGAAAAAAATTAGTTCTCAAGTCACACTCGTGAAGATTCTGCTGGGAATATATTAAATGACTCAGGGAGCAAAGGAAGACAGAAGGAAAACACTGAGTCATCACACTAGAAAGAACTTGCTGTAGTTCAGCCTCTTGAAGAGGTAGCATATGATCAGGAATCAATATACTGAAGGAAGAAGTCAAAGCTATGTTGAAGCGTTGGTGAAAAACAAGACTCCAGGAATTGATAGAATATCAAGTAAGATATTTCAATAAGTGGATGCAGTGCCAGAAGTGCTCACTCATCTGTTCCAAAAGATCTGTAGAACAGCTATGTCACCAACTAACTAGAAGAGATCCATATTTATACTCTTTCCAAAGAAACCTGATCCATCCAAATGTGGAAATTAGCAAACAATATCATTAAGGTCACATGTAAATAAAATTTTGCTGAAGACCATTCAAAACTGACTGCCAGAAGGAACTGCCAGAAACTCAAGCTGAGTTCACAAGAGGAAATGGAACCAGGGGTATTGCTGCTAATGGGTCTTGGCTGAAACCAGAAAAGATGAGAAAGATGGTGTTTTACTCAGCTAAGGCTGCTATAACAGAAATACCACAGAGTGTATGGCTTTAACAAAGGAACATTTATTCTTACATAGTCCAGTATGCTAAAAGTCCGTATTTAGAGCATCTGTTCCAGGGGAAGGCTTTCTCCTTGCTGGCTCTAGAGGCAAGTCTGGTATTGCATCAGTCTTTGTCCAGGGAGCATCTTGGCACAGGAGCCTCAGATCTCAAGGACAAGCCTTTCTCCCAGTGCTGCTTTCTTGATGGTGCACAATTCTCAGCCTGTCTCTTTCCTTTTATCTCTTGCAGGCTGAAAGGATTAAGGGTGAGGCAAGCTATACTCCAGGGAAACTGCCTTTACAGTGGAGCAAGGAGGTGATCTTCTGAAGGGATATACATTCCCACCCTAATCCTTTAACATACAGCATAGAAAAATCACAAAATAGAGGACAGTAACAAGATACTGGAAATCACGGCCCAGCCACATGGCTACACATATTCTTGGGGGGATACAATTCAGTCCATGGCAGATGGTTATCTGTGTTTCACTGACTATGCAAGGACATTCGACTATATGAATCATAACAAACTAATAGCTCCTAATATCGAGAAGAACAGGAATTCTAGAACACTAATTGTGTTCTTAAGGAATCTGTACATGGATCAAAAGGCAGTGGTGTGAACACAGCAATGGACTCTGCATAGTTTAAAGTCAGGAAAGGTGTGCATTAGGGTTGTATTCTTTCACCATACCTTTCAATCTGTATGCCGAGCAAATAACCTGAAAGTTGGACTATATGAAGAAGAAAAAGGTTGATTGGAGGGAGACTCACTAACAACCTGTGTTATGCTGATAACACCACCTTACTTGCTGAAAGTGAAGAAGATTTGAAATGCTTACTGAAGAATATCAAAGACCACAGCCTTCAGTATGGATCACACTTCAACAGCAAAAAAAATTCCTCATTTTTGTTTTTCTCATTACTGGACCAAAAAGCAACATCACAATAAATGGAGAAATGATTGAGTTTCCCAAAATTTCATTTTTCTTGGTTGCACAAACAATGCTCATGGAAGCAGTGGTCAAGAAATCAAAAGACACATTGCATTGCCAAAATCTGCTCAAAGGACCTCCTTAAAGTATTGAAAAGTAATGATGTCACCTTGAAGACTAGGGTGTCCCTGACACAAGCTGTGTCATTTCAGTTGCATCAGATGCATGCAAAAGATGGGACAACGAATAGGGAAGACAGAAGAATTAATGCTTTTGAATTGTGGTGTTGAGAATAATGATGCACTATGGAGTGTGAAAAGAATAAACAGATCTGTTCTGAAAGCAGTACAGCCTAAGTGTTCCTTGGAAGCAAAGATGGTTACACTGCATCTTACATACTTTGGACTGTTGTCAGGAGGGGTCAGTCCCTAGAGAAGGAAATCAGGTTTGCTAGAATGGAGGATCAGCTAAGAAGAGGAAGAATCTCAACAAGACAGATTGACACCTTGGCTGTGACAATAGGCTTAAGCATAAAAACAATTGTGGGCATGATGCAAGACTGGGCAGTGTTTTGTTCTGTTGTGCATAGGGTCACTATAAATTGGAATCGAGTCAACAGCACCTAATAACAACAAAAATCATTATAAATCCATTGCCATCAAGTCAACTGATGCACAGTGACCCTATAGGACAGGGTAGAACAATTATATGGACAAATACATTGCCATAGGTGGGTAGCTGGTGACACTCAACCATCAACATTTGACTAACATAAATTGCCATAACTCTAATCACCATATGACTTGTCAATTATTGTCATTATTTTTAAAATCAACTTTTGCAGTATAACTTATTGCACAATTTCAATTTGCTTTTGTTAGTTAACATATCTGAGCAATTCTGTCCTGCTCAATTCTCCATCCCAACTTCTAAATAATTTTCTATTTATAATAGGCCTTTAGAACTTGTCATTATAGTAGTCATTTAAAACCCATTGTCTTCATGTCCGTTCAAACTTACAGCAATCTTGTAGTGATAGAGTAGCATGGTCCTATAGGATTTCCAAGAAGCATCTGGTGAAGTTGAATGGCTGACTGTTTAATTCATAGTAGAGTGTTTAACCACTGTACCACCATTAATAAACATTATTATTTCGAAAATAGTATATGGGCTTTGATAACAACAATCATAAAAATTTAGAGAAAAGTTACAAAAGGTATTAAGAGAATTAAGACATCTTCTTACTTCTGACTCACAGTGATTCAATTTACAATGGAATAAAATATTACTGAGTTCTGCAGAATCCTCAAATATTCATCATTATATTTGGATCCATTGTTATCCAGTATTTCAGTTCATCTTGTTGAAGACATACTCTTTTTTTCTGACTCTCTACTTAATCACTCATCACATGTTTTTCTTACCTAATAACATGACTAAAACACAGGGGATGCAGTTTCAGTATCCTCAATTCTAAGAACACTCTCAGCTGTACTTCTTCCAAAGCTGACTTGCTTGTTTTTCTGACAGTTCGTAGTATAGTCAGTACTCTTCACAAGAACAAAATTCAAAGATACCAATTCTTCTTCAGCTTTGTTTATTCTCTATCAGATGTCCATGTGTGTATGAGGTGACTGAAAATACTGTGGTTTGGTTCAATTTTACTTAAGTTCTTAAAATGAAATCTTTGTTTCCTAACTTGTCAAAAATGTATTTTGCAGTAGGTTTGCTGAATGCAGTATGTCATTTCATTTCTTGACCACTACTTCTATGAGTACTGGCTGTTGATTCAAGTAAATGAAAGTCTTGAGAAATTCAGTGTTTTCTCTATTTATAATGATTTGGGGCCCTGGTGCCACGGTGGTTAGGAATTCAACTGCTAACTAAAAGGTTGACAGTTCAAACCTACCAGCTGTTCCCTTAAAACTTTATGGAGTACTTCTATTCTTTCTTGTAAGGTTGCTATGTCCCAGGAAATTAACTTGATGGAAATAGGTTTGGTTTTTTGTTTGACACATGGACCTCAGAATATGACAAACACAGCAATTAATATGGAGGTAGAATCAAAAGTAGACACAAACTCATCCTAGGGAGTTGAGAAGAAAAGTACAAGCCCAGAATCTGCTTTTTAAGCAGACAATAAAGACCAACACTGTAACAACACAGAAACAATGAACAATTTTCATAAACTGATTGTACATGCTTCCAGACATTGGAAAACAGTGATGACCAAATGTATTGATATTTAGTATAAGATCAAGTTAGAGAAATCACGCACATAGAGACACTGATACTGAGTAACATAGTAACTTTGAAGTCAATCTGGTGCCCTAGAGAAATGAAATTTACCCTGGATTTGTAACACAGTAAGAATCTCAGGAACTATTATCTCCTTGGGTTAGATAAAAAGGACAAGTTTGCAGCTAGTGACACTAATGTCAGCAGACAGCTGTTTATGATCTATGCAAGTTTCTTTACCACCTCTCACTTAATTGTGAAGAAGGTTAGACTTAACACTAACTGTGCTGTTCAAATGATCGAGAAAATGTCAAGCAGTTGGATAAATCCTGTACGAAACTTTGCTCTGTTTTTAAGGGTTTGGAAAGATTTTACTTGAATCTTGTCAATGAGTAAATAACACTACTAAAACAAAGCAAATACATTGCCGTAGTGGACTCTAGCTTATAGTAACCCCATAGGATAGAGTAGTATTGCCCTCTAGGGCTTTCCAAGGACATCAGCCCTAAAGACAACTGGAAACAGCATCTCCATCATTTTGATTCTTACAAATGAGAATCAAATGAAAACTGTCATGAGTTCACAAAGTAGGCATGTCTGTGTTTGGAGCTATTATGGTTTTCAACAATGCAAAAAAAAGATGTTTTTGGTGTTCTAGTGCTGTTTACCACAAGTCACAGCTTTAAAAAGAGAAATTTATTTGTCACAGTCCAGTTAGCTAGAATTCCAAATTGAGGCTGTCAGTTCAGGGGAGCTGCTTGCTTTCGAGAAAATTTCTTGTCCTCAGTCTTCCCTTGGGCTGGGACTTCTGAGAGGCAGGGACCTCAGTCATTTCTAAAGGATGCACTCAGTTCTTGACACTGTTTTGCTTCTCTATAGCATGAAGTCCCAAAATCTCAGCTTGCCTCCATTTCTTTTACATCTCCCCCAAAAGACTTCCACATGCCACAATCTTAAATCCTGCCCAACAAGCTCAGCTGTAGCTTATTCTCCCTTATTAACATGACAAAGGTAGAATTTAGAGCATACAGGTCTGACAAGTTCAGAATTCATCCTAGAAAAAGTGCTACAAATGTCATTGCTAAGTATCACTATAGTCACCTTCAAAATACCCCCCTTGGGAAGGTACACACTGAGGCCAGTGCCTAGTCCAACTTTTGAACCAGTTTTGGAACTCTTTTTCTGAAATGGCCATCAGAGCTGAAGATGTATTACTCTGATTGCCTGAAAATCATCAAAATGTCTTCCTTTCAATGTTTTCTTTACCTTTGGGATGGATATCAGCAAGTAAGTTGGCTGTTCTAATAACGTTACTTGTTTACCGTCTAAAAAAGCCTGTCACAAACAGCGCCATGCAAGCTGGTGCATTGTTGTGACGCAAGACCCATGAGTTATTGGTGAAAAACTCCAGGTCATTTTTGTCTAATTTCTTCACACAACACTTCCAAATAGTAGACTTGGTTGTTTGTCCAGTTGTTACAGATTTTTTTTAATGTTTTCATCATTTCTGTTCATTACTGGCTCCCTTGAACTTTCTTTATTGTGACACTTTCTCTAATCTCAGAAAAATGTTTAATCATCATGGCATTATGCCCATAAACTTGGACTAACATGTCCCTGATTTCACTTCCACTCTTGCCGTGACTGGGACTTCTGAGAGGCAGGGAGCTCAGTTCTAACAAGAATTTTTGTGTTTGTTCATTGCTCCCACATTCTCATAATGGCACACAAAACACACAACAAAAATAAGACACTACCATGTCGACAAAAGGACAGTTGTGAGACACTGATGTACCAAGGTTATAAAACCTTATTAAGCTGTTTGTACAGCAATGTCCATGTAAGCTCATGGTGGCAACTTCTCGAACTTAAATGTCAGACCATGTACATAATACATAGAATCATGTTCCAATCAAATTTCTATACACAATTTTTAGAAACACAACCCAATTTATGACAGATGGCATAATTTGTAGGGGCTTCTGAATGCAGTGCATATTTGAACTGCCAACCTTTCCGTTAGCAGACACAGCACGTACACACTACACCACCAGGGTTTCCAGCATGCTACCAAGAGAGGCCATGTAATTTACTCAGTATTTACAAGTCGTATTTACCACTACTGTTGCCCCAGGCCTAGCCATTATCTTCAACCGGTTCCCTTTCATGGCGTATGTCTTAGGCTGGGTTTTCTAGGGAAACAAAACTAGTACCACGTGTAGGTACAAGGAAAGATTTATAATATAGATAGATAGGTATACAGATATAGGAAACAGCTCATGTAATCACAGAAGCTGAATGTCCCAAGCTCTGGCACAAGCCTCACGTGGCCACGGAAGCTGAGGAACCCAAGGTCAGCAAGTCAGAGACCAGAGTTCTAGATCACTGGTTGTGCAGGTCAGTGGATCCCAAGCTGGTGGCGAGACGAAGCAACAGAGGCTGGCAAAAGCAGGTTCAGCAGGTCATGGAGCAGGAGCGGCAGAGGCTGGTGAATCCAGGATTGGCAGGTCAGGGAGCAGGACTCTCAGGTGCCAACTATAAGGACTGATGAGTCCAACAGCTGCTAGTCCCGGAAACAGACACTGGAAGAAGAGAGCAGGAGCTCCTGCCCACGTGAGTGACCAGAAGTCATAGTAAAAGGTCGCAAAATGAGAGCCGAGGGGCAGGGAGCCACCACAAACCCCGCCCTGCCACTTAATACAGCAGGCAAGTATGTAGTAGCCAAGTTGACATAATCCTGACCACCACAGCATACCACTCAAGTACCAGCCTGTGCTTTCCTACCACATCCACCTTAGATGTTATCTTAGTTATGTAGTTCTGCTATAATAAATTACACAAGTGAGTAGCTTCAACAAACAGAAGTACATTCTCTCACAGTTCAGGGGGCTGGAAGTCCAAATTAAGTGTACCAGCTCCTTAGAAGTCTTTCTTTTTCTGTCAGCTCAGAGGTAATGACCTTGTCATCAATCTTTCCCTGGTTTAAAAGCTTCTAAGCTCAGAACAGCAAATCTGAAGTACATGCTCCACTCCCAGCACTTGTTTCTTAATTACATACGGTTCCTCTCTTTCCTAGCTTCTCTCTCTTTTTATTTCTTATAAAAATGGACACAGGACACATCCCAGGGAAATTGTCCTTTCATTAAATCAGAACTGTGATCCAAGGAGGGATGCTGCTTCACACCAAACCCTCTTTAACATTACCTTCGTCTTGCCTCATTACCGGAAGCAGAGATTAGGACTGATAACACACAGGAAAATTGCAACAAATCAAAAAGTGGAGGACAGCCACCCAATCCCAGGAATTACACCCTAATCAAGTTGACACATATTTAGATGAGCGATAGTAAGGATCTAGTTTTGACTCAGAAGCCAAGAAGGCACTGCAATAACAGTATTTGTGAATGCTGACTGTAGCTTGCAATTCTGCCCTATCTTTTATTCTGGCCAAAAGTAGGCCTTTATAGTATTCAGTTGTAGCTGAAAGACATCCAGGGTCTACAGATAATCAGTACTCATAGGTCTGAACATTAACTACCTTTTTTATATCCCTTTTATTGCATCTCCTTTATCAGTGCTTCTAAAGTCATTGCATCTTTCATTATGGCCACCTGTCTAACCATCATCACTCCATCCATTCCTCCACTAGTATCTTATTTTCCTGACACTGCACCTCACTATCTGTCATGACAGGATCCAAAAAACAGTGGCTTCATCAAATATGTTTTATATCCTCATCACCTATAACCTACATCAAATGTGAAGATAAAATTTTCTGGAAGCTCAAGCCATTCTCCATACAGAAATTCAATTTTTATGTCAATAGTGCATAAAGATCCTACTAGAACTAGTACCTGCTTCTCCCTCTCCCTTTCCTGCTAATCCCCTTCATTCCCCCACCAAATGTCACTGCCCATACATCCCCACTCTGAGACAGGGCTAACTTCGACTTTGGGTGGTAGAGATCAAAGAATATGGTCAACCAAGGCACTCTATCTGGTAGGTTGATCTCTGCCTGCATTACACAGCTTTCTTCAAATATATCCTGTTTTTAAAATGTTCACATGGTACTGTAGTGTTTCTTGCATTAGTGTAGGAGCCTTCATAGAAAGAGATGTCCCATGTTGCTAATTATACAAACAAAAACAATTTGTAAAACAGTATTTTGATCACAGCTACTGTATGCTTCACTGTGGGTAGGTGGCAGGCCTTTACTGTCTAGGTCAGGAAGAGTTCCTGAACCTACTCTGCTGCCTAGTGCCTGGGCTAGTATTACTCTTCTAACACTCCCTTTTCATATCAGTTGTCCCTTGGCTGAATTTTCTCTTTTCACATTTAATTTAATACTGGAGTTAAATTTTGTGGTTCAACATATGAAAACCTTCATCATTAATATTCTCATTCTACACAGTACATAAATATGCAGTTATAACTAATGTACAGAAAGAAGTGTATAGATAAAACTTTGTACACTGGACAGGATGTGTTACTTTTTTTTTTTTTTTTTTTGGCTATTTCCTCTGGAGCATTGTAAAAGAACCTACCACATAAACAAGTCTTTCCATAATTAACCTTTATAAACAGAAAACAGTACAGTATAGGTCACAGAAGAAAGAAAAGAAAAGAAAAACTCAACTGCTAATAGCCCTTGGGAAATGTACTCAAAGGACTCTCAATATACTTTAGTCAAACAGCTGATGCTCACAGAAACATCCAAGACCAAGCAGAAATGGCCAGAATAACTTTTTTTAAAGAACTCTAGAAAATTGTAAATATTTCTAATCATTTAAAAAATGAGGACTAAAGTGTTTCTGTTTGACTTCTCACTTTCATTTTTATGCCTCAGTACCTTCCCAGTCACAACTCAATGGACAATATTGCTGTTTTATTCCCCATGATGCCTCCCTGGTTCTTTGTCTCTTCTAACTTTTCTATTCCTGGTTAACTAAGAAAATGATTTATGGTACTCCTCTTTGATTAAAAAAAAAGTCATAACTCATCCGATGTGTAAAAGTAACAGACACTTCTCAAAAACACACTAATGTATTTTTGTTGCATGAGCAAAATAGTTCTCTTAAAATACATAATAGGTCACATAAAAGCTGGGGAAACAAAAAAGTTGGGGAAAAGTTTCTTTGTTAAATAAAATTGTTAAAATACATCTGTTTACATTACAGAATTTTAAAAAGCCATGTCATATCTGGGGCAGGAAAATGCTCAGAAATTACCTTGGAATGCCCTTATATTTTAACTTCAGCTGCTGTACAGGCTCAGTGCCTGCCATAATTTAAAGCATACTCTTCATTTCACTGTAGCCAAAATGAAAAGAAAAAAAAAATTGCCTTTGAGAAGATTCAACTCACAGGGCAGAATAGAACTGCCACATAGTTTCCGAAGACTGGTGAATTCGAACCACCAGCCTCTTAGTTAGCAGCCATAGTACTTAAGCACTACACCACCAGAGTTTCCTAACCGCAGTCACTAACCATGAAAGCGCCCAAGGAAGCAACAGTCAAGAAAGCACATGACACATTGCATTGGGCAAATCTGTAGACAGAGATATTCTTAAAATAATGAAAATGAAAGATATCATTTTAAGAACTCAAGTGCACCTAACACAAACCATACTGTTTATAGCTGATTTACACACATGCAAAAGCTGGATAATTAATAAAGAAGACCAAAGAGAAACTGATGCTTTTGGATTATGTTACTGATGAAGAATATTGATCATATCATGAAACACTAATAGAATGAATAAATCTGTCTTGGAAGAAGTATAAGCGAGTGTTCCTTGGAAGATGAAATGAAGAAACTTCGTCTCATGTACTTTGGACACTTTATTAGGAGGAATTGGGACCTAGACAAGGACATCATGTTACACAAAGTAGAGGGATAGGGAAATACAGAAATATCTAAATGAAGTGGATTTACATAGCTTCAACACTGGGTTCAAGAGTAACAGTGTTTGTAAAGTGGCACAGGACCAGACAGTAAAGTGGCACAGGACCAGACAGTGTTTTGTCTGGTTGTACAGGGGTGACAACCAGGCAGAACCAGCTTGAATGAGTATAACAACAGCAAATCTGGAAGACTGCTAACAGAATGCTCCATGCATAACTAACCCACAAAGGATACAGATGTGTTTTATTTTTGTTGTTTTTGCTTTTGTAGCTCAAACATTTATATTTATATTTAAAAACAAGTCAAGTGAACAGGAGACATTCATACAATAAGGCATGAAGTCTGAGACAATAGTTTTACAAAATGATTAACTACTGGAAAAAGCAGCCTTCAAAGATGGATAAAAGCAAACTCTGAAGAAGTACCTAAAAACCAGACTACTACAATATTTAAATGTCCAGTTTTTGATTAAAAATTATAATTCATTCAAAAAGAAGGCAAAAATGACTCACACAAAGAAAAATAGATTTACAAAACTGGTTCCTGGGGAAACCCAGATATTGAAATCACTAAAAAAAGTAATTCAGCAATCTGGCGTTATCTTAAAATAATAGATATAGATATACCATTTGACCCAGTAATTCCTCTGCTTGGAATATATCCTACAGAATCAAGGCCATTCACACCAACTGATACATGCACGCAAATGTTCATTGCAGCACAGTCCACAACAGCAAAAAGATGGAACCAACCCAGATGCCCAACAACAGAAGAATTTATGGGTAAACTTCGGTATATGTACTCAAAGGAGTACTATGCAATGATAAAGAACAATGATGATAGCAGGAAACATCTCTCAGTTTGGTCTCAATTGAAGGAGGTAAAACTAGTCAGAGACAAAAGGACAGATACTACATGAGACCCTTACTGTAAAAACTTAAAAGCAGACTCACGCATAACAGTAAAGACACTTCGATGGCTACAAGGGTAGGGAGGGTGGGAGGGCAGAAGGGCTAATGGCAAGAGTTTAGATTAGATAGCTGATAGAACTTTGGTCAGATGGGAAGAACCAGATGGTTCCCGGCCACCACCTGTGAAAGCCGTGAGGGAGCTCACTAACTGGAATCTCACTGGCAACACAAGAATAAAAAGGGGTGCCCTCTGAGATCTCCACTAAAAGACCCCAGTTGATGGTCCAGCAGTTTCAGGGTTCTCCTGGGAGCATGGCCCCTGGCCCTGATGCTGCCCTTCCCCATAAATCATAATGAAGGTCCACTCTTTGGACACAAATGGATTGGACTTGGTGATACAGAGTGACCATATATTGGATGTACTTTATGGTTCTGTGCATCTATAGGATATCATCCTGCTGACCTCTGGCTGGAAGAAGGAGAGTGAGTGGAGAGGAGGGGAAAGGAGACTGTTGGGAGGATGAGACATGTATGGAGCAGAGAGGAATAGTGTGCTATCACTGGGCAGGGAGAGCAGTGGAAGCTGCATATAGGTGGGCATGTAAATTTATACAGAAATGTGCATTTTCACTCAGTCAAAATAAAATAATAATAATAATAAAAAGAAATTTGGTTGGGTGAAATTAGTGACAATACACATTAGTAAGAAGATCAACATTAATGGGACTTCAACACAACTTGTGTATTCCTCCCATCTTAACCCAATATTGTAAGCACAGAGTATGTACGCTTTCATTTTTTATTTAATAATAAAAAAAGATTAAATAACAAAATGGTGAAAACAAAAAAATAGAAAAATAAAATAAAATTAATGGTATTCAGTATATTCAAAAACATGAAAGGAAGAATGGACAAAAATAAACAAAAGACAGAAGGGAGACTGTCTGAACAAAATGAAAATATCACTTAAGATATAAGAACTATTAGAAGTAACCAGGGAGAAAATATCAACTCTAATAACAGAAATTCAAAAAACTGAAGAGTTTTAACTACAGATCGGAGCACACAGAATAATGAATCCTAAATCTTGAAGACAAGAATTAAAATTACCTAAACCTAGGAGCAAAAATCCCAAAGGATGAGAAAGTGGAAATAGAGTTCAAAGAATCTATGTCAAAACAAGCAGATCAACAAACATTAAAAGAATCTCAAGACAAGGAGAAAGGAATAAGAGAAATGACATGTCAATAAATAATGGCTGAAGATTCCAAAATTAATGAAAGACATAAATCTACTCATTGAAGAAATTCAAAATGTGCTTTGAGGCATTTTGAAAATCAACTCATTGAAACCCTGAGTCAAACAAGAATCCTGAGAATACCAGAGAGGTAACTCCTCAACATACAAGAGATTCAAGATCATTGTTGTTTTTTGATGCCATCTAGCCAATTTCAATTCATAGCATCCTTTTGTATAACCAGAAAAAAACACTGCCCAGTTCTACCTCATCCTCACACTCATTGCTGTGTTTGAAACTATTGTTATGCTGTTGTGTCAATTCATCATTATGAGGGTCTTCCTCTTTTTATCTGGCCTTCTGCAAAGAATGATGTTCCTACCTGAATATAAAAGCTAAAATAACAAATATCTTGGAAGAAAAAATTGGGAAGACACTGTAAGAACTAACCCGTGGCATTAATAGTCTACAAAAAAAAAAAAAATTCAATCAACAACCATCAAATACCAGATGTGAAAACAGATAATTGAAAATTCTTAAAAATCAAACACTTGTGCTTGTCTAAAGCCTTCACTAAAAGAGTAAAAAGACTACCCACAGAGTGAGAATGAGTATTTGGCTACCACGTTTCCAACTGATGTCTAATCTCTACAATGTATAGGATACTACAAAACCTCAACAAGAAAAGGATAAACAATCCAATTAAAAAATGGGCTAAAGACATAAATAGCCACTTCACTCAAAATGACATGCAAGATGACAACAGATGCATGAAGAAATGCTCACAATCACTATCCATCAGAGAAATCCAAATCAAAACTACAGTGAGGTACCACCTCACCCCAGCAAGGTTGGCAGTAATCAGAAAAACACAAAATGATAAATGTAGTAGAGGATGTGGAGAGACTATAACTCTTTTCCACTGCTGGTGGAACTATAAAATGGTGCAACCACTGTGGAAATCAATGTGACAGTGCTATCTTAAAATGCTAAAAAAAGAAATACCATATGACCCAGCAATCCCACTCCTTGGAATATACCCCAGTGAAACAGGTGCCACCATACAAACAAATATGTGAATGCCAATGTTTATTGCAGTTCTCTCTGTAATAGCAAAAAGGTGGAAGCAACCCAGATGCCCATCAACAGACAAATGGTTAAACAAACTATGGTATACTCATACAATGGAATACCAGGCAATGATAAGTGTTTCAGTCAGTTAGGGTTGCTGTAACAGAATTACCACAAAATGGAAGGCTTTAAACAAAGGAAAGTTAAATATTTATTCTTACACAGTTCAGTAGACTACAAGTCCAAATTGAGGACATCTGCTCCAAGAGAAGGCTTTCTTCTTTTGTCATCCTAGAGGAAATTTCTTGTGTTGCTTCAGTCTTTGGTCAGAGAGCATCTTGGTACAAGAATCTCAAGCTGAAGGGTGTTTTGTACTCCTGCTGCTGCTTTCTTGATGGTGTGAGTTTTCCAACTCTCTACTGGCTTCCCTTTCCTTTTATCTCTTTCTGTTGATGGTCATCTGGGTTACTTCCCTCTTTTTGCTATTACAGAGAGAGCTGCAATAAAAGAATAAAAGTTAGTGCAAGACACACTCCAAGGAAATGCCAGTGAAGCAGGAAAATGACCTCAAGAAGCGATTTACAGCCCCACCCTAATCCTATCTCACACAATTCACACTGTTAACCACAGTCAGATACTAGGATTTACAGCATCAGAAAACCACAAAATGGAGGGCAATCATGGAATACAGGGAATCCCAGCTCAGCCAAATTACTACGCATATTTTTGGGGGGACACAATTCAACCCATGACATTAAGGAGCAGTGATAATTTAGGGAAATACCTGATAAGGTGGGACCATCTGGAGGACATTATGCTAAGTGAATTAGCTGTAACAAAGGACAAAATAAAGTGCAGAAGAAATCAATCTTCGACAGTTACAACAATAGGAAATGTAGGAGAGAGAATTCTACAAATTACAGCAGTTAGATTACTCTCAATTAAGTCAAATTTAAAGTCAAAAGAAAATTTTGCTTTTTGTGTATTTATACATTATCCTTTCCCCTGTTAGAGGTTATATGAAGGCTGTGATGGCTCGTGTTTCTAGACAAAGGTCCAGGGAGTACAAGGCAGACTTTACTCACAAATGTTTCTGCCTGGTTCTTCTAAATTGGGACCTAAACTTATGGCCTGAACAAAGATGTCTGCCTGATAGGCCTGTCTTGGAGATCAGGCAAGGCAGAAGAGCGAGATGTAACACCTGAATCTGTAATTACAGATAGTTGTATTTGGTGCAAGGAAGTGTACAAAGGAAGCCTAGGATTAAGAAAGGTTAACAAGACTGTTTCTTGCAGAAATTAATGTCTTCGAAACTCCCATTTTTATGGACTTACTGAAGAAGCTACCTGAGTGTCTTGGGACAGGTTCAAGCCCAAACAATACATGGGAAAGTACACCTTTGTATGTCTCTGAGCTCAGGGCAAGCTTAGCTACCAACTGAAAAATGCCTCATTAGAGATTTCATTTTCAAAGTCTCACAGAGGTTTTTCTTCTTACCTTCTGAAATTACAGACGTTTTTTGCCAAAACATTTGCTTAATTCAAGCTTAAAAAGAGGGGGGAATTTTATAGTCTATAAAACAATAAACTTAGTGTAATTCCACTATTTGTCTGGTCTTCTGCACTCATTGGTGTTTATCACATCACATCTATTCCTGAGATGGTCTCTACATACAAAGAGGTTATACACAAGACTACACTTCAGCTCACGTGCACATGTTCTGTTTTCTTTAGTTTCAAATTCATAAGGCTGGAGGAGGTGGTTCACAAGTCTCAAGTGTTTCTGAAATCCAAAAGTTTGGATTTTTAAAAAAATATTTTAGGGAAACTACTACATTTCAGGCTTGAATAAAAATCCTCTATCTCCAGATCAGTCTAAAATTTTGCCCCACCTTCCAAGCTCTAGGACAGGACCCTAACTGCCTGCTGACACTGAATTTTAACTCCACTTTGGATAAATTAGAAACCCTGACGGCTACAGCTGCTGACAAAAAAAGGTCAGCAGTTTGAATCCACCAGACACTCCTAAGGAACACTGTGGGGAAGTTTTCCCCTGACTTACAGGGTCCTTATGAGTTGGAATTCACCCCACAGCAGTAGGTTTGGGTTTTTTGGCTTAGTTTGGGTAATCTGGGCTCTGTTGGCATATTTGTTAAAGCCTGGCTGCTAATCAAAAGGTTAGCAACTCCTTAGGAATGCTATAGGACAATTCTACTGTATTGTATGGGGTTGCTGTGAGTCAAAGTCAGCTCAACAGCAATGTATTTGGTTTTGGTTTTGGGTATCCTACCTCAGGTATTTGGATAGTAGCCCACACCTGAGTGGTGCCTAGTTTTTTTATATCACAGGTAGCTTATCTACATCCTGAATTGATGAAGTAGACCTACCCAATGGAAACTAGGATTTAGGTTCCTAAATCTATGTTCTTCTAGAATAGAACATTGCCCTGACCTCAAGAAGCAATGATATGATGACCTTAGCAAACAGATCCCTGTGCTCCTGGAGATGGAAGTGTGCTCAGGATCACACTTTCCTTCTTAAAGTATATCAGAATTCTGAAGACAAGCAGTTCCAAGGACCCATTTACTTCCTGTGAAAACTCTGAAGTTGGACAGCTTTCTTTCGTGTAGTTTTCTTCTGGTCTGTGGTAGCAGCATCCGTGCCAAATTCTTGAGAAGGTAAATAAGCAACAGATTTCATCTTTTCAACAAATTCAGTCTAGCCATGTTTTGATAGTTTTGTTCCCCCAGTTACACTGTCTCAATTTTTAAACAGTGGGTATGCTAATAAGTTTCCACATTTTAAAGTTTTGGTTAAATACCTCTTATCTCCCTCTTTCAGATTCTGAGAGCTGTAGACATTTCTTATGTTAGCAACTTCATTGTCACATGATATACTTTCACAGTTTGTCCACTTTTGTGTATCTTCTTTTCATGAAGTCACAGCCTTTCATATACAACTTGAATCCACCCTACTGATAATATCTTCAAAGATTCTATCTCCAAACAGGATCACTTTCACAGGAACAGGGGTAAGAGATTTAGCATATCCTTTGTGGAGGACACAACCAGCCTGTTACAGTCTACTACTACAGGGTGGCTGTGAGTCAAAACTGACTGAAAAACAGTGGCATTATTATCTGTCAAGGAACCCAGGATCATGTCATTCACTAGTCTTGCCTTGCCCCAACATTCTTGAAATACCTATCTTGATGTATTGGAGGAATGATCTTTCTTACAAAAAGAAAGAAAAAAAAAGTACTAATATTTTATGGTATTTTGGTGAAATCTTTTTAACAGTTTCTTTATGAATTGCTCAGTGACATTAGTAACATTTTTCTGAAAGTGTCAACATTCTCTTTAATTGTGTTCAAGCTGTTGCATTGTCTGTGCTCCTGTTTCCTTGGCCACTTGTCAACTTCAATTTACAGTAGTTGTTGACAAGATTCCCTATACATTGAGGGTCAATATCCAGTCCTGGCTCTTGTAAAAGCTAATGTGATTCAGTACTGAGTAGTGCAAATGAACTCTTCCCAAGATATTTTCTGTGGGTGAAAGTTGCTTTCCAGCATTCTTACCCTCAAAAAGTACGTATCATATGCAATCTTGAATCTGGACATATAGTGTTCTGAAAAAGACATTAAAGAAAAACTGGTGTAGAACATCACTGGAAACAAAATTCCTTACCTAGTACACCACTTAGGTAACAATGAAACTCACCTGTAATTCCCTGTAAACATGGCTCTCATTTAAAAAGTTTGTCTCAAACTTATCCTGTGGACCTGTAATCAACTTTCACTTTAAGCTCACTTAGAATGTTATACTCCGTAAGTGGCTACGCAATGAATTAGACAGCAGTCTCAAGACAGTTGCAAAGACGTGGACACTTTCTATCCAAGATCATGGATCAAGATCTAAATGGTTTACCATACATCTACCCAGCACGCATTTTCATTTCCTGTCCGTAATATTGCTAATTCTGTTATCTTGCAATATAGCACCTTCCTGTTTGTACAAAATAACCTTCCTGTTAGTACTTTTCTTGCTACTCCATGTCAATAATTGATGAAAAATATTTGAATTGCTACAAGCAAACCAGATGTAGGGAACAATACAAAGCATTTCCAGCTCAACTTCCCCAAATCACTTAATCTGCCTAGACCAACATTTCTACTGCTCCTTCAATCTTAATATGTGTTAGTACTTCCTCCAAGTGCCAACTTTAAATTATAGACAGAGTAGTACTACTTCCATTGAGTTATATTACTTGCTTAAACTTGTCTTGGCATGATAATGAAGTTCATGGAACTATTTAATATATTGTCATTTTATCATTGTTAGATGTTGTGGAGTCATTTCTGGTTCATAGTGATTCTTATGAAAATCAGAACAAAATATTGCCCAGTGCTGTGCCGTCTTTGTAATCCTTTTAACACTTCAGTCCATTGTTGCAGCCCCTGTGTTAATCTGTCTCCTTGTGGGTCTTCCTCTCTTTCACTAAACCTCTGTTTTATCCCTTCTCCAAGAAGGGTCCCTCATGATAATGTGTCCAAAGTACCTGCAGGTTCACCCTGGTGAGCAGGTGTCAGTTTAGCGTCTATATGAGACAAACTAGAGAAAAGAACCTTGATGTCTATTTCTCCACAAATTAACCATCAAAAACCTCATTAACAGCAGTGCAACATTGTCTGATACACCGCAAGACTCAGGTTGGAAGGTATTCAAAGTATATCTTGGGAAGAAGTGCCTCCACAATGTTTTGTTGATGGAATAAAGCTTTTAAGATCTTTGTTTACTAATGTGGTATGAATTAAAATGAGAAGAAACAGCTACAAATACCAATCGGTATTTAGAACACAAAATGTAGGAATTTCCAATCTAGGAAAACTAGAAAACTCTAATAATGAAATGGAAGGCATAAAAACAAATATCCAAAGCATTAGTGAGCTGAAATGGACTGATACTGGCCATTTTGAATCAGACATACATAGCATCTTCTATGCCAGAAGTAACAAACTGTAGAGGAACAACTTGAAATCATTACACAAAAAATCATTTCACTATCTGTCCTGAAATAGAATGCGTCAGTGCCATAGCCATTACTTCTGTTATAACAGAAATACCACAAATGGATGGCTTTAAAAAATTTTTTTATTTTGTCACAGTCCAGAAGGCTGCAAATTCCAGTTCAGGGTACTGGTTCCAGAAGACTCTTCGTTGGCTGAGGAAAGTCCTTGTTATCCATGTTGCCCTGGACTGTGAGCTCCCGAGGCACAGAAGCTCCAGGTACTTTCCAAAGGGTGCTCTGCTCCTAGCGTCAATTCCTGATGGCATGAGGTTCCCAAACATCTCTGCTAGTTTCTTTCTTTTATATACCAAGAGATTGTTTCAGGACACAACACACTCTTACAGTGTGTTGAGATAGTGGTTACTATCTCACTAATGCAACCACTACCCACCCTCTCTCATTAACACCATAGAGGTAGGATTTACAAAATACAGGAACATCACACGACACTAGGAATCACAGCTTAACCAAACTGCTACACACATTTTTAGAAGTATGCAGTTGAACCCAAGACAATGAACACTTTCTCCTTTGTGCATGATCCCATCTACAGCAACTGATAAGTTTCTGTTCAAAGAAGTGAACTAGATAAAATAATAAACTTTAGTTTGGGCTCTTTTGGTGAAGACCTTTACGCTTGATAGAAACAAAAATCTTAGAATCAGAAATAACAAAACATAACTTTTTCATAAGTGAATTATGGCTCTTCCTATACCTCCAGTTTCATGTATACTTTGGTTTCTGAAAAGAACACTTGTGGTGCACCAGTCACATACTTGGTTACTGTTAGGGGTTCAGATTTCAAGACATGACCCAGAATTTCTTTAAAGGTTAAATTTTATTTAAAAAATATGTCCAATAGGAAAAATACTGGTGCACCAGGGATGCCCCCAAACTACACAGAGCAGGGGGCGACGACGAGCTTCCTCAACACCCAATATTTAAGTCATGAGATTACAAAGCAGGGAGAGGTTGATTGGTTAAGGCCACCTGGAATTCCTGTTAGTTGTAAAATGTGGTCACGGTCTAGCGGTCACTTGCAAGGCTGTCTGTGGTCAAGGTCTAAGGGTTGCTTGCAAGGCTGTCCCCGGGCTTGTCTTGTAACAAATGTTTTGTAAGACAAAGGTGAGATTACTCTGTGGTATTTTCTGCTATTAAGTTGTTTCCTGGGGCTGTCGTTAATACCTTGAATTTTTACTGCGCCCTTCCTCAAAGGCTGTCACTTATGCCTCATTTCAACAGTTACCAACCAAAAAATTCAAACCCACCACATACTGCACAGGACAAAGACAAGCAGTCAGTACTCCTAAAGATTTACAGTTTTGGAAACCCCATGGGAGAGTTCTACTCTGTCCCTCACAGTAACCATGAGTCAAAATCAACTTGATGGTGAATGTTTGCATTTTAGGAAGAAAACCGTTTCTCTATATAAATAGTGTTTCTGACAAAGATTTTTTATTTGTCCTTTTCTTCAGTTTGCAGTTTCTAAGCAGAAATAAACTAGTGTAAAACTGCAAACTGCAGGATTTCCTTCTGGTGGTGGTGGCATACTGGTTAACAGCTTTGACTGCTAACCAAAACAAAATAACAATAACAAAAAGATTAGCAGTTCAAACACTTCTTGGAAACCCCACGGAGCAGCTCTACTCTGTCTTTTAAGTTCCTTATCAGTTAGAATTGACTTAATGATGATGGATATGGTTTTGGTTTAACCAAATGCTGCCACAATTTTACTAAATGTGAAGACTATTTACACACAGGAGGAATTACTTCTTCATGTAATCTGTTTGAAAAAATTAACATGTATAAAACAATTTTGACTCTCATCTTCTTAAGGTTTGTATGTTTTATGTTGTGTCTGTATTTTTTTTTAATATACTGCTGCTGAACTAAAGCAAGTTTGTTCCCACTATCTCTGACAGCCAAAGTTCAGAGACAGGGGAAAGTTCAATGCTTGATTAGCAAACAAGCATGCCAGCCAGGAGACAGTGAGAATAACTTCTCCAAAAACTGTTCCACTTGGGTTACATTTCCAGTAGTTTTTATAACCAGAACTCAAAGGGGTTGGTTTTGTCACAGAGTAACCAAACAGTATGATTTACCCCCAAATTTTATTATCTTTCTCTCAGTTCTTACTCAATTCTATTTCTTCAGAGATAGGAGAGGAATGCAGACCTGCTAATATGGTCTAAGGGTGAGAATTCTTACAATTACTACAGTTTGGTCTAACGGTGATAACTGGAAGCAGAGGATGGAATGCAGCTTGACAAACTAAGTGATCTTTGTCAGGTCCTGTGTTTACCACCCAATACTTCCATTTTCTTATAAAATATTTTAATTGTGATCTACAAAACATTGCTAATAGTTAAAAACAGTAATGTCACAATTCTACAACCTAAGAAAGATCTTAAGGTCACAACTTTTTCATTTTCCTTTTCAATTAATTTTTATCATCTTTTTTATTTTACACAGCATTATGTTCCCCTGAACAATTTCTACACAAAAAAAATTGTTCTATTTCTGACAATGTTGTTTTGATTTCATTTCCATCACTTATAAAAAGATTTTCAATCTTGTTCTGTAACCTTTGAAAATACAGTATTGTTTTAACTGATCTTTTTCTATGTTTGTTGAAGGTTAAGGGTAAAAGCAGACAGACCAGCTAAGAATTAATGTGTAAATACATCACGAGGATAGAGGTTTAGACTAGTCTACTAATTATTGGTATGATGACGATTAGTCATACTGTCGAGTTCATGTAACTGATTAGACCCCAAGTGACCTGATTCAGTTCTAGAGATCAAGCTAGCAAGTTCAGTCTCATAAGGGGTGACAAACTAGGCTCCTCTTCCCCCAAAACATGCAAGAATGCATCCTTTTTAGTAGCAAATGGAAGTTTATTAAGGGAAAGTACATTCCAAAGAGGGAATGGGTCAGTTTCCATGAGTGGAAAAAGATCCAGCATGCATTTGGGGGGTGCCTTTTTATTTGCAAAAGTAGGGGCAACACTATATACAGGTGAAGGTAGTAACTTGGGATTTGATTAGGTTTGAGCCTACCGCCACTTCACAACTCATATAACTGCCAGGGAGAGCTGTTGGCCTGTGGCAGATGAGGTTTCCTTGGCAACCTTATCAATACTGTGTGTGTTCTGTAATGCAAACCATGACCTTTGTTATCTCTAGAAAAGGTTAGATTCTGGAGTAAAATATATTAGCATGTGGTAGCAAAGATCAGGTTCCCTAGCTAACCTTGACATTTTCCTCCTGAGGAGACATGGGCCTGAAATTTCAAAGGAATGTGGAAAGTTGACTTCTCTTTGGCTACTTACTTGTGTTTGGGAGCATAGTCCTACCTACATGTGAGATCCATGTTCCTTCAGTGTCCTGTCGGGGAAACACTGAATTGTCTGATCTCCTGCCTGGCTGGTGGGTATGGGCTGTTTTTTATAGGACCATGAATTTACTTTGGAATTGTTGTAGCTTGGAAGAGATAAAGTGAATTAAAGTATTAGGAGTTAGGGGCTCAAAGGTAATGATAACCAAACAGATTAGTAAGAGAGGTGGTGAAAATATGAACCTCACAAAGGTCATTTAAGTTACCAAGCTGCATTCCTTCCTTTGCCTCAATTCTCACCCTGAGACCAGATTAGCAGGTCTACATTCCTCTCCCTATCCGTGAAGAAAGGAAATTAAGACCACAGAGAGAGAGATGAAAAATTTTGGATCATTTACACTGCTTGATTGTCCTGTAACCAATTTTGGGTAGTTTGTTTAATTATCCTATGGCAAACTTTTGGGCAATTCACACTGTTTGGATTGCTCTGTGACAAATTTTAGATAGTTTACTCTGTTTGATTACCCTGTGACAAACTTCTGGATAATTTACACCCTTTAGTTATCCTGTGACAAACATACCACCAACAACCCCGTTGAATTCTGGCTATAAAAACCGCTGGAAATGTAAACCAAGCAGGACAGTTTTTGGAGAAGTTATTCTCCCTGTCTGCCTTCTGGCATGCTTGTCTGCTAATAAAGCATTGAGCCCTTCTCCCCATCTCTGAACTGTGGCTGTCAGTCACAGTGGGAATAAACTTGCTTTAGTTCGGCAACAACAGAACTACCAACGTAAGTAATAGTGGCATTATCCAGTTGGCTTTTATAGCCATTCTGTACCCAGGGTATAATCTGGGAACAAATTAGGGTTGGGGATCTGAACTATCTCCTCTTTGGATAGCAGCTGCTTGGCCCTTGCTTCAGTTCCCTGGTACTGATTGTAGCTCTCTGGTGCCTACCTCAGAAGGACACATAAGAGTAGAAGTGGGATTTTCTGTGCAAGTCCCCAGTTCCATCTGAAAAACAGCTTTGAGGAAGTTTACACTATTGTTTGGGAAATTTTCTCAGTGACCCAGTCTGTCACTAGTTTTAGTCATACCACCGAGGCCCTCAGGCATCCTGTCTTACTCCTGGTTGACTCAAAAGAAGTATTGCACTGTCCATAAGGTTTCCTTTCTCTCTGTCTCAACTGAAACTTTTTTTGTAATCTGGATGAGAATTCTTTGGTATACAGCTTTCTTGTTCTTCAGTTTTTAATATATTAACCACCAATATAAGCAATTCTTAGTCCTCATTTCTTGTATTTAGTTGAGTTTTTAAATGCATGTATCCCCAGTTTATTTAGCAATTTTTGTCCCAGCAATACAACAGGACAGTCAGGGATATCTAGAAAGTAACACCTTCGTAATTGTGATCCCATTAGACATAACAGGAAAACTTCTTTCACCCTGGGTTTTTAATCCAAATCAGTAATTACACAATCTTTCTTAGAAGTGGACCCAATGGGTAATTTAAGGTAGGGAAGGTGGCTATTATGTCTAAGACAAATTTAATTTCCTTATCTTTGAAGGTGAGTGTAACCATTAGCTCTCTGACGTGTGGCCTGGAGGTAGATTGGCCTCTAGGCTCCCATCAGTGATCACTTTCTTAGACTCCTCCTCTGAGAGAGACCAAGGGAGCCTGTCCAACTGAGCCTTTGTATGGGAGATCAACAAACATCCTACTGTAGGACTTTCAGGACACGTCACCTTAGAGTAGCCTCATTTTCTACAATACCTGTAATAACTGGGGTCCATATTCATTGACCAGGGAAGTATTCATGTCTTGACCTACTCTGGAAGCCAACTAGGTTACCTTAAGGTGGGTCTCTGAGTTACGGTGAACAATAGAGCCTTCATTTTTTTTTCCTCTGCCACCAAATCTCTGATTAAACACCATAAGGGTCTCCTCTACCAAATGGAAGAGTGCAGTCTGAGGCTTTTGTCTCAAGCATTCTAATTCCTGTCTTATGTCAGATTTGGACCAGAATATATGTGGCCATAAGGGCTTTTCCCCTCCCCCCACCTCCCACCTGCCTCCCCATCCTCAATTTTAAAACTGGCACCAGCATTTTTCCAAAAAGGCTCAGTGAGCCCAGCTGAAATAAAAGTAGTGGCTCTTTTCCTCCAAGTCCACAGCTGAAAAGATAGCTTCAGAACTAGTCCTTTATCTTGTTTGTGAAAATCAGACATTTATCTCTCAGGCTTCCTCCTGATGGAGTGCGGGAGGGCCATAAGGTGTAAACTGGGGATCTTTGCCCACTTTGTTACTTATAGCAAAAGGGTATAGTGGTTTGAAGAACCAGCTTTTCCTGCAGCCTGTAGCCTGTGTGAGTTACCTCCATCTCCGTAGAAGCCAGAAATTTAGATTTAAGAAGAATTACTTGTATCCTTCATAGTTTTCTCTTTTGGATCATGGCCTTACCACAGAATCATTGATCAAAAATGCTCAGTAAGTGCTAACTGGATACCATCCAGTTTGTAAAATCCCAGGCACCATACAGTGAATTAGGAAGTAAAAGAGAAGGGTTAAACATATCCCTCCAGTTATCTCAAATAACCAGTAAAACTATGACCCTAAGGTCTTTCAACAAGGTAATAAATATAAACATCTCATAAGCAGCATCAGCAACTTTTTTTTTGATGTGTCTCTATAGAAATTGTGTTCTGTAAAACCTCAGAGTCAAACTCACTAGTTAAATACTTTTTGAGAAAAGAAAACATTTACTTATATCTAGAAAGTAGAACCTTAAGACATCAGCAATATTTCCACAAAAAGCTCATAGTGTATTTTTATATACTCAGCCTTATGTAGCTATCTTTTGTTCCACTTGATTTTGAATAAGCTGTACTCTGTGAAGCTGTCAGTTTCTGCATAAGTTTTGGATTTCTGATGTCATAGTCTTTTTCACAAGTCTAACATTTTTGTTGAGGTAATCTGGTCAGATGTTTTCAGATCAGCAAAAAACTCCAGATGATAACAACTTAATAAGACATGATTAATAAAAATATATGCAAAATTTAAAGGCCAAATGAAATCCAATCTGTTAGAAAACTTTAGATAATAATACTTCTAAATATAATCATTAGCCATATTTTCAAAGAATTTCGATATCATACACAATTTCAAGGCATAATGCCACATGCTCTGGGTATACCAAGATTGTTAAGTCTTTATATATCCGTATAGTATAAAAATAAATTTATATGTAGATAATTTGAATTCCCCAGTCAAAACATTGGCTTTGATGATGTTACATTAAAATAATAACAATAAAGCTATATCAAGTTAGCAATTCAAACCAAACCAAACCAAGTGTTGTGGAGTTAATTCGAAATCACAGCAACCCTATAGTACAGGGTAAAATGGCCCCGCAGAGCTCCCAAGGAGTGCTTGGTGAACTAGAAATCTGACATTTTGGATAGCAGACACAGCACTTAACCACTACGTGATGAGGCTTCTCCAGATAGCAATTTAAAAATAATAAGAAAATTATGACTTAATAGTATGCATTTCTTAAATAATATTAGACAAAAACATGAAAAGAAATAACTAATATAAATTTTAACCCAGCGAGAAGCGGGCACTTGATTTTAACCCATGCCATATAATTTATTAAACAAGGCTCTTTCTTGCTTTAGAAAAGGATATATTCATGGCTTTTATATGAAGTTTTAGAGTTGTTAGAAGTTTGTTATAGGTCAATAAGAAACAACACTGAAGTTATTTAACTAAAGATCTTAAAGTAAGAAAACCTTAGTTTTTCTTTTTCAAGTTCTGTGGGAGATGAATCTAATGATAGGTCAAATCTTTGCCTGCATGGGAGACAAAGCAAGGAGTAAATTAACTGCTTATTCAGAAATCGAAGAAAAGTTTGTCATTTTAACAGCAAAAAAAAAAAAAAAAGAAAACTCAATTCTTCTAGCATTAATGTCTTTAAAAACTCCATAAATTAAACCATTAAACTTTTGTCTGACAAAACTTTTGACCATATTCAATAAAAACTTTTCAGCAAATTTCTACAATACATCCCTTCAAACAGCAAAAATAGACTCACTTATTAAGACTTGTATATATGTTTCTTGCTGCTTGAAAAGCAACCATACATACATTTAAACTGTGACACATACCTATTAATTTATTATCAGTAAGTTACCTAAAAGTTCCTGGAAATTATTTTTAAGCCTGTAGTTGAAATAACGTTTGTTTATACATTTTAGGTTTTCACTCAATTTTTACTATGTCTCATATTTTCCAACCTAATTTTAACTCATAAAGTTTCTATCAACTGGCTTTGAAAATTATAAATTCTCTACTCAACTGACCAAGTCTTTTGCTACAGTTGGAACACATTTTCTTTTTAGCAAAGTGTTACACACACATGAAAGAGACAGCCACGGGAATAACACAGTCTTTCAGACAGAGAAAGTTAAAACCAGTGATACCCACAACTAAAAACCTCAAAACAAAAAAGTAACAAGAGGCTGGAAAAGAGGTTGTCAAAAAGAAGACAAGTGTGAAAAATAAAGACTAAGATAGAAATGGGGCTGCAGTCCCTTTTAAGAGTGGTACTCACGTCACAAGAAAATTGGAGAAATAATAACAGCCTAGAAGACCAAACGCCTGCAGATTCCATTCTCCAGACTGAGGTGATGATTGTGAAGGACAGAGTGGATGAAAGAGGTCTGACCCTAACAAAAGTCTTCATGGATACCTCTTCCTATTACCAAATGTCTAGGCATTGTAGGAGTTTTCCCTAGGACTTACTACAAGATGGGCACCTGGGCCTGGCCACCAAATACAAACCAAAGTTCAACAAAGTGAAAGACACAGCAGGCAGACATAACTGAGGGTAGTCACTACTCAGTCCTCAGTTTTACTGTGGAGGAAGCAGAGGCAACTTGAAGAAGCTAAGATTAAAGGTCTTCTCATTTCCTTACCCTGAATAGCCACTCACCTCAAGAGACTTAGAGTCAAAATGGCTCTAGCGGCCACCTGCCTTGTGGGGAAATGGCTTGTCTGTCTTTCTGTCATAGTTTGGAGGTCTCAGCTGGTTTTGGAAGTCCCCAGTTGGTCACCAAACTGCTACTGGGGATCTCTGAAGACTCTCAAGTGTCCTTGTCAAACCCCCGAGAAATAATTGTTCCAGGACACCTGGGTGTTAGCTGCGGGGTCTGGGTTTGGGTTAGGCTTGTCCCAGTTTTTGTTAAGAGACTTAGTGGAATGTATTAGGACTTAGTGGGCCCCATACTCTAGAAGAGAGCTGACAAGGGAAGGTGGGCTTGTAAGGCCAGCATCCCAGCAATCACTAAGCCAAAATTTAGAGGAGTAGGTTTAAACATAGAAGAAAACAGTGTTTGATGATTATACAAGTAGTGGAAGTAGTCTCTACTTCATTCCATTGGCCTAGAGACTGTCTGTCAGACTTGACCAGTTAGGGCATCCCTCACCTGTATCTCACTTGTAAGACCAGGGTATGTTTTGTCCACATCTCTGTATTTTTGACGTCCTGATACACCAGTTTCATAGGAGCTTCCATCCAACCACCTTAAAGGTTTCCCAAAGAAAGGGTAGTAGAGCCAGAACTCAAAAGGGCTCTTTGATATGTTGGAGAAAGTTCCCCATGAGACTAATACTTTGGAGGGCATAGTTAGAAGGGCATGCAAGGAGATTTTGATGAGGAGGCTCAATCAGTCAGGGACCCAATATGGGACTTGGTCTGACTACCAGATGTGAAACAAGTAGGTAGCTATCAGAGAGGTCCTACCAAAGGGGCAATGCCAAACCTCATTCCCATCCTGGATGGTGGCCAGATGGAGGGTGGCCTGTAAAAGGGTCCCCACATGCAGCAGAGGCAGCACTTCTCTAAGGTCCCCATTGCTTACCAGCAGAAGAAGAGGAAACTCAGTCCAGAGACTAGCTCCTGGGTGTCAGTAATAAAATTATGAGGTCATGCATCTGACTAGACCCTGAGTTACCTGAATGGGGTTCTGGAGATTGAACCAGCAATTTTGGTCTCTGACAGGTGGCAAACAAGTATCCCTCCACCCCAAAGAACCTAAGGGTGCATCCTTTTTAGCAGCAAATGATAGAAAAGTTTATTAAGGGAAAGTACTTTCCAAAGCAGGAACAGGTCAGTCTCCATGAGTGAAAAATGACCCAGGATAGATTTTGGGGGTGCTTTTTATTGGCAAAACCAGGGAGTGACATGAGGTACAGGTGGTAACTTGGTTTTTCATTGAGTTTTTGACTGAGGCTCCTGTTGCCGCTTTACAACTAACAGGAAGAATTGCATTTGTATCAGAACTGCCAAGAAGAATTTATATTTGTGTCACAAACTGCCAGAGAAAACTGTAGATATGTGGCAGTTCAGGTTCCCTTGGTAATGTGTGTGTTCTATAACACCAAGCATGACCTTTTTTATCCCTAGAAAATGTAAGATTCTGGAATAAAATACGTCAGTATGTGACAGGAGACATCAGGTTCTCTAGCTAACCTTGACAACATCAGAGGCCCTCAGGCTCTGTGTTTTATTCTTGACTGTTAATTCAAGACAGGTACTAAATTTTTCACAAGGTTTCAGTCACGTGTTTCCCCACAGACTATTCAGTCTGCCTCACCTCTCAAACTTCTTGTGTAACCAGACTAGAAATTTATTTTGGTATGTGCTCTTCTGTTTTTTTGTTTTTTTTTTTAGTTTTTAATATATAAAGCAACAATGTAAGTAATTCTTAGTCCTCATTTCTCATATTTAGTTGAGCTTTTAAATGCATGTCTTCCCAATTTGTTTAGTAACTTTTGTCCCAGCAACACAATAGGACAGCCATGGATACCTAGAAAGGAATGGCTTAGTAATTGCAACCCCACCAGACATAAGAATAAAATTTCTTTCACCTTGGATTTTTAATCCAAATCAATAATTACGCAGTTCCTCTTAGGGAGTGGACCCACTGGGTAATTTAAAGTAGAGAAGATGGCTATTGCGTCTAAGGCAAATTTAATTTCCCTATCTTTCAAGTGTAACCCCTTAGCTCTCTGATGTGTGGCCAAGATGCAGACAGGCCTCATGGCCATCATTAGTGGTCAGTTTCTTAGACTCCTCTTCTGAGAGTCTAGGAGGACCTGTCCATCTTGGCCTTTTGTTGGGAAGGCCTACTGAACATCCTGCTGTAGGACATTCAAGACACTCTGCCTTACAGTGGTCTCATTATTTACAGCACCTGTGATAACTGGGGTCCAAATTCACTGGCTGGTGAGGTTATATAAGTCTTGATATCCTCTGTGAGCCAACTGGGTTGC
Source organism: Heterohyrax brucei (assembly GCA_028571685.1). Classification (NCBI taxonomy): domain Eukaryota; kingdom Metazoa; phylum Chordata; class Mammalia; order Hyracoidea; family Procaviidae; genus Heterohyrax; species Heterohyrax brucei. The sequence goes on along the minus strand of CM053167.1, from coordinate 12,693,387 downwards.
CTTGAGGTGGGCCTCTGAGAGTTACAGCCAACATTGGAGATTTGATCTTTTTTTTTTTTTTTTTTTTAACTCAGCCACCAAATCTCTGTTTAAACACCTTAAGGGTCTCCTCTACCAACTGGGAGAGTGAGTCTGAGGTTTTGTCTCAAGCTTTGTAACGTTTGTCTTACGTCTGATGTGGACCAAGATATATGGCCATAATGGCTTCCTTTTCCATTTTTAAAGCTGGCAATGGTGTATTTTTAATCAAACTTCACAGGACCAGCTGGGATTTATTTTCATTACAAAAAAATATAGTTGATATTTGAAAATTATCAGAATAACCCTTTATACCAGAGGCTAAGGAAGAAAAAGACACAATCATATTGCTCGACAAAACACATCTGACAAACTCCAACACCAATTCATAAGAAGTTCACTAGTAATAGAAAATACTCTCAACCTTATAAAATGCATCTGCAAAAAAAAAAAAAAAAGAAAAGAAAAATCTACTGTCAGTATCACAGTTAATGGTGAAAGATATAATGCTTTCCCTTTGAAGTCAAGGATAAACCGTAATATTTACCTTCATCACTCTTACTAATAATATTCTACTGGAATTTCTAACCACTGCAACTAGACCAGTAAAAGAAATCTTTATATCTTGAAACATCAGCAATATTTCCACATAAAGCCATTTTCATATACTCAGCCTTATGTATTTATTTTTTGTTTCACCTGATTTTAGCTCAGCTGTAGTCTGTGAGGCCATCAGCTTTTGCCCACGAGTTTTGTATATCTGCAATTATAGTCCTTTTTGTAAGTCAAGTATTTTTGTTGAGATGTTCTGGTCAAATGTTTTCAGAAAATCAGCAAAACACTGTAGGTGACAAAAACTGGATAAGACATGATTAATAAAAATATACACAAAATGTAAAGTCCAAATGAGTCCAATCTGTTAGAAAACTTTAGGCAATAACATTTCTAAATGTAATCATTACCCATACTTTTAAAGAACTTCAGATACCATACATAATAACCTTAGGCACAACACCACAGTGTCAGCATTATCCCACTATTAGTAAGCCTCTAAATAACTATATCGTATAAAAATAAATTTATACATAGATAATTTGAATTCCTCAGTCAAAATACTGGGTTTGATGATGTTATTAAAATAATAATAATAAAGTTATAGTCAAGTTAGCAATTTAAACCAAAGCAAGAGTTGTAGAGTTGTTTCTGAATCATAGCAACCCTATAGGACAGAGTAAAACCACTCCATGTAGCTCCCGAAAAGCACCTGTCAGATTCAAAATGCTGACCTTTTGGATAGCAGACACAGCACTTAACTTCTACATGAACAGGGTTTCTCCAGATAGCAATTAAGAAATAATAATAATATTGTGACTTAATATTATGTATTCATTAAATAATACTAGGCAAAAACATAAGCAGAAGTAGTCAACATAAGTTTTAACCCAGTAAGAGCTGGGTACTTGATTTTAACCCATTCCATATAATTGATTAAATAAGACTCCTACCCTCTCTTTCTTTAGAAAGGATATTCACAGCTTTCCTTGAAGTTTCAGAGTTGTTAGGAGTTTGTTAGCAAGAAACAATATTAAAGCTGCTTAACTAAAAAGATCATAAAGTAAGAAAACCTTGGCTTTTCCTTTTTTTTTCCTAAGTCCTATGGCTTGAATGAGGAATCTGATTCTCGTGAGAGGTCATATCTTTGTCTTCATGAGAGATCGCACAAGGAATAAATCAACTGTTTACTCAGAAATCAGAGAAAAGTTCGTCACTTTAACAGAAAAAAAAAAGCCCTCAATTCTTTCTAGTATTGTTTTCAAAAGTCTCACAAATTAAACTTTCTCACAGAAAATTTTTGACCATATCCAATAAATACTTTTCAACAAACTTCTACAGTATATTCCTTTAAGCAGCAAAAATGAACTCACTTACTAAGACATACGCATTTTCTCTTACTGCATGAAAAGCAAACATATATACATTTAAACTGTGACACTATCTGTTAACTCAATTTATTATCAGTAGGTTACCTAAAAGGTCCTGGAAATTATTTTTAAGTCTGTAAATGAAATAGTCTGTTTAAACATTTTAATTTTTATTCAATTTCTACTGCATGTCATATCTTTTCCAATCTAATTTTAACTCATAAAGTTTCTATCAACTGCCTTTGGAAATTACAAGTTCTCTGCCCAGCTGACCAAGTCTCTTGCTAGGGTTGGAACATGTTTTCTGTAGAAAAGTTTTACACACACAACGAGTCAGCCTACAGGAATAACACCCTCTGTCAGACAATTTCCAAAGACAGTGACAAAAAGGCAGCCCCCACAACTGAACACAATCTTCAGAAAAATAATGAAGGGTTGAAAACCAGGTTGTTGGACAGAAGGCCAGTGTGAAAAGGAAAGACAAAAATAGAAATGGGGCTGCAGTTCCCTTAAAAGTGTTACTGGTGCCACAAGAAATTTGGACAAATAAGAATGATCTTAGAAGATGGAGCACCTGTAGATCCCATCACCCAGACTGAGGAGATGGTTGTGAAGGACAGAGTGGTGGGATGGGATCTGACCCTAACAAAAGACCTTATGGACATCTCTTCCTGTTACTCAATGTCTAGGCATTATGGGACTTTTCCTAAGACTTATTACAAAATAGGTATCTGGGCCTGGCCCCCAGAATACAAACCAAATTTCAATAAAGCAAAAGACAAAGCAAGCAGACAAAACTAAGGGTGAGCAGTGTTGATTTTCTGTAACTGATCAAATCCTGAGTAACCTGTTTCAGGTTTGGGAGATCAAGCTAGCAAGTATGATCTCCCAGTGGGAGACAAATCAGGCTTTACCTCAAGGTACCAGCCCCCAAGCAAGAGGATGAAACCTATTAGTGGTGAATAGCAGAGAAGTTTCATTAAGTCAGACTACATTCCAAAGAGGAAATGAGTCAGTCTCTGTGAATAGACAAAAACCCTACATAGGTTTAAGGGCCCTTTTATACATTGGTGAAGGAGGGCATAATGGCGTGCTTCCTGGTTCCAGTGATGACGTAACTCCAGGATCAAATTTTGGGTCACGTGTCAGCAATTGCATGATGGGTCCACTCCCAAAGAAAATGATAAAGATATGGAGATAGGATGGAAGTAAGCGGTAGGTCATTTCTAGGTTGTCCTTGGCAGGTGATTGTAGGTGTGGGGAAATGGCTGTATCTGTATCACAACTGTCAGGAAAAAACTGTTAGATTTACACCAAAACTGCCAGGAACAAACTATTGTATCTGTATCTATGCTTCTCAAGTGGTAGAGATTGGACTTGATAGCTAACCTTGACATTTCTCCCCTGAGGAGACATGGGACTGAACTCTTGTAGAGAATGTAGGAAGTCAACTCTTCTGGCTACTTCCTGTTGCTTCATGGTGTAGCCCTACCTACCTGTCAGACTTGTGGTCATCCAGTGTCTTATCTCTGACATACTGAGCTGTGTGGTTGTTGAATACGGGCTGGTAGCCTCATAGAACTATGAATTTAACTGGGAATTGTTGTAGCTTAGAAGAGCTAAAGTGGGTTAAGGCATTAAGAATTAGGGGACCTAAAGTAAGAATAGCCAAAAAGATTATTAAGGGAACTACTAGTGGCAGCAACAGTAGCATTAGCCAACTGGAGCCTCCACTTGGGGACAAGTCTTTTATTTCAGAAGCTTTTATTTCAGAAGTTGTATGTTGTCTTGGATTTGACCAGATTTATTAACATAAAAACAACACTGTTCTTCAAGATAGAAACTGGTACCTCCTTCAGCTGCTGTTAAAAGGTCAACGGCTCTTCTATTTTGTAGGACTACTGTTGCCAGATCCCTCCTGTTAGAGGAAATCAAGTTTTATCAGTTCTAATTAGAGAACTGACTGTCTCCTTTGCCAGTCTCCCTGAATCTCAAAAGACATACTACCAGTAGTTGCCCCTGCTGTAGCTAGATTCCAAGAAAGACGAGGAAGGGGACCAGGGTTTGCTTTATTTTCCTATTTTTGATGTTTAGAAATTGTGTATTATCTTGGGCTACTTAGATATCTGGCAAGATCAGGCCAAGGGAGCATGTCCCAGTCCAGTTTGGGGGCAAAACCCAACAGGCTTTTTTCCCACAAATCCAGCGTATCCCATATTTGGGATTGACGTGGGCCTACTCTCTCCAGTTGTGTGTCTTCTCTGTCCACAGCAAACTGCATTCCCTAATACTCAACTCTCTAGGCTGCAAAGTTGCTGTGACCAAGGGGTCTTACAGTGAGTTTGATTTACATATTTTGTGATTAGAGTTCCCTCCTGTCACTAAAGTGGCTTGCTTACCACCCAGTTCTGTGTAGGGTGGTACACAAACTACCACTTATTTGTGCCAGTAAATAGTTGATTTGACTGTTGGTTCTTCCTTGGCAATATGCAGAGGAACAACTTTTCCTAAGGCTTGGTTGAAGTGTGGCAGGTTGTGGGATCTGCGCAAGAATAAAGTTGTTGGTGGTGTTGTCTTAGGCTTGATTTTCCAGGGAAGCAAAACCAGTAGCACATATATGTACAAGGGAAGATTTGTATACAAAGTACAAAGATTTATGTATAAGGGAAACAGCTCATGCACATGGCCATGGGAGCTGGTGAATCCAAGGTCAACAAGTCAGAAAACAAGAGTTCTAGATCACCAGTTGTGTAGGTCAGCAGATCCCAAGCTGGTGGCGAGACGAGCTGCAGAGGCTGGTGAATCCAGGATTGAGAGGTGAGGGAAAAGGACTCTCAAGCCCTGGCTGTGAGGGTTGATGAACCCAACAGCTGTGAGTTCAGGTCCAAGAATCAGATGCCACAAGAGAACAGGAGCTGCTGGCCATGTGAGCAGACTGACAGCAGATAGTAGAGAGCTGAGGGGAGGGAAGCCACCACAGGCCCTGCCCTGCCACTTGATACAACAGCCAAAACATGGAGTAGCCAAGTTGACCACCACAAATGCCAATTCCAAACCTATCTAGTGACATTCCACATAGGCTGGCCACTAAAGAGATCCCTGTAGACGTGTTATATAGGCTTGGGTATGAATAACCATTGGGAGGTATGCCCATGGGGTCTGTTTGAGTGCTCCTCGGTAACACAAATGAGATATTTTTCAATATCGGCATTAAGGAGAAAGAAAAATACTAGACCCTTGGGAGGACTTCAGGTAGGCTCCTGAGAAGATGAGGGGGACATATTACATGTAACTAGCTCTGGGACCATCTGCTTTGCCAGGGCTCCCCATGTTGAGCCACCCCAGATTTCCTGCAGGAAGTTAGAAGTTAAGCTCCCCCAGCAGTCAAGAGAATGAGGGTGTACATAACTCAAGCTACAGACAGAAAAGCAAAGCCAGCAGGTAGTGTTAAAATGAACTAAATTAGCAGTAGCATTAGCTGAATTCAGTACCAAAAGGGAGTTTGTGAGGGGACTGGAAGTTTTACCAGCCTGTATGAGCAGGGTAAGGATAATTATCCGAGCGTACATAGGGAGATCCCTCAGTTTTGTGTGTATTTGCAGGCAAAGTGCTTGAAGCCCAGTGTGTACAGGATAGAGAGAGGTAAAGAAGGACTGCAATTAGGGCTAGTAGGCTTAATCTGATATGCCACCAGCTAGTCACAAATGTCCACCATGTGTCTCTTGATTCTTCTTCTTGAAGAGGAGTTTGGAGTCAGTCAGGGGATGAGCTTTGTATTCTCCAGTTTCCTGAAGATCCGGCCAGTGGATGAAGTCTGCAGCCTTAACTTCAGACAAATGTGTTCAAGAGTTAATACCATTTACCTTAACTGTTGTTGGTGTAGAGAGCAGGACCTGGCATGGACCCTTCCACAGTGGCTCTAGCTAGCTGGCCTCCCTGTCTGCCTTCTTGTTTCCCTCAGCTTCTCATCCTACTTTTTCATGGTCCTTGCAATGTAACACTTTCTCCTCTGGGGGCTTCATGACGGCTTCTAGGAATCTATTTGTCTCAGGCCTACATTTTATGGGCAAGTTGTGGGCAGAAAGCAATTCCTCTCTCCAGATTTGTTCACAGACATGTAAAATTAAAAAGGCATATTTGCTATTAGTATAGTGTCTGGTACAGAGTGTCCCCCAACAAACAGGATCAGAGAAGGGGCTGACATTGAGATTAAGGAAAAAGACAGACATGAAAAGTGGGATCAGGAGGCTAGTGATCACCACGGCCAAGAGCCCAGAACTGAGCTTTATTAAAGTATTTATAGCTTGTACTAGGGGAGATCAATCTCTTTAATGTTAAAAAGTGAAAGACATGCAGATCTGTTTAATTCCTTATCTGAAAGGAGCAGTTTCCCACACCTTTGTTTTCTCAGGGTTTTCCATGATTTATCTCTTTGATCTGAATGTACTCTTAGGTCACTTCTAGGTTAAAAGACTCAAGATGTTAGTATTATGTCCTATAGTACAAAAAGGTTAGGCAGAGTTGTGATAGTAGCTTATGCTGGCTCAAAATGGCCATGGTCATGTTGACAGTGTGTAATTCGCACAGTACATTTGAATCTTTTTATCCTTTGCTAGCTCTAAGACCCGAGTTAAAGTGATTAATTCTGCCTTTTGGGCTGAAGTCCCAGGAGCTATGGGCCACTCTCACTAACCTTAGCTAGAGACATTACAAAATATCCTGCCCACCTAGTCCCCTCCACTATTGAGCTGCTAACCATGTGTATACCATATGTCATCTGGGTACACGAGAGGGGAGTCACAGAGATCAGATCTCCCTGAAAATGTTATCTTTAAGATCTCATCACAGTTATGGCTGACAGGAGCTGTGGAGGACAGCGGGAAAAGTGTTGCCAGAGTTAGGCTCTTAGACACCTCTAGTCTGACTTCTGGATGCAGCAGTAGTAGGAGCTAGTATCTAAGTAGTTGACTAGAGGACAGCCAGTGGGATCGCTGGCCCAGAAAGAGGCGGGCTAGTGACTGAGGAGTTTACTTGGTTAGGGCCTGTGTATGTGTTAGCTTTCAGGCCTTCTGTAACAAAGCTATTGCTGCCACAATCTAAAGGTAGTGGAGTCAGGCTGCTGCTACTGGATCAAAGTCTTTCAAGAGGCAGCCTACTGGCCGCAGCTCCTTTCCCAAGTATTGAACCAAGACTCCCATAGTCACCTTCCTTTTTCGTCAACATACAAGATGAAAGGTAATACTAGGCTGGAGATTCCTAAAGCTGGTGCTTTCATCAGCTCCTCTTTTAAGGCTCTGAATGAGTTGTCATGTTTAATATCTCAAAGTGGGATAGCCTTCCTGGTTGCCCCCTTTTAGTCTTGGTAGAAGGGCTTTGCTGTTTCTTGAAATCTGGGTATCCAGATCCTACAGTAGCCAGCCATGATTAAGAAGTCCCTCAATTGTTCCTCGGTGGTGTGTTGTCCCAGGGAGCAGATTGAAACTAATTTGTCCTGGAGAAAGCCTTTGCTCTCCCAGGGAAAGGAAGAAGCCCAGGTAAGTTACTTCTGGTAAACATAATTGAGCCTTTTTCTGAGACTTTTTAAATTCCTCTTCCCCCAGTAAGTCCAGCAGTTGTCTAGTGCTGGTCAGGGAGTCACTAAAGTTGGGGCTATAGATGAGTAAGTCATCAACATACTGAATAATTATATTAAATTGGGGGTAGTTGCAGCCTTTCTAAGAGTAGCTTAAGGATACCCAAAAAGATCCCTGGACTAGCTCTGAAACCCTGGGAGAGAACAGTCCACTGTAGTTGGGCTATTCTCTGTGACAGGGGGTTAGTCCACTCAAAAGAAAATGGGGGCTGTGACTCAGGATGGAGGGGAATGGAGAAGAAGCCATCTTTAAGATCAAGAACAGTATAGTATTGAGTATTTGAAGGAAACTGAGACATTAAGGTGTATGAGTTGGGGACTACAGGATATAAAGCAACAATAATTTTATTAGTAGTTCTCAAATGTTAGACTAGTCTCCACTTCCCATTTGGACTTTTAACTTCCAGGAGTATTATAAGGAGAAAGTCTTTCTACTAATAGGTCTGCTCCCATCAGCTGTTGGATGATGGGTGATAAGCCATGGGTCACTGACAATGATAACCTGTACTGGGCCTTTTTGGGGTACCCTGAACCTGGTTTAATGGCAGTTTTTACTGGGTCCACATGTTTGACCTCAGAAGAAACCCCATCAGCCTATACTAAGTGGTCAACGTCTTGGAGTTCAAGGGAGATTTTCTCTATTTCTTTAGAGGTCTCCACTTTTAAGACTAACAGGTGGGTTAGGTTGGGAAAGAAGGGCAAGACTGTGCCTAATTTAAAGAAGAAATTTCCCAAGAGGTGTTCTGGAGACTCAGCTATGACCAGGCATTCTAGATGCATATGGCCTGGCTTTCCACACTTGTAGCACTTGGCATTGTTCAGCCAGAGGGTTCTCAATTGGGCTCTACAGTATGTAGCCTGAAAGCTAGTCCGACTGGTGACAATTACTGCACGTATTAAGTTTGGCCTTCTGGGAGCCTGTACAGTTACCTCTAGATCCCGGTTGTTGTACACTCTAGTAGCTGTTCTGAGAAGTTGACTGGCAACATTCTGTAGCCTCAGGGCCAGCTTTTCTAGCTTTCTACAGATATCCAGGGCCGCCTGATTGATCCAATGAGTGTTAACAACAATAGTCCTCTCAGCCAAGTTAGGGTCAAGATTGGTCAATTTCTGAATAACTTCTACCATCCAGATCTGGAAAGCTGCTGGATTTTCACTCTTAGTCGGATGACCTTGGCTAGCTTGGAGAGGTTTACTGGTTTTACCTGGGTCTCTTTCACCCAGTCTGTGAAGAAAGTGATCATATTAATCCTTTGCTGCACTTCCTTCCCAAGCATCTCCTTGCTGGTAATTCCAGCCAGAAACCTGAAAGGGCACGGGCTAAGCGCCAGCCACCAAGTTGGTGTTGGTGGCATGGATCCAAACGGCTCTTGTCTGGGCTGCCCCTAAAATGCATTGTCACTCATTTACAGTGCAGCATTGGGAGATTACTGCCATTAAATCCTTCCAGGACAAATCAAACACAGTGATAAGGTGCTCAAATTATTCAATAAACTTTCCCAGGTCCATAAAAAATCTCCCCAGATTTTTCCTACAGGTTTTGAGGGCTGCCATGCTAAAGGGGATATGTATTTGCATTAATTGCCCATTTTGTCTAGGCACCTCTTGTAAGGGTAGTAAGGTGGCCACCTGAGGTACTGACAATGGTTGGTATTCTAGGGGTGGTTTTGATTGGTGACCTAGAATGGGATAGAAGGGTTCCCCTTCTAGTTGGCTGGTTTTATTCCCACCTCCCCTTGTTTCAGTGATTTAGCTTCTTATTATCCACTGGTGCTCTCTGTCCCATGCAGCTGATTTCTAGACAGCCCTCACACAACTGAGGGTATTCTTGGAGGTACATAAAGGCTTGTACACACAGGACATCATTCCATTTTCCCTCCCTCTGACAGTACAGGTCTAGTTGAAGAAGAGTGTCATACATAAAGGACCCCACAACCTGGCCGAGCTTTCCCAAAACCCATGTGATAACATGGGCCGGACAGTGTTGCAGAGGATTATCTTATGCTTCCTTATGTTCTCCAGGGATAGGTTGGAGTTATTCCAGTTCTTGAGAATGCATCCCAATGGGGACTTAGCAGAGTTGGACAAAGAGTGCCCTGTCTTCTAGAGAGGGTCTGACAAAGGAGCTGGGACTGACAGGAGCCAGCACCCCCGTCTCTGCTAAGCTAGGTAAGATGAGGAGGGGAAGGCATCACTTTGTCTTCCCCTGGGCCTTCCCGGCAGGGAGTCACACCATCATCCTTCCCAGCCAAATTCTGTTAGGACCTGTACCCTGAACTTGCCCACATGACTAGAGCACTCAGAGCATCTTCTCTTGTTTAGTCTGCCTGAGAAAGAGGGCTCTTTCTTTTCCATAGCTGGTGTCCGATGATAACGCACCTGATTCTGGGGTGTATTTCCCTGCTTTTAGCATCCTGCTGGGACCATTCTTTTGGGGCATCCATTCCTTTACCTTAAGGACCTGCCATAAGATAACAACAGTGCCTTACCTGAAGAGGTCATGCCCAAATGAAAGGGTAACTTGGTCCACTATAAAAAGTCTCCCAAGACACTGAAATTTCAGAGGGGTCTATTATTTGGGAAACAAGTTAGAGGGTGTTTGAGGAGGATTCATAGCCTATCTGGAATACAGTAGGGAACTAGTTCTGGGTATCGTAGCCTAAAAATATACTCAGCTACAGGAGAGAGCCAGCAGTAGGGACAAGGCTGTACCTCATTGTTGAACCAAGTAGGATCTAGGTGCTTTGCTCATATAAGAGCAATGTGTAGGATTTCAGGATCAAGGGTGGCCAACAGGATTTTGGCAAGGGTGTCTCATCCCCAGGGGTGCCCATCACTCACCAGAAGAAGGGAGAGAAGGGTCCAGGTGAACTAACAATATCAGGTTTGGGCACCAAAGTGTCAATCCTGTTACTGATCAGTCCTGGAGCACCTGGTTCAGGTTTGGAAGATCAAGCTGGCAAGTATGATCTTCCAGTGGGAGGCAAATCAGGCTTCCTCTTTCCCCCAAGGCACCAGCCCCCAGGCAAGAGGATGAAACCTTTTAACGGCTAATAGCAGAGAAGTTTTGTGAAGTCAAAGAGGAAATGGGTCAGTTTGTGAATGGACAAAGACCCTACATGGGTTTAAGGACCCTTCTATGTATTGGTAAGGGAGGGTATAACGGCATACTTCCCGGTTCCCGCGTGATGATGTAATTCCAAGATCAAATTTTGGTTCACACATCAGCAAATGCATGATGGGTCCCCTCCCAAAGAGTATGATAATGATATGGAAATAAGGGGTAGGTCAGTTCTAGGTTGTCCTTAGTAGGCGGCTGCAGGTGTAGCCACAACTCAACTGCTGGGGAAATGGCCGTATCTGTATCTCAACTGTAAGGAAAGAACTGTTACATTTACACCAAAACTGCAAGGAACAATCTGTAACTATCCTTTCTCAAGTGGTAGTGATCAAGCTTCCTAGCTAACCTTGACAGCTAGAGGTCAGCTACTAACCAACAACTCTGCAGTTCAAATCTACCAGTTACTCCTTGGAAACTCTAGGGGACAGCTCTACTCTGTCCTACAGGGTCACATTGTGAGTCAGAGTCAACCAGGCTGCAACAGGTCTAATGCAGAACAACTTTCAGTGGAGTTTCCAGACTAACTGAGAACAAAGGCTTGAAGATTTACTTTTGAAAATCAGTCAGTGAAAACATTATACATTACAATAGTGTGAATCACAACCAATCATGGGGCTAGTGTTGAACAAGGCAGTGTTTCAATCCACAGTTCACTGAGTGACTATAACAACAATTATGTAGCATATATAGTAGATTTTTTAAAATAGAAGTTACTAAATGAGTGGGAGATTGGGTTGGAGGGAGAATCATAAATACAGTCATGGAATTGCACATTGAGAAATACAGTCGGTATGGACATGTGAAAGTCAGTGGTAAGATCTACCTTCAAGATACAAGTAAGAGAATTATCTACTTGTGGAATCTGATACAGTCATTTAAAATAATAAAAGATTTCTCTTCATAAAACATTTCAAAGATTAAAAAAGTATTGCTTATGAGCACAACATAATTAAAGGAATTTCTACTGATCTCCTCAATTGCAGAAACAAGTATACAACCATGAAAAGCAGTTATGTATTAACATGTTTGCCTAGTTTCACACAAGTGACCATCACTTACAAAATACCTTCTCATTGTTTCTGTTGGATGTTGTGAAATACAAAAATCAATGGTATGGAGAAATAAACCACTACTCAATCATTCCTACTTATGACAGCTACTGAGTCTTCCAATAAGTGTCTTATCTTTGAATCTGTATAAATGACAACTTGTGTAAATGACATGGTTTTCATTATTTTCTTATTTTGAAGTACATTTAACAGCATTATGTGTGGAAAAGAATTTGAGGTAAACAGCATCTTCCAAGTAGTCAAAAACGGACGTCAAATGTTGAAACATGATTCTTTGCCAGTAAGTAGGGTCAGCCTACAATTGCTGTGGAGCCCAATTAGCAAACGTGTGGCATAATCCACAGTTGCTGGACTTCAGTTCTTGAGTTAAAACAATTTTGTAAAACTTCAAGTTCAACTGCAAAATCTGCCAAATTGTGGTCAAGGAAAGGCCCAGTTCTTAGGCTCTGCAAAAAATTGATTAGGAGGGATTCTCACATGCACTGTGAAGAATGTTGGTGATGTTTTCACTGAAAAATGAGGTTCACTGATGCACAGGCATCGTCTGATTGGCAACAGACCTGGTTGTCTCAAATTTTTTGATTAAACATCGAACTGTTCTGCTGGCAGGAATGATTATCTGCATCATAAACCTCACATAATGCACTGTGTATCTGGTGAGTGGAACACCCATTTTGACAATAAATCATTTCTATGCCTTGTGAAACTGTGTAACTTTTCATAGTTACTTGTCAAGATTAATCAAAAAACCATGATAAAGATGGTCACTACAGCTTCAGAAATATTGTCACTGTAAACTGTCAAAAAAAGGATATGACAAAGGAAAAACCAACCTACATGTTTTTTTAAATTCTTACTTTTTCTACACCTAGGTTATAAAATGCAAAACAGAAAATAATGTATGTAGCCCATAGTAAAAAAAAAAATTTTTTTCACACAGTTAAAAATATTATTAGGACAGCTTTAGTTTATTCTTAAGAGATTAAATCTTATAAATGCCCAAGGTATTTCATGGGTAACATAATAGCTTTAAAACTTTATTTACAGGCCATGAGGTGACACATGGCTTACTGACAATAAATATGAGACTTCTTTATCTACAGTTCCCCAAAAGAAATACACTGTAAAAAAAAAACTGTGTTTATTTTATGTCTACTTGTAGTACTGGAGCCCTGGTGGCCACAGCAGTTAAAAGCTCCAGTGCTATCCAACAGGTTAGTAGTTCGAACCCACCAGCCTCCATGGAAACCCTACAAGGGTACAGTGCTACTCTGTTCTATAGGACAGCTATGAATTGGAATTGGCTGATGGCAACATGTACGGTTTGGTTTCATTACAACCTACTATTAAAACTAGCAGTCAAATATACAGCAATTTTTTTTGAGGTTTCTCCATAGCTCTAGTATCATGTGCTCCTCCATTATATAAACTATAAAAAGTTTCCAGTAAAGACGTGGAGAGGTTCCACTGGCCAGTTGATCAAAATATCCTTAAGTCAATCATCAATAAAAACCAAATATCTGGATATTTAGCAATAGGGATAAATGGAAATACAAAGCTTCTCTTTCAGGTCAGGCATTTTCATCTAAGCCCACTACTGGAGAAAAATCTGTGCAAGAGAAAACATGCAGCAACAGAGATAGAGAGCTAATTGGGCTCCGCTTCACTCAAGTGGGCTTCACTTCACTCAAGTCTATCAGTGTTAACAGACCCACAGGCCTATTCAAGCATGGTCCAGGAGATGAGCTGGTAGCTTACATAGCTATTTGCCAGAGATGCTCCTTAAGAAGGCTGAACTCAGATTATCGATGGGCCACTGCCTTCTCTTGCCTCCAAGAAACAAACAGCTATGGAGCTACTTCTGACTTACAGAGCTCCTCTATATTGAACTATTGATGCTTCGGCTACTAGGTATAGCACATACCCACTATGGCACTAGAGCTCATGCTTCCAAGGTGGGGCCAAATAAAAATCTCCAAGGTGCACTGAGACCAGGGTGATGTGGATTACTTACCATCTGGTGGCATAGACAGCCCTCCAATTGCATCAAACACACAAAAAACCCTGAATAAGCTGCAGAGGCTTGGAGAGTTAATGCTGTGGCTACTGGGGAGAAAAAGCTTGTTGGCCAGCCCATTAGAGGCAGTTTAAGAGATTGCTCGTGAATACATGCTGCCTAGCTGGAAATGGTCCAGACTGTAAATGGAAATGGACATGCAAACCCGGAAGCGAACTTCTGATACAATGTCCTCTGCTGAGTCCACCTTTAAGGTGTATCTCGGTGGCTCACTGACTTAAGTGAGGACACTGGGGCCGCAGGTGTTGGTGAACAGAAGAATCTAATAAAGGTCACTTAGGTTACTAAACTATTATCACCTCAAACTGAATTAACAGGCCTGAATTCCTCCCTATCTCCAGGGTAGAAAGTTAGTTATTCCAAAGACCTCAGAGATAGCTGTTTTGGGTAGTTCACACTGTTCCATGAGATGTAACGGAATCTTGTAACTCTGTTATTGTTCTGTGACATACCGACACTAAAGTACACAGCAGTGTTTTGAGTTATTTTGTTTTTGGTATATAAACATGAAAACAAAAACCCACTGTTATCAAGTCAATTCCAACTCATACTGACACTAAAGGACACAGTAGTTTCTAAGGAGTGTCTGGTGAATTTATACTGCTGATTTTCTGTTAAGCAGCAGTAGCTCTTAATCACAATGCCAGCAGGGTTTCTTTTGAACATGTATGTGTGTGTATACATAATAGTGTGTTTTAAGTGAAAGTTTACAATCCCAGCTTGTCATACAAAAAATTGCACATACACTACCATGTAAGTTTAGCTTCTCTCCCCACTTTGTGAATACACAGTCCTCTTTTCTACCCGTATTTTTGGTGTCCATTCAGCCAGCTCCTGTCCTGCTCCACCTTCTCATCTCTGGACAGGAGTTGCATAGTTATTTCATGTATACATTTAAGCCAAGAAGCACACTCTTTGTCAGTATCTTTTCTGTCTTATAGTCTAGTCCAATTACTGTCTAAAGAGTTGGTTTCGGGAATGGGTTTAGCTCTACTAACAGAAAATCTGAGGGCCTGTCTTCTGGGAACCTTCCAGTCTGGGGTACCAAGCTTTTTTCAAAAGAGTTCTACTTCAGCATTGCCATTTTTCTTCCATTATGTCAGGGACTGTTTAGTCAGCTAGTGTTGCTCTAACAGAAATACACCAAGTGAATAGCTTTAAAAAGACAAGTTTTATTTTGTTATAGTCCAGTAGGCTAAGAATCCAAATTCAATACCACAGCACCTTATTGAAGGAATCTCAGGTCTAAAAGACACCCTTTGCTTTTGGTGCTGCTTTCTTGGTGGTATGAGATTCCCAAATCTCAGCTTGTCTCCCCCCCCTTTTTTTTATATCCCAAGAGGCCTGCATTCCAATCACCAGGAGTTTTCAGTGCAGCTTGACTGAATATTTGATTAAGTTCACACTTAAAAGCTCATAAAAATCTTCAGGTTCCTCCACTTTACTATTACTGGTTGGTGTATAAATTTGAGTAACAGTCATTTTAAGTGGTCTTGCTTGTATACTTAGATCAAAGGATATCATCCTATCATGGACAGCACTGTATTTGAAGATCTCAAAATAGTTTTTCTGACGATGAATGTAACAATTCAATATTTCCTGGCACAATAGATTTTATGATAGTCTGAATCAGCATAGTTAACATGAATTAATTTTGGCTCAGCAACACCTAGGATTCCTTTTCATTTTTGTCAACTTCCAATTTTCCTAGATTCATAGTTTGCATATTCCATGTTCTGGTGATTAATGATGATCTTCTGTTTCTTTTCATTTTGAGTCATGCATGCCATATCAGCAGAGCATCTCAAAAGCTTTACACCATCCACAACACTAAGGTTGATTCTATTTTGAGGAGCCAGTTCTTCCCCAGTTGTATTTAAGTGCCTTCCACGCTGAAGGGTTCATGTACCAGCAAATGCTCTGCTGTTATTCACAAGGTTTTCACTGGCCAATTCTTTCAGAAGCAGACTAGGTCTTTCTTCTTTTTCTGATGGTGAAGTGGGAGTACCTCTTACATCCTCACACCTAAGAAAAGAGCTGTAATGTTGGTCACAGGCTGTAAAAAAGCACATTAAGAGAGTCAGGTACAGTGCACAACATGGCCCACAAAAACAGATTACTAAAGGAAGGCAGATTGGTCAATCAAGAGTTGTTCTAGACAAGTTGTATTCTTCTAGGCAGTAGGTTGCCAGTTGAGCTGGGTACCCCTTAAAAGGGAAGTAGTTGCATCCTTAACCTGTGCTGGCAGCTTGCAAACCACAGCATGACAACATACCTGCTGTTGAGAGCTGTTACAGGGCTATGTAGGCAGAGCTGGTACTACTCTAACAGAAATACCAGGATTTAAAAACATAAATTTTATTTGTCACAGTCCAGTAAGCTAATTCCAAACTCAGGGCATCAGCTCCAGAGGAAGACTTTCACTGTTGGCACTGAAGGAAGGTCCTTGTCATCAGTCTCCCCCTGGACTGAAAGCTTCTGAGGCATAGGGACCCCAGTCCCTTCCAAAGCATGTACTCAGTTCCCAGTACAGCTATTTGGTAGTATGAGGTCCCCAAAATGTCTCTGCTGGCTCTTCTTCTTTGTATCTCAAGAGACAGATGCCTCAAGGCACAAAACAAACTCACACATAGAACTCTGTCTCGACCACCAACACTGTGACCCACCTACCCTCACTAGCATCATAGAAGCAGGAATTCCAACATGAAGGCATATCACACAATACCAGGAATCATAGTCTAGCCAAATTGCTAGATTTTTTTAGGGGACACAATTCAATCCATGACAGCTATGTATATCTGAGGGACAATGAAGTGGTAACTGGGGGCAGCAGTGACACGAACAAAACATCTGACCTGAATTACCATTCATACACTGAGACTTGGACTACAGTATCTTTTCCATAAGAATGGACACAGCTAGTTAATGGAAATGTTTAATGGGCCTCCCCTTTCTGATGCAAACAGGTCTGCTTCTTACAATGGGCTATACATAGTGTGGAAGACTGCTAACCATAAAACTTGTTTGCTGTTTGTTGTCTATAAGTAGTAATAAATAGCTTTCACTTTGTCAATGCTGTGTATGTGTCTTACGTGTATGGCTTGATCATACTGAATGGATGCAGCATTTAGGATTGGACAGTGCTATTGGGTGAAAGAAACCCGTATTCTAGTAGTCTTACAGTGGTTTCTAATTTTGAGGCAATGCCTTAATATCAAAATTGGCAGGAAATTAATGGGTTGAAAGGGATCATTAGCAAAGCCTAAAGGCATCTGGTTACCTTGATTTCTGATACACTGTGTATGACATATGTGGGATGCATCAGATAACTTTTAAAAAATGGTGTAGCTCCATACCTTAAGCCAGTTTTTTGGATATACACATGCAACTTATTTTACTATACTTTACAAATACTGTGTCTTCTACAATTTCAAGGTCTGCGGCAACCCTGCCCTAAGCAAGTCTACTAGTGCCATTTTTCTATCAGAATTTTTATTAATTTTGTATCTGTGTCACCTTTTTAGTAACTCTGGCAATATTTCAAACTTTTATTATTGTGTCTGTTACACTGATCTGTGAGCAGAAATCTTTGATGTTGCTATTTATTTCAGGGTGCCACACACTGTACTCATATAAGAACTTAAATGCTGTATATGTTCTGACTGCTCCAATAATTGGCTCATCCTCCATCTCTGTCTCTCCTTGGGCCTCCCTATCTCCTAAGGCATGACAATACTGAAATTAGACACATTAGTAACTGCATAGCCAATTTAACAGAGTTACTAGGAGTTGGAATTGACTCAACTGCAGTGTTCATTGGACAGAGGCATAATCACCTTTTAGTGTTCAAGAGAACAGAACATGTCTCATTTCAAAAAAACAAAAAACAACATACAATTAAGCTCACTGAGGAAAGCACATTGAAAGCTAAAATAGGCAAAAAGCTAGGCCTCTGGTTAGATAAGTTGTGAATGCAAAGTAAAAGTTTCTGACAGAAATTCAAAGTGCTACTCCAGTGAATACACAGTGATAACAAAGTGCAAAGCCTTATTGTTGATAAGGAGAAAGCTTTAGCAACTACATAAGACCACACTAGCTACATTCCCTTAAGCTAAAGCATAATCTAGAGCAAAGTCATAACTATCTCAAGGTCTATGAAGGCTGAGAGAGGTAAGGAAGCTGCAGAAGCAAAATATGAATCTAGCACAATTTAGCTGATAAGCTTCAAACAAAGAGGCAGTTTCTATAAAAGTGCAAAGTAAAGCTGGAAGTGTGAATATAGAAGCTACAGAGTTAAGTCAATTATTCAGCATAACTGGCTATATACTAACTAGCAGATTTTCACTGTAGACATAACGGGTTTGTATTAGAAGTGGCTGCTGAATCAGGTGGGAGCCTATAGGTCCCAATATCAAATGGGAAATTAAAATAGACAGGACTAATTCCTTCTCTGTTTCGAAGAACTGACTTTTTGTGTTTTTTCTCTTCTTAAAATTCCTAGCCCAGGAAATCACACATTAACTTGTAATAGCCAGCTCACAGACCCCCTCTTCACAGTCCTTGGACGGCTGCCATATCTTCTCTCCACTGTTCATACCTTGGCATTTGCACCTGCACCTGCATGTAGCTTCTCCTTCTCTCTCCCCTTAAATACCTCAACCTTGCTTGATGGCTTCAAACAGACTTTGGTGGAATTATCATCTTCTGTTCCCTGCATTGCTAGCAGCTAGCACATAGATAATTAAGCCTTTGATCATTCACCCATACTTATCTCCACAATTGGCTTATTGGACAGCAGATAGCCATGGACCCTGGAGCCTTGCCTAGTAACACTGTCCAGGGCTTCCATAGCTGGAGCATTCAGTGCCTGGCTTCAAAGCTTCAAAAGACAGGCTGACTCTCTTGTACGGGCTCATGCAGCTGGTAACTTTTAAGTTGAAGCCTAATGCTCATACATCATTCTGAAAATTCCAGGGACCTTAAAAATTATATTCAATCTAGTCTGTCTGTAAACAAATCTCTATGAATGGGTCAAAAAACCCTGGATGACAGTGTATTTGTTTATACCATGGTTTTGTGAATATTTTTGGACCACTGTTGAGACCCACTGTTTTGGGGAAAAAAAAATTCTCTCAAAATATGACTTCTCAGTGACAACATTGTTGGTTAGCCAACAGCTCTGACGGAGATGTAAAAGAAAATTAATGATGTTTTCCTGAGTTGCACTATGCAACTCATAACCTTAAAGTAATTTTGACTTTTACTCCTTTTAATGTAAGAAATACATTCCATAAGGCTAGCTACCATAGTTAGTGATTTCTTGATAGATCTTAGCAAAATAAACTGAAAGCCTACTGGAAAGGATTCACCACTGTAGATGTCATTAAGAACAGTCATTATTCAAGGGAGGAGGTCAAAATCAAAGTTAACAGAAGTTCTAAAAAAGTTAATTCTAGCCCTTATGGATGACCTTGAAGCGTTCAAGACTGCAGTGGAAGATGTAACCAAAGATGTGATGGGAACAGCAGGGGAACCAGAATTAGAATGTGAAGCTGTGACTGAACTGCTGCAGTTTTACTACAAAACTTTGAATAGATGAACAGTTGCTTCTTATAAATGTAGTGATGAAGCAGAGTTTGAGGGGACTGTCTGAAATTCTGGAAGAAGATCTATGATAGGTAAAGCCCTATCAAACATAGATAAATCTTCTGTTACAGCTATCAGTATGTTAACCTTTATCGTTACTTATTTTAAGTTTCACAGTCGTGCCAACCTTCAGCAACCACCATCCTGAATCAGCAGCTAACAACACCAAGGTGAGACATTCTACACAAGAAAAACAATTAAGACTCATTGAAGTATCAAGATATTCAGTATTTTTAAGCAACAGTGATTAGTGTAAATGCAGTTATTCTTAGACATATTGATACTCACTGCACACTTATTAGACTACAGCACAAACACAAACATTGGCGTGATTTGCTTTACTGTGATGTCTGTTTTATTGTGGTGGTCTCAAACTGATTCTGCAATACTACCAACATATGCCTGAGTAAAAGAGGAAACAAAACTCAGAATACTGGTTTGGCAGGGATATACAATTAAAACAACTAGCTGTCTATCACAGTCAAGGATAAAAGGCACAGGAGAGCTGGCTTACGTGTTGTCATGAGTATATCATGCTCGTACTAAAAATAAGGGAGACAAAATAAAATATATAGTTAATAGATTTCATCTGTTCCTGGTAAATTTGAAGACAGAATGTAAAGAAAGATGCTGGTATAATAAGGAGAAAATAATGTTCCAAATGTTAAACATATAAAAAAATCCATGACCAAAAATGGCTAATGGGTAGTCTGTAGTACAATCAGTTTTCTTTTCTATGGACTCACTGCCCTGGGGTTTGTAAATTTTCCAAAATCATTGATTGTGCTTCAAGCTTGGAAGAAACTAGTTAGATTACTATTCCCAGAAGCAGCTTGCTGAGATTGGTCAGTTTATTATTCAGATATGATCAGTTGGTTTACATTTCCCTTACAGGATTTGTGCAGTTATGAAAGCCATGTCCCAAAACAGACAAGGAATTTCCCCATATGACTGGCGAACTTCACAGAAGTTTTTTTTTTAGCAATACTCTCATCAACAAGAGAGTGGAGAGGAAATGTGTCCTTCAGGTCAAGGGTTCCTGCCCCAAGAACTTTCTAGACTGAAACGAAAAACCAAAATAACCCAGGTCAATGCCTGTAACATTGAGTTCCTGACACTAAAGACTGAAGAGAGTAGCAACAAGGAGAGAGAAGATAAACAGCATCAAAACTAGAGGCAGAGAAAATCAGAAGATGCCCAGTGGTACAGCCAACAGCAAAGGAGGCTTTAAAGGTGAACACTGGCAGACATAGCACTCAAGACAGCACTGATAGACAAGCTAGTCCACAGAGAAGATGGCAACAGTGGGCAGAGTCAACCACGGGCACCTCTTGGAAGGAAGTCACCAAAATAGCTGGGTACCTCATGTACAAGGTTATCAGTATTGCTGACAGGAGGCATGCAGAGGCTTTCCCATACATGGTAAGAGTTGCCCATGAAACATTTTACCTCAAGAGCTATTTTAAAGACAGCCTAGCACCGGCGTTAGCCCAAAGTTGTCTCAGAGCTGGTGGTTTAGAGCTGGAGCAGTAAGTATAGGAAGCCAGAACTAGCTAAGAAAAGTCACACAAAGATACAAACATAAGTACAGCTTATCTGACCCAAGGCGACCAGCATCCCTGCTGGTCAAAATGGGCACAGGCACTTTGAGAAGGCTGAGTGAGTGTCCTTTTAGGCATATGCGGGTTCCTTCCCCATGACAGCACATGGCATGTTTATAGAGGTGGAGGGGATTGGTTCCCTGAGATCTATTCCTATGGTTTAATGTTTGCTTTCAATATATAGTCTGTTCTCCTTGTTTGCTGTTTACTTTTTACAAAAAACAGTAACAGATTTCACCTGCCAACACTGTGTAAATATTTTGATGGCTCAACCCATTGAATAGTAGAGCTTCATCATAATACTCATGATTGCTTAGGATTTACAGTACAACTGGTATATGTAAAACTATGTAATAAAATCTGGAAGCCATTAAGAGACACCAAGAAGTAAGAATTACTACTAAAGCTAAAGCTAGGAGTTACTGAAGAAAAATCAAAAAAAGGAAATGGGATTTATGTACATTAATCTGAGGTGTCAACTTAATCTAATGTAACTCATAACTGTTCTTTGTTTTCTAGTCCATTAAATAACAGGAAGGTATAAAAACGAGCCCATCTCAGAAGCTAATATACTCATGGGGTATATGATTGGAATTTCTGTTTTTTTTAGTGTTAATATGTTTATTGTTAATTAAATAAACAAACAAACAAAAAAGGAGGCCATCAAGCAGATTCTAGATTAAAAACAATCCTACAGGACAGAGCAGAACTGCTCCACGGGGTTTCGAAGGCTGTAAATCTCACAAAGCACATTACTGGGTGTTTGCTTCCACTGCACAGCAGGTTAACTTGGACTGCCTACGTTTTGGTTATCAGTCTAGTACTCTAACGACTTTATCACCAGATCGTCCATTTTTCTTTGAAAGATGCTGCCATAGAGTTTCACGCGGTTGTTTGCTTGACTACACCCACTGCTGTGTGGAGTCGATTCCAAACCATGGTGACCCTACACGTTAGAGGAGAAGTGCCTCATAGTGTTTCCAATGAGTGCCTGGCAGATTTCAACTGATGATGTTTTGGTTAGCAGTTGTAGCACTTAAATCACTACACTACCAGGGTTTCCTGTTTGCTTAGATAATATAAATTTGCAATTTTATGTATCAAAAGAGCCATTATACTCCAACTACTACACCAGCAAGAGTTAAAATTTCCAAACTGTTTTCCTAAGCTATAACACAAATTTGGAAATCCTAGTGTCGCCGTGGTTAAGTAGTTTGGCTGCTAAATACAAGGTCAGCAATTCAAATTCCCCAGGAGCTCCCTGGAAACCTGAAAGGGTTAATAATAGTATAATATTAATTAAAAATCCTTGCCTGATCTCTCAGGGTGATTAGAAACTAACACGGAGACAGAGTCTTTTTTCCAGATTTTCTCGAGGGTAGAGTCAGGTAACAGCACAGTTCCTTCCTCTAACAAATCGCTGTGACTCTGGCTCACTTTGTAACTTTAGGCCTTGCCTCAGCCACACTCCTCTTTTTTGAGTAACTCGCCCTCCTTCTTCCTAGAAAAACTTCCTGCTTGAATACTAAGATGGTTTTTAATGTGCAATGATTTTCTAAGACCATCAACCATCTGAATAAAGCATAATCTCTCCTCATCACTATATGGGAAGTGTGAAGCTGTGATGTGGTTTTCCAGTTAGAAACCCTGTTGGGATAGTTCTACTCTGTCTAACAGGGAGCTATAATGTAAATTCGCTGTATGTACATGCAACTACGATCAATTCTGGAGGACTGCAGGAATGAGGGAAAATCGGGAAACATGACAAATTATGCAGCCTGTTCTGCTGTAATACAGCCCTCTGTTCGCATGCCAAAATCATACACGTTGTATCAGGAACAACTAACAATAGGGGTTAATCTTTAGTAGCTTTCAACTAAGGTAAAGTGAAATATAAAATTTAGCAGGGTTACAGTCTTATGTACCTTGAAGTGATGGTGGTTACAAAAATGTATTAAATAAAAAGTACGTGGTGAACTTCACAGGCTATATGATATACTGCCATAAAAATATTTACCAAAACTCAAAGTATATAAATAAAGCTTACTTCTAGGTATCACAGATCAAAACTTTCTGGGATATTAGTGGTGGGAGGGATAAGGCACAGAGTCTCTTTTGCTGACTATTATTGCATGGATAAGAGCTGTGAAGCAGAAAATAAACTCAACCCTACCTTCTCCATAGCTTTTTTTTTTTGGCACTGCTGCCTTTATTGCTGGTACAGTCCATACACCGTTCCAGTATTCAGCGCAGTCTCCCTGCTTCATTTACCCTTTATACTTCGTTCTTGAGCCATCCCTTCGCCCGCGCCGCTCCAGCGTTAAGGGACGTTGAGGACATTAGCGCTGACTGGAGGTGGCCAGGATATCCAGTGCACCCGTGGATTGTCTTCCTCATTCCCATGAAGAAACTGTTAGAAAAACAACAAGAATTCATCTTTGCTGGCCATCTATCTCCTAAGAATTTAACCAACCCCACATTTCCAAGAAATTGTCTGTTGCCCAGCCCTGTACTGACCATCTGTTCCTCCAAGATGATTTTGCCTGTTGACCAACCCTGTGTTCTCATCGATGACCATCTGTTCCCTCAGACCCTGCTGACTGCCAAAGATAACTATGTGTGATTCCCCGCATGACCCTCACCCCACCATCAAGAATGTAAAGTTTGCCTTTAAAAACCCTGTACTATTTCTGCTCGGGGCCCAGTTCCTCTGCTCTGTGTGGAGCACGATCTGGGCCCCGGCTTGCTGGAATAAACCCTCTTGCTGTTTGCATCAAGTAACGTCTCTTGCGAGCGAATTTGGGGTCGCGCCGAGACCCATGGTACAACACCCATCCCAGAGTTGAGGGCTCTGGGTGACTCAGTAATGAATTTCACGCCAGTTCGTCGGTTTCCGGGCAGCAGTGAAGGAGTAAAGGGAGGACAATCTAAGTGGGACTTGGCGGGGGTCGGGGACAAAAACTCAGGACACAGAACGGCGAAGGGCGGAGCTTGTGTGCAACGCTCCCGCAGTCTTCTCGGGTATTTGGGTTCTCCGCCCATTAGAGCAGCCATGTTGATACGTACGAGTTCCGCTGGGTTCCAGAGCCACAGCTTTCCCGAACTGCCGAGCCCCTCCCAGTCAAACGCAGCTAACCCGCCCCATTGAAGTACGCTTACGGCTACTACCTCACTCTAGGCGGCCGCGTTAGAGCTAGTCTGTTGTGAAGGCCGGAACCAAAAATACAGCAGCAGCGTAGCCCCATCCAACCCAGAACAAGTACTGACGGAAAGGGTGAAGTCGCCGCCGCGGGAGGAACCCTAGGGGGGTGACGTGGCAGAAAGGCACCTACCGGAGTCCATTTGAGCACAGCTCGAGCTTCAACCTGCTGAGACAAAGGTATGAAGGCCGCCACCGTCCAAGAAATGGGAGAGGGGCTTCAAAGTGGGACGAACCGAGGTTCTCTAGCGGTCCTTTCCTCCCTGGGAGGCTCGTCCTAGCCTACCCACAGTTTGTTGGTCTTCACCTCTGGGCCCGTGACTGAGCCTTATCGCTCCATCCGAGTGTCCGGGTTTTGCGCCGCTCGCTGGATCTGAAGAGGGCTGTAAAGCAGTGAGGTGGGTGTATGCGTCATCGTCTTTCCCCGGCCAAGCCAAAAGGTCGAAAAGGAGGAGTTAGAACATGAGTGTACGTTCTGTACCGAATCATCGCCCCGGGAGCTGAGGTGTTAGGGAACAGGGCTGAGTGCCCCATACGTTTTCACTCGCCGCTTTCCCAGCTGTTCTGAGCCATTGTAAGAGAATGGTGTTTATGAACTCGACGTACGGCACATTTATTCCCACCCTGAGGCCTTGGTTATTACCGTCATATTGCGGCTCGGAATCTATTTCTTGTACCACTGCAACTCATCTTTAGCTTGACGCCAAAAGGCCTTTACTGACTGTAATGATTTGAAATGATCAAGGCCGCGGCTATGCCTGCTTGGCTTTACAGTTTTCGGTCACCTCACTAGAAGTCGCACCTACTCGGCTCCGTGGTGTGAGAGGTGGACCACCGTTTTGCTCACGTTTCGGAGTGTCAAAGCCTTGAAAAATGTTTTGATGAAGAAATTAATTTGAGGTTAGTTATGTCTTGTTTTTGGTTTCTTCAGAAGCTAACAGCGGTTGTAATTTTGTGAACTGTCTTGATGTGAGGCGTTAGCGTCAGCTTGCTTTTTTTAAGCTTAAAATATTAGAGCTACCATGCAGGTATTTTATGTAATTTGCGTGAAATTCTGTGGCTGTTACATTTACACAAGCATTTTAAAAAGTAGAGCATTCATGTTAAGGATATTTTGTGGGACTTTTGGAATTTTGCTCTGTGTAGTGTGTGCTCTGTGTTACAGGTCTCTGAGTATTTCTTCAGTTTGTGTTTGAACATAGTGAGTTGTAGATACTGTGATTTTAAGGGTGGGGTAATTTATAGAATTTTTCTTACCGAGAACCCTATTTATGTCTAAAAACTGTGTAACATTTGTACACCTTTGATTTTAAGGGAAGAATGCGAACTGCTTGGATTAGCAATCTTTTCAGCAAGTCTGATCTTGGTGCTTATTAGCATTAGTTTTTATATGGTCAATAAAAGTTAGTTAATCTTGAAGTAAAGACTGTCTTAAACTATACCTTAAATTAAAAACAAACACAAAAGCCCACGACTTGCCAGATTTTCTTTGGGCTACTGTTTAAGCATACTGATTTTGATTTACAGTAATTTGGATGTTCATAAACACTTGTGTACGAAGGTGTCAGTAATTATTTTCTGACTTAGAAAACTAATTTTCATGTGTGTTTAGGTTTCAAACTTTAAACTTTATTGTTCCAGTGTTTGGGAAGATTGAAAGCCTAAAGCATTGACAGTGTTCAAGGGTGAGCTCAGAATGTCTTTATTTAACTGATTCAAGTATCAGATTTTTGGAATGTAACGATTTGCCTGTGTCTTTTTGTTTATGCAAGTTTTACATGATTGTTCAGCTTATTAACTTAACATTATTTATTTTTGTTGGTTCACTGTAATAAAATTTGATACTTTGTTAAGCTTGGAAAGAATTTTTGTAACGATAGAATAAGAAGAGCATTGCATTTGAGAATCTAAAGAAGGTACTTGAAGTGCATTTCCAGGGTCCCAGTAAGATGAGATATTTTGCATAGAAATCTCTAAATAGATAATTTTTTTAAAATGATTAAGAGAAAGTATACAATCCAAGTCAGTTTTTTGTTTTATTTGAGGGAGGTAACTACAACACGTAGATGTTTTTCGTCGTTCAGTTCTTGTCAGGTTGGCCCAGTACTTTTAGCTTTTTGTTCTACTGTTTTATTGTGGGGGCTGAATTAGAGATGATTATTTCTACTGCACTTTTGGAGGAGATGTGATGGACTCCTGGTAATGCAGTACTTATGTACTTACCTGTTTCTCAAAAGTTGTATAACTACCAGCTACTCCTTGGAAATGCTCTGGGGCCATTCTTCTCCGACCTGTAGGGTTACAGTGAATTGGAATACATTCGAAGAAGATGTTTTGTTTTTTTTTGTGTGTCACTTGTGTTCGTTAAAAGATCACTGTATTTAAGTCTTTGGAAGCAGTAAACTGGTAATAAAATTTTAGTCATGGTCAAGTTTATTTTTACCAGCTTTGTTAAGGCATAATTTAAATATTATAAATTTTACTCCTTTTGAGTACAGTATAAATTTAGAGCTGTGCAGATGTTACCCCAGCCTAATGTTAGAATATTTTCCATCATTGCTTCGAGGGTTCCTCATGCCTTTTTGCATCACTTACCACTCCCAATTCCAACTTGAAGTAATCATTTATCTACTTTTTTTTTATGTATAGGTTTTTTTAGCGTCTTAGAAAAGTGGAATCATGCCATTTATAGTCTCTTGTGTTGGTTTATTTCAGTTAGCATGTTTTTTTCATGTTGGAGCAAGGATCAGTACTTGGTTGCTGCGTTTTATTTACAAATGGATTTTATTATAAGGATATTAAAAAACCCTGAAAACCTAACCCAGTGCTGTCGAATTAATTCTGACTCATACTAGCCTGGTAGGATGCAGCAGAACTGTCCCATAGAGTTTCCAAAGAGGGATAGGTAGATTTGAACCATTCATCTTTTGATTAGCAGCTGTGGATTTAACTGTTATGTCACTAGGGTTTCCAATTATATGGATGTGTACCATACTACTTTTTATTTATTTATTTATTTATTTACCTATTTACTGAGGTAGGAACCCTGGTTGTGAAGTGCTTAAGCTCTTGACTGTAACTGAAAAGTCAGTTTCAAACCCACCAGCTGCTCTGTGAGAGAAAGATGTGGCAATCTGCTTCTGTAAAGATTTATGACAATGGAAACTTTATCAGATCCTGCCCACCAGGATTGCTGTAAGTCAGAATCAGTGGCAGTGGGTTTGATTTTTTTTTTTAAACTCACCACATAAACATTTGGATTATTGTCAGTTTGGAACTATTGCAAATAAAGCTGTGAGGAAGTAGGTGTGTGTGACTTTTTTTGTGTGTGACAGTAGTGGTTTTCTTGTGTGTTGAGTAGGTGTAAAATTGCTGGCTTATGTGTTCTGTTTGTATTTAACTCAGTAAAAAACTACCTGAGTGCTTTCTAAAGTACTCTATTATGTTGCTACCAACAGTTTATGAGGGTTTCAATTCTTTATTTCTCTTTCTTTATAATTACAACTATTTTTGTGAGTGTGAAATGGTCTGTTAATATGGTTTTAGTATGTATTTTTTTAGTGACTAATGATGTTGATTATTTTGTAAAATGTTGACTGGCTTTTGGTATATCTTTGGAGAAATGTGTATTCAGATTCTGCCTATTTTTAATACAGTATTTTGTAGTTTTTGTTGCAGGTGTATGTCTTTAATCAGATAAATGAGTTGTGTATACTTTTCCCCATTCTGTAGCTTGGTTTTCACTTTATTTTCAAGTGTAAAAGCTTTTCATTAAAATGAAAACCGTTTTATGTTTTCTTTTCTCTGTACCTTTTTGTGTGGTATTTAAAAATGTTGGTTTAACCGAAGATCAAAGACTTATAGGTACCCAGTCTAGTAAAGGTTTTATAGTTAACAATTCTTACATTTTTGTAATTAATTTTGAGTTAATCTTTATGTATTGTGTAAAATATGGATCTATATTTCATTGTTTTGCATGGGGATAGTGTCTTAATATGATGTGTGAAAAAGCTCTTGTAAGGTTTTCATCCACATTCATGCTTTTGCATGGGAATATTTGATTGTCTTAATACAATTTGTGAAAGAGATTGTCTCTCCTTTTAAGGTCTTGCCATCTTTGTTGAAAATTAATTGAAAGGGCTACTACTAGTTGTTCCTTGAAAATGCTGTGGGGCAGGTTTCTTCTGTGCTATAGAATTGATGTAAGTTAGAATGGAGTTGATGGCAAGGGTTAGTTTTTTGTTTGTTTTAGTTGGGTTATTTTGAGAACTGGATTGGTTCTGATCTGTGTCTAACAGAAGTGGGAAAATTGGTTCTTACTGTAGAAGAGAATAATAGTTTTGTGTTAATCTGTGCATTTTGACTCCTGCTTTATATTTCCTGGATCTTTGTGTGTGTGTGCACGCCTTAGGTAAAAGTTTACACCTTAGGCTGATTTCACATTCACAGATTTATGCACATCGTCTTGTGACTTTGGTTTCAATCTGAACAAAGACAGCATGCTCGTGCTTTCTACCCTGGGTTCTCTGTGTTCTTTCATCCAGCTCCTGTTCCTTCTTTTTACCTTGTTCTGTTTCTGTACAAGAGCTCCCCCTTTGGTATTTTATACTTGATTAGAGAGAACAGTTTTAGTTCTGAATTAGCAGAATATCCAGGGTCATAGTTTTAGGGGTATTTCTTGAAACTTAGTGTATTTTTCTTTGTTTTACTTACTGAGAAGAATTTTTAGCTGTCATTTGAGTCTGTTAGGAGTGTATCCTTGAATGTTGTTGTTAATTGCTGTTGATTTGATTCCAGTGTACAGAGTAGTATTGCTCTGTAGGGTTTTCAAAGCTGTGACCCTGAGGCCTGTTTTCCCAGTTCTGCAACTTTATTCTTACAGTTTACTTTTTAGGACATTTCATTTCTTTTAGTGCCTGGTTTCATCTTCAGTGAAGATTGGTGATACATAAATACACTGAAAGGGCCTTATGCTCTTTTGATTTTTTTTTTCTGAAGCCTGTTATTGGATCTTAGTTTTCTTTTTCTTGTGTTTTAAGTGAGAGTTTGTAATTCAAGTTGGTTTCTCATATAAAAACTTAACACTTTGTTATGTGACCATAGAGTTCTCCTCACACTCTGATAGCACACTTCCATATACCTTTTATTTTTTGCATTGTTTCAGCCAACTAGTACCTGTCCCCTCTGCTCACTCACATGCTTTTGGACAGAAGCTGCCATTAGAAGCAGCTTCTTCACCAGTATCATTTTATGTTTTATAGACAAGTCCAGTCTTTGCCTTAAGAGATGGTTTCAGAAACAGTTTCGCTTCTGGGGTGACTGCCCTGAGGCCATGTGAGTCATGTATTTTGGGGACCCTCCAGTCTGTCAGACCATCAGATCTCGTCTTTAGCTTGAATTCTATAACCCACATTTGTCCCAATTCATCAGGGACTTTTGATTGAATTTCTAGTCAGGGCAGTTATTGCTGGTGGCTGAGCACCATCTAGGTCTTCAGGTCTCATGCTGATGGCAGTTTCTGGTTTATGTGGCCCTTTATATCTCTTAGGCTCATATTTGTCTTATATCTTTGATGTTCTTCGTACTCTCTTGCTCACAATGGGTTGGAACTAATTTCATGATTTTTACACAGCCACTTGCTAGCTTTTAAAACTATAGACACCACTCATGAAAGGGAGATGCAGAGTATTTTCTTAATAAACTTCATTATGCCAGGTGACCTAGATGTCCCCTGAATCTGTGGTCCTCAGACTCCTGCCCTTGCTAGAGTATCACTTGAAGTGTTTGGTTGCATTTAGGAAGCTTCTTAGCTTTAATTTAGTCCGTTTCTGCTGGCTTCTCCTGTATTGTATGTTGTCTCTCCCTTCACCTAAAATAATTTTTATCTACTGTCTAGTTAGTGACTACTTCCACTACTTGTATAATCATCAAACACTGTTTTCTTCTATGTTTAAACCTTTTTTTGTGTGTGTTTATAGTAATGGGCTCATAATATCTTCCATTTGGAACTAGCTGATTTTACTCAGTATAATACCTTCTAGATTTTTCCATGTTGTGAGATGTTTCCCAACTTCTGAGTATTTTTGATCATTGCATAGTATTGCGTTATATGAGTATACTGTAATTTGTTAATCAGTTCATCTGTTGACTGGTGCCTGCATTGATTCTGTATTTTTTGTTGTGGGCAGTGCAGCAGCAAACATTGCTGTGTGTATATCTATTCATGCAATAGCTCTTATTAAGTAGGATTGCTGTATCATATGCTATTTCTATTTCTGCCTTTTTAAGAAAGCTCCAAATTGATTTCCAGAGTGTCTGGAGCATTTTACATTCCTACTAGCAATGTGTGGTTGTTATCGCTCCACAGCCTCTCCAGCAATAATTGTGTTTTGGGGATTAATACCAACCTTACTGAGGTGGGATGATAATCTCATTGCAGTTTTAAGTTTTTGTCAAACTTTTGCTTTTGTATTTGTTAGCCACCTGAAAGTCTTCTTTTATGAAGTGCAGGTTCATATCTTTGCACAAGTAAAAAAAAAGAAAAAAAATTTACTGTGATTAAGTGAAGACTTACAGTCCAAGGCAATTTTCTATATAAAGCTCCAAGTACCTGCCTGCCTCTCTGTGACTGTCTGGTCTCCTCACCCTGTGATGGCACCTTCTTTGCTTTCATTCTCAGCTTGCAGTAGCCACTTCACCAACACTTGTCCCCTCCTCTCCACTCTCTCCACTGTAAGAACAAACCTCATGTGAGAGCCTGGTATATGTATTAAACCATATTACAACTTTAGGGTCAGAAAACACATTTTGCGTTGAAATATTTTGGTACTTTGGGTTTTGTTAAAGGCTTGGTGTATGACCTAATATGTGGGGTGTTCTGGTGTATATTCCTTGTGTGTTTGAAAGAAAGTGTATGTGGCAGATGTTTCATGCAGTGTTCTATATCTGTCTGTAAAGGCAAATTAGTTGATTATGTCATTTATCTTTAATGTGTCCTTATTAAGCCCGTTTCTTGATGTTCGGCCCTTCACTGAAGTGGTGTGTTGAAGTGTACTATTTATTGCGGACACAGCTTTTCATCATTTCAATCTTGTCAGAGTTTGTTTTATGTATTTAGGTACCCTGTCATTGGATGCATAAATATTGAATGTGGTTATGTCCTCCTGTATTGAGTCTTTAATTGTTACATCCTGATATTTATTTGTTGTAGTAGGTTTTACTTTAAAGCCTATTTTGTGAGAAATTAGTAGTCTTTCCTGTGCTTTTTAAATTTTTGTTTGCTTCATATGTATTTTTCAATCCTTTGAATTTTAGTTTGTGTCTAAGTCTGTATGACACTAGTAAGTTTGTCTCTTATAGGCATTATATAGACTGAATTTGTTTTTAATCTATTCTGTGGCTTTATTGGTGCATTTAGTCATTTACATTTAGTGTAACTGTTGATAGTTAATGAGGTTAGTACTGTCATTTTGATGTGTCTTTTTGTGTGTCATTTACCATTCTTGTTGCACCTTATTTTCGATGCATGGAAACTAGCGGTGTAGTGATTAAGTGCTAATATCTGCTAAGCAAAAGGTCACCAGTTCAAATCTGCTAGGTGCTCTTGAGCAACTCTCTGGAGCAGTTCTGCTGTGTGCTATAGGCTTGCTACCACCAGTTGGCATCAACTTCATGGCAGTGGGTTTGACTTTTTCACTGTTGTTTGTTTTCTGTCTGCTGAGATTTTCATGTGTTGCCTCCCCCCTTTTTTAGTTGCATATGTGAAATTGTTAATTTTTGGTGTGGTTACTTTGTATATTTTTGTACACTGTTAATTCAGCATTTAAATGAGCCTTTTCTTTCTTGATATCACCCTGATTTGCTCTCCACATCAAAGGTAAATAACTACTTTTTTGTTAATTTCTGTCTTTTCTATTATAATGTTTTTATCTTTTACATAATGATGTTTCTTTCACTATTTTCAGTGTTTAAGCTTTGATTTGTTTTAGCGATTTGGGTTGGTACCCAGTTGCTCTGTCTTGTGTTTGGGTTGATATCTGGTTGCTGTGTCTTGTGTCTGCGTTGTTACCTTATGTTACTGATTGTCTAACCAAAAGTCTATCTTTAGCAAGTCTTTTAATTTTCGATTTTACAAATATTCCAAATTTTTGTTTATCTGGAAATGTGATTTCACCATCATGTTTGAGGGATAGTTTTTATGGCTAGCAGTTTTTGCCTTCTGTACTTTGTATATGTCATACTTTTGCTGGGTAGTCTGAGCATAGTTGCATTGGCTCTTTGTACTTTGTTTTTCCTTTATCCCTTGCCACTTTCAGTATTCTCTGTGTGTGGTTTTTATAAGTTTGATTATAGTGTACTTTTCCTTTCTTTTGTAGCCTACTTTGTGTAGAGTTTACTGAGTATTTCAGATAGATGAGTGGAGCCACCAGTCCTCAGTCATCTTCACTTGAGGTCCCTGATTAAGAGAGTGGTGTAAAACTTCAGAAGCCTTTCTTACCACCATATGGCAGATACAGTAAAATTAGAATTGAGGTATCTACCCTGTTGTACTGTGCTAATGAAGGTCTGCATTGTTGTAGTGGGCCCATATAGGTGTGCACAGTGGTGAAAGACATTCTCTTTACATGGTTTATTCCTGTGCCTAACAAAGGAACTGTTTCTTCTCTGAGTTTGACTAGCTTAGGGGATTCTGGCAGGTTATTTTTTTCTCTGTTTGTTAATTTGTTCCGTCTCCAGGGCTGGGAGAATGGCTCACAATGCATAAGGGATCTATTTCCTGCCTACGGGATATGCCAGTCTCTGGAGCCACTGTCAGGACAGTGACAGTGTATATTGAAAAGGGAGGATGTCAAGTAAAAGGCATAGAGCTTTATTTTGAAGCATGTATGTGGATGGTTAGACGCAGGCTATTTAACTTTTACTGTTGAGCGCTGTTTCGCACTGATTATTTGGCTGTGAGTTGATTCTTTGCTATTTGGTCTCTCCTAGTGTAACACTCTGCATGCAACTACTCTCCTCACCTTGCTCACTGCCGCTAATCAACCTACAGGGTACCAGTTTTCATCAGGTCACATCTGACCAGATCTTGGTACTTCTAGACTTGCTTTTCCTTCTCTTTCATGTTGTCCAGTGTCTCAGCTTTGTCTTTGATAATCAGATTGGTTTTGTGGGGGTGAGTTTTTTGTGAACTGGATCACAAGTCGAATCTGACTGTTTTACTTTCTTAGTCCCACCTTTGTTGAATGAGATTTTAAAAAGCTGCCTATTGGCCGAACTGGAGTTTGTTCTGCCTGTCACTGTAGCCAAAAATTCAGAAACAGCATGGGGTTCAGGGAATAATCTGCAGATTTGCCAGTAATCTGGAAGACAGCAAGCCAAAAGCTGTCCCATTTGGGTTACTTTTCCAGTGGTTTTTATAGTCAGAGCACAAAGGGGCAGGAGTTTTGTCACAGAACAATAGTCAGGACTGACTATTGCATCACATTATAAGGTTTTGTTACATCTGACAAACAGTGTGAATTACTATAAATTTCACTGTCTCTCTCTGAGGTGTTAGTCAACTCTGTATCCTCAGAAATAGGGAGAAGAATGCAGACCTGCTAGTCTGGTCTGAGGGAGTAATTGAGGCAGAAGACAGAATGTGGCCTAGTAACCTAAGTGACCTTTGTTAGATCTTTATATTTACCATTGTGACTGTCTCATTTTTCTGGTAGACAGTTGTTCTTACTGTGGTTAATGATAGCTCAGATTTAACTGGTTACTTTTTCTTTCAGATATTATTTTGTTAAAATAGATAAAACAAAACTTAGTGGTTTAGTCATTTTTAAGCATATAATGCAGTGCAGTATTTTCATTGTGTTGTACAATTGTTAGTAGTTTATTTTCAAGAGTTTCTCAGCCTTGTCTCCATTTTCTCTGATCTACTTGCTGTGTTATGAGGTTACAGAGTATATTAGAATTTGATACAAAATAAGGCTAAAGTGTTACAAAGACTTAATTGAAAGCATTTATTTTCTTTCATAGTTTTCAAATAATTGGATCTGTAATTGATTTCTCAGCTAATTCAATGAAAGTAAAATTAGTAATTGAAATTATTTCTTTTATTTGAAAAGTTGAGCTTGTCCTCAGCTGGGATATATTTGAATTTTTACACATTGCACTTGTATATATGGATGAAAAGATTTGTTTTTATGACATGGATTCTGTGGTATTTTGGATTGAATTGTGTGTAACTGGTTAACTAGCCCATGATTCCTGGTATTGTGTGGCATTCCTCTGTGTTGTAAAGCCTGCCTCTGTGATGTAAAGCCTGCCTCTGTGATGTTAATGAGGGAGGATGAGTTGCAGTTGTGTTGATTGGCAGAACTTAATGGGTAGGATTATATTGTGCCTGAGGCATTCTATTCAGAATAATAGGAAAGGGAAGCTAGCAGAGAAACTTCAGACTTGGCATGAAGTAAGACATAGTGCAGGAGCAGAGCAGAGCATATCATTTGGAAAAGACCTGGGGTCCAAGTGCCTGAGAAGCTTCCAGTCCAGGGAAAGGTTGAAGACAAGGACCTTCCTCCAGAGCCAACAGAGAAAAGCCTTCTGCTGTACCTGATGCCCTGAATTTGGACCTGGAACATCCTGGACTGGGACAGAATATAATTGCTCATTTTAAAGCCATCTGCTTGTGGTATTTGTTATAGCAACTCTAGATGACTAATGCAGAAGGTGTGCCTGAGAGTAGTTCAGTTCTGGGGACTTTGATGTATTTGTATATGTTTATTTTGTACAGTTATATACAAGTTGAGTTGATGCTGTTATATTTTATATAATAAGTGGAAACTGATAATTGAAAGTAATTGTAACAATAAATGGAGGACTTCTGGTAGGAAGAGAACAGTGATTAGATATGGTGAAGCATTAAATATTTAACCTTACTGAATTAGGTTGTGCTCATTGCTTATGTTGGTTAACTGTATTCAGTGCTCAATGAAATGATTAAAATGAGGAAATCAAAAGCAGAAAACATTATCTGTGCGATGTTACATTAATTCTTAATTGCTGTGAAACAAATTACCCTAAAAGTATAATGGCTTAAAACTGATTTCTTTTTTTTTTAATCTTACAGTATCTTGGTCAGGAATCAGTGTGTGACTTACTTGAGTCTGCTAGTTCAAGGTCTCAAAGCAAAAATATGATCCAAGTATTTCTTGCCTTAGCAGTTGTAAGAATTTAGGGAGAATTGCTTATTAGGTAGTTGGTAATAGGATGATTCAGATGCCTTTGAGTTGTTTGATACAGGTCTTATTTCGTCATCCAGTGCCGGCTAAGTTCTTGTCATATGGTTCTCTTCATAGGACAGCTCACAAAATTTGCCCTTTACTTCATTAGAGCAAGAAAAGCCAGACAGAGTAAGTGAAAGTAAGCTGAAAGTCAGTTCTTATAACATAATTTCAGACTTGATATTGTTTAGAAGCAAGGTACTAGGTATAATCATAACTTCATTATTAGACAGAATTTCACAAAAAGGGAAATACTTGGAGGCAAAATCAGTGGGAGCTATTTCAGAAGCAACCACCACAGATGTTACAGAATTTTATGATATTTCCACATAAGCTTTTAGTAACATTTGATTTCTGCCATGTATTCAAAAGTGCATGTGTGAATGTAGGATGTTGCCTGTGTTTAAATTGTTTCCTCATGGAAACAGCTACAATCTCATTTAATATTTAATTGACATCTTTTTTGTAGCCTTTATGAAGATCAAAACCAAACTCACTGCCTTCCATTTGATTTCCACTCACAAGGGCTTTTTAGGACAGGGTAGAACTGCCTTTAGAGTTTGCAGAAAGCACCTAGCAGATTCTATGTGCTGACCTTTTGGTTAGCAGAAGTAGCACTTAACCACTGTGCTGTCAGGGTTTCTTGTAGGAATTGAGTAAAGAGAGTAGTAGTGTTGTTAGCTGCTATGTAATCACTCACAAACTCCTTGTGACCCCATATATTACAGAGTAGAACTGTGCTGCCTAAGGTTTTCTTGTGTCTGATATTTACAGGAGCAGTTTGCCACTTTTTTTGTTTGTTTTTAAGCCACTGGGTAGATTTGAACTGTTAACTTTCAGCAAGTATTTGTACCACCATGGCACCTGACTATTATAAAATAAACATAAGCTGTATGTATAATTATTTAAATATTTGGTAATCTTGCAGGGTCTGTCCAAGTTTACAGTGCTAGCTGTCACTTGGGGGTGATTTTTCTCTTTCCATGGAACATTCTGCAGTGTTTGGAGACATTGTTGATTATTATGACTTGGAGTGTAGCCATGTACGTTGTTGATTAGGTAGAGATAGAGATACCTGTAATCATATTAACAGTGCACTGAACAACTCACACAATAGCAGTATCTATGTAGAATCTCGACAGTGTGAAGGATAAGCAACTTGTGTACAGGATTGTCATTTCTCTAAAGTTATACTTCTCTGTATTGTACTTCACTAAGGATTATGTGGTTTGCTGGCTTATGTCTAAGGGGAGAACATTATGAATCTAAACTGAGTATTGAAGTAGATGATTTTAATGTTTACAGGTATATTCCTTGCCTGATATACAAACTTATTGTTATCCAAGCAACCTAGATATTAACTGTGAAATTGAATTGTCTTTATTGAGGCTATTTTCATGATGCTCAGTGCAGGCTGAGTGCTGGAGTCATGTCATTGAAAGGAGAAAAATGAGTGCTGTTTGGCTTCCTTTTAGCAGTAGCCATGATACTCAGATTATTCATATGTGTTTTCTTTTTTTTTCTCCTTCCCCTAAATACTCCTCACAACTTTTACTGTCATTTTTGCTAGACTGACGCCATAGCTCAAGCTGGTTTCAAAGTACTCTGTCACCTAACTATGTCTAGTAGCCCAGTGGTTTAAGCAGTAGACTACTAATCAGAAAGGTTGGCCTTTTGAACCCACTTTGTGGCTCCATGGGAGAAAGAGCTGACAATTTGTCTCTGTCAAGATTGCTACAGAAAATACATGGAGCAGTTCATTTCTGTCCTGTGGGATCTCTTAGAGTCAGAATTAACTGCACATAGCAGCTTACAGCATTTTTCCTATTTCTATTCCTTTTTCACTCTTTACTCTTACCTCTTCAGTTGGATGTCATCATTGAGTCTGACCTAACATGTCATCTTCATGAACTGTTACCAGATTTTCTTCAGCTGATAGTGATTTATATTTCCTCTGAACTCTGATAGCACTGTTAATGTTTCTGTAGACTGTAAAAGGTTTTTAAATTTGTTTTTTGTCACATGAAGTCCAACTGTTAGGGCCATGAACTTAACTATTCTAAGTGCTGCATTACCCCATGGCTGAATATCACTATGGTTACCCTCAGAGTACTGCCTTGGGAAGCTGTGCCCCAACACCAATGCTTAGTCTACTCTTCAAATTAATTTTGAAACTTTCTGATATGGCCATTGTGCTCAATGACACGGTGGCAAGTTTGTGAACTTAATTATCTTGTTGTCTGTGTGGGAGTTTTTAGCCGTCAATAAATAACTGTTGCAACACCCTGCCTACTCACCAAAAACACTGTTGAACCACCCACCCTAGTCACAGACTCTGGCCCCCGGTGACTTTTTTATTTACCCAAAGATAAAGGAAATACCGAAAGGGAGACATTTTGATGACATTCAGGCCATTGAGGCTACAGTTCTGATGGCTAGTTTAAAAAAAGGAGCTAGGTGCTGGCGTCATTGTGTGGCTTCCCAAGGAGTATTCTTCAAAGGTGACTTGTGATTTTCAGCAATGAGGCATGTAGCACTTTTTCTAGGATGAGCTCGGGAATTTGTCAGTTCATGTGGCATAGATAGTGTTGAATAGTTGAATTCTGGTTACTTCATACTTTTACAGTGCTCATTTACAAAATAAAAAGAATAAAAAGCCTTTTGTGGAAGTTGTGTGAGCTGTCGCTGCAAGTCTTCTGAAAAAACAGTTACTGTTTTCTCAGTTGAAACAGTCTTTTGTGAGTGATGAGTACCTGTCTGACAGGTTGAAGACCGTGGTGGTTACTGAGTAGTTTTGACTTAGTCCTCAAACTGGATTTACAGTTGTAGCTCTTCTGTCAATAAGTAAGAAAGTTACCTTAATTGCTGGGAAGTTGTAAAATTAAGGATTTGAACTGAGTAGTGGCAATCTTAATCTGCAGTAACTCTTTAACTGTGTTTAATTAATTTAATGGCATGGTAGACACAGGGGTTGCAAAAAACCAACTAGTCTTTACTTGAAACAGTCTGTGTATAATAGAATGATATTATAGTTGCTTATTAAAGAGAATTCTGAAAAGTAGAACAGCAGAAGAGATGGCCAAAAAATCATTCTAGTTTAGACTTGGTTATTGTTTGCTGCTTTCAGAAATGTGGGATTTAGGCCAAAGACTTCGAATAAGAGGAAACAGTTTGAGGTGGAGCAATAGAAGGTTAGAAATGTTACATTCACCAAAAGTTAGTGGTAGAATGTATGAGGAACACTTGCTGTTTAGGAAGAGGGATTTATTTAATGGGTGATAAGGCTAAAAAAATCTAGTTTGAATAAAGAAAGTATTTTATGTATCCTGTGGACACTTTTTTTTTTTTTAAATGTTTTCTTCTTGGGTTGAGAGCCCTGGTGGTAGTGATGGAGTTGATTATTGTGCTAAAAGTTACCTGCTCTACAACCCAGGATACTGAGATGAGGAGAAGCTAAAAGCCAGAAAGGAAACAAAACCAAGAGAAAATAATGTATCGGTGAGGTGTTTTATGTTATAACTTCTCACAAAAACACAAGCTGTTTTTGCGGCTTGTAATCCGTGTCTCATTGATGTTCTCCAGAAAGGTCTCCAAAGAGTCAAGCCAGGAGTGCAGGAAAGAAGAATATGTGTATGAGTTTTATCCCTCCTTTGTTTCAGTAGCCAAGTTGCTGGTGGGAGTCTGTACTTCCACTTAAGCACTTAGCCCTCTGAGGATAATGGCTAGGAAGGTTACTGGCTTTGTGCATCTAATGGGGTTCCTGTTTCTTAATTTTTAGGGAGTGTCCTGAGTTATTTTGCTACAAGAGAAAAGGAACATAATTGTTACTTATTTATTTTTGAATAGTCATTGGAGATGGCTCTGGGAGGTGTATGAAGGATGTGTTGAAGGAGAACCTGGTTGTTGAAATGGTCAGACAGTGTTTTTAAAAGTTTTAATGAGAAATATTTAGGAAGATGTTTTAAAGAAAGAGATCCATGGAGCCATGGTGATCTGGAAGGACGACCAGTGCAGCGTCAGCTTTTTTGACGCTGTAGGGAATACTGAGTAGTATGTCTGTTTTTGTTCTTTGAAGAATACTAAGCAGTATTTAGTTACCTATTTCTATGAAACAAATTATACATAACAGATTGTTATGTAGAAGTAATATCTTACTTTTTTTTTTTGAAAACAGATGTCTTACTAATCTGTTGATTAAGTGTGTAGGAGTAATTAATCTGGAGATTCCACTTGGTAGTCACACATGTGATTGCAGTCATGATGTTGGCTCAGAGGAGCGAAGTGTTGACCGGGATTGGAGAATTCATTTCCTAGGTAGTTTGCCAACATGGCTGTTGTCAGCAGGCATTAGTTCCATGCTAGCTTCTGACATGAGACATCAGTTTGTTTTTTTTTTTTGCATTGTAGATGTCTTTATAGAACTGCTGGAACTATTTTGGGAAGTTTTTGCCAGAGCAAGCGTACACTACTACTTTGGGTTTTTAAATTCATTGTTTGTGCTAAGAATTCACATAGTATGATAGAAAAAATAACATTGAGAAGAATTTTTACTTTTTGCATACAAAAAATAGAAGTATGCAGTGGTTGAAGTCAGTGCAAGTGGTTTTATATAAAATTTTATGTTGATTTTTTCATTTGTTTCTTCACAGTAAAAATTAGCAGAAATTTATTTTTGTTTTATTTCTTTGGAGGCCAGTGAATGTGCATGTGTCATCTTTATTGATAATTAGCAGTCTGTAAATTAAAACATGCATTTAAAAATATTAACTCATCTTTTAGAACTACAAAATGGTTACAGGTAAATATTTTTGTTAAAAATAACTTCTGAGACAAGCTATTTGGTAATTTTTTTAAAAAAAATTTTCTTTATATTTTTAGTTGAAGGTTTACAGAGTACCTAGTTTCTTATTAAACAGTACACATACTATTTTACAGAAGTGGTTAACAAGCCACAGCTTGTTAGTGTCAGCTCGCTCTTCTCAACCTTGATTTCCTTGTTACTAGCTTTACTGTTCCCACTGTCTTTTAGTTCTTTGACTTGAGCCCACGTGTTCTTTTAGTCTTATTTTGTTTTATGGGCCTTTCTAGTCTTGGCTGAATGGTAAACCCCAGGAGTGGCTTGATTACTGAGCTGAGGGTTGCCAGAGGTCATACTCTTACAGTTTTTCTAGTCTCTGTTAGGCCGTCAACTCAGGTTTGAGTTTGAATTTTATTCTCCATTTTTCTCTGGATCTGACCAATGTCAGAACAGTCAGCAGTGATAGCCAGGCATCATCTAGTAGTTTTGTACTGCTAGCCATTATGGATGTGGCCTGTTAGTCCTTTGCGTTAATCTTTCCCTTGTATCTTTAGTTTTCTTCATTCTTCCTTGTTGTCCAAGGTCTTTGAGACCATCAGAGCATCCTAGGTGGCCACTTATATGCTTTTCAAGACCCTGAACACTATTCTTTCAAGCAAAATGTAGAACATTTTCTTTGTAAACTATGTTATGCATAGTCAGCTAGACATTCCCTGAAATCGTGGTCTCCATTGCCTTCAGTCTAGGAGTTTGGATGTATGTAAACCTTTTCATCAGCTTTTGGAGTAGTGACCTGATAAAATACTTGTGTCTTTTTCCATTAACTGTAATGCCTTCTATATTCATCTGTGTTTTGAAAATGCTTTGCAGATTCATCTTTATTCTGTGTCATTATGTAGGACTCCATTGTGTGTTTGACATAGTTACAGCAGTCGACCCTGGCTGCTGCTAATAATTCATTCTCTGTCTCATCAAAGGAGGTAAAAAAAAACCTCTGCTGTGCCATTTCTGTACCCCATCAAGCTTATTTCAATAAAAACATGAAGACGTCAGTAGTTTATAATAAAGTCCATTATTTTGTGACACACATCAAAACAGTCATTATTATTATTACTGTATTATGTTAAAGATGTTTCAGTGTACCTAGAAGTGTTTGTGTTATGTTATTTATGCACAGAAAGGTATATTTATGGATAGAAGGGATATTGTATATGCTTAAGAAAAACATGTGACTAACTGATGTTTATATAAACTACACCAAACTGTCCTTGCTTATGTACAAATGCAACTTAATGGCAGATTTCTCTCTGCAGGGTTTGGGAAGCTCACTACACAATCCTCTGTGACAGCTTCTAGTCTGTAGACAGCTATAGGTACCGGTTGTATTATATTTGCAACTCTTCTCATAAACCTAAAATCTCTCCAGTCTATGTCAAAGGGGTATTATTAGGAAACTTGGGATCAGTATTGTTTTAGTCAGCTAGGGCTGCTGTAACAGAAATACCACAAAGTGGATGACATTAACAAAGGAAGGTTTATTCTTCCACAGTCCGGTAGGCTACAAGTCCAAATTCAGGATGTCTGCTGCAGGCAACGGCTTTCCCTCTTGTTGACTCTGGAGGGAAGTCTGGTATTGCATCAGTCTTTGTCAAGGGAGCATCTTGGCCCCTCAGGTCTGTAGGACACACTCTTCTCCCAGTGCTACTTTCTTGATGGTATAAGGGTCTCAATTCTCTGCCTGCTTCTCTGTCCTTTTATCTCTTGTAGGATGAAAGGATTAAGGGTGGGGCAAGCCATACCCCAGGGAAACTCCCTTTACAGTGGAGCAGGGAGGTGATCCTAGGAAGGGATTTACAGCCCCACCCTAAGCCTTTAACATACAGTTTAGAAAAACCACACACAGAGGACAGTCACAAGATACTGGGAATCATGGCCCAGCCACATGGCTACACTTATTTCAGGGGGTTCACAGTTCAATCCATGACACAGTGGCTGCAACAACCAGCTGAAGGTAATAGTTCTGGACATGACGTAGCACTGTAATATTATGTTATCAGAACTAAATAGGAAAAATGTGGAATCTCAAGAATACATGGTCTGTGTGTAAATACAAGATCTGACAAGTTTATGAACTTAATTGTTCTACGTCTTAAACACTTCATTGCTGAGAATCACTGTGGTTACCTACAAAGTACTCCCCTTGAGAAGCTATGCACGAATCTCAGTGCCTAGTCCACCTTTTTTTTCCTAGATAAATTTCATTGTGATTTAAGAATAATTTAATAGTCTGTGTCAGTTTGCCATATAACAGAACTTTCACTACTTACAGAACTTTCACTACTACTCTGTTTTAACTGTTCTTCTGTCTTCTCTACCGGTGACAGCACACGTCCTCCTTATGTGTGAAACTTTCTGTGACATTTTGACTAAGATCTAACCATGCTACCTCTACCTTATCACACCTTGGCTGCATCAGTGAGCCTCTACAACAGCACTGTGTACATATTAAAGTTCAAAGGTTTCTTGGTCTCTAGCCATGCTCCCTGTTTTGTATAGTTCAGTTGTTGGCAGGAGAGGTGACTGTGCTGTTGAATGCTGTTTAGGGTTGTAGAGTCCAGGTGTTGTGCTCCCAGGAGGCCTTCCAGTTTGACCAGTCATCATATGTGGTCTCTTGGTAGAGTTCTAGCTGTACCCTCTAAACTTTCTCCTGCTATGGCCAGGGTTCTGTACTCTGGACCCCCTTGGGGCAGTAATTGGTGATGGCTGGGCACCATCTAGTTCTTCTGGTCACTTGCTGAAGCAGGCTCTGGCTCATATGTACCCTTCTATCTGATACGCTTAAGGTTTCCTCCTGTCCTTCATGTCCATTGTTTACCTCTGTTCCAGTTGGATCAGGTAGCTGTTAAGACCCCAAATGCCAGTCCCCCAAATGGTTTGCAAGCATTTTCTTAAGAGAAAAAGATAGCTTGGTTATGCCACTTTAGTCTGGTAATCCCCTGAAACTTTGGCCCCCCAACCCCAGACTCTGTTACTCTGTCTTTCCAAAGACATGGGCTGTGTTTAGGGAAAAGTTTAGTTTTCAGGTGGAGCAGTTGTAAATACTTCTTTTCTAGTACATGCTGTCACATTCTAAACCCAGCTTAACTCCTAAGTGCTATGTAATTTGTATGAATCTCTTTTTCCTCCCCCCATCCTTGTCACCATTAAAGATTGATTTCTTCTGTGCTTAGATGATTTGTTGCATTCTTATAATAATCTCATGCAATATTTGTCTTTTTATTTCTGGCTAATTGCACTCAGCAGAATATCATACAGATAGTTCCACATTATTAGGTGTTTCCTTAAGCCATCATTGTTTCTTATCTTGGCATAGTATTGAACTGTAATAATATGCCATAGATTGTTTAACCATTTGTTGATGAGCATCTTGGTTGCTTCTGTCTTTTTGCTAATATGGAGAGGCCTGCAGATGACAAACCTTGGGGTGCATGTATCTGTTGAGTGATAATCCTATTTCTTTGGGAAATATTCCAAGGAGTGGGATAGCTGTATCGTATGATGTCCACAATGGTTGTACCACTTTCAGTCCCACCAGCAATATAGAAGTATTCTAATCTCTCCACATTCTTTCTAGCATTTATTATTTTGTGATTTTTTGGATTATTTCTAGCTTTGTTGGCCTGAGATCGTATCTCACTGATTTGTATTTCTCTGAAAGACAGTGATCGTGAGTGTTTCCTCATGTATATTTTGGCATCCTGTGTATCATCTTAGGTGAAGTGCCGGTTCATGTCTTTTGTTCTTCAATGTTATTGATTTTCTAATCAAAGAACTTCATTGCTTCTTGTAGTTTGTGTTTGGTTTTTGCATGTTGTCTTTCTGTTTGTGAAAGTTCTCATTTTACCTTCATATTTGATAGACAGCTTTGCAGGGTATATACTTCTCAGTTGGCACTTTTTCCAGTAGGGCTTTGTAGGTGTTGACCCATTGTCTTCTTGCCACCATGGTTTCAGCTGCATAATCTGAATTTAGTCTTAGTGATTTCCTTTTGTAGGTTATTTTTTGTTTAAGTGTAACTTCCTTAGGCAGTCTCTCCTTGTCTTTAATTTTATTGAGTTTGATTATAATATGCCTTGGTGTATCTCTTTTGGGATCTGTCTTGAGTGGGGTTCAGTGAGCATTCTGAATGGAAATGTTCTCCTCTTTCATGAAATCAGGGAAGTTTTCATTTAGCTGATCTTTAAGAATTCTGTGTTTTCAGTTACCTCTCCTTACACTGGTACTGCAATCACTTGTATGCTGTTGAATCCCACGTAACTCTTAAGTGATTTTCAATTTTTGTTGAATCTGTGACCTGGATTTTTTTTCTCATGTATGCTCATGTTGTTTGCTTTGTCTTCAGTGTTGCTAATTCTGCATTCTGTTTCTGTGATCCTGTTTTCTTGACTT
The DNA here is from genome assembly GCA_028571685.1 of Heterohyrax brucei. Taxonomy (NCBI): domain Eukaryota; kingdom Metazoa; phylum Chordata; class Mammalia; order Hyracoidea; family Procaviidae; genus Heterohyrax; species Heterohyrax brucei. The sequence continues at coordinate 12,648,584 of CM053167.1, read as the reverse complement.
GTTTTGAGTTGTCGAGCTCAGTAATTTTGTTGCTAATCAATTGAATTTTGGATCTTTACTACTCAAGCAGTTCTTGAAGCTGATGTAGTTTTTCAGTATGCTGTGCTGTATTTTGTCTGACCTCTTTCCTGATACATTGCAGTACTCTCTAAATCAGTTTGTAGTATTCTGCCTCTGATAATTGTAGGAAGTCTTCTTCATATGGGAAATACATCAGTTCCTTGTTTGGGTAGTTTTGGCAGCCTTCCTGATGTAGGGAGTGGGATGTTTGTATAGCTTTAAGGGCTGTGTGGAGAATCGTCTTTGGGAAGCCTTACAGGGGCTTTTCTGCAATCTTATGTTTCACATGTGGGGTGGGGGGAGAAATGCAGTTGGGGGAAGCCAGCAGAGCTGGGCCGGCCTTAGTGTTCCCAGGCTGAACATGCTATGTTAGAACTCACTAAACTGAGGGGATTGTAAATCCCTTATCAGAAAGCATATTCTTTGGTCCTAGTGCTGGGAGATAACAAGGTATTTTTGAGGAAGATTTATTTAGGGTGCATAATATCATTAGTGAGAATTCAGCCAAAAAAATACCAACGATGAAACGCGTCCGCTTGTCATCACACAGGCAGATAGCTTTGCTGATAGGGGCCTTTGTGGGTAACGGGCCTTGGCAGTCAAGGTCACTTACTTAATAGTATAGTTGTCTGTGAGAGAGTTTTAAGCCAGTAAACAAGTAACAGTCTTGGAACATCTTTTGTACTCACCTGATCAGGTCTCTGGTGGCTGTTTTCTTTGCTGGAAGATGCAGGAAATACTGAAAGGAAGAAATCTTGGTGACATTCAGGATATGAAGGGTAATACAGTGACCACTGTGATGGCCATTCCATTGCTTTGAAGGTTGATCTAGGTGCTGACATTAGTGCATAGCCTCCTAAATGGAGTATTTCAAAGGTGACCGTAGTAATATTCAGCAGTGAGATATGTAGCACTTGTACTTTTTAGGATGTGTTCAAGAACTTAATTGACAGTCCTTGTGTATTCTTTTATTTAAAAATGGTTAATTGAATTTTTGATAATGTTTACACAGCAAATGATGTTCCCATTTAAGAATTTCTGTGTGTACTTTTCAGTGTCATTAGTTACATCTGTGACATTGTGTCATTATTCCCTAGCTAATCATTTTGTTTCATTTCTTGTTTCCTTATTCACTTGCCTTCTTATCCTTGCATTAGAGTAAAATGTTGAATGTTTAGTCTCATACTGGTGATTGTTTTGTTTGTTTTAAATTAAAAGAGCACATTGGTTTGGCATCTGGAGTCTTAAAAGCTATCAAGCCATCATCTAAGGATCATCAATTTGTCTCAACCCAACTGGAACAGAAAAGGATGAAATATATCAAAGACAGCAGGACATTGTGAGTCGAGGGGACAGATAATAGCTAATGATCTAGAATCTACACCAGCATGAGACCAGGAAACCTAAATAGTACCCAGCCACTCTCGGTGTTAGGCAGTACAGTATCACATTCTTGAAAAGCAGGAGAAAAATAGGGATACAGATCTGGAATTCTATCGAAAGACCAGACCTTATGTTCCAACAGTTTCGAGGGTTCCCTGAGAGCATGACCCCTGGTCTCACTCCTACCCCAGAGCTGAAACCAGTGCCAAAGATAGCTCATCATACAAAACTAGTCTGAACTGGAAGCCACAAGTCAGTCAGAACATCTGCCTCAAAAATAATGAGATCATGGATGGGAAGAAGGGGCAGGACCAGGTTGAATGAATATGAGTAGAACAGAGTGGAAAGGAGGAATGTGCTGTCACATGGCTGGAGTACCAGATCGTGTTGCATAGGGATCTGTAAACTTGAATATGGCAAGTTCACTTCATTTGTAAACTTTCGCTTAGCTGCACTAATAGTTTTTTTCTTTTTAGTAAGAACTCATGGGCAATATTGTTTATTTTATGAGGCAGTTTAGCAATTTGAAAGGTAACTCCTGTGCATAGTGACTTCAGAGTTTAAAGATTATCTCAGGGTAATAGTAACAGAGATTCTTCTAGTCTTTGCCACTCCAGTAAATTAGGACTTTCTCTTTATTATTTTTTTTAAACAATTTGAGGCCTATTATACAATTTTCCCATAGTCTATCTGGAACTATCTGTTATTTTGGTCCACATGTTTGGTAGTAGTAACTGAGCACCATCGTGTTCTTCTGGTCTCTTGATAGGTGACGCAGTGGTTTGTGTAGGTGATTGATTCTGTAGTGTTTTTGTTTTGCTCTACAGAAAAAGATTCTAATAGTTGTATGTTAAATGTTGAATCATAAGTCTGTAAACACTGGGACTCAATTTAAAGGACTAGAGTATATAATGCAAGTTTTGTAGACTTTGTTGTGCTAATTGACAGAGATTTTCCATGAGACTGTGGTCCTAAATTATCAAATTCAGCAAGCCAATCCTCCGAGGTGCTTGTGTCTGTGACATAACCTGTGACAGTGACCCACATGTGTTTCACTGTATGTATGAATGTTTTTGCATCACACATGGACATATTCCTGTGTATGGTCACATACATACTTACATATACTTTATTTACATATGCATACATGCTCACCTTGTTAACCTTTCAAGCATTTTTTGGTAGGTGTTGATGCTGTTGCTGAATTGTATCTGTTGGACCATATTTATGTTGTATATTTCTTGGTCTTGGTTAACATGCTCACTGTGCTTGACATTTGATGTTGCTTTTCTCATTACCAAAGTAAAAAGTGTCTGCTATCTAGAGTGATTCCCTTTCCCTCTCTCTGCATCCCTGATAAGCACCCAAGGACATACATTTCTGTATGTATATCTATTTTATGTTTTCTTGACAAAAGTAGGATCATAACAATACTTGTTCTTCTGTGCTTAATTTGGAAACCCTGGTGGCATAGTGGGTTAAGTGCTGTGTCTGCTAACTGAAAGATCAGCAGTTCAAATCTGCCAGGTGGTCCTTGAAAGCTCAATGGGGCAATTCTGCTCTGACTTCTAGGGTTGCTGTGAATCAGACCCAACTTGACAGCAGTAGCTAAGTAGGTGCTTAATTTATTTTTGGGGGGGCAGGTAACGTTTTGAAGGTTCGCCTGTGTTGTGCATGTATTATGCTGAGGAATAGTCCATTGTATGTATAAATCACATTTGTTTATTCGTTAATGACTTGACATTTAAAGTATTTTCAGTTCTAAGAAATTATGAATAGCTCTTCAGAGACCACTGATGTACGTATGGCTACTGGTGTCTCTGCTTTCAAGTTTCCTGAGTATATACTAGGTGTGGAATTGCTGAGTGACGTGGTAACTTGAATGGCCAGACTTTCCCACTGTAGTTGTACGGTTTTATTCCCGTGTTTCTGAACACTCACATTCACTGTTGTTGTTGTTTGATTATTTGTTTTTGATCTCAGTCTAGTGGGAATGAGTCCACAAGAAAGAGGTGGTCACCTCAAGTTCTGGTTCTTAGGTTTCACTGTATATGCCAAGATGCTTTTATTGGTTTTTATTAACCTTGTAAAACTAGGTAAGAAGATAAAGAAGTACTGTAATAAATCCATTAAAAAAATAGAGGTTTGCTTTACTAAAGATTTTACATTTATTTAGGTTAGTTTCATAGATAACCTTAGATTACAGCAGTGCATTTTTCTTAAACTGTTAATTTGTGTTTAGTTTTTCTTATGTCTTGAATGTTCTTCTGTCTAAAATTTAGATTTCTTTTGTATATGTAAGTAAAGCATTCCAGTTCCCACTTTTTGCCTTCTCCTAAATTTGGCTGTTTAACAGACGAGATTTAAAAGCCTTTCTTGTGCATTTAATTTCAGGCTTTTGCTTTTCATATTGATACAAGCTTTTAATCGTTTCATATTCTTACACTAAGAAGTGCTTTTAGCTATACATACTTTGCCCAGTTGCTATTAACTGGCTAGTTGAAATACAAACAAATTCTAGTTGTGCCTACTATTCTGTAATGGCTCTGCTGTTTCTGGCTCAGAGGATAGATACATAAGACAAGCTTTTAACTCTTCATGAATATATTTTACTAATACTTGTATTTTTTAAATATGATTATTTTATTGAGTTTTCTATTTCTGTGATTGTATATGAGTTAGGAACTTATTTTTTTACTAGAAGTAAAAAGTTAACTCTTAGCATTAACTACATGGCAGGGTTGGCTAGTGGATCTCATCAACAAATTCGGCACGTTGAATGGGTCCCAGGTTTTACGTGATCATTTTATTAATGTACCGACATTAAATGTTCAGATAATTGCAGCTCTTATGAAGTTATCTACCCTGGCCCCTAGGGTCGCCATGAGTTGGATTCGACTTGACGGCACTTGGCTGGCTTATGAAGTTATACTTTTTATGAATAATCAGTTTATTACAGAAATTGCTATGTTATTGTCTTAATGGATTTCAGTTTATTTCTTCTTACTTTAAACTAATAACTTGGATATTTAGGTGCCTTAGTCAGAATTGTTCCTCTGTTTTAAGAAATTAAATACAACACAAATTTTCTGTCTCCCTAATTTCAGACCATTTGGACAGTGCTATGAGTTTCTTAGTCTGCATACAATACAAAAGTATTTCATTCCAGTAATAGAAGTAGTTCCAAAAATTTTGGAAAACCTCACTGATGAAGAAGGAAAGAAAGAAGCAAAGAATGAAGCAAAAAATGATACCCTTTCAGTGATTATTAAATCTTTGAAGAATTTAGCTTCAAAGATTCCTGGGAAAGAAGACACTATAAAAAAATTAGAAATGTTTAGTTTGAAATTGGTACTTAGGTAAGCTCTTAAACTCCTCAAGTAATTATTTTAGTGCATTCTTAGAATCTTTATATTTCTCTTACAGATGATGCAAGTTTCTTTTTTAATGGAAAAATGGATGCACTGAATGAAATTAATGAAGTGATATCTAATGTATGATATTATGCTCATCAGCATGATAACCCTGAAAAGGAAGAATGGTTGACAGTTGAACACATGGCTGTTTGTTTGACTCTTACATGGATAAAAGTATAGTTAAGGAAACAGGTGGGTTAGCAGATGTTGTTAGGAGGAATCAATTCCTGGAGATGTACGTTGTGCTTGGTGTAAAGAAGAAGGTCAGTCCCCCTCTCCCCCCCAGAAAAGAGAGACCCACAACAATGTGAATTGACATAGTGGCTGCAACAGTGGTTTTAAGCATTAAAAAAAGTGTAAAAATGCTGCAGGACCAGGCTGTGTTTTGTTTGGTTGTACACAGAGTTGTTATGGGTCAGAACTGACTTAACAGCACTTAACAACAACAGCATTTAAAAGCAACACGCCCCTCCCCCAAATAGCTTTAAAATTGGAAGTTTGATTTATTACTCTATTTAATCCCAAACTGTTGGTTAGTTGTTACAACAGGTTATTAGTTGTTTGAAATGTATAGAGTAAATTATTGTTTATTTAGTGAATTTATCATTGTTGAATGTAGATGTTGATGGAGTTATCATTTGGTGTTTGTGTGAAGTGAGAGGTGATGGGGTAAATTCAATCTAGGGAATGACCTGGCATGTTGATCATTTACCACTTCTAAAAATGAGGATTGCAATTATTGGGATAAGGTCCATAGGTGGCTCGTACAGTTAAGTGCTTCATTAACCAAGTAACTGGTAATGCAGACCTATAAAAAGCACCTCTGAAGGCAGATCTTCCAGAAGGCTAGAGCCTTACAAAACACAGAGTGTTTCTGTTGTGCACATAAGAAGTTGTTATTAGTTGGAATCAACTGAAAGGCAGACAACAGTATTTTTGTAGGTTCATCATGCTGCAACAAGGAGTAGAACTGCATTTCCTTTTATGGCATTGGGTGTATTTATCACATGTTGTTATCCATTAGGCCTTTGATGAGCACTTGATTTCTACTTCTTGGCTTATAAGAATAGTGATGTATATTGTACGTTGTTGAAGATTCATTTGCTGTATTTTAATTTTGAAATGAATAGCAAGGTAAACTGTTCAGGTTACTCAGCAGTATTTTTTGTATGCTAATAATGCATACCCTAGTGGTGTAGTAGTTAAGTGCTACATCTGCTAACCAGAAGGTTAGCAGTTGAAATCTGTGAGGTGCTTCTTGGAAACTCTATGGGGCAGTTTTTCTGTGTCTGTAGGGTCACTGTGAGTCAGAAACAACTTAATGGCAGTAAGTACAAGAAATACGTCAGTGAAGAACCATCCTGGTCAAACATCAGTTTAAAATTGGAAATAATTAGAATATGGCAAAGGGTATACTGAGGTCATATGGACATTAAGAGTATTATACTTAATCCAGGTCCTAGCACTAACTCAGTGTTGGGAGTTATATTTTGTGTGTGAAATTTGTTTGTGTTGTGAGAGGTTAAGCACAGAACTATTTTAAAATGCTCTCAGTTAATTCTGCAGTAGTTGGAAGACCTTTGTGGGTACAGAAAATGAGTATTTAGAAACTTTTAAAGAAACTGGACGTTACTGCGTCATTTTCATTATGTTTTTCAGATGTAGCTGCTTACAGAAGATTGTAAATACATTTAAGCGGGTTTTCTAACAGTAATTTTAAAAGTGTACTGGTATAGCACGTCAGAACATTTCTGTCATACAGAATTAAAGTTTGTGAGATCATTGTAGTATTTTAAAATTGCATTTAAAACAGTAAGTACATTACAGTGTATGCTTTAACTTGTGAACATACACATAATTTGGACTTTTAAATTTGTCCACTGCTACTTAAAAGTGTGAAGTTTTGTTTTTTAATTTCTTTGTTATATTTCTGACTGTGAAGCAAATTTTTGTATCATTTAGGAATTGGATACAGCACATCAACATTTTATCCACAGTACTAGGAGATAGTCTTTATCAGCCACAATATGTAGAAAAGTTAGAACAGATTCTTCATTTTGTGATCAAAGAAAAAGCTCTTACATTAGAGGATCTTGATAATATTTGAGTAGCACAGGTAAGAAATTTAAGATTATAACTGTTTCACTTTCATTAAAAACCAGAATCTCCCATATCTTTGTATTTGATGAAAGGTGGCAATTTACTGTTGGTTTTCAGTAAATGATGTAAAGAGATGATTATTATGATAGTGTAAGAGATTCAAGTAAAGACATCTTCCCATATGAATTTTTTAAATAAAAGATTTCCCACATCTTTGTATTTGATGAAAGGTGGTGATTTATGGTTGATTTTTCAATAAAAGGTATAAAGGGTGAGTATTGTAATAATGAAAAAATAATAACAATATTATTTAAGTATATGAGAAAAGTAATGTGGGGCACATTACTGTATTAGAAAAAGTTAGGATAACTAGTGTAGAAGGTTTTAAATTTACATAGGAATCCTTAACCTTTTTTGGTTTCAGAGTCAGAAATGTACAGTCTTGCTATTTTAATCATCTAGTGCTGCTCTAACAGAAATATCACAAGTGGAAGGCTTTAGCAAAGGAAAGTTTATTCTTACACAGTCCTAGTAGATAGGATGTCCACTACAGGAAAAGCCTCTGGAGGAAAGTTACAGTGTTGCATCAGTCTTTGGTCAGGAAGCATCTTAGCATAGGAACATCAGGTCCAAAAGATGCTTACTACTCCCCATGCTGCTTTCTTGATGGCACGAAGCTTCCAGTTTTCTGCCTACTTCTTTTCCTTTAATCTCCTGTAGAATAAAAGGATAAAAGGTGACACAAGCCACACTTCATGGAAACTCCTTTAAGAGTGGAGTACCCTAAGCCCACCCTAATCCGCACAGTAGGGGATTATCATAAATATTGGTGATCATGGACCAACCAAATAGCTACACACATTTCTGAGGGCCACAGTTCATTTCACAATACTTATCAATATTATTTTGTATGACCATTTTCTACTCAGGGATCCTTTAGAAAGTATTGTCAGGTTCTGGATTACATAAAGAAATCACAGTCAGTCTTGCTTTCACTGAACACCTAAATTCTGTAGACTATTTGTAAATAGATAATAACATCAATATTCAGCATAGTTAACCTGTGAGTTCCCCACGTGCATTAATCTACTTGTTCCATCTTAAGTAGCAGTTTTAAGGCATTTAAATATTAGAAATTTTGTTAAAAATTCAGGTAAAGAAAACGGGACTCTTTCTTTTTAATTAATACGGTTTTGACACATCACTGCTTCTACTCATTGCTGAGTCAAGCAACCTTATAGGACAGGCTAGAACTCCCCCATAGAGTTACTGAAAAGCTGCTGTGGTGAATCCAACATGCTGATTCACAGTAGTAGCACTTAACTAGTATACTGGCAGAGTTTCGCACTACTGTTTACTCATCCTGTCTTGTATTCATATTCAGGTTTGCTATGATTTTTGTGTCAGTGATTACTTTACTTTGTGTTTTTAACAGGTAGGAAAACATGAAGCTATTGTAAAGAATGTACATGATCTACTGGCAAAATTAGTTTGGGATTTTTCTTCTGAGCAACTTGATCATCTGATTGTTTTAAGGTAATATTTGAAATAAACTATTATCAGAGAGTCTCTGATAAAGAGGAGTTGATCGCTGCATTCATTTCCAGTGAAAACATAACAGCAGTTTTTATTTTTATAATGATTTCTAGCACAATTGCAGTCTTACTAGTTCTTTTCATTCAGGTTCTCTTCTCGGTGAATTTTACTGCAGTTTTTGTTGTCACTTTGGGTTAAAATAGACTAAAAATGCGGGAAATGATTACTGGTTGTAATGGAAGGGAGAAAGAATAGCAGATATATTTTGTAATGAAACATCTTGGTTCTCTGGGTTAGTGTACAAGTAAACAAAAAAACGGAAGCCACTGCCTTCAGATTGATCCGACTCCTAGCTACCCTGTAGAGTATAACTGCCCTATAGAATTTCCAGGAAGTGCTTGGTAGATTAACCATTACACTGCTAGTGTTTCCAGTGTACAAATAGCTGTATGAAAATAATGTTCAGAACACAGTAGTTGATTATGTTTTAGTTACGGCACTGCTATTGCAGAAATACCATAAGAGTGTGGTTTTAACAAAGAAAAAACTTATTCTTACACATTCTGCAAGTGCAAATTCAGGATGCCCACTCCAGGGGAAGGCTTTCCCTCTGTCAGCTGTGGAGGAAAGTCCTTGTTTTGCATCGGTCTTTGTCCAGGAAGCGTCTTGGTGCAGGAATCTCAGATTTGAAGGACACACTCTTCTCCCAGTGGTGCTTTCTTGATAGTGTGAGGTTCCCTGCTATCTTCTTGCTTTGGTTTCCTTTTATCTCTTGTAGGCTAAAAGGATGAAAAGTGGTGCAAGTCACACTCCAGAAAAGATTCCTTTACCATGGAGTAAGGATGTGACCTTAGGAAAGGATTTACAGTCCCACCCTATAGGAAAATCGTAAAATAGAGGGCAGTCACACAGTACTTGTAATCACAACCCAGCCAAGTTGCTGTACATACTTTTGGGGAGATACAATTCAATTTGTGACAAGTACCAAGTATATTTGCACCACTGTTTTCGGGTACTCTGTTAATGGCCTTGTAGTCTCTCTGAAGTTATAGAGTTGGAGAAGTAGTAGTTTCAGAATTTAAGACTGTAGCAGTTTTCATGCACCTGTAACTACTGGTACTGTAGTCACTAAGGTTTTCTGTTAAAAATAAAGCTATTGTTGGCAACTCTTACTACGTCAGTCACATTAGAACACAGAGAATCTTTTTCTTAGGATGTTGATTTTTAACTTCCTCTGACTCAACAATTCTGTTTTTTAATAAATGTATTGTGAGGAAACTAATGGTTATGTTCAGCATGATACATGTTCAGCAGGATCTGTTAACAGAACATTTACATTAGCCGCAAATAGAAAACAACCAAAATGTCAATCAGTGGTGGAAAGATAATACACAGAGATCATTTGCTATAGATTTTGACTCATGGATTTTGCTATAAATTTGGACTCTCTGTGTGTCAGAAAAGAACTGTGCTCAGCAGGATTTTTAGTAGCTTTGACTGCCAGGGCTTTTTTTCAAATGCCTCTGGTTGAATTTGAACCACCCAGAAATTCTTAAAGTGACAAACTGTGCTACATTCTTACAGAATGTAATATTTGTACACAACAGTGACAATAAATTGGAAGAACTCAGCACCTAGTTTAGTCTTACTAATAAAAATGTATAAAATTACGGGAATATTATTAACAGTGTTTCACAACATTAAATTGAGAAGATTCATTGGTTGATCACGCTGCATACATGTGTGCTAAGAGACTAAAGGGGGAAAAAAAATGATATCCCAGTGTCAGAATTGAGGTTTTATTTAGAGAAACAAGATGAATACAGTTTTAAGGAGTTTTATCAGTAGTGAACTGGTATACTGGATGTTTAATAGTAACTTCAAGAGGATAAGCCACAAAACTCAGGGTGAAATTTTGTGGTTTCACATAAAACCTACAAACATCTGCAGAAAATTCAGAGTGTACACAATTGATAATATTTGAGTGATTTACATAGGTTTGCAGTCATCATCACTATGTAATTTTATAATGTCTTCCTCACTCAAATAGGTTACCTCTCGTCACTCTCATTTTCTTCTGTCTTTTAGCCCTAGGTAACCACTGATTGTTCTGTCTCTCTGAATTTATTTGTTCTGGGCACTTCTTAAACAAAAATTTGGCCTGTTTTAGTTGTCTTCTTTCACTTAGCATGACGTCTTCAACATTCATATATTCTATGTCCTGTGTGAGAGTACCTTTCTGTTTTGGTGTTGAATTCCAGAGTATGATGGCAGTGCATCTGATTTTTTAATATGGATGCATAAGATAGTGTTTTTTATGCATTTTATCAGTTGGAGGACATTTGGTTATTTTCATTTTTTGACGTAAGTGAAAATTGGTGCTAAGAACAAGTTTTTGTGTGGACCTATGTTCTTTTGTGTTACTATGTAACATACTGTTGCATAGATAAAATTAGTTTTTTTACCATTTGTCAGTTGCTGACAGTGACTTGAGAACTGTTTTGATGCCATTTCTGTTACTGTGTTGTATATACAGATACTATGAATGCTGTAATATTTTTGATAATGTTAGCATGTGTAATGTCTCGATGGTATCCTACAGTTGTCTTTTTTCCATTCTTCTACTTCTTGGTAATTTTATAACTTTTGATTGAAACCTGAGGATTTCACATTATAAAAATCTGGATCTCATTTATTACTGGATCTCATGTTATTTAGCAGCCTTTGTTTCACATCACATTGCCCAGGTAGAGAACTTTTGTTTCCCGTAGATTCTTCCTTCACCCTTGAGAGAGCAGTAGGCAGGGGAGTTTGCGGCATTTCTCCGTAATACCATGGTCACTGTAGCTTCATTAATCTTGACAGTGATAAAAGTGCCTTTGAGGCCTCTGTGGCACCCTAGGGCACCCTAGCAGGGATTAGGCACAGGTACCTCGTTACTGCTAGGTGGGAATGGCAGTCCTAGCTCTCTGCTTGACCTTTGCTTCCTTCCCGTGGTGGGTATTAAAATTGCTTCCTTATATCCATAGGGGTAGAAATCTAGTCTCTCCATGTAGTTTTTTGTATTTTGATTGGGAGAGGCTGTAATGTTTTTCTACAGTGTTTGATTGAATTAGAGTAAGTATTTTAAAAAGTTTTTCTTGTCTTCTTAGGTTCTTCCTCAATATTTTAAGTAGAGAGATGGCTTTTTGGTGACTTTCTTCTTGCCTACTCTTGGTATTTCCGGATTGCTGACTTGTTTAGCTAATTCTCAGAAAAGAAAATACACAAAATCCGCAATGATGGTTCTTCAGATCTCCAGGCTTGTATTCCATGTTGTTTTTACTTGTCAGAGTCTTTTGTTTGTTTTATATGTAACATTCAAAGTTGTGTGTGTATTTACCAGGAAGAATAATGAAAAGTATGTTTACTTCATTTCTTCAAAACCAAAGCTATTATGATTTTTAGTAAATATTTTTTAACCTAAGTATCAATGTCTGAGATGTCTGTGTAAGTTAGAGATTTTTGTTTTTCCTTGTTTTGCATGTAATTTGTCGTGGACTCTTCCTGTGCATGTATTTGCCATTTGCTCTAAAAACACTTAACATGTTATTTTATTATTTGCTGACTTCATTTAAGAAGCCTTGGTGGTATGGTGATTAAGGTGCTCACCTGCTAACTCAGAAGGAGAAACATAGGCAGTTTGCTTCCATAGATATTTATAGCCTTGGAAATTCTGTGGTGTCCCTAAGAATCAGACTCCACTTGATGGCAGTGGGTTTGGGGACTCCATTTGTTACAAATTAAGAGTTCTACTAATTGCAACTCATTCAGAGGGAAGAAATTCTAAAATTAGAAGTAATAGTTTGTAAGTTATAAATAGAATTGTTTTCTGGAATTCAAACCAATCTATTATATAATTGTCTTTTTCAGCCACACTTGAGTTAAGTTGTGGGTTATACCGAGTTTTACTTTTTAATTAATTGAATACAGTTCTTACAAACCAAAGGGGCAAAAAAGCCCACCACCATCAAGTTAATTCTAACTCATGTCGACCCTGTTAAGACACAGTGGAACTGTCCGCGTAGTGTTTCTAGGGAGCATCTGGCAGATTTGAATTGCTGACCTTTTGGGTAGCAGACAGAGCACTTAACCACTGACACTTCCCAGGTTTCCATAAGTCTCCCAGGGACACTGTAGTTAAACAATGATGAGAAAATACAAGTAGATGCATAAGAATCTGATATTTGTGTCATTTAAATTTATTTTTCCTAGGCAAGCTGGACAAATGGAAATAAAAAGCAACATAAAAAGCTACTTGAGTTGGTAAGTCATTTTGCAGAAGACGATCAAGGTGGTGTGATGGCACGTAAAGTGTTGAATCTTCTATGGAATTTGGCCCATAGTGATAATGTACCTGTAGACATTATGGACCTGGCTCTCAGTGCTCATGTAAACGTACTCGATTGTAGTTGTTCCCAGGTATGAGAGTAACTTTGCAACTTTTCTAACATTTCTCCTTAAAAATTAGGATAATGTGTAATTGTAAGACAGCTGCACTGTTTCATCATTTTTATTTTAGAGAGACCTTGAGGTACTTGCTTAATTTTGTAATAGAGACTTTCCTTCCTACTGTGATATTTTTTCAGCAAGATTTTATGTATCATAATTGTGTATGTACTTGAGGGGAAGATTTTATGGGAAGAACAATATGTTACAGCAATTCTCTAGTTAAATATGGAGCTCTGGTGGAAGAGTGGCTGAGAGCTGCAGTAAGCTGTGACTGCTAACAAAAATGTCAGCGTGTGGAATTCACTAGCCAGCTGCACTTTGGAGTATTTGGAATTAATGCAATAGCAGTGAGTTTGGTTTGGGTTATTCTTGTTTGATGTATGGCACAGTATTATGTATTACATAAAGTTGATAGTGACTTTAGAGGTATAGTAGTTTGGTTTTCTTTGCTTATAAGAAGTTAAAGAAATCAGCAGCATGTCCAAAATAGTTGCTTTCCTGTGGACAAACGACACCATTCTTTACATGCTTGACTTGTATAACGTATGTACTTTTTACTTATTTGCCACTTGTTAATAAAGGTGTTCCTTATATTGAACCCTTCAGAGAAGGGTAGATTTTTCATGAAAACTCATCTGGAGATACAGTGGAAATTAGGAGTCATACACAATGTTCCAGCTAGGTATAGTTTCTTTTGTTAGTAATTATAAATATAAATCTAAGTAACGCATTTTGGAGGCATAAATAAGCAATATATAATTTCTTGTGATAGGAGTTAAGTGTTCTCATAGTCACTCAGTGATAATCAATTTACTGTGACATAAACATAAAATCATTGTTGAAATGCCAGTTGTTTATCTTGAATAGCCTTCCATGTTGATTAATTTTAGTTAGAATAGAAATATATATGTATGGAAACCTGTTGTGATAGTATTTAAGAACCATGGCTGCTAAGCGAAAGAGTAACAGTTCAGATTCACTTGGTACTCCTTGGAGTTCCAGTTGGGCAGATCTGCCCTGTCCTTTTGGATTGCTGTGAGTCACAGTCAGCCTGAGGGTAATGGATGACATATATACATATAATTGATTAATTCTAGTGGTCTGTGTGAATTGTTCTACCACTGTTGATAAACTCATCTTTTATTTTTTTGAATGGTAAAAGTTGTCCTTGAAAACATAGTAAATATAAATACGTCTTTGTGTACATGGCAGTGTTATCTTCAGTATGGAACTGCTGCAAAGTCTAAGACAGAGCAAAGATATGTTGTTAATCTATCCTGTCTCTGGTTAAGAGCTATGGCTGCTAACCGAAGAGGTGGCAGGTGGAATTCACCAGGCATTCCTTGGAAATTGTGGATCAGTTCTGTTGTGTCTGACAGAATTGCTGTGAGTCAATATTGACGCCATGGTTACAAGTTCAGTGTGGTGTTTTTAGCATTGTAGTTTGCTTCAGCCATTAACAGCTGAACAGTTTTGTGATGCTGATCCTAAGAAAATCTTCTGTACTTTGTGATTCCCAAAGGAATCTGAAGGCAAAAATGACCGAGCATAGTGGTCTGTGTAAAATACAGGATCTTTTTATTTGTTTGAGGGGTATGTGGGTGTGTGTGTGTGTAGGGATCGAGATGCACAGAAGATCCAGTGGATAGATCGCTTTATAGAACAACTTTGCTCAGATGACAAGTGGGTAATTCCTGCACTGAATCAAATAAGAGAAATCTGTGGTTCGTTTGGTGAAGCCCCTCAAAATTTCAGGTAAAGCTTTTTTTTTTTTGTAATTTAATGTGACTGAGTAAAAATGTACATTTCCATATAAAGTACATGCCCACCTCTATGCAGCTTCCACTGCTCTCCCTGCCCAGTGACAGCACAGTATTCCTCTCTGCTCCATACATGTCTCATCCTCCCGACGGTCTCCTTTCTGCTCCTTCCTCCTTCCTCCAGACAGAGGTCAGCAAGATATTGTATAGATGCATAGAACCATAAGTGCATCCAATATATGGTCACTCTGCATTGCCAAGTCCAATCCATTCATGTCCGAAGAGTGGACCTTCATTATAGTTTATGGGTAAGGGCAGCATCAGGGCCAGGGGCCATTCTCCCAGGGGAACCCAGAAACCACTGGGCCCGTCAATTGAGGTCTTTTAGTGGACATCTCAGGGTGCACTCCTTTTTATTCTTGTGTTGCCAGTGAGACTCAAGTTAGTGAGCTCCATTGCACCTATCACTGGTGGTGGCCGGGCACCATCCAGTTCTTCCAGTCCCAAGTCAACAGAGGCACTCACTCATGTGGCTCTCTATCTTCTGGGTTGTTTTTAACCCCATGTCATTTTGGTCTTCGGTGAGCATCCGTTCCTGCTGAGTTGGGACCATTTGCTGTGCCCTCGGATGGCAGCTTGGCAGCTTTTAAGACCCCAGACACCACTCACCAATGTGGGGTTCAGAGAGCCCTCTTAGCAAAATGTTAGTTGGGCCAGTTAGCCTTGATTTGGCCAAAGAGCATGGTCCCCTGTCCCCTACCCTGGCTACTCTGTCCTTGCAGTATTGGGTTAAGATGGAAGTAGTATTGAACTTATGCTGAAGTCCACTTAATATTATTCTTGTTTCTAATGAGTGCTATTACTGATTTCACCCAACAATATTTCTAGCAACTATCTAAACCCTGTCCCCTTGATCTCCCTCCCTCCCTTCCCTTGCAGCTGTCAAAGATTCTTTTCTTCTATATACAAGTCTGTTTTTGAGACCTTATCGTAGAGGTCTCATACAATGTTTGCCCTTTTGTCACTGACAACTTTCACTCAGCATAATGTCTTCCAGTTGAAACCAGGTTATGAGATGTTTCCTGGAATGATCATTGTTCTTTATCATTGTGTAGTGCTTCATTGAGTATATATACCACAGTTTACCTATCTATTCTTCTGTTGTTGGGCATCTGGGTTGATTCTGTCTTTCTGCTGTCATGGACTGTGCTGCGATAAACATTCTTGTGCATGGGTCCGTTGGTGTGAAAGGCTTTGATTCTGTAGGATATATTCCAAGTAGTGGAATCACTGGGTCAAATGGTACGTCTATATCCATTTTTTAAAGGAAGCACCAGATTGCTTTCCAAAGAGGCTGGACCATTTTGCAACCCCACCAACAGTGTAGGAGGGTTCCACTTTCTCCACAGCCTCTCCAGCATTTGTTGTTTTGTGTTTTTTGGATTATGGCCAACCTTGTTGGGGTGAGATGGTGGCTCATTGTCATCTTGATTTGAATTTCTTTAAAAACTATAGATCGTGAACATGTCTGCACGTGTTTTTTGGCTGCCTGGATCTCCTCTTTAGAAAAATGTTTGTCCATCTCCTTTGACCATCACTTAATTGGATGATTTATCTTCTTCTTACTGATATTTTGTAGTATCTTACAGATTATGGAGATCAGGCATCGGTCTGACATAGAGTTGCCAAATATTTTTTCCCGTTCCGTAGGTGTCCTTTTAATTCTGTTAATAAAGTCTCTGGATAAGCAAAAGTGTTGGATTCTTCATAGTTCCCATTTGTCTATGTTCTCTTTTGGTGATTGTGGTTTGTTTGACAGATTTTGGAGTCTGTCCATATTGTGTATTAAAACTTCCATTGTTGTTCCTACCTTTTCTTGGATGAGCTTTATCGTTTTAAGTTGATATTTAGGTCTTTCATGCAGTTGGAGTTGGTTTTTGTATAAGGTGTAAGATCGGGATCTTGCTTCAGTTTACTGCAGATGGGTATCCAACTTTGCCAGTACCATTTGTTGAAGATACTGTTTTTACCCCAGTTTAATGTCTTAGGGCCTTTGGTGAATATCAGCTGTTCATAGGCAGATGGTGTCATCCCTGGGGTCTCAGTTCTGTTCCATTGATCAATCTGTCTGTTCTTGTACCAGTACCAGGCTGTTTTGACCACTGTGGCAATGTAGTATGTTCTAAGGTCGGATAATGAGATTCCTCCCAGTGTATCCTTCTTCTTTAGTAGTACCTTACTTCTCCGGGGCTTCTTCCCTTTCCAGACAAAATTGATGATTTGTTTCTCCATCTCATTAAAAAAAGACACTGGAAATTGTGTTTGGATTGCATTATACAAGTAGATTGCTTTGGGTGAAATAGACATTTTCACAATATTAAGTCTTCCTATCCATGAGCAGGATAGGTTTTTCCATTTATCTAAGTCTCTCTTAGTTTCTTGTAGTAAGGGCTTGTAGTTCTCTTTGTAAAGGTTTGTTAATTCTCTGGTTAGATTAATTCCTAGGTACTTTATCTTCTTAGGGGCTATAGTAAGTGGTATTGATATGTGGTTATATTCTATTGGAAAGAATGTTGTTGAAGATTTTTGCATCTAGATTCATGAGTGATACCGGTCTGTAGTTCTCTTTCTTTGTTGGGTCTTTCCCTGGCTTAGGTATCAGGGTTATGCTGGCTTCATAGAATGAGTCTGGGAGTAGTCTATCCCTTTTTATACTGTGAAATAGTCTCAGTAGTATTGGAGATAACTCTTCTCTAAATGCTTGGTAGAATTCTGCCGTGAAGCCATCTGGACCCGGACTTTTTTTGGTTGACAGTGTTTTGATGACATTTTGAATCTCTTCCTTTGTGATGGGTTTATTAAGTTGTTCTGCATCACATTGTGATAATTTGGGTAGGTGGTATGAGTCAAGGAACTTGTCCATTTCCTCTAGGTTTTCAAATTTGTTAGAGTACAGTCTTAGTATTCTGGTGTGATATTTTTGATTTCTGTTGCATCTGTGGTGAAAACTGCCCTCTCATTTCTAATTTGGGTTATTTGTTTCCTTTCTTGCTTTTCTTTAGTAAGTTTAGCCAATGGTTTGTCAATTTTGTTGATATTTTCAAAAAGCCAGCTTTTGGTCTTTTCAATTGTTTCAGTTGTTTTTCTATTCTCCAATTGATTTAGCTCTGCTCTGATCTTTATGATCTGGTTTCTTCTGGTGCCTGAGAGGTTCCTCTGTTGGTCTCTCTCTACTTGTTCAAGATGTAGGGTTAGTTCCTTGATTTGGCTTCTTTTTTCCTTCCAGATGTGTGCGTTTGTGGAGATCAGCAGACTTCTGAGTACTGCTTTGGCTGTATCCCATAGGTTCTGGTAGGAAGTGTTTTCATTCTCCTTGGAATCCATGAATTTCTTTATTTCATCCTTGATTTCTTCTATAACCCACAGTTTTTTGAGCAAGATGTTGTTCAGTTTCCAAGAGTTCCACTTTGTATCTATGTTTTTTCTGGTTTTTACAAAGTGTCTGAGATTCTGTTTATCTGGAAAGGTCTTAATTTCATTCTCGTATTTGAAAGATAGTTATGCAGAATATATAATTCTTGGTTGGAAGTTCTTCTCCTTCAAGGCTTTGAATGTGTCACGGCACTGTCTCCATGGCAGCATGGTTTCTGCTGAGAAATCTGACGAGAGCCTACAGGGTTTCCCTCTGAAAGTTAGCTGTGCTTTGAGTCTTGCTGACTTTAAGAGTTGCTGCTTATGTTTCATTTTGTTAAGCTTGATTATAATGTATTAGAGTCTTTCTTTGGAGATCTGTATTGGGTGGTGTATGATATGCATCTGAGATGTCTATATTTTGTTCCATCATGACTTCTGGGAAGTTTTCTGTCAGCAGCTCAGGAATGATACTCTCTGTGTTCTCAGGTGTCTCAACCTGTTCAGGAAATTCCAGTTTATTGAAGGTTGTTCCTCTTAATAGAGTCCCACATGCTTCTTTGTTTTTCTTGTTTCTTTTTTCTGGTTTCTGCTCATAGATGCTGGCATCAGTAGCTGTGTCTTCCAAGTTAGAAAGTCTTTTTTCCATTTTGTTCCATTCTGTTGTCTTGGCTTTGTATTGAAGTTTCAGTGTCTTTGATTTTGTTCTTGATCTGTTGGGTTTCAGAGTGCTGGTGTCCCATCAGATCGTACAGCTTGTTTAATTTTTCATTTTGTTCTGTTGCATTTTGTATAAGGTGTAGGAGGGCTCTGTATGTAATCATTTTGTATTCACTTTCTGATGCTTTCATGAAAGTTTCTTCATCTGGAAAAATTCTTCATTGTTTTGTTTGGGAGCCTTCTGAAGCCATGGGTGATTTCTTGTATTCCACGAATGTTGCTTTTTGGGTACCATGTGGGTAAATAGAGGCTGGAAGCGATACTGTGAGGATAGACTGCAGATATTTCTCTAGGCTGTCTTAAAATGTAGAGTAAAAGGTATCTGACTGCTTCCCAAATCAGTCAGGTTTTCAGGTGTAGAGGTCCCTCTTCCCAACTGGCAAAGTAAGCACCTCTATATCCAACTGCAGATGATACAAACTAGTTCAGACTGCAGCAATGCTACTGCCCTGTTGGCCTCTGCTGACAGGGTCCAGCTTTAGGTGACACTGTGTGTAAAGTACTGTTTTTCTGGTAGAAAAGCACTGTCCTGTGGGCAGGCTCTGGCTCCCTGGCTAAGAATTAGGTCCAGTGGCAGCCACCGTATCCAAAATGGCACCCTCCACGCAGGCAGAAGATAGAGGGGCTAAAGTTGCTAAGAGGTAGTGATTCCTCTCTTTTTTCTGGCGGGCCCCCACGGTAAGTGACACTGTGTAAATTACTGTTTTTCTGTCAGAGAAGCGCTGTCCTGTTTGCAGGCGCTGGCTCCCAGGCTAAGAATTAGATCCCGCTAACATCTCTGTATCCAACATGGCATGCCGCACACTGGCAGTGCAAATCTGTACAAACTCTGCTGTGGCAGTGATAAATAGAAGAGCCCAACATGGCTAGATTAACAGAGTCCTAAGCCTGGCTCTCAAAATACGGGAATTTCGCCTGCCTGTCCCCCTGGCAGTGTGTCTGAGTCTAGCGACTAGGGAAGACCCAGCTCCTCCTGTGGGCCAGGACAGAGGAAAAAAAGTCAAAATGGTGTGTTTACCTTCAGTCCGTGAGAGCCAGGGCTAGCCAGGAGCGGGAATCAGTGAAAGAGAGGTTTTTCGCTCAGTGGTATGAAGTCCAAGTTAACAGCCCTGTGCCATGCCCTGGGCCTAGTTAGGTGATCAGAAGGCTCTATTTGATTATCAGTTCAGGTCTTGGTTTCCAGAGGGATGTAGGGAGACGTGTGCTTAGTCTACCGTCTTAACTCCACCCTCTAAGGTAAAGCTTTTAATATAGAGACTATTGTTTTGTATTATATAAATAGTATAGAAGAGATAGGCCTACAGTTGACAAAGCAAATTTAAAGAAAATACTAGAGTCAGAAGCAGGAGGACTGCTTTCTTGTTTGTGACATAGATAGGTTAAGTAATTTATCCAGAGATGCAAAGCAGTTGAAAATCAAAGTTAAGACATTAGTTTTAAGCTTTTAATTCAGAGTTGTCTCTACCTTTTAGCATTATGATAACATTAGTTGGATTTATTCTCATTCATCATTTTGTTTTATACTTTGTGTTCTTTCACTCCCTTTTTTAGTTTATTTCCAATATTAGTATAATCCATCAAATTTGTCAGTATTTTCAAACCTAAAACGATAAAGCTCATCCAAGAAAAGGTAGGAACAACAATGAAAGTTTTATTACACAATATAGACAGACTCCAAAATGTGTCAAACAAACAACTATCATCAGAAGAGAAAATAAATGGGATCTATTAAGAAGTAAACACTTTTGCTCATCTGAAGACTTTATTAACAAAATTAAAAGAAACCTACAGAATGGGAAAAAATATTTGGAAACTCTATGTCAGACTGATGCCTGATTTCCATAATCTATAAGATACTGCAAAATATCAACAAGAAAAAGAAAGATAAACCATCCAATTAAGCGATGGGCAAAGGAGATGGACAGACATTTCACTAAAGAAGAAATCCAGGCAGCTCCAAAACACATACAGACATGTTCATGATCTTTAGTTATTAAAGAAATTCAAATCAGGACGACAGTGAGATATCATCTCACCCCAGCAAGGTTGACGATAATCCAAAAAACACAAAACAACAAGTGCTGGAGAGGCTGTGGAGAAAGTGGAACCCTCCTACACTTTTGGTGGGATTTCAAAATGGTCCAGCTTCTTTGGAAAGCAGTCTGGCGCTTCCTTAAAAAAATGGATATTGATACACCATTTGACCCAGTAATTCCACTACTTGGAATATATCCTATAGAATCAAGGCTTTTCACGCCAACGGACACATGCACAAGAATGTTTATGACAGCACAGTCCACAATAGCAAAAAGATGGAATCAACCCAGATGCCGAACAACAGAAGAATGGGTAGGTAAACTATAGTACATATACTCAATGAAGTACATATACTCAATGAAGTACTACGCAATGATAAAGAACAACGATGACTTCAGGAAACATCTCATGACCTGATTTCAACTGGAAGACTTTATGTTGAGTGAAAGTAGTCAGCGACAAAAGGGCAAATATTGTATGAGACCTCTACGATACGATCTCAAAAACAGACTTGTGTGTAGAAGAAAAGACTCTTTGACCAGCTGCAAGGGAGGAGAGGGAGGGAGGGAGGGGGGGTTAGATTAGATAGTTGCTAGGTATCTGGCTGGGTGAAATCGGTGATAGCACACATGAGAAACAAGAACAATATTAAGTGGACTTAAACTTAACATGAGTACTCCTTCCATCGTAACCCAGTATTGCAAGGATAGAGTAGTTGGGGCAGGGGACGGGGGACCATACTCTTAGGTGAAAGCGAGGCCAATTGGCACAACTAGCGTTTTGCTAAGAGGGCTCTCTGCACCCCACGTTGGTGAGTGGTGTCTGGGGTCTTAAAAGCTGCCAAGCTGCCATCTGAGGCAGAGCAAATGGTCCCATCTCAGCAGGAATGGACGCTCACCGAGGACCAGAATGACATGGGGGAAACACAACCCCGAAGACTAGGAGACCCACATCAGTGGGTGCCTACATCGACCTGGGACTGGAAGAACCAGATGGTGCCTGGCCACCACCAGTGATAGCCGTGATGGAGCTCACTAAGTTGAGTCTCGCTGGCAATACAAGAATAAAAAGGGGTGTACCCTGAAATCCCCACTAAAGGACCTCAATTCCCCTGGGAGCATGGCCCCCCGCCCTGATGCTGCCCTTGACCATAAATCATAACAAAGGTCCACTCTTCGGACAGGAATGGGTTGGACTTGGCGATGCAGTGACCATATATTGGATGCACTTTATGGTTCCGTACATCTATAGGATGTCATCCTGCTGACCTCTGGCTGGAGGAAGGAGAGTGGATGGAGAGGAGGGAAAAAAGAGACTGTTGGGAGAATGAGACATATATGGAGCAGAGAGGAATAGTGTGGTGTCACTGGGCAGGGAGAGCAGTGGAAGCTACATATAGGTGGGTATGTAAATTTATATGGGAGTGTACATGTTCACTGAGTTATAGTAAATAAAAAAATTTTTAAAAAAATTTGTCGGTATTTTTACTAACTTCAGAAGTGGTACTGCCACATTTCTATTTTTCAGGTTGGTGAGTAGGAAACCTTTTTCTTCAGCTTTTAAAAGTTAATTTCAAAGGTAAAGATTTTAAAGTGATTTAAATTATGAAATGACATACAGTTTACTCTGACGTGTGTAGGAATGTCATGAGTAGGAATTAACTCATTTGTAACTTACTTTGTCTTATGTGCAAGATCATTTTCCTTGTGTTGTTCAGAATGTAGCTGTATTTAGTGATGTGAAAGGGAAGAATATTAAATCTAAAGAGATGGCCAGTGTCACAGTGCAGTTGAATATGTCGGTTTTTATTGTTTGTGAATCTCAGTTTTGTCTAAACATAGTCTTAGATTGTGTACCCATTTAGATACTGCTTTCTGAAGTGTAAGGTAATTGAAGAGATCTTTCACAGTTGTAGTGTGGAAAGGATTGTATCTGAAAATAGATTTTAAAAAACACATGTTTTGCTTTATGAAGGTGAATTTTGAATTCTTTTTTTATCAGTGCTGAATTTACCTGAGACCGAAAAATTCATGGGATAAACACTGGGAAATTTTAAAACACATAGTACTATTCTAAGTAGTAGTATATATTTATGAAGGATGTATATTAGGGATCTTTAAAGCACCACATATCCTTAGATCTTGTATCAGACACATTTGTATATCCTGCCTCGTGGCTTGTTATTTTAATACTAGTAGATTAGATAATGATTGTTATTTGATTGGTTTCATTAAAAATGGCAGGATTAGACTAAAGAGGGAGCTAGATCTGTTTTTGGTAGTAGCAGTTTGCAAAACTGACTTTAAACGGAGTGTTCTGGAATGTACATTTGTCTTAGGTTCCCAGTACTGGCTCAACAACAACAAGAAACTCACAAATGGGTGGCTTTTAAAAAATTATTTTCTCACAATTCTAGAGATTAGAGATTCAAACTTACTTCATGGCTGTAGAGGGAGGACCTTTGTTTTAATTTTAACTGCTAGGAGCTACCAGAACCGTGGAGTTCCTTCATCTTGTAGGTATGTCATGTATTTTTGTCTCTCAATGTGTTTTTCTCGTGTCTTACATCTCTCTGACTATCTGCTTTTTATATTGTACTATTAAAAAATGGTTATGCTTAAAATGAATCATACTTGAGTATGAGCTTATTAACGTGAAAGGAAATCCTTGTTTCAATACTGAATCATATTTACAGGTAAAGGGGTTAGAATTTTTACATTGTTTTTTGGGGAATAAATTTCAGTCCATAACACCCTTTTGGTCCCCAAATTTGTATCATTCCCACATGGAAAATACATTGGCTGTATTACATCATCCAGTAAAGCTGTACACCATTTCAGTTTCAATTCTGCCTCTTTAAATCTCATATTCTGAGTAATGAAATACAGGTCAGACCTCTGGGTTTGTTCCATCTTGGGGCACAGCTCCTGTCCATTTGTGACTCTGGGAAACCTGAGATTCAAAATAGAGTACAGTGATGGTACAAGCATAAGGTAAATATTTTTATCCATATGAGAGACAGAGTGAAAATAGTTAAAGAGTGCCAAGCCAAGCCCAAATCAAGCAAAGCCTGTTTCATTATATCTAACTTTTGAAAATAATTACCTGCTCTTTGGGACATGGAGTCATCAGTCCCACTCTCGATGTTTAACAGCAGCTCTTCATTTTAGGTTGCATGGCTTTTCTAATCCACTGTAGTAGTGACGCCTTATCCTCAGCTGTGTAATTTTATTCTCCTGGCTACTGGCAAATAGACACTGTCAGTTTTTTGATGGTGGTCCTTTCATTCCCACTGAGCTCACTGGAATGGCATCGGGAACTGAGCACTGGCTCCATTTTTTAAACGTAGACAGTAGCCCACTGTTTTGAAACAGGAAAAGCTGTCACCAGACTGTGTATACTCCTTCCATCTATTCTGCTGATTTCTGAACTGCTGCCATGCTAGTTACTTTTTCTTACTTCCCTTAGATTAATAAAGATGTTGGCCTGCTATCTCTGTCTTCTTCAGTTTATGGTGTCTGGGGTTTTGCTGCAGTGTTTGATTTTATATGTTTTTCTAAGTGCAGACTCTTCCATGTATGGTTGTATAACAACATACTTGCTGTTCTGAAGAGGGATACTGTCTTAGTTTTTAAAAATAATTTTCCATGTCTTTGTGAGTTGAGGTTTCTTTTTACCCACCTCTTCAGTTTATCTCTGCTCTACATTTTATTGTAAGAAAAGACAAATAATGTTCAGAGTTTTGCTTAGAAATATCCAAAGTTACACATCCAAGATTTTACTTAGGGATTTCTTTGCACAGAATGTTGGCACACAATTCAGACAAGCTCTTTTGCAGCTTTTTATAGAAGATTAGACTTTCCTTGGGTGTTGAATACGTGAAAACCTACAGAAGCCATAACCTGTAATAGGTGTACATCTGTCAGACTGCAAATGCAAATATCTTGCAGTAATGGTGATTAGAGGGATGGTAAGACTGTAGAAAGGTGGAAAACCTGGAAAAACAATTCCTGTTGAGTTCCAGGTTTCACTGTAATATCTTAATCATTTTTTTGAAAGCCTCACTAGAAACATACTTAATATCTGCATTTTCAGCAGCATGTTTGTCATAATAGAAAATTTCCTCACAGTTCTTTTTTTCTAGACCTTGTTAAGATCATCTTTGTTGCATAAAGCTCTACTAACTATCTTTCAAACCAACATAGGCTGTTATCATGAGACACATAAACCTCTTCCAACCTCTACTCAGTTCTAACAGTTACTTCTGTGTTTTAGGTGTGTGGTAGAGCAGTATCTGCATTCACTGGTAAGCACATTCTATCTTGGAGACCTCATTGTGCTGTAAGAAAAAAATACCAAAAGTGAGTAGCTTTAGAGAAGTGAGTTCTTCATAATTCTAGACTCCAGAAGCCTAAATTATAAGGCTTTTGACAGTAGGGAAAGGTCCTCTTTTTATCTGTTACAACTTCAGTTTTTGTTCATTGCCCTTCTGTCTGTTCTTATTTCAGCTTTATATATGTCTGCAGTAGAATGCTCCATAGGATTTCTAGGTATGTCTTTCTGACTACAGATCACCAGACTTATCTTCTGAGGTACCTCAGGGTAGCTTGAAACTGCCAGCCCTTCATCTGTAGTGAAGCACTTAATTCACAGATTTGTTTATTTCAGCTTCTAGTTGCCAAAAAAACCTTGTTGTTGTCAGGCATATAGATGGCATCTGCTCAGTGTGTTCCTGTGGCATTTCTTTCTTGTGTGTTTGAGTGGGACTCTTCAAATAACTCAGAAAAGTTAGATTTAACTGCACCCTTTTGTGTTTCTTTCTTTGTCGAGTTGAAACTTTTAGTTGCCAGTGTCAGTACACAAATTCATACACACATTGGTATGTAATTCTGGTTAACTCTCCCTGTAATACGAGCACAACCCCCCCAACTTTTCAACCCAGATTTCCTGTGTCCATTCAGCTGTATCTTACTCCTTTATGCGTTTTCATCTCACCTCTGGACAGCAGTGGCCCATTTAGTTTTGTACATCTCCTTGGGCTAAGAAGTACACCTTTCATTAGTGCCTTGGTATATCTTATGTCCAGTCAGTCTTGATCTGAAGACCTAACTTAAGAAACAGTGTCTGGGTGACTGAGAGTCCAGGGGCCATATCTTCTGGGGTTTCTCTACTGACCGCTAAGTCTGTAGTCCACACTAGTTTGATGTGGCTTCCTTCACATAACAAAAATTTGTTTCCAAACAAGGCCATATTTAAAAATACAAGGATGAGGACTTCACATTTCTTTTAGGAGGCAAAATTCAATCTATAACAATCTTGAGTGGCTAGTGTTCTTGCTCTTGTAAATTTACACTTGTGATTTTTCAATAAAATTGTATACAGTTAGTACTATGGTGTAAAGTTGGAAGGTACTTATATGGTTTTCATGTAGAATAGTATTTGAGTAAATAACTGTTCAGAAGAGTGAGTTATGTTCCTTAAGGTGCTTGATGTTTTGTTAGTAAAAGGAGTATATCTTTGGATTTTACTATGAACGTAAAACATTGTAAACTTAAGTGGTAGCTAGAATTTGGTTTCTGAAAATTCTTGGTTATAGTAGTGGTTATCTAATTACACTGTTAAATTTATCTCGTTTCAGCCAAACTCAACAAAATCCCCATGTTTTTTGTTGTTGTGATTTAATTAGCGAACTCCAGCACAATCATGCCTTGGTTACTTTGGTAGCAGAAAATCTTGCAGCATGTATGAATAGCATGAAACTGTATGCCAGAGGTATGTATTGTAGGTTAAAATTAACTATGGGAACTTGATACTGACTTTCCTGGTTTTTGTTAGTTTTGCTCTCATTTCTAATTTCCTCAAAAGTGAGAGCATGTTTGATTTTAAAGGGTAGGAAAGTGGACATTAATTGGTTTTGTAAGTTACATTCATAGAGGATTATTGTCCACTTGTCTCCTGAATCTTGCTATCTAAACTCCAGGCCATCTTTTCAGACTCACTTTTAGAGAGTACTTATCTTCCCACTAATTCTTCTGATTAGGTTAATTTTGCTTTTCTTTTGTAACTGGAAGTGTTACCTGCTTCTGTCTACACCTGGTAGTTACTTTCTTAGATATGTGTTAGACTTGTTTTAAATCTTCACCTTAGTCACTATCTCTGCTTTTCAGGAAGATAGGACAGCTCACCTGTTACTTATTATATCTGCTTCATTTCATTCTCAGACTATAATATTGATAAACAGAATAGGGTACAATTACTTGTGGTCTTAAAATTTTAAATATTTGCAATATGTGGTGCTCTGTGTGGTGTGTTCAAGATAGCTGCTAATACTTTTTGATTAGTGTTTGTGCTGAGGCACAAATGTAGTTTCTGTGCATGTACTTGTCACTGTGATAATGCCAAATTCATAAAACAAATTTCAAGAAATCAACAACCTTAGAGGCCCAGTCTTGTACCAGAGTATTAAAAATTTTCTGTTGTTCCTTGTTAAGACTGAAAATAGAACCCAGTTAAACTGTACTGCTCCACAGATACATGTTGCATTGGGTTCTGTAGAATCCAATTTTTTACGCTCAAAATAATATTCTGTGACAGAAAGCAAAATGAAAACCCAGATCCATTTTTATAGAGTTGATTCTGACTTACAGACCAGAATGGGAAACTAATTTCCCAGGACTTTTAAGGTATCTATGAAAACCCCCCAAAATTTCTAGTTGATACTTACTTTTCCACATAAAAGTCACAAAAACATAATGGAAAAACTAAATGACTTTTCACTTTTCCCTAATGTTTGCTTTCTCTGCTTCCCAGGATACTAAAATTGCATTTCAGTCATGCTAATCAGATTTCTGGATACCCTGTGCCATAGTGGTTAAGTATTATAGCTACTCAACCAAATGTTTGGCAGTTCACATCCACCCAGTGCTCCTTGGAAAGTCTGTTATTGGGCAGTTCTGCTGTGTCTCATAGGGTCACTGTGAGTTGGAATCAGCTTGATGGCTGAATTTGGTGTTGATGTCAGTTTAATCAGAATGCCAAGGTTTCTTCTAGTCAGAATGGTAGAATAAACAAAGCTATACAGACATGAAACTTATTTTCTGTATCAAGA
Organism: Heterohyrax brucei; assembly: GCA_028571685.1. Classification (NCBI taxonomy): domain Eukaryota; kingdom Metazoa; phylum Chordata; class Mammalia; order Hyracoidea; family Procaviidae; genus Heterohyrax; species Heterohyrax brucei. The sequence goes on along the minus strand of CM053167.1, from coordinate 12,620,562 downwards.
ACAACAAGAGTCAGTGAGAGTAACTAAAAGTTTACATGTTGTACAAACATTCAGACTTAATTTAACATAAATCAGAGTCTTTCTCTGGATCTCTCAGACTGTCTCAGTCATGTATAACCTTTCCAGGTGCCACTAAAAACCTTTCTCAAAGAGACATCTAGATGTTGTATACCATTCTTTTTTACATACTTTCGTGTATATGCACTGTCTGTACTCTTAATGTCACTCTAAGTAGTGCAGGACCCGTTTGCTAATGCAGTCAGGTAATGTGCAGTTCAGCCTGACTGTGATCATGTTACTGATTTAATCAAATTCTTACATTGTTTGTAGTCTTCATACTGTCGTGGTCACAAGAATGACACTGTTTCTTTACAAGGTAAGAAGCAGCCCTTAGACTGAATGAAGTTAATGCCTGATTCTAATGCCTAGTTAATTCTGTTACAAATTTTTGAAGCTGTGTGGAGTTAGGATTTACTAGATTGGTAAAATAAACATAATTGTAGCATGTACTTCATAAATGAAGTAATAACTTTATAGTGGAATGCCTGGCACGTAGAATGCTCTGGAGAATTTCTGTCAACATGTTCTCTTGAATTCACAGAATTCTTATCAGGTTTCCTTTAACTTTTTAGTCAATATAATGATGGCATTTTCTGAGTAATGCTGCTCATCTAGTGGATTCTTAACTCAGGTATAAAATCTTTTTTACTAACACTTTTACATCATTTACGTGTTAACACCAACTGCCAAATATTCTGTAATTTATGATGCTAATACAACATTATGCTTAGTAACAACACTGCATAAATCTCCGTAAGTAATTAACATGTTACAGAGCAAGAACACCTAGTGTTCTTGAATTTGACAATTTTTTCCTCAATATCTAATAATAGTAATTTCGCCAGTATCATGTATTTGTTCTGGTTATATCCCATATCAGCTAGTATCTTGAGGTTTGAGGAGAACATTCATTAGTGTATGGTGGCTGTTTTCAGTTCTTACTTTGTTTTTCTTAGGTAATGTTAGAGTTTTTAAATGTAAAAGGTTTTATTTAGTTTAAATTATGCCATAAAAGGAGACCAGAGAAAGAGAGAGAGAAAAAGTTTATTTGCATCCAGGGTGGCTTTACAGAGTTCTTGGGAGGGAATCTGCAAAACTGTACTTTGGCTGGGGAGTTGGAGATTTACAAAGGGTGGAGGCAGACCTTATTGAGGACAGTTACTTGTTGGTAAGTAACCAGTGGGGCTGTGGATGGTTAGGACCATTCGATTAGCATAATAAGTGTAGTTTCAGTGGAGTGAGGTGAGGAGAGGGCTAGCCTATGGGGAGGAAGTGGCAGTCTCATTTGAATGAGTGAGAAGCAACTAGGGACCTTCCAGGGGTGGTGGAGGCACTTCTGGAAATAGCTGGCTCGGGCCAGCTGGTGGAGGGGGTTTGAGTTTCAGTCTAACATTCTGGCCTTTTTGGTGGTAAGGGGTGAAGAAGTCTGCCTTTGTCTACTTCCTGCTGAGCGTCAGCGAGTGGTGGGCTGATGGGCAGACATGTATAGGAATGTTGGTTTACGGTGACTCTGGACATTTCTTTTATGCAGTTTTTCAGGAACATGAGAAAGCAGGGAGCAAAAAGAAAAAAAGATACGTAAATAGATACACAAATGGTGGCTGGAAGCAATGGAATGGGGATGTTTTGGTTTGTCTTCTTTTCAGTTCTTCACTCAGACGAGTTAAGGTATTGAGGTTCTGCTCTATTCGGCCAGTTTCACTGATGTAGTAACAGCATTCTTCTTTCAGGAAGAAGCAGGTTCCTCCTTTGTGAAATGTATCTTGGCTTTCTTTACTGGGGCCTGTCCTTATGTCTGTCTCCTAATCTTTTTCTTCTGAATGATCCCAGAACAGAGGCCGGTGGATGAGCCTCTTTCTTCAGATCCTTCTCTTTCTTTCCTTTTTCTTCTCGTTATTTCATCTTTTTTCTTTTTCTTTCTGCATTTTCTTTTTGTCTCTTTTTCCATTTTTCTCTAGCTATCTAGCCTTTCGTCTTCTCTTTCTGCATCCTCTTTGCTCTCTTTCTACATCCTCTTTACTTTCTTTCACTTGCTTATTCTTTCTTTATGTTCTCTTCATATTTGTCACACTTGAGGTCCCACAGATAACTCTGTACATGACAAAATAGTCACAAGAATCTCTAGCCAGGTTGTTTATATCAGGCAAAGACAAAACTTAGGAGAAAATTTCTCAGCTAATGAAACTAGTCTGCCAGGTTCACTCTGGCCGAGATACGGAGCAAGAAAGCAAGTTGTAGATACACCAAATGCCAAGCAGCTTTCCTAGCTTCTGTTTTCCAGGCTGAAGGCCATTTTTTAGAAGAGTAGAGAAGATGGAGGAGACCAAGGTTACAGGAGTCTGTCTGCTGGCCAGTCATTTTCCTGCTTACCCTGACCTTGCCTGTGTCTAGATAGGGACTTGTCTTCAGGATGGCAAAAGCCCTTGAGAAAAACTTAGTCTTGGTGGACTGGAAAACCAGAGGGACTGGAAACAGCATTTAGTGAGACTAGCTCAAGGACTTTGTCTTTCCCCCCTCCCTGGGAATGCCTGTTCATCTTTTGAGGTAAGGAACACTGATAAGATGCCTTTCTCACTTTCTCAGCAGAAAACTTGTTTCTTTTGCTGCTGTGCATTTTACGGGAGTAAATGGCCCATGTTTTGGGCCATCACCTGCACCAGTTTTCTGTTGGGTCGAAGAGGAAGCAAGTGTATAAGAAATCGGAACCTGGAGTGATTTTAATTGTAATAGGAGAGCAATAACCCTGTGGGTCGCAATTACCAGAGCCTATAAGGTGAGTTATGATGGTTTTCCCTGTAGAATAGGTTGCTCAGATTTTAAATTTCCAGGCATAGCCTGTGGAGGTTTCAGCTCTTACTGGAGTTGAGAGGATTAGTGACTTGAGAGGTAGGACCCATGGGTTGGCAGGTATATGAGTCATGATCATCGGAGGCTCTCTTTATCCATGAGAGGTGGTGCCAGGATGGGTGTCTCAGGAGTTTTACAGCTGTGGGGGTAGTTAGGATGACAGTATGTGGGCCAGTCCACTGGAGTTGAAGAGGTTTGGGATGTAAAGTTTTTAGAAATACCGCGTCTCTTGGCTGTAGGTGGTCAGTTGCCTGTGTTGTAGAGCTAACAGGTAGAAGCTGTGGAAGGTGTTCTCGCAGGAGCTGTCTGAGAAGAGAAAGATAAGGGAGGTAATTGGTCAAAGGGGGCTACTGCTTTATTGATTAGGCTTAGATCTTGTACTAGCCTGTAAGTGCCGTCAGACTTTTTTTTTTTAACTGGCAGGATGGGGATGTTGTATGGTGAATGGGTGTGCATTAAGAGACCCTTTGTGAGTAGTCTTTGGATGATGGGTTTCAGTCCCCATCTGTGAGTGGAAGACATGGGAAATTGCGGTCTGGACGGGAAGTGTGAGGGGTCTTTTAGTTGTATGATGATGGGCTGGTGATGGGTGGCAAGAGTTGGGGTTGAGGTATCCCAGACTTTGGGATCTGCCTGGTCTGGGGTAGGGGAACCTTGGGTAGGTAAGGGGATTCAGCTATTAAAGAGAGTATGAGGGAAGCTGAGGGGTTTGAGATGATTTGTAGAATAATTCCTAGTTTAGAGAGGAGATCTCTGCCTAGGAGTGGAGTGGGGCGGGAGGGCATTATTAAGAAGGAATGTGTTAGAATTTTATTGTCTAACAGGCATGAAATGGGTCTTGTTGATGGTGGATTAGTGGGCTCTCTGTCAGTTCCCATAACCGAGATTGGGAAAGAATAAGTTAGGCCTAAGTTGGGGGGAGAACAGAATAGGTAGCCCCCGTGTCAATTAAAAATGATAATGACATACCTGCTACCTTGAGAGTTACCGGGGGCTCAGTGAGAGTAATCAGGGTTGATGAGCTGGGCCTCCTTCAGTCCTCAGCTGCCAGTCCCAGGACGGCCAGTGGCAGGTCTGGGGATGGAGAGGATGGTGCCCCCATGGCTTTCAGAGAGGGACAGTGGCTCTTCCAGTGGCCCCACTGACTGCGTACTGGACATGGGGTGGTGGGGAGCAGCCGTTTTGGACAGAGTTTGGCCCAGTGTCCTTCTTTGCCGCATTTGAAGCACGCTCCTGGTGGAGTGCAGCTTGGAATGTCATTTTTTGTCTTACTAGCTGGCCTCAGGGCTGCCACCAAGGCTTGAGCCTGTAAGTGTGCCTTCAGGCGAGTTTGGGTTTCCTTTTCTGCCTTTGTCAGCTCCTCTCGGGTGTTAAAGACTTTAAAGGCCGTATTTTCCAAGTCTTGTATAGGAGTTTGGAGACCATCCTCAGCCTTTTTTAGTTTTTTTCCTCATGTGTGGGGCAGACTGTGTTATGAAGTGGGTTGCTAAGACTGTGGCTCCTGCTGGGGAGGTAGGGTCTAGATGGGTTTATTGGGTGAGTGCCTCAGTAAGGCGATTGAGAAAGGCAGCAGAGTTTTCATCTGCATGTTGAGTGATTTCTCATAGCTTGTGGGATATGGCTTGTAATCTGACCAGAACACATTGGATAATTTTGTCTCCCGGATTAGGTGTCTGTCTGGTAATCCCAGCCTGGGTCTTGTCATGGGACTGCCTCTAAGCCAGTGGCATGGTGGAGTCTGTCAGGTGGAATTGATTGGCATGTTCTCAGGTAGCCCTGAGGACTCTTTTCTCTTGGTCTGCATTTAAGGTGGAAGACAGAAGGAGCCATAGGTTGTGCCTATGTAACGTAATGGCCTGTGTAAGGTAATGAAATTCTTTTATGTAATTGGCAGGGTCATTTGAGAAGGAGCTTGTCATCATTTGATTTGGGAAATGTCAGTCAGAGAGAAAGGGACATGAGCTTGGACCACTTCCTCAATTCCTTCTACTTCGTGTGGGGGGACAGAGGAGAGGCTGACTTTGTGTAGGCTGGCTCTGCTGCTGGGAACAGGTTTGGCTGCTGACTGGGGAGGGTAAAGGAGAACTGGGCTGGGTATGGTGGTATCTGGAGATGTGGGTGGAGGTGATAGTTGGGGAGCCGTTGGGTGTGTTGGCTTGGGGTAAGGTGGCGGTCTCGGGTGGAGATGAGAGGGACTCTGGTGAGTGAGGGAATGAAGAGGTTAGTTTGGGTGGGGGGTTTGGGTCTGGTTGGGTCTGACCCTTTATTAGCTTGGGTTGGGGTTTCTCTGTCTAAGAGGATTTGAGTGGCATTACATGTGGAGAGGAGTGAAGGACGGGAGCGCAAATAGAGAAAGGCTTGGATGTAGGGGACTTCCGGCCATTTGCCTGTGCATTGACAAAAGTTGTTGAGATCTGTTAGAACTCTGTAATCATAGATTCCCTGTTCAGGCCATTTAGACTCATTATTTAGTGGGTTGAGACCAGGTGGTGGTGCAATAAAAGGTTAGGTGCTTAGGGCACAGGTCTTGAGCTAACCCTAGAGCCTGGAGGTTATGTAAGAGGTAGCCCAAAGGAGTGGACAGGTCAGACCTCAGGTTCTGGTTTCCCATGGTTCTGGACACCATGGAAAGAACCTTCTGAAGAGAGTGACGTCTCACTCTTTCAAGAAGACTCTTGTGGACAGACAGGCTCAGAGGTCACAGGGGAAATCTCCCAACTGTGTTTTTCTGAGACTCAAGCCTAGTGGCCGTGGAGGTGTTTCTGATGTACTACCACGTTTGTTTGGACAGTCAGGGGCAGAAACACCAGAAGGGTAGAAGTTAGTAGAGCAAAACTTGCCTAGGATCTGACTGACCGGAGTGAGAGGGGTTTTAGGAGGGTGAGTTGGGGAGAGGGTGGGTCTGGTTGAGGGGATTTGCTACTTAACCCTAGATGTTGAGTGAAAGAGGGCCGGAGGTCCTGGTTCATCCTAGCAGTTGTTTACAGAGGGAGAAGAGGTAGAAGGAGAAGAGGTGAGGGTGAGAGGGGTGGGCTGTTGGCCACTACTCATCCTGGTGTTCGGCACCAAATAGTAGAGGTTTTAAATGTAAAAGGTTTTATTTAGTTTAAACTGTGCTGTAAAAGGAGACTGGGGAAAGAGAAAGAGAGAGAAAAAGTTTATTTGAGTCCCCGGCGGCTTTACAGAGTTCTCGGGACAGAGTCTGCAAAACTGCATGTTGGCTGGGGAGTCAGGGATTTACAAAGGGTGGAGGTGGACCTTGTTGAGGACAGTTACTTGTTGGTAAGTAACCAGTGGGGTTGTGGCCAATTAGGACCCTTCAGTTAGCATTAGAAGTGTCGTTTCAGTGGGCTGAGGTGAGGAGAGGACTAGTAGAGCCTGTGGGGAGGAAGCAGCAGTCAGTCTCATTTGAATGAGAGAGAAACAAATAGGCACCTTCCAGGGGTGGTTGAGGTGCTTCCAGGAATGGTTGGCTTGGGCCAGATGGGGAAGGGGGTTTAGGTTTCTGCCTAGCAGGTAAGAAATTAAGTTTTAAAATTCTTAACAATGAGTTTTTTGTTTTTTTTTTAATTTTTAATTAATTCATTCACCAGTGCTTCCTGAGCCACATATTCTTAAAAACTTTTTACATATGAATCAGAAGATTATAAAACACATCAGTTTAACTGATGGAAAAGATTTTTGTTTCCTGCTTTGCCCTTGAAATTTTCATCTGTCTTTTTTTCTGGATAGAGTTGGTAGAATGTCCTCATTGCAATTTACAGTATTGAAATTCATTAAAATTTTTATTTTCTGATACATGAGAAAGTACTGTCAGTCATTAGCCATCAGAGAATAAGATACTGTCTTCCCCAGCAAGCCTGGCATTAATACAGAAAGGCAAAATAATAAATGTGGGAATAGATATGAAGAGATTAGAACACCTATATACTGGTAGTGGGAGTTGAAAATGGTACAGTCACTTGGAAAATCCATGTGCACCTTCTTAGAATGTCAGAGATAGAAAAAAACATGTGCTCTATCAATCCAGCTTCTTGAAATGTATCCTAGAAAAGTAAGAGCTGTAACACAAATAGGTACATGCATACCTATGTCCATTGCAGCACTGTCCACAATAGCAAAAAGGTGGAATCCACTTATGTGGCTTTCAACAGAAGAAGGGACAAACAAACTGTGATTTACTCAGTGATAAAGAACCGTGAACAATTTGGAACACATCTCATGAAGTGGAAGAATCTGGAGAAAATTATGTTGAGCAAAATAAATCAGTTGTGAAAAGACAAATACTGTATGATACTACTATTACAAGGACTCAATGATTGATGTAAGCATAGAAGAAAACATTCATTGATGGTTACATGGGAGTTTTTAAGGGAGAGTTTTCAGTAAGACAGGAACATTTGACAAAAACTTTTTCAGGTGAAAGGAAAGAGCATGCAGCAGAGTAAAAGTCAGCACAAATGAACTAAACCCAGAGCTTAAAAAGTATTCTAAATAAAACAGTAGCAACATCAGGAGTCTGGGCATGGCTTCAGGAAATGTCTTGGTGTGCCAGAGATTTTTAAGCAAATGTTATACATCCCAGTTTAATGAATGGTGTCTGGAGTCTTAAAAGCTAGCAAGTGGCAAGTGGCCATCTGAGAAGCATTGATTGATCTCAACCCACCTTGAGCAAAGGCAAAAAAAGAGAATCAGTGGCAAGCATCTACTGAATGAGCAGCATTAATCAGAAAATGCCCTCGTTATATTGAGTAAAATCTAGTTAAGAAAATCTGGTAAGAAATCACTGAATTCAAAAGAACATGTTAACAGGAATTCTCCAGTACCTTCTATGTGCCAGGCATTCCACTAGCAGTGGAGTCACATGATTCAGAAAAACAGTACACATTTATGTAAATGGAAATATTGATGAAAATAGTCAATATGTAAACATATGGTGTAAGTGGATAAAGAGTATAGGATAGTTTTTTGTGTTATTTTGTACCTTGTCACTAAGCTGTGGTTGTCTCAGAAGAAAATTTATCATCCCCCAAATAAACCCTTCCAAGTAAGAGGGGCAGAAAAGAAAAACAAAAATGTTTGTGAGGGCTGGAACTTCCATGAAAAATATATAACAGTTATAAAGAAGCAGTGGCTATAACAGATGTATGGAGAAACAACCTGGTACCTACACACAAAGGAATATGCTGCAGCCATACATTAAGCTCAGGGAGAAAGTCAACCATAAAGGAGTGAATAGTATATAATGATTTCTTATCACTATTATCAAAAGATACATATGGAAAGCAGCATTTATAGTTACAGGGATGGGAGGGAAAGACAGTTTCAGTCACTTTATAAATAGTAGACCCTGGTTAGTTTTGTTGATGGATTAGGAAATACTAAGTGTCATTGTTTGAACTGTGTTCACCAAAAACGTGTGTAGCAGTTTGGCTGGGCCGTGGTACCCAGTATCAGTGCTTGCCTTCTGTGTTGAGATTTTCTTACGCTGTAAATCCTAATCCTTACTAAGGTCACCTTCCTTGTCCCAGAGTAAGAGAACTTTCCCTGGAATGTGGCTTGTACTGCTTTTTATCCTACAAGAGATGAAAAGAAAGGGAAGTAAAGAGAGAGGTGGAGACCTCATACGAGTGTGTCCTTCAGACCTGAGGTTCCTGCACTAGGATACTCTCAAACCAAAGAAAGACTGATGCAACACAAGTACTTTCCTTCAGCACTAGCAGAGTGCATTCCTCTGGAGCTGACAGCCTGAATTCAAACTTCTGGCCTATTGGAAACTTTTCCATGGTAAAGCTATCCACTTATGTTATTTCTGTTAGTGTAGTACCAGATAACTCAGACCACTGAGTAATGGTAAAATAAACATAACTTTGACCTAGTTAAAAGATAACAACAAAAAATACACAGAAGTATGATCAGAAAGACTGAAAATACTCTCATTGAAAACAGGAATAAGACAGGATGCCTTTATCATCACTTCTGTTTAACATTGTGTTGGAAGTCCTAGCTAGAGCTATGTAAGATAAGAAAAAAAAAAAACTAAGTTTAGCCAGACTGGAAAAGGAATGTATAACAGTCTGTATTTGTGGATGGTGTGGGTAACTGTATGTTGAAACCCAGAGGACTCCACTAGGAAACCCTGGAATTAATAGATGCAGCAGAGTACGGTGGTAGTAGGTAAACAGACAAAAATCAGTTGGATTCCTGTGTAACCATAAAGAGCCACAGAAAGGAAATCAGTAAACCGTGTCTCTTACAGTAGTCCCTAAGAGAAAAAAATAAAATAATTAGGAATAAATCTAATGAGAATTGTAAAAGACCTATACACATGAAACACCAGTGCAAGAAACCAGGCAATACACGTAAATGGGAAAATACACCATGCGTATGGATAGGATGACTCAGCATTTTGAAACTCACAATTCTACATGAAGGTATCTACAAATACAGTTGAATTCAGTGCAAACACAAACGGCATTTATTAACAAAGTGGAAAAACTTAACCTTTAGCATTATATGGAAAGGAATAACACCCAACTGAAGAAGGGTAAAGTGGAAGAGCTTGTACTACTTGACCTCAGAACATAACTATACAGTTGCAGTAGTCAAAACAACCTGGTACTGATAAAACGACAAGGGACGTTAACCAGTGAAGAAGTTGAGAACTCACTTGTAAATGTATCAGTCAGTGTTCTCCTGATCTTTGTGGAAAGACTCTCTGTCAAGTGGTAAAAAGAGAGTCTTTAATAAATGGTGCTGGCAGAACCAGATACCTGTCTGCAAAATAAGAAACAGGACTCACAGCTGACATCATACACAGAAACTAGTCCAAAATGGATCAAAGACCTAAATATAAACCAACAATTTCAAAGATCATGGAAGAAAAACTGTGGAAAGTGCACATAGGCCCTGATACACGTTGTTAACAAAACAAACCTTAACTAACAACATGGGAACTCCAGGAGATAATGATTTTCTAAAAAGTTGTCCTTTATGCCCATGACATGATTTCACCAATAAAGTAGCAAGACAGTGTCTGCACTGGGAAAACATTTTGGTTATTACAAGTCTAAATGGAAGTCCAGTGTCTAAAACCTGATGGAAAAATTCTACACTTTCAAACCAAAGGACAAAAAATCCAGTTAAAAATGAACAAAATAACTAAACAGAATTCACATAGGAAGGTACTCAACTGGCTAACAGACATGAGAAGAAATGCCCTCAATCACTAGCTATTAGAAAAACACAGACAAGAATCATAATGGGATACCATATCTTGCATGTGCATGAACACGCACACACAGACAGACACACAAAAAATAGCAAATAGTGGAAAAAGTACTGTTTGAAGAAACTATATGGTGCTTCTTTGGAAAGCAAAAATACATTAGCAGTGCTACGCTTAAGAACATATTTTAGAGAAGAGCCACTGCATATAGAGTATGTTCCTTGCAGTATTGTTCACAACAGAAAATGAAAAAGACATAGTGTGCCATTGACAGATAAATAGATAAACATCCTGATACATATACACAATGGAGTATTACACAATTATAAAGATGAGTTTATGAAGTGTTTCACAACATAGATGCATCTGGAGGGCATTAAACTAAGTGAAATAGATCACTAAAGGATAAATGTTGTATGAGACCACTGCAAATACTGATGGAAAGGCTTACACGGAAAAAGAAATGATCTTTAATGGTTACAAGAGAGAGGAGAAGTGGGGTTGGAAAAGCCTTAGACCATCAGTCAGTTCCAGCTTTGGTGAGTGGTACTGGGGAAGGCAGGACAGTTTATCCAAAGCAAGGTCACAGAAGCACCATAGACACATCTAGATTCCCTGAGAGACCAAATTTCTGGGCTGAGGCCTGTGGGGACCATGGTTTCAGGGAACATCTAACTGTATTGACATAACATAATTTATGAAGAAAATACTGTCCTACTTAGATGAATAGAGTCTAGAGTCTTAAAAGCCTGTTAGCAGCCACCTAGGGTATTCTGCTGATCTCACCTCTTAAGGAACAAGGGAGAAAATTTATGACACAAAGGAGAAATTAGTCTAGAGAACTAATGGACCACATGTACAATGGCCCCCACTGAAGTGAGTCCAGTACCACTGCTACTGATTGCTGTGACACAGATCCATAGAGGTCCCATCTGGAGCTAGAGAGAAATGGAGAACAAAAGTCTAATTGACAAAAAAGACCAGGCTCACTGGCCTGGCAGACTGGAGAAACTTGAGGAACTCTGAGAACATGACCTGTAACAAACATGAAACCTGCTCTGCCATCAAGTTAATTCCAACTCATAGCTAAACTATAGGACGGGGTAGAACAGCTCCTTAGAGTTTTCTGGTAGATTCAAACTGCCATCCTTTTGGTTAGCAGACATAGCACTCCACCACTATGCCATTGGGTTTTCTTTTTATCTCAGTGATAAAATTATGCTGATGCTCACTGTTTATCTCACGACTTGGCAGGCCCATAAAAATGAGACCAAAGGGTCACATGAATCCAGAAGTGAGGCCTAGAAAGCAGAAAGGTACAGGAAACTTGGTAAAAGGGAGCCCAGGCTCTTGAACGGAGAAGTGTTATGTGTTGGAGTTGTTAGCTAGTGTCAGAAAAAAATATGTAGTGACTGTTTAGTAAAAAGCCAATTCTGTAAACCTTAATATAAAGTACAGTATACAAGAATAAGGGCTAATTTTGGTAAAAGCCACAACACTTTTACAACAACGGTAATAAAACCCCAAAAACATGTAGGTTCAGGGGTGGATATGTTCACTTATATGTTGGACTGTTGTGAGTCACAATTGATTCAACAGCAATGGGTTGGGTTGGGTTGGGTTTTGACCATGTAAGTGTTTTTTTGTGGGCAAATTTAAATACTTACTTGTGTGTGCTGCATATATGCATAAGCTAAAACACATGGGCACAAGTTATGAATACTTTGTAGACAAAACCAGAAATCTGCCAGGAAAGGATTACTGTCTTAGGACTGTAGTCTTATGAGTAACTTGGTCAGTTTCTTAACATACCTCATAATGTTCTACACTCTAATTTGGCGGATAATGTGTGGGATTGTAAAACTTAGGAGTTGCAAAGATAGAACTGTTTGTCTTTACTCATCTGGAGCAAAAGAGAAGGGAAACTGAAAGTTGAAAGACAGAAAGTGTGTATAGGACTAATATTTTACACAAGCCACTGCCTTGTGTACCTTAAGACCAGAAGAGCTAGATAGTACCTGACTGCTGCTGTTAACTTTCCAAAACAAGGACAAACCAGGTGGTTCTGGATAGAATAGGAAAAAAATGCAGAACAAAATGCTAATTCTTAAAAAAAGACCAGACTTACTAGACCTTCGGAAACTAGGGCAGCCCCTGAAACTGTGGACCTGGGATACCATTTAAACTTGAAACACTCCCAAGGGTTACATATCCACACAAAATACAGAGGGTGTAATAAGTACTATTTCCTGTGACTGCTGTGGTTTTCTTCTGGTGTCATGTAAATGAGACTTACCAGTCCATATTTATCCTAGACAAATGTTGGGGAAATGAGGGTAAAGGGAGCTAAGTAATGGAAACAGAACAGCCAGAATGGAGATAATAAGGATGTTTACATGTTATGAGAAGTGTAATTAGTATCAGTCAATAAACATATAGAAATTAAGTGAAAACCTGATTTTCTATGAAAATTTCTCCCAAAATCACAGCCAAAAAAATGATAGTAATTTAAAACAGCTAAAATCCCAGTCTAATGTTTAGTTAAACATCAGCATTTTGAAAAACAAACGTTTGTGTCATAGAAAGTAATTGATACACCTCTAGCTTTTCTTTGAATGAAACTTTGAAGTCATGATGTTTGGTAAAATGAGTGACTTTTATGGGTACCAGCAATCATTGTTTTAGGACGTCTAGATGCAGTTCAGTACATGGAACTGGAGTGTTCCCTCCAAGAGCAAATACATTGCCCAGGGCTCTTTCCTGATAGTGTGTCAAATATGTCAAGATTTTAATACTACCTGAAGTTGTGATTTCCTTGACCATTTCTAAAAATGGGCTCACACAACTCAGATATTCTTTAACCCACACCAGTTGCCATTAAATTGATGGCAGCTCATGGAGACCTCACGTGACTTCATGTGTTTTGGAGAACTGTTTTCAGTGGTAGATTTTTTTGAAAGACCCCAGATTTTTCTTTGGAGGTAGCTCTGTTTAGCCTTAACTTCCTGCCTTAAATTTAACATTCAAACACTTAACTGTTTATACTACTGGTGGACATAGTAGAAATTCTGAGAAATACTAGTACCTATTGCAAAGAGAAATTATGTAATTTATTATTCATCTAGAATGTTCTTCAGTACTTGACAGCATTGTCAGATATTAGTTCCTGTTTTTTCAGCTCCATTCTATAAAACAGTTGGATCATTTTCAGGACAGAGGTCATCATGTCCTTGTAAGTCTTTTATGACTTTTTTTTTACTGGAATAGGAAGGATCTTGGACTTTGGCATAAAAAAACTTTGGGAAACTTTAGTATTAAAGATAAGTCTTTTTTCGAATGTATGTTCTTATTTGAGTTGTATTCTAGCTTATTTAATGAAGCATACACAAGTTATATACAGTGTTTTTAGGATAAGAAGCTACTCCTTCCAATTTTTTGTTAGTAAATGGGAATCTTTCTTACCTACCATTTGGTATGTGCCAATATGAAGGTAAAACTGAAGAACATAATAGTATTTTGTAATTTTAAAAACTATGTGAAATTTCACATATTTTTCAGAATAATAGCTGAAAGGGTAAGTTTACTTCAGTTTTTCATACTGTTGTAGATAATAGCCTGGTAATGAAGTAATTTTTTAACTTCAGCTGTAAGTTAATATTAACTTTTTCTGTGAGTGAATGAATAAAGTGTTTAACCTGAAATACCTACAGTCAGTTTTTAGTTTAACAGGAAGAATAGTGTGAGTTTTTTTTTCCTTTTTGTATTTTATGAGGCTTTAATTTTTATGCCACCAAAGCCAGAGTTTCTCCAAAATAAATCTTAAAGGGAAATACAGAAACAAACATGTAAACAAAATGCCCACAAAATACTATCAGCCTATCTCACTTATGTCTCATATATAGATTAAAAAATTTCAATTAAAATATTTTTAGATAAAGCAGTATGTAATGAAGTGCCGTTTATCCATTTACCGAATGCAGGAGTCGTTTTAACAGTTTCTGTGACCCTTGGAGTTGGTTCTGACTCACAAGGACCCTTTGAGAGAGTAGAGCTGGTGCATAGGGTTTCCAGGGAGCGACTAACACAAAAGAAAAGAAAAGAAAAAACAAGCTGTCGTGTTGGTTGTGACCACAGCAACCCTATAGGTCGGTGTAGAACTGCTTGGTAGAGCTTCCAGGGAGCAGCTGATGGAACTGAACTGCTGATCTTTTGGTTAGCAGATATACCACTTAAGCACTATGACACCAGGATTTCCAAGAAGTGACTGGTAGATTCAAAATACCAGCTGTGTTTGGTTAGCAGCTGAGCTTGTGTTAGCTCTTAAACTCTTCACCACCAGAGTTCCTGCAGGCCACCCAAGCAGTGAGTCAGCAAGAGCACAGCCCGGCATGCACTGCTATATGTTAGAGTGAGGTAGTTTCCTGTTTAGTGGTACATAGTCCCACCTGACAGCCCTGTGCTACGTCCTGAGGCACCCTGGATGTCCAGAATGTTGTCTTCAGTTATCAATCCAGGCCTTAGTTCTCTGAGGGAATTGAGGAGACATGTGTCTAGTCTGCCATCTTGGCCCCGTGCCCCCCAAAGCACTGTTTTTTAAAGTATGTGAAGAATAGAGGAAGCAGTGCTGAAAATTAAGATTCAATACCACATTTAGTAGATGTTTTGTTTGATGTAAATAACTCTTCCATGGGATTTGTAAATAATTATTCAGACTGCATATTAAATAATTTAAAACTTTTATATTGTTGCAGCTAAGTTAGTAGTGATATACATAGTGATATATATACATATATACATATACATATATACATATATACATATACATATATATACATATATACATATATATATACATAGTGATATACATATACATACACATATCACATACATTGTCATTGGTTTGCAGACCATTAAGACTGACCCACAAACTGAGGACTGCAAGTAGGTACAGTTATATTCAAGAAGTCCAGGAATGGCTTAATTTCCGTAGGTTTGTTTGAAATCATTATTGCTGTTACCTTTAAGACTCAGATAAGAAATATAGTACTAATGTTTTATATACTCAGGTCTGGTACATTGTCATTGCTCCCTCCTGCTGAATGTTTGCCCCCATAAAAATTGTGGCTTAAAGTTGTGTAACATTTACGTATTATTGAATCTTTTAAAAGTATTGGCTGAGCTTTTCTTTCTTTCAGTTTTGCATTTCCTTTTTGTTTTTTACTTTAAAAATACAAATTTAATTTTTAAAAACACATTTTTGTACTTTGAGCTTCAGGACACAGAAATGATTATCTGGAGAACCATAGTGTCGTCAGTCTTTCATGAGGAGCTAGGATTAGGATCGTTTACCTATTTGGGTGCTTTGTTTTTAGTAATAGTTATTGACCCAGGCAACCTGAAGCTCTGTGTTACCATACTAAATAGGGATGAGGAAAAGCAGTATTATCCTCCAAAGCTTAAATGAGCTTGCTTATTAATGTCTGACTTTTTAAAGCTTTTAATGATGTGTATGTGTAACTTTTAATGACTTTTAATGATGTGTGTGTGTAACACAGCATACACATGTGTTGTGTAACACATATACATTGTTAAAAGTGAGACATTAGTGAGCAAGTATTTGTAGTGTGTGGCCATGAAATTTAGAGATTATCCACCTGGCTAACTGACTGGAAGAGATCCGTATTTATGGCCATTCCAAAGAAAGGTATCCAACCAAATGTGGTAATTACCAAACAGTATCATTAATATCGCATGCAAGTAAAAGTTTGCTCAAGATCGGTCAAAAGTGGCTGTAACAGTATACTGACGAGGAGCTGCCAGAAATTCAAGCTGGCCTCTGAAGAGGACGTGAACCACAGATATCATAGCTGATGTCAGATGAATCTTGGTTGAAAGCAGAAAATACCAGAATGATGTTTACATGTGTTTCAGTGACTACGCACAGGCATTCATCTATGTAGATCAAAATAAATTATGGCTATGAAATTGTGGAGAAGGGAATCCCAGAACACCTAATTGTGCTGTTAAGGAATCTGTCTGTGGATCAAGAGGCAGTCATGTGAACACAACAAGGGGGCACTGCATGGTTTAAAGTCAGGAAAGGTGGGTGTCAGAGTTGTATCTTTTCACCATATAGTTTCAGTTTGTGTACCAAGCAGATAATCCAAGGAGCTAGATTACACGAAGAATGAGGCTTCAGGAGTGGAGGATGACTCATTAACAAGACACAACCTTACTTACTGGAAGTGAAGAAGATTTGAAACACTGATCAAGATCAAGAACCACAGACTTTGATATAGATTGCACCTCAACATGAGGAAAACAGAAATCTTCATCACTGGACCTGTAAGTGACATCATCATAAATGGAGAAAGAATTGACATTGTCAAGGATGTCGTTTTACTTCGGCCCACAATCAGTGCCCATGGAAGCAGCAGTCAGGAAATCAAAAGACGCTTTGCAGTGGGAGAATCTGCTGCAAAGGATCTCTTTCAGGTATTGAAAAGTGAAGATGTCAACTTGAAGACAGTGTATCTGACCCAAGCCGCAGTATTCTCAGTCAAATCATATGCATGGAAAAGCTGAACAGTGAACAAAGAGGAAAGAAGAATTGGTGCCTTTAAATTGTGGTGTTGGAGGAGAATTTTGACTGTACTGCAGACTGCCAAAAGCACAGACATCTGTACTGGAAGAAGTTCAACAAGGGTGTTCATTGGAAGCAAATATGACAAGTCTGTGTCTTACATGCTTTGGACATGTTATCAGGAAGGATCAGTCCCTGGAAGAGGACATGATGCTTGGTAGAGTGGAGGGTCACGAAAAAAAAGGAAGACCCTTGATGAGATAGATTGACACGGTGGCCACGACATTGGGCTTAAGCATGAAAATGATTATGGACATGGTGCAAGACTGGGAAGTGTTTCATTCTATTGTTCGTAGGGTCACTAAGAATTGGAAATGACTCAATGGCACCTAACAACAGCAGCAGCAACGTGTATTGTGCATGTACACTAGGTCTGACAATTAAGTTCATGAAGTTTCCATCGTGTGTTTACATTGGTGGCACTGTACAAGCAACTCATTAACATTTTATGCCTTAGTGTATCAGTGTCTTACAGCTACATTCGTTATCAGCATGTGATGGTGGCTTGCTGAATGACATTGTTGTGGGTTTTTATATGCTGTCACAAGAAATGTCAGACCTTGAATTAGAGCAAGAAACATTAAATTTTTAATTAAACTTTGCGAAAGTGAAAGTGAAATTAGGGACATGTTAGTTTGAGTTTATGGGGATGATGCCATGAAGAAAACAGCAGTGTACAAATAGATTGAACATTCTACTGAGAAGAGATGGAGATCAGGGCAGCCAGTGATGAGCATAACTGACGAAAACATTGAAAAACTTGTGAAATTTGCAGCAAATCTTGTGCTTACTCTGGGAAGCATAGCAGACCAGGTTAACACTGATAGAGAATCAATTAGGAAAAAAAGTAACTTGAGATCTTAGCATCAGAAAAGCATATGCAAAAGTGGCCCCAGAGGAGCTCACCAATGAATAAAAGCAAAGGAAAGTCAAAGTTTGCCAAGATATTTTGATGAGGCCAGATGATGTTCTGGGGATATTATCATTGGTAATGAAACATGGGCATACCAATACAACCCTGGAAAAAAATGTCAGGGTGTGCACTGGAAGTCAGATAATTGTCTATGACCAAAAAAGTTTTGTCCATCCAAAACAAGAGTCATAGTGATGTTGCTAACCTTTCCTGACATCAGAGAGCAGCTGGACAATTAACCAAGTTTGCTATTTGGAACTCCTGAAAAGACTGTATGAAATACTGAGACGAAAACCAGCTGAACTTTTCACCAACAACTTGTGGCTCTTGCATCACAGCAGTGCACCAGCTAGCATGTTACTGTTTGTTGGGGTGTTTTCAACCAGTGAGTAAATGAATGTGTTGAAGCACCCTCCCTACTCAGAAGGAAGTACTGAAGGAAAGATGTTTGGATGATATTCAGACTTCAAAGGTGATAAAACAACAGCTCTAATGGACATTCCAGAAAGAGTTGCAAATTGCTTTGAAGTGTGTCCTAGGTGCTGGTGTTTGTGCATAGCTTCTGCAGGGGAGTACTTCAAAGGTGACTGCAGTGATTTGGAGCAATGAGGGATATAAAAAGAAGACCAACTGTTCAGTCACTTGTGACTCATAGCAACCCTGTAGGACAGAGTAGAATTGCTATATAGGGTTTCCAGAAGTGCCTGGTGGATTTGAACTGCCAGCCTTTTGGTTAGCAGACATAGCACTTAAGCATTGTGCCACTGGAGTTTCCCATGAGGTACAGATAGGACTTTTTTTAGGGTGAGTTTGCAGATTTACTTGTCTGACCTCATGTCTTTATGTGGCTTGAATGATGGAAAGTTTCTTAGAAATGTAATTACCATATCATGACAGAATAGCACATGGGAATCATAGACATGCTAAGGAAAAATGCCTGGGAAACAGTGTTTCAGAAAATTTCATGCCATTTCTTATGTGTAAGAATTTGCATTTCAGTTCTATTCACCAGATTTTATGACATTTTATGTTTGTTTAAAGTGCTATGACTTCACTTTTTTCCTTACCATTTGCAAGAAAAGTCCTTTATTTCCATATTGAGAAATATGTAGTGAGCCATTGTTATTGATGGGTTGTATTGTATCTGTTAAGTTTTAGAGTATACACTAATGGTTTCATATCTATCCACTGTACTAAAGGTGAGAATCAGACATCCTCTTGTAGTTCTTCTCTGTGAGTACCTACTTGTGCACTTCAGTGAAGGGAAAAGGAATTAATGATTAATGCCTTGTGTGTTTGACTTTGAAGTAGTTCTTTAATCCCCACAACATCCTTGTGATACTCAAATGGTCATACTCCCATTTGAGTACTAACAGAATTGGTTTGGTAGAAATTGATACCGCATAGCAAGCATGTAATGGCTGCAACCCAGTTACTTGTTGAGAGCTGTCTAACTTTAAAGTGTTAGCTCCTTCACACTCACCTTAAAAAATTAATTGTAAAACTGAGAATAAAAAGGGGTGCATCCTGAGTTCTCTAATACAGGACTGCAACTGATGGTCCAGGAGCCTTGGGATTCCCCTGGAGGCATGGCCTTTGGCCCATGGGCCTTTGCTGCCCCATCCATAAATCATAATACAAGTCAGCTCTTCAGATACAAGTGGAGTGGACTTGGTGACACAGAGTGATCATATTGTGTGTGCACTTTATGGTTTCATGTATCTGTAGGATGTCGTCCTGCTGACCTCTTACTGGCGTGGGGGAGAGGATGGAGCAGAGGGAATAGGAGATTTTTAGGAGGATGTGACATGCGTAGAATGGAGAGGAAGAGTGTGTGTCACCTGGCAAGGAGAGCAGGGGCAGCTGCACACAGGCGGGCATGCAGATTTATACAGGATTGTACATTTTCACTCAGTCATGATAAAAAAAAAATTAGTCGTAACACTGCTACAATTTATTGAAGTGGAGCTTATGTCATTACTGTACAAATGAAAGAGGGAACTGTTAGTTAACACTTCAGGAAAGGGGGAAGACTAGAAGTGAAGGCACAGTAGGCAGACATAAAATGTCATAAAATCTGATGACTCACATTGAAATGTAAATTACATATGAGAAATAGCATGAGACTTTCTGAAATACTGTTTCCCAGTGAACCTAGACAACAAAACTAGAATTAAGACCAAAAAAACAAACCCTTGTATATTAAGTATGTACTCCATACTGTCTTTGAACACAAAACCACCATTATTTTAACTAAGAATTAAATGTAAAGTTATTTAGATTAAAATAAGCATCTGTTTTCCTTTCCTGCCATTATAAAAATGGCAAAGTTGATACAGGAGTACTGAAAGAACAAGAAACGTAAGTGACAGAAGACACTACTTGAAATGGAATCACTGGTTTTATTATTGGCTTTTGTTTGTGAATAAAATAATAGTCACACAGCTGAAAAGTCCAATAAGACTTACGTATTGAAAGAGATTACTGGCATTGAAAGAAGAATGAAAGAGACAGTATAGACTGTCCTGTTAAGTGTGACTATTTACATGTTGTAATACAAGAAATTATAAAATTCTAAGTATTTGTATTAACATCTCAGTGTCTCTGAAAGCTGCCTGGTAGAATTGTCGAGTAATGGAGCTAAGTAGTGTCTCGTTTCGAATGCTAAAATTTCCTGAAGTCATGGAGAGAGACTCCTACAATGATTTGTGTCAAGTTAATGTAGCAGGGGTTCCTGAAGGTAGTAGATAACCAGTATGTAGCTTGTCAAATAAATGAACTAATGCCCTGTACAATTTTTTGATACTAGATGTGGTTAAGAAAGAAATTCTTTCTAAAGCTGTAATTGCAGTCAGATGTGAAAATTTCAGCATTTTATGTGTCTCCAAATAGCTTGTTTTTAGAGATGTAATATTATGTAAGTCCTAATTACTGGGGCATCTTATTTCTTTCTTTATTCTTTTTTATCCCCCAAAAGGTTTTTATTGAAGGATGGCCAGTTGTGTCTCTATGCTTCTCAGGCAAAACAAATATGGAAATGCTTAGCAGAGATAACAGTTTATCTTTGAGATGGTAAAGCCTGTTTCTCAGTTGATGGGGGATGAACCAGACTTAGATCCTGATATTAATAAGGACTTCTTTGAAAGTAATGTACTTCGTTCACCTTGACCCTTCTTTGTTCACTGAAAATGAAATGAAATGTTTTGAACGATTCTTTATAGCTGTGAATTGTTGAGCAGGGAAACTAGCAGCTAAAAGAAGAGCTTATATTATGAATGATTGGAATTAATAGGATTAGACTACCTTTGGAGGGTGAGAAGTAGAAACTTTGCAGAAACTATGTTAAGTAGTGTTTGTTTAATAGTTAACGAATCACTATTTTGCGTTAGAGTTTATATGTGTATGTCCTTTTCTAAATTGAGGAGTCACAGTTTTCTTATGTGATATATTTGCCAGTAGTGGTCTTTTGTTCACTTTTTTAACTTTTGCCACCTGCCTTTTGTGTTCTCTTGTCCTAGGTTCCTTTTGCTGTTGGTAGATGTATACAAATGCATTAATGATTGCCTGCCTGCACCTCTTGCTATCCGTTGTGAAAGTCATTGTCCTCATTAATTTTTATAGATCTCTTTTCTCCTGTTTTCAGTGTTAATCTTGGCTTTTTGAATTGTTTACTTAAGGCCAAAATATGGGATGGACAGCAAAGAAGGCTGCTAGAATAATGAATTAATGCATTTATTGAGACTGTCTAAATTTGTCATATATTTAATGATT
The DNA here is from genome assembly GCA_028571685.1 of Heterohyrax brucei. NCBI lineage: Eukaryota > Metazoa > Chordata > Mammalia > Hyracoidea > Procaviidae > Heterohyrax > Heterohyrax brucei. The sequence continues at coordinate 12,599,100 of CM053167.1, read as the reverse complement.
TGTTTTACTTAAAGCTAATAACTTTTCCATTTTTGTTAATGTTTTTGCAGTAGTTATATGACTGAACAGATATATGGGATAGTAGGTTAGATGTGGTATATGAAAAGAGCAGTTAAAGAGGCCAGGGAAAGGTTTATTGTGTTTTCACATTTCCCAGAGCATGCCACTGACCCAGGGTCACACACAGGCATATTTGGGGGAGTAGAGTAACCTCACTTAAAGCTGTCGGGGAGGGCTTGTGTATGGCAAGCAGTGGGGATTGCTAGATTGCACAGGCTTACTGAGAGTTAAGACATCTTAAATAATTCTTCTGGGAAGAGAGCGCAGGGCCTTGGCCCCAGGATGATTAGGAAGGTGCGTGGTGGCTGGGAGTGTGGGAGAACCTGGTAAAGGAAGCCACATTAGAGAGTGGATTTGATAAAATGCTCAAAAAGGGGAATGAAATGGCTTCCAGCCAGGGTTTCAAAACTATCAGGACAGCATATTAAATCAGCAATGACAGTATTACATTGGAGTAACATCTGAATGCACATATATCCATGGTTCTGTATGATTAGAATAGAGTGCAAGAGTCTTGATACTCAAAGAATTTGATACAGCAGATGAAACAACTTCTTACATGTGACATTGGTTTGATAGTCATACTAAATGCCTGTATTACTGGTGTTTATGTATACTATGCTTTCTCTCCTTATGTTAATGTCACTATACAGATAAAAAGCTTAGTCTGTGACAGTATAGTTGGACTCATAGGCGGAACCGTCATGTCATGTATTGCATGTATCTTGAGCATTGTGGATTATCTGTATTTAATTTTTTTTGAAACCATTACCATAAAGTGCATTATGCCTCCAATTCTAAAAACCGCTTAAAATAAAATATCCGTGATATGCCAGATGATATAAAGCTAGTTTAAATGAGAAGACAAGATGTGCTTTTTCAGCACAGTCTGTTCAGTTTTCCTCTTTTCCTTTCCTAAAGTCTCCTAAAACACATCCTGTAAGTTTCAGGTTTAAATACCTGAAACTTGAGAAACCACTGACTTAATTAGCTATTTGATAAAGATTTGCAGACATTAATGAATGTGAGAGAGTAGTTCTTTGTTAAGTGGTATTTTGTGTTACTTGTTTACGTTTACTTGCAATGTCCCTTGAAAATCCTCAGAATATATTAAAATGCAGAATAATCAAGTGTTCTTTCATTCTTAAGCAAATTTAAGTTTTAATATGGTTTGCATTTTATATATAGTAATTTTTGTTTAAGGAACCATGGTGACATGCTCAGTAAGGACTCATCTGCAAACTGAAAGCTCCACAGTTCAAACCTACCTTTTGCTGTGCAGGAGAAAAGGGTGCCGTTACAGAGATTTCATCATAGGAAATGACATGTGGAGTTCTCCTCTGAGTCAGAATCGTCTTCCTGACATCTTTAGTTCTGTGGTTTGTTTTGTTTCATTTCATTTGATTGTTAAAGTCAGTTTACCCGTAAGTTGTTGAATAATGTAGTGAAATAATTAAGGATACTATTTAAATACTGCCTAATAGATAATCCTGAGAAGTGTTAATACTTTAATCTTTTTGGAACTAGGTTGTCTTGCAAAGTAGTGACAACATTGCCAACAGAGCTACAGATCTCCTTAAGTGCTGTATACCAATTTTGTCCCCAGATTACAGATCAATCCAGGTGAGTGGTAAGTACATGGAACTTTAATCAGTAGAGTTCTAAGTAATCTTTTCATGTAGAATCTTGAATTCAACTTTGAATTAACTAATTCTTAAAATTTTGTTAAAGATGAACATTTTGTATGTATTTTTCCCTTATAAAATGATTATTGCTTTGATAATTATCTTGACATGATTGGGATTATGCTGAGTATAATTATTATTGAATGTTTTTGTGACCATAAAAATGACTAAATGTGGCACTGAAACGTAATCCAAAAAATCATTTTCATTTTTCTCTAATTGTTTTTATAAGTTACTTTAATAACATCAGTACACTGTTGTTGAGCCTTCTATTTTATTATTGTTTAAAGGTTTTATTACTGGTTAAATATGATTGTAGTTTATTAAGTGCTACCATGTAATTGAAATTTTACCACTTTTAATTAGAAATGTAAACTTTGATAGTGTACTGGTGAAGTGCTACATCTACTAACCAAAAGATTAGCAGTTTGAATCTGTGAGGCACTCATGGGAAACTTCACTGTGACAGTTCTATCCTGTTGTGTGGAGTCTCTATAATCAACTCTATGACAGTCATTTTTTTTTTTAAAGAAAAAAATTGAAGTATGTTACTCCATTACAGTTAACTTTCAAATTTGTAAACAGCTCCAGCTGTCTTTATTAGGTTCATGATTTGTAGGTAATGATCCATGAGGACTTCAGTCTTGGTTTGATCATTTGAAAGCATTGTATGATATATTGTGTGTTGTGAATGGTGACAAAGACAATATTAATTGTGCAAGACAAGAACCAGTTTTAATGTTTAGAATATTAACTGTCTTCAGGGAATATATAAATGAATGTGACAGTAGTTATTGTAGGCAACAGTGATTCTGCCTATGTCAAAGTATGTGAAAAATTTATACAGTAATGTTCATGTCACAGTTATTTCATATTGTCCTTCATGGTTAATTCAGGAAGTAAAGATTTGTAGGTTAAAAGGAGAGTAAGGAGTAATTTTATTTCTAGGTGTCAGTGCCTTCTTCTGTTTCGATGTCATACAGAAATGCTGTTAAAAATAAAAGCAAAGTCAAGTTGAAGTGTAATATTAAAAGCTATTTTATTTACAGATATGACTATGACAAGGAATATTTTTAGATTGTCTAAAATTTGTTCAATTATGAAATAACTTCGTTCTTTAAAAAGTATAATGTTTATTTAATATAATATAAATTATTAAATGATCATTTACTAAGTAGTCTATTAGATTATTAATGATGTTTAAATGGCATTGTAGTTTAGGTATATTTGTAGAATGAACACCAAGTTTTTTTTTTTTTGGTAATGTGAAAATTTATAAAAATTTCTTCTTGAGTATGAATTTAATGTTTTATTGTAACTCTGAGAATATATCAAAGTAAATAATAGTTTGATGTTAATTTTTATGTTTTAAGAATTCTTCTAGGAGGAACAGAAATCTTAGCGTTTTTGCTAATAGTTTAAGTGTAGCGCTCACCGTTCACCTTTAAACATACGAAAACTGGAACTTTGTAGCTTACAAATAGCTCATGTCTGTATTACGGTTTATTGTAACTAGCAACTTTACATTCTGCAATCATAGAGACAAGATTAATAACAATGGAATGTGATTATGTTGTGTTTCCAAGGTTAATTACGTTTGTAGTTTTAAAGAGCATGAGTATTTCCAGGATTTCACATACAATAATACATTCCCAGCTTTATTTTATTGACAGTCTTTTGAGTGCATATGTTTTTTTCTCCTTTTTTTCCTTCAGGGCATTTCATGGTAAACACCTCTCTTTCATAGTTCAATTTCTAAATGAGGGCAAACGGAATGGTGATTTAGGTATATGGTCTCACACAAATGATACAGTTGGTTCAGTACGACAATGTATTCTCAATCGTGTGAAAGCCAAATTGAGCTTTTTGTGGGTTGAAGTCTTTGTGGGTGGTAAGTGATGGATTCTGAAGATGACAGAAAGCTGTTGGACAATTAAACTTAAAAGATAAATTGGTAAGTGTATACAATTACATATTCTCAAAAGTACGTGAACCTGAGACTGGCTTTCATTTATTCAGTAAATGTTTTTCATTTATTCATTTCAGTGTCTTTTATGCACAGGGTTTTGTTACGTGTTTAGATTGTAAGCTCAAATGAGGAAAACAGAGGAACTAAGTGATTATTTTGTATAGAACTGTTAAGTTGTGTTTTTAAAATTAATGGTTGAAATATTTGTGTTTGTTACATCACTAGTTTTGTGGATTTTTTATGAGTAGTTTCTCCTGCCAGCTAACACACAGTGTGAACTTTTAGCTAATTATAGCCAAACTTACACAAATAAGCTCTTCTGATTCCTCTCTTGCTAGAAACCATTGTAATCATTGCAGTGATGGTCCCAATGCAGAAGAGGAAAGTTGTTTGCCAGGGGTGATGAGTAGCTACAACATGTAAGGCAAATGCAAAGAAATGTATAAAGTAGTTGTTTTTCCTGAAATGCCATGTCATAGATGGGGCAGAATTTCAGATAACTGATAAACAGTAACATAGAATATGTTCAAGAAACAACAGCTTCTCTTAACTTTTTTAATTCTTCTCTAAGAATTTTTGTGGGTGTGATACAAGCAAAAAACCAGATCCACTGCTGTATTAATTTTGACTGGTGTAGCCACTCTGTAGGGCACTGTAGAACCATGCCGTCAAGTTGCCAAGAAGCATCTGGTGGATTCAAACTGCCAGCCATTTGGTTGGCAGCTATAGCACTTAACCACTATGCCACCAGAGTTTCCATGGATATGATAACAGCCATTTCAGTGCCAGGCATTTGGAATTAAAGCAGCAGCAGCAAGTATTCCTGAAGGTGCTATGTAATTTTTGTATCATATAAAGTTTCTGAATGCTTGCTGTATGAAAGTCATAGTTTACAAATATTACAAAAATATTAGAAAGAAATTACTCAGTGGTCTGGAAAGGATAACAGATGATATATTATTATATTTCACATTATATAAAATGGGTTTTTAAAAGTGAAAACATGGAAAATGAGGGTCATTTCAAGTAGCAAAATAATAGTGTGTGCAGAAATGTGATTGACAGCAGACTTTTGGGGGACAATGAATAGACTAATTTTGATGAATAAAACCTGCATTTTTAGGCATAATATTCATGTAAATGTTTTGTGTATTCTGTGTTCTAGATAATGTCATTGCATCCGAGATACATCTCTTTCTTTGGCAAGTTGAAGGCTTAGGTAGCAGACTAAATATTCTACCTCTTAGAGGTGGCACAAGAGTATCATGAAACTTATGCCACCCGGTAAGACAATTGGCCTCTGAGGTCCTCACCAAAAAGAAATAAATATTGACAAACCACATGATGAACAAAAAAAGCAGTACGTTGCTGTATGTATGTCATCAAATCTCTTCATTATATTCCTAGAAGTGAAATTGCAGGGTCATGTGGCAGCTCTGTTTTTAAGAACCCCACAGTTTCCCACAACAGCTGTACTGTTTGGAAGTCCCAACACCAATAAATTAAAAGTCCAGTGTGTGGGAAATCATGTTAAACTCTCTTGACATAAGTTCAGCCATCGTGGATACTGAACCATTACTTCAGCTCTGTACAAACTCTTGTACTGTTTGTGTACCCTTGGCCCAAACATGTAGAACAATGTATGACCAAAACTGTGCCCAACTGACTTAATTACTGTATGTTTCAGTTCCTTGTATGCCCAGTTACCAGAAGAGTATAAATGCTGTAATAAAACATTGCTCTCCCAGACTGTTTCATGTCTATCCTTTCTTAGTCTCGGTGTCGCTCTCCTCCGCCCACCACGTTCATCGGAGAATTCTCTGATCTCCAACACCAGTGTCTGCATCTGCTTAAAGCAATGCTTCTTACTTTCTGGTTTGTTTTTTAAATGTTTCTTAGTTGGGAGTAGATTGGCCTGTTTTTACGGTTTTAGTTTAACTCTGTCTGACATCTACATCTTTTTCATGTATTTGTTAACCATTTGAATATTATCTTTGATGAAGTGTTTCAAGAGGGTGTAATTTTGTTTGTTTAGGTGAAGTTTTAAGTATATGTGGTAATGAAATTATCAGATGTATAGTTTCGAAAGATACTGTTTTTTACTCTCTAAAAGTAAATAGCCCTCTTTTCCTGTTTATTCTTGTACTACTCCAAGATCGTTTTCTTCTGTGTTTAAACGTTTTCTTGAGTTCTCATAATAGTGATCTCATACATATTTGTCCTATAGTGACTGACTCCTTTGACCTAGCATAATGCCTTGCAGATACCTCCATGTTAAGGGGTGTTTCCTTGCTTCATCACTGTACTGTAGTCATTATGTAGTATTCCATTGTGTAAATAACCATAGTTGGTTTATTCATCCGTTGTTGGACCTCTACATTGATTTTATCCCTATGCTGTTGTGGACAGTTCTGTGAAGAAGTAAAACTATCCCTGTACATAGAAAACTGAAAAGACTCCATGAGAAAACCCTGGAACCAATAGATTCAGCAGAGTGCAAGGATGTAAGATAGACAGAATTCAGTTGAATTCGTATATATACCAATAAAGAGAATTAAAAAAGGAAATAAATCATTTATAGAAGCCCCTAAAAGAAGAAGTGAAATGCTTAGGAATAAATCTGCCCAGAGCTGTAAAAGACCTGTAACAAAATAAAACAGAGAATGCTAGTGCTAGAAACTATAATCTACATAAATGGGAAAATAGCTATGTTTATAGGTAAGGAAACACATCATGTAAAACTGACAGTTCTACCCCAAGTTGTGTGTCTGTTTTTGTATTAGTAGCAGGCAGTAGTGATTGCTCTAGCTGTATAAAACCCAAAACTCCGAACACTGTGCTGTCAAGTCAGTTCAACTCATAGTAACTGCAGGACAGGGTAGAATTGCCCCATAGAGTTTCCAAGGAGCCCCTGGTGGATTCAAACTGCCTACTTTTTGGTTAGCAGGTGTTGAAGTTAACCACTGTGCCACCGAAGTGTAGAATGTTTTAAAATGAAAGTGTGAAGCCTCCTGTTTCCTCCTTTTGTTTCTACATTGCTTTAGCTTTTTGAGGTCTCTCACTTTTCCATGCAGAGTTGAGTTTTTGTTTTTTTCTTTCCCCGTATTTCTCTGAAGAAAGCTGCCCTTTAGATCCTGAATGTCTGTTTGAAGTAAGCAGCATACTCTTCATCCTCTGAAGAGCAGTGTTTAGGAATGGTTTTAGCTCTGAATTGACAGTGTCTGGGCCCATGGCCTCTGGACTTCGAGTCTGAGTTAAACCATTAAATCACTCTTAAATAATACTGACATCTTGATATTTACTTAACTCTTCTATCACCTCTGTCACAGTATTTTAAAATGTTTATTGTATGTATTTTTCACGTCTCTGGTTAAATTTATTCCTATGTGCTTTAGTCTCAGATGCTGTTTTAAATGGAATTTTTTCCAAATTTTCATTCAGATTTCCATAACCAGTGTATAGGAAGTTGACCAACTTTGTTTACTTCGTGCCCTTCCACTTTTCTGAATTCCTGTATTAACGTTAGAATCTTTCTTCTGGATTTGTTGAGGTTTCTATGTTACTATTCTGTATCCATAAATACAATAGTTTTACTTTTCTGATTTGGATAGTTTCTGCTCTGGGTAGAACTTTAAACACTGTACTGAGAAACAATGGAGAGAGTGGGCACTCTTGTCTTATTCCTGAGTTTAAGGGGAAAGCTTTCAGTTTTTATCTGTTAAGTATAATGTAGGCCTTTTAACTTACGTATGAGAATGTTTCTCTTACATTCACATCCTTTCTCTGGTCAATTTAATGTCTGTTTTTTTAATTATTGTAATTATATAGTACCAAACAGTTGTCTTTCCTGCAGTCCTCACACAGTCTAGTGACATTGTGTTTGTGCTGTTGAACCATCAACGTTTCTTTCTGCATTTGTCCAGCATCATTACTGTTTTCCGGATTTGTTGTACCGTTTTGCATTTCTGTCATCAGTTTGTAAAAGTTCTTGTCTCCCATACTACTCTTTATAATAGTGTCATTCTCTGGGTTTGTTTTCATTTTTGCTGGTAATATTAGGGTGATGAAGGAATCTCAGTTTTGATTCATGTTTCTCTGGTGACTAGTGATCACAAGTATTTCTTCATGTGTCTGTTAGAAACTTGGAATGTTATTTTTATTGAACTGTCTGTTCACACATTTTGACCATTTCTTAGATTATTTGACTTTTTGTTGCAGAAGTATGGAATACTCCTGTAGATTTTAGAGATTAGCCCTTTGTCCTATGGGGTTGCTGTCAGTCAGAATCCAGTCCACAGTAGTGGGTATGAGTTTTGCCTTGACCTGTGTGTTTTCTTCCATGACCTTTGTCGTTTTTAATTGTTTATGTAGCTGTTGGTTCCATTTTAAATTAGTTTGTTTATGATTTGAGGTATGGGTCATGTTGTGTTTTTAATAGATGGACGTCTAGTTCTACAGCAGCATTTGTTACAAAGTCAGCAGTTCAAACCCTTTTTTTGGTAAGCAGCTATAGGATTTAAGCATTATATCACTGGGGTTTCTTGGTTATTGATAGTGTCGGGGTTTTTTGTTTGGTTGACTTTTGATGGTGCTAACTTTTCTGTTTCTCATAACACTCCGGAGCTAGATTCCTTTTGTCATTGTTTTCTGTGCCATTTTTATGTAGATTTTGTGTTTGCTGAGACTGTGATTTATAAGTGAATATTTTTGGTGGTTACTGTGGAACTGACCCTCATCTTCCTACGTTTTTTAAGCCATTTTTTTTTTATTATTTGATACTGCTGTACCTCCTTCTCCATTTAAAAGTTTTGAACCTATACTGTTTTTTCCCTCTGTTACCATCCTGATGTTGACATTTACAGATTGACTTCTGTGGTTCAGTTTTTCTGTTTTAGTTTTGTTTTATACTGGGGAGTTCAGTACCTTTGTTAATGTTTGATTGCTTTCTTAGTCCCTAGATTCAGGTTTGTTATCTGATGTATTGGTTCTTCAACCAGACCTCTTGCCATCAAGTCAGTTTTGGCTTATAACAGTCCTGTAGGTCAGAGTACAGTTGGTCCTTAGAGGTTTTAGCACAGGTAGATTCAAACTGCCAACCTTGTTTTTTGCAGCCTGATCTCCTGGTATTTCTTTTAAGTTTAGATTTTACATATTTCCTTAATTTCTGCTTATCTGGATATATGATAATTTCATATCATATTTGAGATAGAATTTAGTAGGATATGGTATTCTTCATTGGCACTTTTTTTCTTTCAATCTTTAGCATATGTCATCCCATTACCTTCTTGCCTTCATTGATTCTTCTGGGCAGTCATTGTGTTAGTGTTTTTCACCTTCATATGCGTCTCCTTGATTTTCTTGAGCTGCTCCCAGAATTCTGTCTCTATTTTGGGCTTTAGCAAGTGTGATTATGATGTGTCTTGTTGATTTTTCTTTTGTGTTCTGTCCCATAGGGAGTTCATCAACCTTTGGGATGCTCAGTGTTTAAGCCATCCACTTCTGCAATGTAATAGATAAACCGCAAGTGGATGGCTTTAAAAAGAGAAACCTTATTCTTATGCAGTCCAGGAGGCTACAATTTCAAACTCAGGATATCTACTCCGGGGGAATATCTTCAGTCTTCAGCTCTGAGTGTAGGTCCTAGTGTTGTGGTAGCCTTTCTTTGATCTGACAGCATCGTGGTGCAGGAACCTCAAGTCGGAAGGATGCATTCTGCTCCCAGTGCTGCTTTCTTGGTAGTAAGCAGCGTCCAAACCTCTCTACTAGATTCTTTGTTCTATATCTCAAGAGATGACCTTAGGTACATTACAGTCTTACACATTGAGTCCTGCCTGACAGTGTAACTTCCATTCATCCTCCCTCACTTATATTGCTGCCCACCCACATGGTGTACCACTGGTCATGGACCTAAGAAGCATGGACCCTAAACCTGCCCTGCAGTTTCAGGATTTACAGTGTCAAGGAATATCACACAATACAAGGAATCATGACTCAGCCAAACTGCTGCATATATTGTTTGGGAAACGCCATTCAGTTCATGATATTCAGCTCTTCATCATTTGTGTTGTTAAGGTAGATTTCTAGCAGTGAATTGTCAGTTATCCTTTGTGTGTTTTCCATTTTCTTCTGGTGTTTTGAAACTTAGTAGTTTGGTTTTGATGGTGTCTCATAACTTTCTCTGGGGTTCTTCATGTGTTTTTTGTGACTTTTCCTCCTCATATGCATCTCTTTGATTTTCCTGAGCTGCTCTCAGAATTCTGTCTCTGTCTTTAGCAAGTGTAGTTATGATGTGTTGATTTTCTTTTGGGGTTTTGTCCAGTATGGTGTTCATGGACCTTCTTGGATGGTCACTGTTTTAGTCATTTTGTGGTACTGTGTAACAGATGTACCATGAGTGGTATCAAAAGATTAGTATTCAGTTTTTCTGCTCTTATTTTCTGTTATTTCACACTTAACTCTAAAACCCTTATATTGTACTATCTGTTTCTGAAATCTTACTATTAATGTTTTTGAATTTCTAATTATTTTTTATGTGCTTTCTAGTTGTTTATATTTTTGTTCCTGTGTAGTTTTCCTAAATTCCTCACTATTCTGTCTGTGTTTTCCTGCTTTGGTTTGCTTTTCTGTGATTTTATAGTTGTTTTTTGTTTGTTTTTTACTTCATGTACTTGCATTTTCCTTCATCTTTTTTCTACTCTCTTTGAGAGTCCTGCATGTTAAAGATTTGAATTCCTTATCAGGTAATTGCATACATGGTATTTTATTTTGGTTGCTTTCTGGAGTCATCTTGCCTTGTATTTTGTATCTTTTCATGTTGTCTGCTGTCTCTAGACATTCAGCAATTATTTTCTTTGCTGACTGATTGCAGATTTGTTTGTTTAAGCCTGCTTTTTATTTTGTTATGGTCAGGTGGTATTTGTTTGCTCATCCGTGGGTATGATAGTTTTCACCACATTGTACAAATAGTCAAGACTAACTGTTCAGCTGTGGTGCGGCAGTGTTTAGTCATTTGTGGCAAAGTGTAGGCCAGCAGAGCTGGGTCATGACGAAAGTGTAGGGCAGCTTCAAGATCAGCACTGGTGCTATTTAAGATCATGACTTGTGGCACACTATGTAGATGGACAGGAGGTAAGGGAGAGGATTTGATGAATAACACTAAATGTGTAAGAGAAAGAACAGAAAGAAACAAGTTTTAAAAGAAAATGAAGGAAAAAGATTTTTAGAAGTCAGTGAAATGATTGTATGGGAAGATCTGCAAATTCCAGTGACATAGTGGTTATGTGCTACTAATGCTGACCCAGTGTTCAGCAGTTGAAATCCACTGGGTGCTATTTGCCACCATGTCAGACAGTTCTCCTCTGTACTATAGCATTGTTATAAGTCATGATTTACTTAACAAAGAGTTTTTTTTTTTTAATGATAGAATTTGGCAGGTAGGGAGTGAGACAGACCCAGTGAGGCCATAAGCTGATGGCTGTCTAAGCAACGTGGATGGTCTGTCAACAAGAATTGTGAGTTATTCCTTGGGATGGGTTGGCAGTACAATGGAAATGAAGAAAATAACTGCCGTTGAATAAGGTCTGACTCACAGTGACCCTAGAGGTCAGAGTAGAACTGTCTCATAGGGTTTCCAGAGAGCCTCTTGCAGATTTGAACTACTGATCCTTTGTTTAACAGATGTAGCACTTAACCCACCAGAGTTTCCAAGAAAAGATGCAGAAAAGCTAAAAGAAGTAAGAAAGTCTTGCATGACCTTGCTGATTAACGAAGCTTGAACCTTGAGTTCAATGAGCTGGTTTTATTTCAGGCCAGGGAACTGTATGTAGTGTTTTGGAAAGTGAAGGATACTGTGTAGAGGGAAGAAGGCTGGCAAACAGAAAGCATGTGTCCTGGTTACCAGGTCTTCTTTTGGGACCTTAGTAAAGTTGCTTTGCTATGCTCTGTGTCTGCATTTCTTCGGAGCAGTAGTCCACGATGGTGGGACTGAAACACATTAGTTGGTAGTGGCTGTCACTGTAATTCTTGTTATCTGTTCCTTCTTCCATTCAGTGCTTGATCAAGTTCTTGAGCCCTTCAGTTGACCTTTACAGTTCTAGGATTGACATTTTTTTTTCAGTCATTGCTGCAGAAGAATCAAGTGATGGTTCTATTTGGAGTACACTGGTAGCCCCACTTCCGTTTTTATGTTTTTTTGTTAAAGGAAAAATTTGTTGGGTGCTGTTGAGTTGGTTTCAACACACAGCACAGTATGTACAGCATAATGAAATACTGTTGTGTTGCTTAAGCCTGTTGTTGTAGCCACTGCCCTTCCCATTTCATTGAGAATCTTCGTGTGTTTCATTAACTACCTACATGTCCTTCTCTAGGGATCTCCTGATAAATCTCCTGATAAATATGTCCAGAGTATGCTTCTGTTCTTTGACAACACTGTTTTTGAAAGTGTCAGTTTTTCTTGATTCCTCCTTATTCATTGTCCAGCTTTTGCATGCTTAATGTAGTAACTGAAAATTCCATGGCTTGGGACAGATGCGCGTTAGTCTTCACAGTGATGTCGTTTTTCTTTTAAAGTTTGATGAGGTAAGTCTTTTTAGCATGTTTGCCAGTGCAGTTGATCATTGCATTTCTTGACTGCTGCTTCCATTGGATTTTGATCATAGATCTCACCAAATTCTTGAAAACTTAAAAATATTCTCTCTGTCATGATACAGTTTATATCTGTGTAGTTTTGTTTACTTTATGTTGAGGAGTAGTCCAAAATGAAAGACTCTAGTCTTTGATCTGTATTAGTAAGTGCTTTAAGTCCTGTTCACTTTCAGCAAGCAAAGATCATGTTACCTGCATCATACAGGTTTTGAACAGTCTCTTCCCCCAGTCTGATGCTGAGTTTTTCAGGAAGTCCAGCTTTTCTGATTGTACGTAGCATACAGAATGAGTAATTGTGGTAAAAGGATGCAACCCTGATGTACATTTCTCCTGACCTTAAATCATTAGTGTTTGTCTCTTGTGTTCAAACAGTTGCCTCTTTGTCTGTGTACACGTTCAGTATGAGTGTAGTTAAATGTTTTCAAGATCTGTTCTTTGCCATTTTATTCATAATCTGTTAAGATCCACATAGTTGAATGCTTTTACATACTCAGTAAAACGTGTTTCTAGTATTTTCTGCTTTTAGCCAAATCCAGCATACATTAGCAGTGATACCCTTTATTCCATGTTGTCTTGCATCTGTGTTAAATTTTTGGCAATTCCCTACCGATAACCTGTTGCAGCTACTTTTAAGGGTTCTTTTGTGTAATACTCTATTTTTGTAGAATATTAATGACATTCTTCAGTGATACCCACATTCCATTGGATCACCTTTCTTTGGGATGGACACACATATGAATATCTTCCCGTCACATAGTCAGGTACCTGTGTTTCAGATTTCTTAGCGTAGATGAGTAAGCACTTTCAGCACTGGGGCCAGTTTTTGAAATACCATAGTAGGTTTTCAGTCAGTTTGAGCCTTGTTTTTACCAATGCTTTGAAGGTACTATGGTTTTTTTCTGTAGTACCTACCAGTGGTCCCTCACTATGTGCTATCTCCTGAAACATTTGCGCATCAACCAGTTGTTTTTGCTACAGTGATTCTGTTTATTCTTTCTTTTGACTCTTCCGGTACCATCCAATATTTTTTACTTAGAGCTCTTCATTATCACCACTCAAGGCTTAAATTTTTTCTTCAGTTCTTTTAGCTTGCAAAATGTTAAGCATGTTACTACTCTCTTTTGGCTTTTCTAACATCACATCTTTGCACATATTATTATAATACTTCTGTTTTGCATCCTAGCTATCCTTTGAAATCTTCAGCTCTTTTACCGTGTCTTCCGTTCACTTTAGCTCACCTCATTAAAGAGAAATTATAAAGTTTCTTCCGGCGTCTGTTTTATTCTTTGTCTTTTTTGATGAGTTTTACTTTCTTCACTTACGATATCTTAGATTTCATTCTGCTGCTCATCTGGTGGTCAGTCAGTAATATTTAATACTTTACATTTGTTCTTAAGATATCATTCACCTGGGAAATATTCAGATTCATATTTTGGCTTCTGTGAAGTCATTTAAATTTTTTTCAGCTACATCCTGAATTTGTTTGTGAGCAGTTGATGGTCTGTTTTGTACTCCACTTTAGCTTTGTTCTGACTGACGTTACTGAGCATCTATTTTTACAGATGTAGTTGATTTGAGTCTGTGTATTCCGTCCTGTGAGTTCCATGGGTGCAGTCACTGTTTATGTTGTTGAAGAAAGTTGTTTGTAGTGAGTAAGTCATTGGGCTTTAAAAATTCTGTTATTTAGTGTCATTGTTTTTATCTTCAATCCTGTTTTTCCAGATACTTGTACTGATGCATCATGTGTCACTTTCTGACTCTGAACATCACTATTCATAATGCATCTTGAATGCTTGTTTTATTAATTTAACTTAAAAAATTGTTGAACATCTTCAGTTTGTTCTTCTGTGGCCTTAGTGGTTGGTATGTAAGTTTGAATAATAGTTATATTAAGTAAGTATGTTTGTAATATCCTAACACTGATTGCTTTATACTTTTAGAATGGTTCTTAAAAATTTTGTGTGTTTTTATGATAAATACAGCATCTTTCTTCTTCCATTTTTCATTTCCTATATACTAGACCTTGTGATTGTTTAAATCATAGCAGCCAGTACCAATCCATTTCAGTTTACTTATGTCTACAATATCGATTTTAATGTAATTCATGTCATTCTTGAGAGGTTCAGTTTCTCTAGATGCATACTTTGTCCATTCTTTGTTGTGGTTGTTTTTTGATGTCTGTAGTTTTTTCTCTCCTATGTTCAGTCCACCACATCAGCAGATAAAAGTCCCAGAAGCTTTACTCCGTTCTTGTCATTAAAATCGTCTCAATTTCAAGAGTTAGCTCTTTCTTAACTGTATTTCGGGTGCTCTGCCACCTGATGGACTAATTTTCCAGCCATCATCTGACAGTATTTTGTTGTTAACACTTACCAGTGTTGGGAAGTCTTTCTTACTCTGGAAGCTCTGCTAAAATCTGTTGGTCACAGGTTACTTTGGTGGTATTTGAAATACCATTGGTATAGATTTCAGCATCTAATATGTAAACTACTGTGGTCTGACAAACTGACAGGTAGTCAAATCTGATTTTCAAACTCTTTACCATCCCAAAAGAAAGGCAGTGCCCATTATTAGTCAAATACCCATTTGTTTCTGCTCTCCCTTCCTGTTGTGGATACTGTTAAGCTGAGTTGATTTTCACTCATAGTGAGCCCACATGGTAAAGTAGCACTGCGCCATAAGATTTTCTTGCTGTGTTGTTCACAAAAACAGATAATCAGGTCATTAGCCTGTGATGTGCCTGAGTTGGTTAAATCCTCTGGACTTTGTTAGCAGTTGAACACTTAACCATTTGTACTACCAGCACTTCTTTCTTCCCATGTAGACCAGCATTAATGATTTTTATAGATTTTTCAGTTCCAGACAGTCATACATGTAGCATTATGTAACATGTCTTGTGTCTGGATTCTTTGCCCTCAGCATGTATTCAGAGCTTATCCATAGCATACCATCTCTTAGTACTTCATTCAGCTAACAAACAATTATCTATATATACTTACCTATTGCATGCATTTCATATAATGGGATCGTGCAGTATTTGTGTTGTAGTATGAATTCTGTTTCTCTTTATGACTGAATATTAAATCATGTGAATACACAACAGTTTCGTCGTGCATTTGTTTGTTAGTGGACGCAGTTGTTTCTGCCTTTTGGCTGTTGGAAATAGAGATATTGTGCATTCTTATGGAAGTTTTTATTTGAAGAACCCCTCCCTTTTTTTTGATACATTAAGAGTGAATTATGGATTCATATGCTAATTACTAGTTTAACTGTTCGAGAAACTACCAGCAGCTTTTTAAAGTGGTGAACTAATTGTGGAGTAGGTTTCTAATTTTTCTTTATATTTAATGTACCCGTCCTAGTGGATATGAAATGGTATGTCATTGGGGTTTGAGCTGCTTTTCGGATGTTGAGAATTTTTTCCATATGTTTACTGGCCACTTACACAAAAAAAGTTCTCAACATCACTGCCTATTTTTCATATAGTAACTGGCCACTTCATCTCTTGGCTGTCAGTTTGTTGTACTGTTGGTGTTTGCATGTTGCTCTGATGTTAGAAGCAGTGCCACTGGAACTAAGATACCAGCAGGGTCATCCATGGTGGAGAGGTTTTAGCTAAAGCTTCCAGGCTAAGATGGACTAAGAAGAAGCACTTGACAGTCTACTTCTAAAAAGAGTCAGCCAGTGAAAACCTTTTGAATAGCAATGAAATACTGTCAGATATGTTGCTGGAAAATGAGCCCACCTGGTCAAAAGATAGCTGACTCCTTAAAGCTTTGATCAACTGTAGGCCTATCTCTTTTATACTATTTATATAATACAAAACAATAGTCTCTGTATTAAAAGCTTTACCTTAGAGGGCGGAGTTAAGACGGTAGACTAAGCACACGTCTCCCTACATCCCTCTGGAAACCAAGACCTGAACTGATAATCAAACAGCCTTCTGATCACCTAACCAGCCCCAGGACACGGCACAGGGCTGTTAACTTGGACTTCATACCACTGAGCGAAAAACCTCTCTTTCACTGATTCCCGCTCCTGGCTAGCCCTGGCTCTCACGGACTGAAGGTAAACACACCATTTTGACCTTTTTTCCCCTGTCCTGGCCCACAGGAGGAGCTGGGTCTTCCCTAGTCGCTAGACTCAGACACACTGCCAGGGGGACAGGCAGGCGAAATTCCCATATTTTGAGAGCCAGGCTTAGGACTCTGTTAATCCAGCCGTGTTGGGCTTTTCTTTTTATCACTGCCACAGCAGAGTTTGTACAGATTCGCACTGCCAGTGTGCAGCATGCCATGTTGGATACAGAGATGTTAGCAGGATCTAATTCTTAGCCTGGGAGTCAGCGCCTGCAAACAGGACAGCGCTTCTCTGACAGAAAAGCAGTAATTTACACAGTGTCACTTACCGTGGGGGCCCGCCAGAAAAAAGAGAGGAATCACTACCTCTTAGCAACTTTAGCCCCTCTATCTTCTGCCTGCGTGGAGGGTGCCATTTTGGATACGGTGGCTGCCACTGGACCTAATTCTTAGCCAGGGAGCCAGAGCCTGCCCATAGGTCAGCGCTTTTCTACCAGAAAAACAATACTTTACACAGTATATTCCACGAATGTTGCTTTTTCGGTACCATATGAGTAAGTAGAGGCTGGAAACAATACTGTCAGGATAGGCTGCAGATGAAAACTTGCAGAGGAATGATGTTATGTTCATTGTCAAAAAGAACATTTCAAGATCTAGCCTGAAGTACAGTGCTGTCAGTGATAGGATGATATCGTTGTGCCTACAGGAAAAGCCAGTGAGTATGACTGTTATTCAGATTTACACACCAACCACTAAGGCCAAAGATGAAGAAATAGAATATTTTTGCCAGTTTTTGACGTTAAATTAATAAAAATGATGCCAGAGTTTGCATGGTAGAATTTCCAAGACTAATGATTTCTTCATGGGAAATACCTTTTTAAGGAACACAGTTGGTGACTGTACATATGGGCCTCACCAGATAAGAATAGATTGAAATCAAATCAGCTAAACTTGTGAAAACAGCAACAGGAAAGCTCCATGTCAGTAGTCAAAACTAGACCAACTACTGGCTATTCCATAGACCATCAGTTGCTTCTATGCAAATTCATACTGAAACTGGAGAAAATTAGAACAAGTCCACAAGAGGCAAAATAATGACCTTGAGTGTATCCCATCTGAGTTTAGAGAGGATCTGAAGAACAGATTTGATGTATTGGGCACTAAAGATCAGAAGAATTGTGGAATGACATCAAAGACTGCATCCATGCAGAGAACAAGAGGTCATTAAAAAGACAAGAAAGAAAGAAAAGATCCAGTTGGATGTCAGAAGAGGCACTGAAATCTGCTGTCTAATATTGAGCAACTAAAGCAAAAGGAAGGAATGAGAAAGTAAAAGAATTGAACAGATTTCATGAAGGCCAAGTATTATAAATGACATCTGCAAAAAAACTGGAAATAGAAAACCAAAAGGGCTAAACACGTTCTGCATTTCTCAAGCTGAAACAACTAAAGAAAAAATGCAAGCGTTGAGTTGCACTAATAAAGGATTCTACAGGGAAAATATTAAGGGGCTTAGGGAACATCAAAAGAAGATGGAAAGACTGTACTGAGTCATTATAACAGAAAGAACTGGCTGATGTTCAGCCATTTGAAGAGGTGGCATATGGTTAGGAACCAGTGGTACTGAAGTCAAAGCCGCACTGAAGGCATGGGAAAAACAAGGCTTCAGTAATTGATGTAATATCAACTGAGATGTTACAACAAACAGACACAGTGCTGGCACTGCTCACTGATTTGTGCCAGCAAATTTGGAGGACAGCTACCTGGCCAAGTGACTGTAGGGTATCCATGTGTGTGCCCATTCCGAAGAAAGGTGATCTGACCAAACAGTATCATTAATAATCATACACAGGTAAAATTTGTTCAAGATAATTCACAAGTGACTGTGACAGTATATTGACAAAGGAACTGCCAGAAATTCAAGCTAGATTCAGAAGAGAACATGGAACCAGGGATATCATTGCTGATGTCAGCTGGATCTTGGCTGAAAACATAGCTTACCAGAAAAAATGTTTACCTGTGTTTCATTGACTGTGCGAGAATGTTTGACTATATGGATCATAACAAATTATGGCAACATTGAATTGTGTTCTTACAGAATTTGTACATGGATCAAGAGGCAATCGTGTGAACAGAACTGGGGAACACTGTATAGTTTGAAATCAAGAAAGATGTCAGCGTTGTAGCCTTTCACCATGCCTTTTCAATCTGTATGTTGAGCAGATAATCCAAGGGTTTTATGAAGAAGAATAAGACATCAGGATTGGAGGATGACTCATTAACAGCCTGCGTTATGCAGATGACACCACCTTGTTGGAAGTGAAAAAAATTTGCATCACTTACTGATGAAGATCAAAGACCACAGCCTTCACTATGGCTTGCACGTCAACATCAAAAAAAACAAAAATCCTCACAGCTGGACCAGTAAGCAACATCATGATAAATGGAGAAAGGATTTAAGTTTGATTTCCTTTTTTAACATTTAATCTGAAATGACCTTATCTCAGTCAGATAGTCAGATGTCAAATAAAGAACTCTTTTTACAAATGGACATTAATTATATTCACCGTGTGGTACAATTATCACCATCATCCACATTCACATATTTCTTATCACCATCAACAGAAACTGAGTACCCTTTTAAGTAATAACTCCTCATTTCCTCTTTGTCTCAGCCCCTGGTAACTTTTAATAAGGTTTTTTTTTCTTTATGCACTTGCCTATTCTAGATACTTCATATACATGAGTTCATGATTTTGTGATATTCAGTCAAATTTATTTTATTCAGTATTGTATCTTCAGAGTTCATCTGTACGGTATCACGTATCAAAACTTCATTTCTTTTAACGGCTGAGTAATATTAACTAATGAATAGACCACATTTTGTTCATCTGTTGATAACTTGTTTTCACCTTCTTCCTATTGCAAAAAAGTTCGAGTGAACGTGGATCTATTACTAAGTATCTTTTTGAGTTTATACTTTTAATTCTTTGGGATATATACCTACCTTTGGGATATATTCAGCCTTGCTGAATCATGTGGTACATCACAGATAGGGCTGTGTTTAGGTTTTTGACACAGTGCCAGACATTCACTCCAGTAATACTGAGGTCTCCCAATTTTCCACTACTTGCCAGTGCTTGTTAGTTTTGTGTTTTGCTGTTTTTAAATAACAGTTGTCCTGTTAGGGATAAAGAGGTATCTAATGCTGATTTCTTTTTTAATCAACACTTAAAAATGTTTAATGTATCTTGATGTTTAATGTTCACACAGAGGTGCTTCTTGAGAAAGATCTAGTAATCTACTTCTAACATCTGTGCTATTGAAAACTTTGTAGAGCGTGGTTCCGCTTACACATACATGAGATTGCTATGTTGAAATCAGTCTGTTTTGGCCCCTAGTTACTGACTGAAGAGATGGAACATGTTTTTCTGTGCTTACTGGCTATTTGTGTATTTTCTTTGTAAAAGTATCTGATCTGTTCAAGTCTTGCCAATTTTCTATTGTATGCCTTTTTGTTACTGAGTTTGTTCAATATTTTGTTTCTACTTTTGTGTTTAAGTATTCTTGTTATGTGGTCTTAATATTAAAACTCAGGAGAGTTTTAGTAATTCAGACACCAGCCTTTCTTCCTGTGACACTTTACTTATCTGATGGGTTTGACACTTTCTTGGAGTGGCCCCACAGAGTTCAAAGGGCAGTACTAGGTTATACTTGAGCTTCAAATTAACAAGAACAAATCAAGATGGAGTTCTTCAGTAAGGATAGCTGTTTCTTCATCTGCTGCTGCCAGGCCCTGATCATGTCTTGGTGTGTGGTCTAGAAAGTCCACTGTAGCCATCTCATGTTGGTCTCCATTTGTGACACTGCCAGGGTTGCTCCATCTCCCTAGTGGTGTTCAGTATGATAGACTGTTACCTCTTTCCCTGTCACCAAACTTCTATCTGGAAAGCTGTTTATAAACAAAGTTCCCTATCAGTTTGAAGGCATGCTCTCTCACCTTTTCCCTTAGAAAGAACACCAACCAACTAATCCCCTGCAAGAGTTCTGTGTATGTTAATTGCATAGGCCCACCCTTGCAAGAATAACATGCATCTTTATTTGCTTTGGCAAAACTGTCAATCCCTTTGGTAGTCTACATTCATCTTGTTTGCCTAGTTCCATGCAGTCATTTTGTGGTAATTAGAAAGCTGTGCTTGGCTAGAGGTGGGCATTGAAATTAATTAACTGCATTACATTCCAGAATATTTTTCCCATACATTAACTTTTAGCTTTCTTGTCAAAGTTCTTAATGCATACAGATTTTTAATGAGGTCCAAATTATCTCTGTTTTCTTGTTATTTATGCTTTTTATGTAATTTTCAGAGTCTGTCATCAAAAACTAACTTTGAGGGTTTTACTGCTGTCTTGACAGTTTGACGGTGTTATTTCTTATGCTGAGGGCTTTGATCAGACTTAATATTTCTTTGTGGTATTAGATCTGGATCTAACTTCTTTGTCTTGTAGGCAGAAATGCAATAGTATTTGCAGTTTCAGGTGAAAAGTAATTGCCCAGGAGTGTATAAGTTTTGTGATTTTCCTTCCTGTATCAGTCATTGTAACAGTACTGCATTGTTCTGATTAGTATATTTAATACTGCGTTTTAAAATTGGGCAGTCTAGTTTCTTACCTTTATTTTTTAAGATTCTTTTGTCTTTTGGGGTCATGTGGTTCAGCATGAATTTGAGGACTAGTTTTCCCATAGAAGACTGCTGGAATTTTGTCAGGCATGGCATTGACTTTTCTGATTGCTTTGAGTACTGTTTAATGATAATATTAAGTCTTTTAACTGGTGAATACAAGATGTCTTCCAGTTTATTTGTGTGTTGTTAAATTTCCTTCTCTATTGTTTTATAGTTTTCGTTGTACAAGTCTTTCACCACCTGACTGAGTTTATCTGCAGGTATTATTTCATATGTCATTATACATGGAATTGTCTTAATTCCTTTTTCAGATTTTTTATTGCTGTTTATCAGAAGCACAGCTATGATTTTTGAGCATTAGTCTCTTACCCTGTACCTGCTGAATGCATTTGTTAATTGTGGTGTATTATTTGCATATTCTCTGTATATCGTACTTCCTCTTACCTGTGGAGAATACTTTCCAAATACTTCTTCTCCATGCATGCCTGAAACCATAGATAGTACTGAATCCTGTTTGGATATGTGTATATATACATACCTGTGTTAGAGGTTAGTTTATAAATTAGTTGCAGTTAACAATAACAGTAAAATAAAACAGTTGTAATAATAACTTTAAAAGAAACAATGTGATTGTGGTCCCTGGAAGGGATGGAGCAGAAAGGCTAGGATTTTGTCTTGCTGCTCGTTTAACTTTTTTGGCCCACAGTTAACTTTGGGTAACTGAAACCATGGAACATGAAGTCAGAGATGGTAAGATCTTTCTGTGCAGAGTCATGTCATTTGTGAGTTGAGATAGTTTTACTTCTCCTTTATTGACTTGGATGTCTTATGTTTTCTTTTTCTTGACAAATTGCTTTGGCTAAAACTTCCAGTAAGTATTGAATAACTATGAGGAAACTTGGGAATCTTTGCTGTGTTCTTATTACTAGTAGGAAAGCATTCAGTCTTTCTGCATTGGAAGTTTTTTTTAGAGTTTTTGTGTTGAATGGGGGTGTTGGACTTTGTCAGTTTTTTCTTTATGAATGAAGATGAACATGTGGTTGCTGCCTTCTATTATGTATTGTGTTGATTGGCTTTTCTTACTTTGAACCTCCGGTGCTTTACCTGGTAAATCCTACTTCGTTATAGTATGTAATTTGTGAAGTCTCTTGTGGCATTTGATTTTTTGTGTGTTTGGAATTTCTTTGCATCAGTTCATAATTAGTATCACTTCATGAAAGATAATATCCTGTCTAAGCTTTCTGTTTTTACCTGGATTTGAAATCAGAGTAATGCTGTCTTCATAAAATGAGCTAAAAAATGTTACTTCCTTTCTGTATTTTGGAAGAAATTGAGAACGATTGCTGTCAGTTCTTCTTTAAATGTTAGATAGGACTTTCCAGTCAGACAGTCCCCTTCAGGATTCTTCTGAATATCCCACTTGCTACAACAGATCCCATTAAGATTTCCTTTATTTTTAAGTGAACTCTAGGAAATTCATTATTTCTAAGAATTTATTAGTTTCACATAAATGATCCTGTTTGTTGGCACACAGGTTCTCATGTTATTCTTTGTATTGCTGTAAGGTCAAAAGAAAGTCTGCATACATTTCTCATATAATTGATTTGTATCATTTCTTCCTCAGTCTGCTAAAGGGTTGTCATCAATCTTTTAAAAGAGCAATCTTGGTCTCTTTCATACTCTGCGTTGTGTTTCTGTTTCTAATTTGTTTTAACCTCCACCAAATTTTCTAATTTTCTAACTTTAGATGACTGTAGGTGGCTTGAAAAGTTAAATTATTGACAAGATTTTCATTTTTTCTTAAATGTAGGAATTTGCTCCTGTAAGTTTCACTGAGGACTATCTTTGCTCCATTCCGTAAGTTCAGTATGTGATATTTTATTTTCATTCACCTCTAAGCTCTCTGTTTTCAGTTGTTGTTTCCTCACATTCATTGAGTAAGGTGTTGCTTAATTTTCGGTTTTTCTTTTGGAATTGATTTCTAATTTAATCTGCTGTATTTGGAGGTCTTCCTCTTTTGCGCTGTCTGCTTTGCTAAGCATAATGTCCTTCCCCAGAGAGTACTGCCTGCTGATAACATGTCCATGCTTCTAAGAACATCTGGTTGTACTTCTTCTCTACAGTATTGTTCTTTCTTTTGGCAGTCTGTGGTAAATTCAGAATCCCTTGTCAAAGACCTGACAAAGATGGAGAAAATTACTGTTCAGAACTCACACTCTAGTTGGAAAGCCAAACTTAATGGTCTGACTGAGATTAGATTTAGGGACCCTGGAGGACAGGCCCTCAGACTCTTTGTTAGCCCCAAATTGAAGCCATCCGTGGAGCTAATTCTTGACACGAAGGTTGAACCAAAGTACAAGACATAAAGGAAAGCCTGGTAGCACAGTATCTAAGTGCTAGTGGTGCTAACCAAAAGTCAGTAATTTCAATTCAACATATGCTCCTTGGAAACTTTGTGGAGCAGTTCTGCTTGGTCCTATAGGATTGCTGTGAGTCAGAGTCAACTGGAAGGCAATGTGTTTGCTTTTTTTTTGATTACTATAAGGCATAAAGTAACACTTAGAAGCTTATGCTTCTTAGCACAAGTAGATACATCTGACTGGTTGAACAGACAGCTTCTGTCCAGAGGTGAGATGAGAGTATGAAGAAGGGAGTACACTGCGTCAAATTGTAGAAATAGCAACTGAGGTGCCATAGTAATGTGTGTGTAAATTTTTATATCAGAAACTAATTTGAATTGTAAAGTTTGACTTAAAAAACTTTGTATATACAAAGTCTGGCATGGTTGTAGATGCAGCATAGCTCGTTGCTGAGTATTAATCACCATGATTTTCTTTGAAGTACTCCCCTTGGGAAGCTATGCACAGACTCTAGTTACTGGTCCACCTTTCAGAGAAATTTTGAAAGTCATTCTGCAATGGCCATTGCAGATGCTGGCATGGTGACAGGTTTGTAAGTTTAATCGTATAGTGAACTGTGAGGGACTTTTTAGTCAGCAAATAACTGTATTGGAACACCCTTCCTATCACTTGATCTGGCCACCAGTGACTTTTGATGTTGAAGGGAAGACATCTTGATGACCTGCAGCACATCAAGGGTAACATGATGACAGGTCTGATGGCCCTTCCAGAGAAGAGTTCCAAAATTGCTTTGAAGGATAGACTGGGTGCTGGTGTTGGTGCTTAGCTTCCCAAGGGGATTACTTTGAACGTGACCAATACTGAACAATGAAGTATGTAGCAGTCTTTCTAGCATGAGTTCACAAACTTCTCTCTCTCTGTCTCTCTCTCATACACACACACATTTATTTTGCAGCACACCAGTAGTCAAAGGCATCAATTCTTTGGTCTTCCTTGTCATCATCCAGCTTTCACGTACATATAATGCTGTTGAAGATACTATGACTTGGGTCAGAGAAACGTTAGTCTTTGAGGAGACGTGTTTGCTTTTCATCACTTGAGAGACACCTTTAGCTGCAGAGTTGCCTAGTGCAGCACATTTTGATTTCGTGACTGCTGCTCCCCTAGTTGTTGTGAATCTAAATAAAATGAAGTCCTTTATAACTTCTGTCTTTTCTACGTTTGTTATGGTATTGTTTATTGGTCCGTTTGTGAGAATCTTCGTTTTCATTCTGTTGAGGTTGAATTTTGGGTCACTTAGTGGAAGCTGTTTCAGCCCTTTCCCAAGCCCTGAATCACCAAAGGGCAGCACAAGAAACTAGGGGAGAATCCTTAGGGGTTGAGCAAAAGGAAGAGTAAGTCACTAGATGAGAATAACGAGGAGCAGGCAGATACTGCACAGCAGGGTATATGTAGAGAAGGAGAAAAATTTGTAGTAAGATGGGATGTGGATGGAGGCAGGTTAATGTAGGCCATCACTGCTGATCCTTGATCCTCTGCTATTTCCTGGTGAGATCTAATTCCACATCTTGAAAAAATAAAAAATATTATTGTATAACTGTCCTATTTCTACCTGTAGTTCTTTTGTTACTTTTTAAATGTATTTTGGGTCTAGGATGTTCAGTGTGTGTGTACTTAATTATTGTTATACCTTCTTGAGGAACTGACTCTCTCAACATTATGTAATGAACTCTCAAGTAAAGGATTTTGACTTAAGTCTTTTGCATCTGATACTAACATAGCCATCTCAGTTATTTTTTGGTTACTACTGGATGAAATTTTTTTCCTTTTACATCCAAGCTATTCTTATTTTCTGTGACCTATCTCTTTAGACTACATATAGACGGGTCATTTTTTTTTTTTTTCCTTTTTAGAATTGTCATTGAGTGAGAATTTACAATCCAAGTCAGTTTGTATTATAAAACCTCAAGCATTTGCCTCTCTGCAACTCTCTCTGCTCTTCTGGTGTCCATTACTACTACTTCTCTGCTCCCTCTTTTCTGCCCACTCCTCTGCCCTCTAAAAAGAGACAAGTTGTATAGCATCATATATATATTGAACCTTAAAGTATACACATCACCTGCATCAATTTGTGTTCTATAGCCCAATACAGTCTTTGTCTGGAGAGTTGGCTTCAGTACTGGTTTCAGTGCTGGGCTACCAGCAAGTCCAGGGGCCATGTTCTCAGGGGCATCTCCAGCTTGTCAGACCATTAGGTTTGGACTTCGAGCAGAGTTCTAGATCTGTGCTGACTTTTTTCTCATGCTAAGCCAGGGACTGTACGTTGTGTTACCTGTTAGGGCTGTGTTTCATGGTGATGTAGTCCCCCAGCCATGTGAACCCTTTGGTCTTCTGAGCTTACATTTTCCTATTTCTGTCATGTCTTTGATGTTCTTGGTTTCCATCTGCTTTGGGTAGATTGGTACCCATCAATGCTCCTAAGATGATAGCTCCCTGTCTTTTAAGATCCCAAGTGCTACTGACAGATAGGGGATGTAGAACAGTCACTTAAAAAGAAAAGCACTAGTTATTCCTTGACCTCGATGTTCCCTGAAAGCACAGTCCTGGGACCCCTTTAAAATATTGGATTGTATTTAGGAAAGCTATTAGTTTATGGTATAGTCCATTTGTGCTTACCTCCCTTGTAAGTGTGCCATCAATCCTTTCACCTAACTAAATTCTGTTGACCATCTAACCTGTGAATAACCCTCTCCTTCCCTCACTTTTGGTACTTTCAAAGAGTATTTTTGTCTGTGCATATGCCTTTGCATTAAGACCTTGTAATACTGGCCTCTGATAGAATATTTGTCCTTTTACAGCTAACAGATTTCATTCAGCATTATATCTTCCAGTGGATTCCAGGTTATGTTTCATAAATCATCATTCTTTATCATTGCATAGTGTCCTGTTGTGTAAATAATACCGTAGGTTGTTTATCCATTCATCTGCTGATGGGGACCCAGATTGATTCCCATTTTTTGTTTTTGTTTTGCTGTCATGGACAGTGTTGCAGTAAACCTTTGTGTTCGTGGAGCTATTCATGTGACAGCCCTTACTCCTCTAGGATATTTTCCAAGCGTTCGAGTTCCCGGATCTTATGTTAATTCTGTTTCTAGCTTTTAAAAAAAGTACCAAATGACTTTCCAAAGAAGTGGTGCATTTTATATGCCCACCAGCAGTGTAGAAGAGTTCCAGTCTCTCCAGCATTTGTTATGTTGTATATTTTGGAAGAAGGCCCGACTTGTTGGGGTGACATTAGTGTCTCACCATAGTTTTGATTTATATTTCTTTAAGGGCTAGTGATTGTCAGCATTTCCTTGTGTCTTTTGGCTGCCTGGGTGTCTTCTTTGGAAAAGTACCAGTACATATCCTTTGCCCACTGGGTTATTTGTCTTGATATTTTGTATATTATGGAAATTAAGACATGAGTCAGACATGTGACTATAAAAGATTTTTTTTCCCAGTCTAAAGGCAGTCTTTTTTACTTCCTTGATAAACTCTTTGGATGAGCATAAGTGTTTGAGTTTTGGTACTTCTCATTTGTCTGTTTTCTTTCTGCTATTTGTACATTGTCAGTAATATTTTGTAGTCTGTTTAAGCTGTGTTAGATGTTCCAGTGTTGTCCCTTTTTTTCTTTGTTAATCTTGATTGTTTTAGACTTGATATTTACGTCTGTGATCCATTTTGAGTTTGTTTTTTGTCCAAGATGTGAGATGTAGTTTTGTTTCAGTCCGTGTAGATTGATATCCAATTTTGCCAACAGCATGTGTTAAACAGACTGTTTTTTTTTCCCCTGTTCATTGCCTTTTGGCCTTTGTCGAATATCAGTGGCTCATACATGAATACTGTAGTTTCTGGATTCTCATTCTCTTCCATTAGTCTACATATGTGTTTTTGTACCAGTACGAGGCTGTTTTTGCCTGCCTTGGCAGTGTAATAGGTTCTAAGGTCAGGTAATGGGAGGCCTATGTGTTACTCTTTTTCAGTAGTGCTTTGCTTATTCAAGTCTTCTGCCTGTTTCAAATGAAGTTGGTGATTTGTTTCTTCATGTATTAAGTAATAATATTGGAATTTGTACTGGGATTACATTGTATACATTGCTTTGGGTACAATAGATATTTTCACAATGTTAAGGCTTCCTATCCTTGAACAAGGTAGGTTTCTTCGTTTACATAAGTAAGTCTTGGTTTCTTGCAGTATTGTCATGATTTTCTCCTGCGTCTCTGGTTATATTTATTCCTAAGTATTTGATCTTCTTAGGGGCCGTTGTAAAAGGTATTCATTTGGTGACATTATCTTTGTTGGTCTTTTTGTTGGTGTAAAGGAATCCTACTAATTTGTTTATACTTATCGTATATCCTGATAATTTGTTGAATCCTCTTTTAGTTTCAGTCATTTATTTATGGGTTGTTTAGAGTTTTGTCTGTATGAGATCATATCATCTACAAATAGAGATATTTGTACTTCATCTTTACCAGTGTGGATGCCTTTGGTTTCTTTAACTCGTCTGATAGCTCTGAGTAGAACCTCCAGCATAACACTGAATAGAAGTGGTGTCAGTGTACGTCCTTGTCTGGTTCCTGTTCTCTGGAGGAGTTCTTTCAGTCTCTTTCCCTTCAGGAGGATATTGGCTTCTGGTTTTGTGTAGATGCCTCTTATGCTGAGAAATTTCACTTTTGTTCCTGTGTTGCTGAGAGTTTTTAACATAAATGGGAGTTGGACTTTGTCAAATGCTTTTTCTGCATGAATTGATAAAATTAAGTAGTTTTTAACTTTTTATTTATGTGGTTGACTGTATTAATTGCTTTTTTCCAGTATTAGCCATCCCTGCATTGCTAGTATAAATCCTGTGTGGTCATGGTGGTTTTTTTTTTTAACATGTTGTTGAATTCTATTGGCTAGAATTTTCTTCAAGATTTTTGCATGTACATTTATGTGAGATGTTGGTCTGTAATTTTCCTTTTTTGTTCTATCTTTACTCAATTTTGGTATCAAGGTTATGCTGGCTTTTAGAATTAATTTGGGAATGTTGCATCCTTTTCCATGCTATAATATGCCTTTAAAGGTGTTGGTATTAACTCCTCTTAGAATGTTTGGTAAAATTCTCCAGGGCAGACATCTGGGCCAGGAATTTTTTTTGGCTAGTAGCTTTTTTTTCAATCTCTTTTTTTGTGATGGCTATATCAAGTTTTTCTACTTCTTTACATGTTGGTTTGGTAGGTAATGTGCTTCTAGAAATTTGTCCATTTTCTGTAGGTTTTCAAATCTTTTAAGAGTGCAGTTTTTCATGATACACTGTTAGGATTCTTTTAATTTCAGCTGGGTCTGTTGTGAAGTCACGTATCTCATTCCTTATTCAAGTTATTTGTTTCCTCCCCTGTTTTTCTTGTGTGAGTTTAGCCAGTGGTTTATCAGTTTTGTTGATCTGCTGAAAAAACCAGTTTTGGGCTTTGTTAATTCTTTCAGGTGTGTTTCTCGTCTCTAATTGAATTGGCTCTAGTTTTTATTATCTGTTTTCTTCTGGTGCCCACGGCATTCTTCTGTTGTTCTCTTTCTGCTTGTATGAGTTGTAGGGGTAGTTCTTTGGGCCATATCTTCATTTTGGATGTACACATTCATTGAGCTAAATTGACCTATGACCACTGGTTTTGCTGTATCCCATAGGTTTTGTAAGGATATGTTTTAATTCTCATTTGTTACTGTGAATTTCTTTATTTCTCCTTCATTTCTTCTATAATCCATGAATTTTTGAGCAGGGTGTTGAGTTACCGTGAGTGTGAGTATCTGCCCACGTTTTTCTGCTGTTGATTTCAACTTTCATGGCTTTGTGGTCTGAGAAGATGTTTTGAAGTATTTTAGTGCTTTGGAATTTGTTGAGACTTGCTCTGTGGCCTAATATATGGTCTATTCTGGAGAAGATTCTGTGTTACTGGAAAGGAAGGTACACTTGTCTGTTGGGTGGAGAGTTCTATATATGTTTTTGAGGTTGAGTTGGTTAATGATTGCAGGAAGATTCTCCTTATCTTTATTGAGCTTCTTTCTGCATGTTCTGTCCATTACTGAAAGTGGTGTGTTGAATCTTGTACTGTTACTGTGGAGCCATCTATCTCAGTGTTGTTGCTGTTCGTTCTATCCTGTCCTATGCTCTGGAATATCTTTAGTAATAGTGGTGTTAACTCTTTTCTGAATGTTTGCTAGAATTCTCCAGTGAAGCCATCTGGTACAGGGATTTATTTAGTTGTGAGTCTTTTAATTACCTGTTCAATCTCCTCTCCTGTGAGGGATTTACTTAGTTGTTGCATATCTTTCTTTGTGAGTTTGGGAAGGTAATGTTTTTCTAGAAAATAGTCCATTTCTTTTAGGTTTTGAATTATAGTTTTTTGCAGTATTCTGTTACAATTCTTTTAATTTCATTTGGGTTGTTGCGATATCACCTATATTATTTCTTAGTATTTATATCCCTTCCTGTTTTCCTTTTGTCAGTGGCCAGTGGCTTGTCAGTTTTATTGATCTTGCAAAAAACTAGCTTTTGGTCATGTTGGCTCTTTATGTTCCTACTGTTTCATTTATTTCTGCTCTAATTTTTATTATTTCCTTTCTCCTGGAGCACAGTGAATTCTTTTGCTTAGCTGTTTCTAGTTCAAGCTGAAGAGTTAATTCAGTTTGTTAATTTGTTCCCTTTTATTTTGGATGTGCATGTTTACAGAGATGAATTGACTGCTGAGCACATTTTTTGTGTCCGATAGCTTTTGATAGGATGTGTTTTCATTCTCATTTGACTTAATTTCCTTATTTCATCCTTGTTTTTTTCTGTTACTCAGTAGTTCTGAAGCAATATGTTGTTCAGTTTCTTTGTTTTTGATTGTATTTGCACCTTTTTCTTTTACTGATTTCTATTTTTATTTCTTCATGATCTGAAAAGAAGCTTTATATTGTTTCAGTACTTTGTGTTTTATTGCAGGTTGCTCTGTGTCCTGATATGTGGTCACCTCTTGAAAATGTTCGATGTGTATTTGAAAAGAAAGTATACTGTCTGTGGTTGGCTTGAGTTTTTTTTATGTGTGAGATTATTATGGAGATGTCTGTTTCTCACTTCAGTGTGAATGGTGTTTGTTTCAGGCATTTTGGAGCCTTGTAGTTGGGTGCATAGATAAGTGGTTATGTCCTCCTGATGTATTGAGCCATTAGCCAATATATAGCAACCCTCCTTACCCATTATGGTGGCTTTAATGTTAGAGTGTCTTTTGTCAGAGATTACTATTGCCACTCCAGCGTAGTTTGGGGGGATGGTGGATTGGAATTGGGAGGATGTTACTAACCTTATACCTTTTTTCCCATCCTGTGAATTGTGGTTTGTGTGTGTCTTTGAGTCCGTGAAGTGTCTCCTCTAAACATCATATAGATGGATTGTGTTTTTGTAGGCAATGCAGTACTCACCACCTCAATGCTGGTACATTTAGACCATTTGTATTCACTGTGATTATTAGGTTTGAGCTTAGTGCTGTCATTTTCATGTCTTTTTTCCTGTGTTGTGGACAGTTGCATTCAGTCTTCTGTGCTTAGTCTTTTCTCTTTATGTGCTTTCTTTTCATGTCTTTAGTTTTTGTGGCGTTTCTTCTTTTTTTGTCTGAGTCTTCTTGATTTGCTTGTTTTTTATTTTGTTTGGCATTTTGATATGTAGCATTGTTGGTTTCTGTTGAGGTTCCTCCCTTGGTCCCCTTTATTAATCTAAAAATCATCCAGTCTGTAATGTGTTTGTATCTCCCTGTCTGAAATATCTGTGGGTCATCAGTTAGTCCTTCTTTTTCATATAATGTTGTAAATTAAAACATGAAATCTCTAAATTTGTGTGTGTGTGTGATTTGGCTTTGGATATCTTTTGTAGATTTACTGTCCTTATGGTATCTGGGTGCTCTGTGAAGCATTAGCTCTTTCAGTGCAAGTGTAACATTACTGATTTTCTAATCAAAGCATTTCTTTAAGTGTTTCTTTTAATCATGGTTATCGCAAACATTCTGTTTTTCTGTGGAAGCCCTATTTTCACCTTCATATTAGAGAGACAGTTTTGTGAGTACATAATACTCAGTTTTGCCTTCAGTCATCCCATTGTCTTCTTGTCAGCCTGATTTTGGCTGAATAATCTGTATTGGTCTCGTTTGTAGTTTATTTTTTGTTTAAACATAGCTGCCTTTGCTAGCTTCTCCTTATCTTTATTTATTTATTTATTAAATAAATTTTATTATTTTTATTAAATTTATTATTTTTTATTAAATAATAAAATTATTATTTTTTATTAAATAAAAAATGAAAGTGTACATACTCTGTGCTTACAATATTAGGTTGAGAGAGGAGGAGTACACAGGTTGTGTCGAAGTCCCATTGAATTTCACCCTACCAAATTTCTAACAATTATCTAATCTAAACCCTCACCCCTTGTCTTCCCGCCCTCTCACCTTCCCCACCCTTGTAGCCATCAAAGAATCTTTTCTATTATGTATGAGTATGCTTTTAAGTTTTTATCGTAGGAGTCTCATATAATAATTGTCCTTTTGTCACTGACTAGTTTCATTCAGTATAGTGTCCTCCACTTGAGACCAAATTGAGAGATGTTTCCTGCTATCATCGTTGTTCTTTATCAGTGTATAGTACTCCATGGAGTATATATACCACAGTTTACCCATCCATTCTACTGTTGTTGGGCATCTGGGTTGATTCCAACTTTTTGCTTTCATGGACTGTGCTGCAGTGAACGTTCGTGTGCATGTATCAGTTGGTGTGAATGGCCTTGATTTTGTAGGATATATTCCGAGCAGAGGAATAACTGGGTCAAATGGTATATCTAATATCCATTATTTTAAGACAACACCAAATTGCTTTGCAAAGAGGTTGCACCATTCTGCAATCCCACCAACGGTGAAGGAGAGTTCCAGTCTCGCCACAGCCTCTCCAACATTTATTGTTTTGAGTTTTGGGGATCATGGCCAATCTTGTTGGGGTGTGGTGGTATCTCATTGTCATTTTGATTTGAATTTTTTTAATAATTAATGATCATGAACATGTCTGCATGTGGTTTTTGACTGCTTGGATCTCCTCTTTAGAGAAGTGTCTGTCCATCTCCTTTGCCTATCGCCTAATTGGATGATTTGTCTCTTTCTTAATGATATTTTGTAGAACTGTACAGATTATGGAGATCAGGTGTTGGTCTGACATAGAGTTGCCAAATATTTTTTCCCATTCTTTCGGTGGTCTTTTAATTCTTTTGATGAAGTCTTTGGATGAGCAGAAGTGTTTGATTCTTATTAATTCCCATTTGTCTATTTTCTCTTCTGATGAATGTGTTTTGTTTGTCAGATTTTGAAGTCTGTCTGTATTGCATATTAAAATGTCTATTGTAGACCCTATTTTATCTTGGATAAGCTTTATCGTTTTAGCTTTTATATTCTGGTCTTTTATCCAGTGTGAGTTGATTTTTGTATAAGGTGTGAGATATGAGTCTTGTTTCAATTTTTTTGCGGATGGCTATCCAATTATGCCAGCATCATTTGTTAAAGAGACTCTTCTTACCCCAGTTCAAAATCTTAGGACCTTTGTCAAATATCAGCTATCCATAAGAGGATGGTGGCATCTCTGGGATCTCTACTTTGTTCCATTGGTCTATATATCTCTTTTTGTATCAATACCAGGCTGTTTTGACTACTGTGGCAGTGTAATAGGTTTTAAAGTCAGGTAGTGAGAGGCCTCCCAGCATGTTCTTCTTTTTCAGTATTGCTTTACTTATTCACGGTTTCTTCCTCTTCCATCTAAACCTGATAATTTGTTTCTCCATCTCATTAAAAAATGTCGTTGGAATTTGTAAAGGGATTGCATTATGTAAGTAGAATGCTTTGGGCAAAATAGACATTTTCACAATATTGACTCTTCTTATCCATGAGCAGGGTGGATTATTCCACTTATGTAAGTCCCTCCTAGTTTCTTGTAGCAATGTCTTGTAGTTTTCTCTGTAAAGATCTCTTATTTCTCTAGTTAGATTTCTTTGTAGGTATTTTATCTTCTTCGGGGCCATAGTAAATGGAATTGATTTGGTGATTTCTTCTTTAATAATTTCATTGCTGGTATAAAGGAATCCCACTGATTTAGTTATGTTTATCTTGTATCCTGATACTTTGCTGAATTCTTTTGTTACCTCTAATAGTTTACTTATGGATTTCTTTGGATTCTCTTTATAAACAATCATATCATCTGCAAAGAGGGAAATATTTACTTCTTCAGTGCCAATATGGATGCCCTTTATTTCTTTGTCTTGTCTAATTGCTCTGGCTAGAACTTCTAGCACAATGTTGAATAGAAGTGGTGAGAGTGGGCATCCTTGTCTAGTTCCCGTTTCCAAAGAGAATTCTTTCAGTCTTTCAGCATTCAGGATGATGAAAGCAGTTGGCTTTGCATAGATGCTATTGCTTTTATTGAGGAATTTCCCTTTTATTCCTATTTTTCTGAGAGTTTTAAGCATGAATGGATGTTGAACTTTGTCAAATGCCTTTTCTGCATCAATGGACAAAATCAGGTGATTTTTATCTTTTGTGTTATTAATATGGTTGATTACATTAATTGTTTTTCTGATGTTGAACCAGCGTTGCATCTCTGGAATGAAACCAACTTGATCAGGATGAATGATTGTTTTTATATGCTGTTGAATTCTATTGGCTAGAATTTTGTTGAAGATTTTTGCATCTAGATTCATCAGTGATAGTAGTCTGTAATTTCCTTTTTGGGGGGGATCTTTCCCAGGTTTTGATATCAGGGTTATGCTGGCTTCATAGAATAAATTTGGAAGTATTTCGTCTCTTTCTATGGTGTGAAATAGCTTCATTAGTATTGGAGTTAATTCTTCTCTAAAAGTTTGGTAGAATTCTCTGGTGAAGCTGCCTGGGCCAGGACTTTTTTTGGTTGGTAGATTTTTGATGACTTGTCTAATCTCTTCCGTTGTGATAGATTTATTAAGTTGATCTATTTCTCCTTGTGATAGTCTTGGTGAGTCATATGAATATAGAAATTTGTCCATTTCCCCCAGGTTTTCAAACCTGTCGGAGTATAGCTTTTCACAGTGTTCTGTTATGATATACTATATTTCAGATGGGTCTGTTGTAATATCTCCCAACTCATTTTTTAATCGAGTTATTTGTATCTTCTGTTGTTTTTCTTTCGTAAGTTTAGCCAACAGTTTATCAATTTTGTTGATGTTTTCGAAGAACCAGCTTTTGGTTTCGTTAATTTTTTAAAATTGTTTTTCTATTCTCTAATTCATTTAGTGTTGCTCTAATTTTTAATCTGTTTTCTTCTGGTGCCTGAGAGGTTTCTTTGTTGTTCTCTTTCTACTTGTTCAAGCTGTGAGGTTAATTCTTGATTTTGTGTTACTTCTTTCTGGAAGTGTGCATTTATAGAGATAAACTGACCTCTGAGCACTGCTTTTGCTGTATCCCATAAATTCTGGTAGGATGTGTTTTCATTCTCATTTGAATCCATAAATTTCTTTAATGTGTCTTTAATTTCTTTTATAACCCAAAGGCTTTATGAGTAAAGTCTTGTTCAGTTTCCAGAAGTTTGAATTTTTACATACGATTTTTCTGTTATTGATTTCAACTTTTATAGCTCTATGGTCTGAAAAGGTACTTTGCAATAAATCAGTGTTTTGGATTTTACGGAGAATTGTTTTATGACCTAACATATATTCTGGAGAATGTTCCATGTGCTTTGGAGAAGAAAGTATATTTATCTGTTGAGGGATGAAAAGATCTGTATATGTCAATAAGGTCCTTATCTTCCCTTTTATTGATTTTGGTTATAATATTCCTTTTACATTTTGAGGGGGGATCTGTCTTGAGTTGGGTTTGACGATATCCTGAATGGATATTTTCTTAGCATTATGTCAGGAAAGTTTTCAATCAGCAGGTCTTCAGCAAAACTCTGTATTTTCAGTTATTCCCTTTGTTCTGGTACTCCAGCAATTCATATGTTGTTCTTCTTGATAGAATCCTACATAGGTCTCAGTGATTCTTCATTTGTATTGACTTTTATCTCATTGTTCCATATATATGCTGGTGTTGTTTAGTCTGTCTTCAAGCTCCCTAGTTCTTCATTCCATTTCCTCAGTCCTCCTGCTTTGGCTTTTACTTTCTGTAGAGTTGTCAAGCTTGGTTATTTTATTGTTAATCTGTCAAATTTTGGATTGTTGCTGCCAAAGCGTTTTTTGCAGATTGTTTAATTTTTTGGTGTGCTCTGCTGCATTTTCTCTTACCTATTTTCTAATATCTAGCACTGCTGTGTATATCAGTCTTCTGTATTCTACCTCTGGTAGTTTTAGTAAGTCATCTTTGAGAAATTCTCTGATTCTTTATTTGGAGTGTCTTCAGAAGCCCTGGTAGTCTCCTGCCATAAATGTTTATAAATCGATTGTCTATGAGCCATCAAAAAGTCACTGCAATTTCCTGCTTGGGTAGTGTGGTTTGAGTTATATTCATGGATATTCAAGAATTGATTTTGCTTTGATTTTTGGAGACTTAATAATTTGGTTGATTTTTTTGGCATCTCTGTGTTGGGCCTGTGCTAGTATTTCTCTGTGCTGTCTGATTACCTTCTGCTTCAAAATCTTCCTGCTCTGTGCTGCAGTCTGTGTGTTCTGGTGTTGCTGTAGCCTTCATCTCAATTGTTTTTCAGTGTGTTAGTTGTTCAAAGTATCAGAAGTGTGGCCAGTCTGCTGTTTTAGTCCTTCCTCAGTTGTGCACTTTTTTTTCTGTCTGCATTTTATTGAAAACTATATTCTAATTGTATTTGAAATAATTACTGATCAGGAAAATCTACTTTTCCTATCTGCTGTTGTCTGCCTTAAACCATTTTTGTCCCTCGTTTCCTTCAGTACTATTTTCATGTTTAACTTTCTGTAGTTAACCATTTTGATTCAGTTCTTTTATGTATATGATGAAAATATTTTCTTTTGTGGTTATCTTGGGGATTTCTGTTGATGGCCTCACTTTATTACAGTCACATTTACATTGATACCAATTGTTATTCGGCTCCTTTTCAGTAACTTAGAATTGATGGTGTGTATTTGTGTGTCATTTTAAATCAGTAGAACATGCTAATTAGTGTTAACAAACCTTAAAACTGGCCCTGTATTGCTCACGAACATATCTTTCATACTGTAAAGAAGGAAAAAAAAAGATGGGATCCAAGTTACTGTCCTTTCTGTGCTATTTGTAAGGTAGCCCCCTTAATTTCTTGCAGTTTAGGTGTAGCTGTAGTAATCCATTACCTTTTTGTTTCTGAATCTGTGAGTGCTGTCATTTTGCTGTCATTCCTAAAGGATTGTTTGGCTAGATAGCATTTTCTTAGTTGACAATTCTTTTCTTAAAACAATAAAAATATGGTATCCATGGCCTTAACTGGCCTGTAAAGTTTCTAATGGCAAATTGACTCCAAACCATAGTGCATGTCCATTACATATGAGAGGTCTGAGGTGTCTTTTGTCTTTCTGCTGTAAGAATTCTCTCATGTTCCAGAGGTCAGTTGTAGTTGGCTATTATGTATCTCAGGTTAGGTCTCTTTTGGTTTATTCAACCTGAGATTTGTTAAGCTTCTTGTATGAGTGTGTGTATTCAGGTGTTAAATTTGGACAGTTTTTCGCCATTAATTTCTTCAGTAATTCTCATTATGTTTCTGGTAATTGTGTTCTCTTGATTGTGTCCCACAGTTCATTTAAACTGTGTCTACTTTGTATTTTCAATTTCTCCTCAGGTTATATAACATCAGTTATTTTGTGTTCGGCTCACTGAATCTTCTGCCAGTTCACATCTGCTGTTGAATTCCAGCAGAGACTTTTTTCAGTCCTAGCAGTGCTTTTGTTTCTTTTTATAGGTCTGTTTCTTTACTGAAACTTTATTTTGTTCATGCATCATTTACTTGATTTCCATTAGTTTTGTTTTTAAACATACTTAATATTCTTGTTTTCAGTTTCAGTATCTGAGCTTCAGTGAGACAGTTTCTGCCTCTTCATTTTGTTCTTTGATTAGACTGTTTTCTTATTACCCTCTTGGTTTTTAATTTTGTTCAAACTTGGGCTTTCAGCTACTAGAGTAAATTGTAATAACTTGGATTTGAATAGTGTTTTGCTCTTTTTTTGTTTTTTGTTTTGCTTTGTTCTTGGTGCTATAGTAGTTCGTTCAGTGCCATATTGTAATTAGACATTTAATTGCCTTCTGGATGTATATGGGCACTGAAGACTGTTTCCCAACCTGTACACAAGTATTGTGTCAAGAGTTAAAAAAAAAAAAAACTAAGATGTTTTAAGACCATTTTCCCGTAGAATTTGACTTTGTTTGGGGGACTTTTCATCAACATTTATGTTTGTGGTATATGCTTAGGAGCAGTACAAGATAAAACCCTTAGGGTCTTCTAAAATATTTGCTGAGCATGTATTTTTCTTTGAGTGTGTATGTAGCTTTCTCAGTACCTCTTTACATAATGATTTTGCAAATGCAAATTTTTGTGATAAGGTGCCATTTTTACATGTTTTTTTAGTCCTGGGATTTAACTATGCTCTCCAATCAGGCTGTTTGCTGTGAGTCAGCATGGACTCAGGAGCAGTGGATTTGGGTTTGTTTTTTTTGTTTGTTTGCTGTTGTTTTTGTTATTATCAAATGATTAAGAGTCATCAGAGCTTCAGGCATTGCTTTCTGATTCTCTTTGCTTATAATGCCTGAGTTCTGAGGGAGAGCAGAATGAGAAGAGCATCTTTTTTTGCAATCTTTCAAGTAGTTCCCAGACACATTCCAGCAGACACACAAAATAGAGTGCCAGCAGTGGGTGTGGTCTGCCACGCCTGCCTTCACAACTTAGGGAAAAGGTAGAGCTCAGAAAGTAGAAGATTTTACTGTGTAAAATTGTATTTTTCTTCACTGTAGCAAGAAGTAATACATAGGTATCATTGGAAGCTTTGGGGAAAACAGATTGCTAGGCCACCTTTCCATAGCTGCTGACTCAGTAAGGAGCAGGACTCAATAATTTGCCTACTAAATAAAATGGGTGTCCTCAGTTGTGATTATTATACTTACTATACATCTCTTGGTTTTCACAGTCTTCGTAGAACTAGTAGTGCTGATAACCTAATTGGTTTGTTTTTGTTTTTTAGGGGTGCTCTTGTGGGAACAAAGGAATGTGAGACTGCTTGTGTCACCATCTTCTCTACTCAGTTGCCAGTATTAACTCTAAAAGACATGTTTAATGTTTTTAGCCCATTTTATAAGTATGATTAAAATACATTAACCTCTAATTTTGCTTCTCAAGTGTCAAAGTTTTTGTTTTATTGATGCTAATGGGGTTTTTGTGTGTCTTAAACTCATATCAATTCCTCATGCTTAGTTGTATTGCCTCATGTATTTTAGAGTGAGTTCTGCAGACCAAGGACCCTGCCATTAACAATCCTACTTTTGTAGTCACTTTTGGTCAACAGACGGTGAGTTTGGTACTCACTGTGGTGTCACAGTTAGCTTATTGTGTAACATGTTAAAGCAGGAATCCCTGCACCATGCAAAATGTTAACACAGCTAGCTGAAAGACTGGAAGTTTAGGTTCACCCACATGTGCCTCTGGAGAAACCCCGAGGAGTGTACTTCCAGTAGGGCTTACTCTGAAGCACAGGAGGAACCTGACATGAATCAACAATAGTGTAATGGCAACTGGGTTGGTTTTTCTTTCTTTATATTAAAGAAGGACTGTCCTTAGTGGCATAGTGGTTAAGTGCTAATGTCTGCTAACCAAAAGACCAGTGGTTAAAATCCACGAGGCACTCCTTGGAAGCTCTATGGGGCAGTACTACCCTGACTTACAGAGTCACCATGAGTTGAAATTAACTCGACAACAGTGGGTTTTTGGTATGGTGGTCAGATTCAGTCTCTCTGAGCAATACAGTGTGGAATGATGGCATTTGACAAACTTTTCAGAGGTATGTGTGAGCTGAGATCATCTGTAGAAGTCAGGTTACTGTACTTATACTATGGTTGTTACAGAAACATTTATGAGGATTAATGCCTGATGGCTTGTATGTGAAAACAAGGGCTTAACACTGATTTGTTGATTTAAAAAACCTTCTTGACTAAAAGCTACCTTAAAACAGATTTCCAGTGGCTCCCTGTACTAAAGAATTCTCATTTTTTTAATGGTTAATGCCAATTCTCAGTTTGAAAACAAATAGTATGTACTAGCCTGGTAAATACTATTTGTTAAAAAATGAAGATGTCTCACCGAAGACTAAGGTACACCTGACTCAGTCGCATCACATGCATGTAAAATCTGGACAATTAATAAGGAAGGCAGAAGAAGAACTGACATGTTTGAATTGTGGTGTTGGAGTGGAATACTGAATATACCATAGACTGACAAAACAATAAACAAATCTGTTCTGGAAGAAGTATAGCCAGAGTGCTCCTTGGAAGCAAGAATGGTGGTATTGAAGCTTATGTACTTTGGACATGTTGTCGGGAGAGATTGATCCCTTGTAAAGAACATCACACTTGGTAGAGGATCAGCAGAAAAGAGGAAGGCTCTCAAGGTGAATTTAGACAGTGGCTGCAACACTAATCTTTCACATAAGAATAATCGTGGACATGGTGCAGGACTGATCAGTATTTTATTCTGTTATACATGGGGTCACTGTGAGCTGGAACCAGTTCTGACACCCAGCAATAGCAATTGTGGAACTACTTAGTGTCTGCTAGATGAGTGTTCATTCTAGAAAGATCTGCTAAAATATTTTTTCTGTTAAAGATAGATCAGTATTGGAATAACTTTGTTGTTGTTATTTGTGAAAGTCATACCCTAAATACATTTTTTTTCCCCCCAGAACTGTTGGTCATTTAGTACAGGAGCAGTTTTTTTTTAATGTGCACCAGATGTTGCCTGGGACACAGGCCTCTGCTTTTCTTCATTACTCTACTCTTTACCATTTTGGAGGTGAGACATTTTAAAGTGAAATTATCAGTAAGATTTAGTCCTAAAATGAGCATTTTTGAATTTACAATTTAGCTATCGATAGTTAGATCAGCCATGTGTAAATAAAGAAAATATTTGTAATTTAGTACTTAAGAATACTGTTTATTTGCTTTTTAAACAGAGTTTATATGCTGTGTTCCTAGATAAATACAATATAAAGTATTTTTACTTCATTTCCTGTTTCTTTGCATATGGTTTAGTTACATGGGTATTGAGCATACACTTGTGAATTCATATTGTTTTGATTGACTGTTTCAGACCACAGCAAGAAAGAGACGTAAACATTCAGGTGATCACGTCACATTTCTATCACACTTTTTTAATTACACTTACAACAGCAATTTTAGTATCCCTAATGCTGAAATTCTTCTCAGCAATGAAGTTGATTGGCTCAAAATGGTTATGGTGAGTTGCGGTTAATCTTTTTATCATGGGTTAATCTTTTTATCATGTTGGTTTTAACAGATTGGTTATCTTAACTAGGATAGTTTTTAAGCATTTATGTTAAATTAGAAAGCCCTAGAAAATAATTAAATGCAACAAAATACGTACTTGCATTTGTGTATTAATTTGTAGATGACAACAAAGGTAGTTTTCTTTAAATGCCTGTGTAACTTGGGACATATAATATTGACTTTCATTTTTTCCCATTTTGTTATTTTTGATCTTTTTGCAAATTGTCTGTTTTAAAAGAAGAATCTTTAAAAATTTGTATCAGAAAAAGTCTGATCTACATTTACGTTGAAGCACTTGATGTTTTTACTTACACAGTGTTATGTGACAATTTATTTCCAAAATGTGTAGCTTTGACCTTAGGTAAACTTTTCCTAAAGTCATGTATAAAGCCTACTTTTAGAACAGGGTCTCTTAACCTTGGAATCTGTACCAGATAATTACTTGTTGTGGCAAATTTTCTTGTGCAGTGTAAGATGATTTGCAGAATACTGGGTTACTTCCTGGTAACACTAACTACAGTTGTGAAAACCAGAAATTCTCAAGGCATTGTCTAATGGTCTCTGAGGCAGAATTAATATTCCATACTGTTTTGGAGAGTGCTGAAGACAAAGTAAACTATCTGAATGACTGAAGAAATATCTTCAATCTCACTGCCTCCATTGTATTAACTTCTTCATTCCTATCTCTTTTAAGTTAAGCATGCCATATTTTTGGTTTTGTCAGAACACCATTAAAAAAAACAGGTGAAATGGATATTGAAGAGCCCATGTTGGAAGGACACGTGGGGTAATAACAAAATTGCTGGCCTTTCAAACTTCTGAAAAGAAGTACCATGGTGGGTATGAAAAAGGAGGTGCTAATCTCATTAAAAAGTAAGTTCTGTATTTTTTGGTCTTGAAGTAGGTATCAGAACCTTTTTGAAATAGTAAATGTATTTGATTGATCTATCATATGTTTTTGAGGCATCTCTTTTTTTTTATTTTTTTTTATTTAACATAACTGAGTGAAAATGTACATTCATGTATAAATTTACATGCCCACCTATATGCAGCTTCCACTGCTCTCCCTGTCCGGTGACTGCACACTATTCCTCTCTGCTCCATACATGTCTCATCCTCCCAACAACCTCCTTTTCCCTCCTCTCCGTCCACTCCCCTTCCTC
The DNA here is from genome assembly GCA_028571685.1 of Heterohyrax brucei. Taxonomy (NCBI): domain Eukaryota; kingdom Metazoa; phylum Chordata; class Mammalia; order Hyracoidea; family Procaviidae; genus Heterohyrax; species Heterohyrax brucei. The sequence goes on along the minus strand of CM053167.1, from coordinate 12,556,925 downwards.
CAGCCAGAGGTCAGCAAGATGATATCCTATAGATGTATAGAACCATAAAGTGCTTCCAATATATGGTCACTCTGCATTGCCAAGTCCAATCCATTCCTGTCCAAAGCATGGACCTTTGTTATCATTTATGTGAAAGGGCAGCATTAGGGCCGGGGGCCATGCTCTCAGAGGAACCCCCAAACCGCTGGACCATCAATTGAGGTCTTTTAGTGGAGATCTCATGATGCACCCCTTTTTATTCTTCTGTTGCCAGTGAGACTCCTCTCTGTGAGCTCCATCGTGGCTATCACTGGTGGTGGCCGGGCACCATCTGGTTCTTCCGATCCCAAGTCGATGTAGGCACCCACTCTTGTGGGTCTCTCTGTCTTCTAGGTTGTCTTTACCGCATGTCATTTTGGTCCTCGGTTAGCATCCGTTCCTGCTGAATTGGGACCTTGAGGCATCTCTTTGCCTTTTTCCTTCACTTTATCAACCAGGATACTTTCAAGTATTTGAACAAATCTTTACTGAAGAAATTTCTAAAGTTACCGTTCACAAAGCAAAGCTCAGATTTTTTTTAGAAGGTAAACTATTTCATTTAGCTGATAGGTAAATCAGAATTTTCACTTGATCAGATTTTAAAAGGAGAGTGTAACTTATCTAGTAAGGATGTGTATTTATCTGATACGTGTTTTCATATGTCTTGTACTTAGAGGGAAAAAATATCAGTTTAGCTATTTAAAATTAAGCATTTGAATTTTATTTCCATTCACATTTGATGAAAGACAGATTTATTTAGGACAGAAAAGTATGAGTATTTTCAGTACTATGTTAATGTTCTGAAGCAGAATTTAGTATTTGAAAACAGAAGAGAAAAACTGAGATCCGATAAGATACTGAATTCTGACCAATAGTTTTAAAATTATTTCCTTCCCAGAGTAATTTCTTTCTTAAATATATTTTATTTTTGTAATACATATTCTTTTGTTTTAAACATTTTAGGAGTTAATTGATCATTTCATCTTTCCTGCATCAAAGTTTACTTCCAATATATGCAAAATGGAGAACTGTGAGCCAAGTGTGTAGTTCACCAGCTACCATTAATGCTGGGTTTGAAATACTTATTGCTATTGGCTTTGTAAAGAATCTCAGACAGGTAGTAGACAGTAAATAAATTGTAAAGCTGTTTTTGTTGGTTGATGATGTTTATAATGTTTAAAAGTCTGTGTCACCTAACTAGCAAACATAGCTCAAGTTTGGGCTTTTTGTAACTAATTGTAACAGTTTTCACAGTCAAATGTGTAATTGTAATTAGGCAATTACAAGCAGTACTAATGTGGGAAAACATTTTAAATGTCTTCCTAAAGGTAATCTAGGTAGTTTACAAAATAGTTGTATTTCATTGCTTCTGAAATAAAGTCCTTGAAACAATCACAGGAAGCCAAAGTTGATGTCAAAAAATTTCAAACTTTTAGCTTAATATGTGTTTGAAAGCCTTTATTGCTTTTACTTACAGATTGCTTAATATTGTTTTAGTCTCAGTGTATGCATTTTTGAAGATCACATTGTGAAGACATAGCATCTAAATTCATTTTATATATGCTATGAATGCCACACTTAGAAAGTAATTGAACAGAAACTCATAAAATTGGCAAAGTAAATAAAACAGCAAATAGAACACTGTTTAGTTTTAAGGAAAATCCAGGCATGAGATACAGTTGATTACAATATCAGTACAAATCTAAGAGTATCTAAATTATATTTTTATGCCATCTTATAGAGTATATAGAAATTTTAGATCATAGTTTAGGAGATTTTTCTTAAAGTTATTACTTAAAAGGTCACAGCTTTAGTTCCTTGTTTTGTAGAATCTGTAGAGATTAAGATTTATTTTTTAACTACTTTTAAGCTTTTTTAACATGTCCATTTGTATGGTTGTATTTTGCATAAAATGTGAAAAAGAGCATTAACTAGAAACTGGTTTCCATTTCATAGCCTTATTCCCCTTTCATATTGCTAATTCACTTATGGTTGTATTTTGTGCAAAAAAACTGAAAAAGGGCATTAACTAGAAACTAATTAGCTTCCTGCCTGTTTCATATCCTTGTTCCCCTTTCGTATTGCTAATTCACATCTGTCTTCACAGATAGAACCTCTGTATGATCTGTATAAAACACAAATGAAAATGTATTACCAAAGTCTTAGCAGGTGAACACTTCAGGTTTATTCTCAGCATGGTTCATTGGCTAATAAACAGGAGATTGAGGTGGGAATGTTGAAGAGTACCTCTCTTTCTTTGCATAAGGAAAGCAGTCAAGAGTTGTTACTGGAAAGACTGCCCCTGAGGGCAAGAAGAGTGGTTACTTTTAAGGGTCTGTAAATAGGGAATTCATACAGGCTCCTTCAGCAATAATGTTAATCATAATAAGCTGATACAGTAGTATTAACATATATGTTAACACTGTGGATGAGGAAGCCAAACTAAGGCAATACGATTCTGATACAAGACTTCCCGAGAGTTTGCCTTGTTAGTATTTTCTTTAAAAAGACTCATGTGCACACACAACAAATGAGAGTATATCACACACAGGACTGGGCGCTGTGTCTGATCTTGCACCTAGGATTCTTCCATGTGTATAATTTGTACTTACTGTATCTATGGTCACGTAAATACCTAATGTATTTATTGGCTACACGATGTCCAGATTAATAAACTTAATTTATTTTTATCTGATTTTTCTTCACATATGTTGGTGTCAGGTGCTGTATTGTCAGTCTAACTAACTGCATTTCATTCCTTCAGTTCTACTCTTTTGACTTTCTGTTGAGTTGTCTAATTCTGTGATTTTATTATTAATATGCTGAATTTGAGATTGATGCTGCTCAAGTGTTTCTTGGAACTTGTTTAATTTGCTGTCCTTCGTTTTACCTGACCTCCTTCCTGATCTCTGAAGAAGTCTAAAGATTCATCTTTGTGTACTACCTGTAGTAATTGCAGGAGGTCCTCTTTGTTTGGAACATTTTTTGGTTTGGAAGTTGGAGGGGAAGGAGGGAGCTTTCTGAAGTCAGATGGCCTGCGCCTCTTTAAGTGGTTTGATATTAACTGTTATCTCTAAGCCATCAAGAATTTGTAATTTATTTGTGTTTCCTTTCTGTGTTCTTATTACTGTTTTTCTTTATTTTGCCTTAGAAATTGTAACTTATAATCACCAGGTGATTAGAGCTGTCATTAGGCACAGGGACCAGGCTTTCATTTACTTTACTTGAATGTGTTCAGCTCAGTTGTTGGTAGTTGATGTCCATGTGTATGGTGCTGGCTATTCCCTGCAGTCCTAACTGGGCAAGTATGATTGTTGTAAGCATAGGTTGCTGGTTACATATACTGAGAAAGGTGGGGGACTGACAGCTGTGTGCACCTAAGCAAAGAACTGGTTTTTGCTGTGAGCTCCCAGCTTAATTGAGGCAGCTGGCTTTTTTTCTTCTGTTTGTTAAGTAGTTCAGTCTCCAAGTCTGCAAGAATAGCTTGGAGTGCATTTAAGAGATCCTACTTTGAGACCTGTAGAGCATCATAATTTGGTGCCAGGTGCATTGCAGAGAAGGGGTTGGGGGATGCTGTGAAAGGGGAAACAGATACAGGCTGCAAGAAAGTTTTAGATCTGCATGTGTCCATCAACAAGCACTTACAAGCGGTTAGCTTTTGATGATTAAATGGTACTCTTCAGTAATTCTGGAGGTGTGAGTATCCAAAACTTAGCATTTCTCAGCAGAGGAAGACACTCTCTGAATGCTGCCACTTTACCACAGTAGTACTAGAAAGACTCCTGCAGATTTCCACTGGTCCAGATCTGAACAATCTAGATACTTGTATACGTACTCTGCCTTCCTTGGTCAGTCTCATTTCTCAGCTGCCCTTTTGATGTTCAGAGCTCTTAGAGTGGCATATATAATCCATTCATTTTTTTCTGAATCGTTGTTATTAGAGTCATCACAAGAAGTATCTGGCTGCTTCTTACTTCCTTTTAATTTACTTCTAACCAATCTTATAAATATGGGTTGATGACTGAGGTGGTTATAGACAAAGCAAATGTTACTCTTATTGCTTTAAAAAGTGATAATTATATGAGGCCCCTATGATAAAACTTAAAAGCATACCCATATATAACAGAAAAGACTCTTTGATGACTGTGAAAGTGGGGAGGTTCAGAGGGCGGGGGGTGGGAGGGCAGGAGGGTGAGGGGTGAAGGTTTAGATAGTTTTTGGAAATGTCGTTGGGTGAAATTGGTGACAACGCATTAGTAGAATCAGTATTAGTGGGACTTCAACACAACTTGTGTACTTGTCCTAACTTAACCCAGTACTGTAAGCACAGACTATGTACACTTTCATTGTTCATTTCGTAAAAAAAAAAAAAAAAGGATACAGATGTTCTGGAAAGTTTATAAGATCCAAAGCCATGATTTGCACCTAAATGATCTTACATATAGTAGAAACTGAAGAAGCTGTGGTATTTGTATATGACTAAAGTTCATGGCACCGGAAATTTGAAGACCATTGTGAAAAATAGTGATGGAGGTGGGGAGGGCGGTAAGGAGATGCTTTCAAGAATAGATAAGTCTAAAATGATGGTAATTGTTGTTATGTGCTTGTCATGTCATTTTCAACTCACTGCAACTCCGTAAGACAGTAGAACTGCCCCCATAGGGTGTACTAGGCTGTAATCTTTATGGGAGCAGATCATCAAGTCTTTGTCCTTTGTAACCAACTGGGTGTGTTTGAATCACTTATTTTTAGATTAGTAGCAAGCACTTAAGCTTTGTGCCACCAGTGCTCCTAAAACAGTGTTTTAACACTTGAAATTGAACATAGAAATACGACTCAAGAAGATCATCACAGAAACATCATCAGTAGAAGTCTGTAAATGAGTTTTGAGGTACAGATCTATATGATAGTGCATATTTAAGTGAAAATATAGAGCAGTCTTCAGAGTGGTAGCAGTGGTGAAGGAATTGTTACTTGTAGTCACTTGTCAGTGTTGCTGGGCAGGATTAGTAGTTTCATACTATAAAAATCATGTTTCTTTTCTGAGCTTGTAAAGTACCTACTGACTGGAAATATCTGCCACCTGTTGGACCTTGCCCACCAAAAGGATTTATAGGGCTGAAAAATGGTGGTGCCGCTTGCTACATGAATTGTGTAGTCCAGCAACTATACATGATTCCTTCAATCAGGAATGGTATTCTTTCAGTTGAAGGGACAGGTGGTGATATAGATGATGATGTCTTCAGGGATGGGAAGCAGGATAGTGAAGTATATTTTTCTCCCCCTGTTTGAAGATTCTAATACCAAATACTGTTTTCTCTTAGAATATTACACTCCCTTAGAAATTTTTTGTAAAACATTTGGTGATGAGACTCCTAGCACTACATTCTGGGCATAATACGGTGCTTATCATCTGTCACACTTAAATTGCAGCTTATTGGTTTTACTAGTTTTTTATTTACTTTAAAGCAGCAGTTAATGTAATCAATAGTGTTTCTGTGTGTCGGGATGATTAGTGTTTGTAAATGTTAACTATCTTTAATTTTTAACCCACAGTTATGTTTTCTGTAATTATTAGGTGTATTACCCGTTTAATTTACATCATTTTTCATAATCTATGCTCAGTCTTTGGTTGCTTTTATTATGCTGGTCTGATTATGACTGTGCTTAGGAAACTGTTTCTACTCATAGTTTAATGCTGCATTATGTTGGTAGCAAATAATGGGTAAATCGAGTTGTCTGCCAAAAGTATCCAGTGCAAAATAGAGCAATAGAAAACTTTTTCTACCATGTTAGATAGGTGTAACTGTGGTGTGACATCTAAAATATTTGACTGAAGTATCTGAATTGTGAGATGTTTCTACTCCAAGTTTTTTTTGACCTTTTAATAAATACTAAAAGAGAAGTTACAGAACTTCCAGAAACACTATTCCCGCTATATATACTCAAAATTTCTTGTTTCAGTAGCCTGAACTAATTTTGATTTTATGTACTAGCTTATCACCTAAAAAGATTCTGAAACATTTACGTACCTTACCTCTCCAGACCCTCCTAGCTCTTTGATCTACACACTTTTTCCTTTTTTTTTGAAACATCCATATGAAGTACTGAAACCAATACCAGATTAAAAATCATTGTTCAAAGAAAAACTGGAATTCAAATCTTAATTCTTAGACTTTCTTATTTCTGGGATGTAGCATTAAACCCAGATTGGAATCCATGGGTCACACAAATGGTTAAGAACTTTGGCTACTAACTAAAAGGTTGACAGTTTAAATCCAGTGTTGTCAGCCTGCTTCTGAAATACCTACAGCTGGAAATGGTTCTTCTCTGCACACATGGTTCACTATGGGTTAAAATCTAGTCTGCAACAACTGACAACAACAAAAAATCATATTGGCAAGAAATACAGGAGGCAGATGAAATACAGTATAAGTTAAGCGATTTAGCCTGCTACTTTGTGCAAAATGTTATTTCTGCACTCCACTGTGCTGTAGTTGTTTGCCTGCTTATTGGTTTCTTTTCCTGTAGTGTGCGTTTTTCAAGAGTAGGAGTTGGAGGTTAATCTTTGTGTCCTAATCCTTAGACACAGATCAAAGCACGTCTAATAATACTTGTTCACCTGTAAAACAACTATATTCTGCCTGTTAACCACTGTGTGTTTATCTTTACGATTTGTGTCTATTCTGTCTGTTATGATTATGCTTACCAACTACATTTATTGAATATTAATAACTTCAAGTCCTTTAGATAAATTATTGCATACATCTAAGAACTTAAGAGTGTTTAGAATTGTTGTGTGATTTTTATGTCCCAATGTTATATAAATTGTAAGTGGCAAAGCTCTTTTGCAGTTTGCTGTAGCTCAATCAATATATTTGACTAAAGTCTCTGCTAATAAGTGTTCAGGACCCTCATAATTCCTCTTATCACGTGGTGGAGATAAGCAGTAATATTATTGGGCATTAAATGCTTTGGAAATGGGAAGGTCAAAAATTATCAGTCATTGACTGAATTTTTGTTATTATGTCAATAATCTTTTTACCTAGAATAATGTTGATCCTCGAGATGATGTATTTGGATACCCTCATTAATTTGGAAACAAACCAGTGTTAAGTAAAACAGAAAATAGCAAAGAGAACAATACTGGTTTTCTAATACAACTCTAGGTGATCTTTGGTCATTTAGCTGCTTCCCAGCTACAATATTATGTACCCAGTTCAGGTAATTACAGGTGGCTGATGACCAAAGATGTGTAAACATCCCAGTGCTCTAAACTTCTAAAGTACTTTTAGAAGGTAAAATTATTTACTGTTAAAGAAGGTACTTGTGATGGTTAGTGTTGTGTGTCAACTTGACTAGCACAATTCCCAGTGCTGTTTAATTATCCTTCTTTTGTGATACGTTGTCATTGTGTTCCATTTTTTGGTTTTGTGTAATTATTCTCCATTATATGTATCATAAGTTGTAAACTTCTTAATGTAAGTGAGACAAGGTTAGGTGGGATATATCTGAGTCCAGCACTTACACAAGTCATTGTCTTACTCAGGTTTCTGAAGTGAAGGGAACTTTCTTGAGAGTGTGCCCTGCACCCACTATATACTGATGTTCTGGAAAGCCTGGCTGACTGTAGGTTTAGATCCTGTGTTAGGGTCATCGTATTCTGACTTGGTTGTGACTTGAATTAGCAGGCTGCCTTCTGATCTGTTGTGCATCAAATTGTCTTGATATACAAGTCTGTGGATGATTGGTTGTTGCATGTTTTTGTACCATTTTGTCAGAATTAGAAATACAGTGAAGCTGGTTGTTCCTATTTTCACTAGACTAAGTGGTAAAGGGAAGAGTTGAGGTGAGGGGCCACATAAAAGACTGGAAAATGGCCAGTTGTACTCTGCAAGAAGGCCTTATTTGCTATAATTAGAGCTAATGCAGCAGGAAATTAAACTCAGAGTTTTATCATAAAAGTTCCTAAATTATCTTACTGATTGAATGCCAGTTCAAAGGATGTCTGAAACGGTGATACTGTTTGGGCAGAAATGGGATCCTGAAATTTGGGGTGGGGTACGTAATCAGGAAACTGAAACACTGGACCACTAAATTCTACTGAGTCACTCCTGGCAACAGAACTACTCACATGTTACGTGATTACTTCATGTTTGCGTTCTGTGCCACCAACCTCAAGAATACCATTATCCCTTCATTCCACCCCTGTGAGATGACATCCCTAGTATAGAGAAACAGAAAGTCATGAAATGTGTGTGTATGCTTCTGAAAGACGTCAGGTAATGGTACAATGAGCATATAAACCTGAATTAATCTAAGTTTATTGATAAGGACCAACAAACCACAGATCCTTCATTCAGTGTTTCAGCTCAAGAAGTCACAAAAGAATCTAATACTTGGGTTGCTTCACTGAAGTATAGCGTAAGCAATGGTCTACAATAAATCAACTTGACCGGTGAAACCTGTGTTGGTATACTGTAGAAGAAGATGCCTGAAGACTTAGAGGAATTGACATGTTGAAGTAGATTTAATCAAGATGGACCTGCCAGCCCATTTCTAAAGTACCTAGAATACACGTCTTTTACCACAGTGGTGAGGAACAAATTTATGATGGAAGCCCCAGCATCCTCGAAGTGTGGTATGACTGCTGTTTGGGGCAGTGGAACTGCTGTAACAGAATTAAGATGCTCAGGTATCGTGGGGTCAGTTATGCTCCATGATGGTATGCTCCCTCTATCATTAATGGACAGAGATAAGGTGAGTGTGGTTACCATAATGGACAGCACAGTCAAAGTAGCAATAAGAATAGTTAACCTTTATTTATGGACGTAGGGGTTAGCTACTTAATCACGATGTCTATAGGGTGAAATAGCACAAGGGGACAGCTTTAACAAACAGAAACTTGTTCTCACAGTGTAGAAGGCTAGACGTCTAATTTCAGTATGCCAGTTCCGGGGGAGGATTTCTGTTATAAACAACGAGATTACTGCCATCAGCTGTCTTCTGTCTTCTGATAGCCTCCTCAATGCTATCAGGTCCAAAGGATATGCTTTACTCTGATACTGCTTTCTTGGTACCATGAGGGCCATTTCCTCTCTTTGTGTTTTTCCTCCACTTCAAAAGAGAGTGATTCAGGATAGTGTAATTGTGTAGATAGAATCTTGCCACATTAACATGACTGCCTCTAATGCTGCCTCAGTAACACAGAGGTTAGGATGTACAGTACGTGGGATAGTCACATCAGATGACAAAATGGTAGACCACCACACAGTATTGGAGATCATAGTTGGCACAAATTTGAGGGGAACACAACTCAAGCTGTAGCAGTTCTGTGTCTCTGATAGCCAGAATTCAAGGTTCAGAAATCTTAGAATTTTTGATTCCCTTAAAGTTCTGAGGGTCTACAAATGCAACCTCACCTTACAACACTGATTTCATTAATGAACTGCAAATTAAGAATGCCATTTGACCACTTCAGGCTCCATGTGCCTTTGGACCAACAGGCAAAGAAGAGGGTACATCATTGTTTTAGTTAGCTAGGGCTGCTCTAACAGAAATACCACAAAGTGGATGGCTTTAACAGTTAAAAGGAAGGTTTATTCTTCCACAGTCAGGTAGGCTGCAAGTGTCTTCAAGATGTCTGCTCCAGGGGAAGGCTTTCCCCCTTGTCAGCTCTGGAGGAAAGTCTGGTATTGCGTCAGTACTTGTCCAGGATGCTTCCTGGTGCAGGAACCTCAGATCTGAAGGACATGCTTTTCTCCTGGTACTGCTTTCTTGATGGTATGAAGTTCCCAATTTTTCTCTGTCCTTTTATCTCTCGTAGGATGAAAGGATTAAGGATGGGGCAAGCCATACTCCAGGGAAACTCCCTTTACAGTGGAGCAGGGAGGTGATCCAATGAAGAGATTTACAGTCCCACCCTAATTAGGAACACCACAAAATAGATGACAGTCGCAAGATACTGGGAATCATGGCCCAGCCACATGGCTACACATAGTTTTGGGGGTACACAGTTTGATTCATGGTAATCGTTATGGTTTGTTTGATTGGTTGTGAGTACTACTAGAAATCAGATACGTAATTGAATAATGGAAGTGAAAAAGAGTTTGTCTGGGATGCAGGAGCCCTGCCCCCTAATAATATCTTTTAGTACTGCCATGCCCTGTGATTAAAGTCAATGGAAAATTACAGCAATCCGTTGGGATTTCGCTACTAATGATCCATAATCTTCAGTAGAGAATATTTGCACCAGGCAGAAGTTTGGCAGGGTGTGTGTTATTTTGGTTTCCTTCCCTCCTTTTAGAGTAGGTAGTGCATTTTTGCTTGTACTCATGGTAGTGATATCATATTAGGTCCAAGTATGATGCAGCTGGGAATTGTGTGCAGTTTTAGGAGATGTATACAAACGTTAGATTAATAGAGTGGACTGTAGCAGTTAATGTTATGTGTCCATTTGACTAGACAGTGATTCTCAGTAGTGTATAATTGTCCTACATTTTGTGACCTGTTTTTCTCTGTCCCCTAGTAATAATAATTCTGAAAATAAGAATCAACGCGAAGTTGGCTCTATTGTTAGGGTCCAAATTTCAAGACGCGACACAGTTTCTCTTTAAAGGTTAAGTTTTATTAAAAATGTGCCCAATAGGAAATAGGCTAGTGCACCAGGGATGCACTCCAAACTATGCAGAGCACGAGGTAACCCCAAGCTTCTTTAGCATGCAGTATGTAAGCCGTGAAATCATAAAGCAGGGAGGGGAACTGACCTTTACATTGATTGGTTGAGGCCACATGGAATTTCCATTAGTTGTAAAATGTGGTCATTAGCAGATGTTTTAGTAGATTGTGGTCAAGGGTCATTTGCAAGGCTGTCTCCAGGCTCTGCCTTGCGACAGACGTTTTGTAAGACAAAGGCAAGATTACTCTGGCATTTCCTGTTATTTTCTGTTCAGTTGTTTCCTGGAGCCCTTTTACTTTAATATCTTGAATTTTTACATCACCCTTCCTCAAAATGGAGACACTTATGTCCCATGTTAACACTATGATGTTGGAAGGTATGAATGTATTCCCCAGTGTCAAACTTCACACTTTCTGACACAGCAGCCATTCATCTGATCGTATTGTTCTCTGTTGGGTTTGCTCAGTCACAGAGAACTCATAGTAATAGCATAACTACATTAACAACTTTAATGAAATAAAAAGATACTAGAAAAGAACTAAACAGAAGATTAGGATTCAGGAGAATTGCCAGCATCAAACCTTGGTATCTAAAATGACTCCTGTTTACATTTCAAACTCCATTTACCCTTCATAAAAAACAGTGTTCTGTCCCACCCATCAGTAATCGTTCACACAGGAAACTCAGTAGTGATGTAACTTGCCAAGCTCAGCATGAGTCTGGCCTTTATAGTTGGCTGCCATGTCTGGATCCACTGTTGGTTTTGACTTTTTCTGGTATCATTGCAGCCACTACCTGGATCTCCATTGAATATTTTCATGGTCTAGGGAAGTTCATAGCATAGCATTTAAGTGCCCAAAGGGTATGGTAAAAGCCAAGGGTCAGGAATCTCCACACAAACTAGGATTTTTGTGACTCTCCATCACCTCCTCTGCCCCATCCAGTTTTAGTCAAGATCAGCCATAGGGTGAGACTTCCTAAAGGATCTCAGTGCAGGTCACTTCTCTGGTGGGACTTCCTAGTCATTCCCTGTGATGTTTAGACTAGAAAGGGCTGTGAAATAGAATCAAAAAGCCATTGCTTTAATTTTTTAAAATGCTGCTGTGTTTTCAGTGAAGTGTAGTACAGCAGATAATGTTCCCATTTAAAAATTACTGCAGGAGTTGTTCAGTGACATTGATTATATTTACAATGTGTGATCATTCTCATTATTTTTGTTCTTTTGGTTCCTTTTCTGTTAATCTTGTTTCCCTACACTTCTTAACAGTCTCATCTACATTTTAGAGTAGTTGTTCACCATTGGTTCTCATAGAGGTGGTTTTTTTCAAATGAGTGCATTACTTACAGGTGATACTCATTTTCTGAGCCAATCTGTTACTTAGTTACATGTAGACGTTCGGATAGTTTGGTTCTAAGATTGAAGAATATCTTGCTTAGGGACTAGTCTTGGTGTGTCGTCTTGGTGTATCCTCCTGTCCCAATCTAGCCCAGTAGGTCTTTGTATTGTCTTCTTTGTTTTGATTTTATTAATTTAAAGTTCTGTTTTCATTTTTCATCTGTTCTGCCAGGACTTGTCTATTGTGACCTTGATTAGTGTGGTCACCTTGTTTGGTTTTCTGGTCTCAGAGTAGTTGAAGCTGTGATTTATGTGGACAAGTCTTGTAGACTGCTCTCTTCTTTGAGTTTCTTTCTCTGGCTCCATATGATTCAGGACTATGTCAGTTGGGCACTAAGACGCTTTTAAGACCCTAGACAGTATTTAGCAAATGAGGATGTATCAGATAGCTGTTTTTAGTAAAGTGATTTTATGCTGTCACCCCCGTATGTCTTACAGTAAGAAGTTAGATCTAGAGCATGAAATCAGAGCACACGTTCTATAAAGGGCTGCCTAATAAGTGTTGTAGGTTTGTGGTCCTTATATGTAGTCGCACCTTGCTGTTGGGGCAAGAATGCAGCCATAGACAGTAATGTGTGTAAATAGTGATGGAATGACTGTTGCTTTGCCAATAAAACTTTGTTTATGGACATAAAATTTGACTTCATTTTTGTAGTTTTAGAAAAAGCTGTAGACCTTTACAGGGTTTCAACATCTCTTCAAGATTTGTCCCTACTTGTTGTGAAGTCAGAAAGCAAATGGATTGTCTTGACTTCTGGTACACTTGCTCTGTCTGTTTTATTCAGAGCCACCTCACTTTTTGTAGGGAAATATCAGACTTTTTACTTCATTAAGGTGATTTTTTTTTTTTTTAATGCAAGCCTTCTTTTAGGTATATACCATTACTCTTATACTTCTGTCACCCAGCATTTTCTTTGCTCTTCATGTGTGTTTTTTAGCATTTTCATCTCTGCTTCAAGCCTTTTTTCGGTAGTTAACTTATGTAATTACTTTTTGGGTTTCTATTTACATATGTACGGCTATAATATCCATTATGTATGCATTGTGTATTCTTAAGCACTGTTTTTGCTGTGTGTTCCAGAGGTTCTGGTAATACAGATTTTCATTCTTGTTTGATTCTATAATTTGTTTTCTTTTTCTGCTTTATTTCTTCTGTTACCCAGTAGATTTTATGCAAGACATTTTTAAGGTTTCATGTGCTTTGATTTTTTTTCTTGTTCTGAGTGCTGCTTTTTGATGGTGTAAGGTCGCCAGTTCTCTACTTGCTTCCCTCTCATTGTATCTCTTGTAGGATAAAAGGTTGGCAAAAGCCTTACTAAAGGGAGACGCCCTTTGCGCTGGTGCTAGCAAGTACCCTAAGGGGAAATGTTATTGCACCCTAATTCTCTCTAACATAATTCTGTTAACATCAGGTAGAGATATGATTTATAGCATACAAGGATGACAAAATGAAAGACAGTTACAGAATACTGGGAGTCATGGCCTAGCCAAATTTTTACACATGTTTTGGAAGCACACAGCTCAATCCATGACAAGTAGGAATTTTTCTTCCTTCAAGGCTTTATCTGTGTCATTCGATTATCTTGTGGCTTGCATGGTTTCTGCTGACTGGTCTAAGTATAGGTCTTACTGATTCCTTTGTGGACTTTTCATTTATCTGTAGTCCCTTTTAAAATTCTCTCTCTTTGGTTCCCTCATTAAAAATACAGCTTTATCTACAATAAGAAAACCTGTTAAACGGCTCTGGATATTTTTAAATGCAGCTCAAATTAGAGACATGAAAACTGAATTTGAGGTTCGTTATATAAATCAGTTGTATATGCATGTGTTTAAAATTAGGAACTAGATGACCAAGATGCCCCAGATGAACATGGGTCATCTCCACCAGAAGATGTTCCTTTATATCATCATTCACCTGGATCTCAGTACCAACAGGTAAAAAGGTGTTTTGGCTTTTCATCTCCAAAATCAATTTTCATGCTTCCTTAAATATCTTACAAATTACTAGCTGTGACTAAAGTAGCAAAGAAATTATCTAGAATAGTTTTGTGAAAATAATCAAAAAGAGGAGTGAGGTTATTAGTGCAACTTATTTCCATCTTTCCCCAGAGTATTTTCATTGTCAACTAGTTAAATTCTTTTGTTGTGTTAGTAGGCAACTGGTATCTCTCATCCACATAGATTTCATAAACATTAAACTTGAAGAGGAAAAATGCGAAAAAGTATTAAGAAGACTATCTTGTTGACTTTCCCTGAGAATCACTGGTGGATATAATGTTCAGGGTAACATCAAATGTTTAACTGATCTCAAAGAAGGTTAACTATAAAAATGACCCCTCCAAGAAAAGAAAGATGGCAAAAGCTCTAAAAGTAAGAACTTCAATTCGAAACCAACAGTTTGGGGTGCAAGTTTTCAGGAGTACTGCTGTCCATTTAAAACCACAATTATGGCGAATTCAGAGTTTTCAAGGAAGTGGCTATTACCCTTATTATGCATCACAGTCAGCTGAGGTAGGATTTGTAAAGATACGCTGAGTTCCACCCTAGTGATTTCGAAGTCATTAGAAATATTAAAGACTTCATTTTCTAGAAGGATTCCAAGTAACACATATCCTGCTAATGTGGGGAATAAACTTCAAGAAACCCTCTTTAACTGACCAGTTAGATGATATAACACTTTTTGAAAGTAAAAAAATCACATTGTAATATAAGACCATAGAATTAGGAGTACATTTTCTGAAAACAGTTTCTTACATTGTCCTTAATTTCCTTACCACATAGAAATTCAAGTAAAGCATAAGGATTCCTAAGAGCTAATTCTTAAGAATAAACTGTGTACTTTTGGATAAACAGAACCCAAGACTTTAAATTTAATATGTGAAAAGTTTGACATGTAGGTCTCTTTCTCCCTCTCAGAATAACTGACTACATGGACAGCCATACATTGGGCCAGCAGCACATCACATGAACAGACTACAGAGAACTGGTCAACAAGCACAAGAAAATTATGAAGAAAGCAAAATATCCTATCTCAAACAGAAGATTAGTGAAATGCACATAATTACTGCTTCATTTAAGACCTTGCACTCAGGCCTTACTGTCTAAATTTTTCTGTTCCTTGCTAGAATTTAAGCAGGGAAACTATTCCTGAACAACATGGAGTGGAGAATCTCTGTACTGTCTCATCTGCAGAAATTTTCTGTTGATACATAAAACATCTGCAGGGTAAAGTATGTAGTGTTTTGTAGTAAATGGCAGATTGCAACATGTATGCAAAGATATATATGTTCTTTCATTGGTAATTCTTAAGGAAGAAACATTTTTGATGAGATGCAAAGATGTGCAGGAATTACGAAGATTCGTTTTCTGATATGTCACCTGCAGTGTGCAGCTGGTGTTCTCTGCTTGGTAGCATTTGAATCAACTTCTTCAGCCATTCCTACTTCAAAGCAAAGATAGCATACAAGAGGCCATCTTTATCAACCACAACAGTAGTTCATTGTTAGTTCTTTGCTACATAGAGCCACATACGGCTAATAAGCTTTGAATTACATGGTTGATGTGGGAAACTGATGATGTTGCATTGTTTCTGGATCTCTATCATTGTGTCTTTATTCTTGTATTGAGTTAATCATCTTAAAACTGTAATGCCCTAAGATCACAGTTGCAGTCCTCAGAGCTTTGCTAATTATAATTACACTTAGATGATTATAAAACATAATTGTGACAAACCAGCAGTTTTCAGTTGCACATACATTCTTTACATTTGATGTTTGACATTTCAGTCTTTTGATGGGATAAAAAATATTAATGTATATGTAATAGGAATTTTAAAACAAACACAAGCTTTGTTATATCACTGTGTTATACATATAGAAGGTACTTTGGTTACAGTTGTTTTGCTTTTTGTTAACTGTACTAAATGACTTCTAAAATCTTGCTATTGCTGGATCCCAGTAAAATGGACATCATCAGATTCCCATAATACCTTGGAATATTGTTGCACTATTATGTCTCAGTCACTTCCTGTGTGGTCACAGTTTTACTTGGGAAGTAAAGCATTGTCCTGATATGCTTGTAATTTTATTGTTAGATGTGGGGTTTAGTTTAAAAATAAACGTATGGTCAGTCACTATAATTCTGAAGCACCATTTCAGAATAAATATTTCTTTAAAGTTCTGAAAATTCATTATGCAATATTGTATATAAAGAGAAAATGGTAACTTGAATATGCATAACATCTTGGAACCTAAAAACGAAACATCCTCACATCATATACTATTTAAATGTTTTTCTGTTTTTTTTAATAGAAATTATTTTGCTGAAATCATGAACAAAATCTAATTTAAGAAGAGTTTTTGTCCTGTCATGGGTTTTTCTTGTTACTCTTTTGTTTCCTTCTTATGGGTTAAGCATGACTTTATTGCATCATATCTTTTAGTTTGACTTCAGATTTCAGAGTTTTCAGGCATTAAAAGTTCTGGTCTTGGGACCTTACCAAAGATTTTGGAGAAACAAGTAACATGCTGGCACTATACAAGTTTTCTAACTTAGTCAGTTTAGATGTTTGTGTGATTTAATTGGGACAAGATTAAATGGTATTTTAATTAAAAGAAGCTTTTGTAAGTTCTTTTATGGGTTTGTATTTTTTTTCTTTTCCCACAGGAAAAGCTTACTTGGAACCAAAAAAAAAAACAGAAATACAATTTGGATTACAGGGAAAGGTATTTAAGAATAAACTTGGTACATTTTATTGGCAATACTCTGTATAATTAATTTGTACGTCTAGGTTTTCTGTAACTTAGGAAACTTAATGCCAGAGAAATTCTATGTTAACTTTTAATTATAGCATACTTGGGCTTTGTTAAGCTAAGAAGGAAGTGCTGTTGAGATTTGAATTGGCAGTTTTAAAATTACAATCTTCCACAGCAAAGACAGAACAAGTTACATTATTTTAACCATTAACTACTTAAGCAAATCAACTGAAAGTGATTTGTGTGCCTTATAAAAAGTAAAGTAAGTTCCTAAACATGAGAAAACATTCTGTTTTTCTCCTGAGAGGAAGACTCCATCCTTTGAATTTATAAACCTTCTATACTAGTTAAAGTCTCATAATTTACTTGTTTCTCAGCTTGAGGAAAATATGTATATGTAATGACTAAGAAGGAGTGAAAACTAATTCAGAAATGATTTTGTTATTTCTGCAGTTGTTTCCTGTGTTCATCTGTTAAATACACATTAATGCAGAAATGGAAAATACTGAATGCATATAAAAACAGACTAATGATGAAATTATCTCACCTAAAGCCCATTCTGTCGTGTGGAACAGTGTTGTGTAATCCATCATGCAATTGTGGACATTGTGTACTAATAACGTGAGTGTAGTTAGTATACATGTTTTATCCCCAATACATAGTAGAGTTATGTGAGTAGTAGTCAAACTTACATACAGTTTGGCATGCTGTAAGATGCCTCCAGCCTTCCTCTTCCCAAGGAAAGGAGGGCTTATTACACGATATCTGCTACTCCTCCTGCCCCGCCTGATTATTGTTTTTATCCATGAAACAAAGATGAATTGTATTTGTATACATTTTATAACATACCATCCATTATAGCCATTTAATTATCAAGGTTTATAGTTACACAGTAATCTGATGGTGAGACATTGTACACTACACAATTCAGTAGCCCATTGGTTTACTGAAATGTTTTGCCAAGTGATACCATTTGTAATATATATAGATGTGTGTGTGTGTGTGTATACCCACAGACATACAAGGTCTTAAAATTAAGCTTGCAAACTCAGTTGCTTTAAGTGCTCCATACCCCACTGCTGAATATCACTACTGTCACCTTCAAAGTACTCCCCTTGAGAAGGCAGGCACCCAAGCCAGCACCTAGTCTACCCTTCAAAACAAGTTTGAAAGTCTTCTGGAATGGCCTTTGTGCATGATGGCATGGCAGCAAGTTCATGAACCTAATTGTGTGGTTGTCTGTGAGGAGTGTTTAGCCAGTAAACAAATAACTGTATTGGAACTCTCTTCCTACTCATTCAGTCTGACCCCCAGAGACATTTTTCATTGCCTGAAGATAAAGAAAATCCTGAAGACATTTTTGATTACATTTCAGGACATCAAGGGTAATGCAGTGGCAGCTGATTTACATTCCAAAATTGCTTTGAAGGGTGGACTAGGCACTGGCGTGAATTCATAACTTCCCAAGGGTTATGCATCTAAGGTGACCATAATGATATTCCACAATGAGGTGTGTATTCTAGGAGGAGAGTTTGCACACTTAATTGGCAGTCCTCATGGACACATGTGTGTGTGTATTCTGTCATGGGTATAATCTGAAAAATATACTGACACATTAGTGGAGTTTCATTCAATCATTAACAGTTGGTGCCATTTATCATTGTATCTTAGGTGATGAAAATGTCTTCGAGAACAATGCTGGCAAGGTTTTCATGTTTGTCACTTAAGGAAAAGCAGTTGTTGTGTTGTAAGCATGCTAAGAGATAACATGAGTTCTCTTCCACTGAACCTCTCTAGAATCATCAACGTTTTATATATCTTATTGCATAAGTCAATTGTTCATTCATTTGCCCTCAAATACTCAATCTCTTAATGTTAATCATAAGTTTTTACTCAGGCCTCTCCACTTTAGAATGCTATGGTTCAACAAAATAATGCTGATGTAGAATGGTAGCAGCAATGCTGCTTTAGCTAGTACCTCTCCTACAGTCCACTCTTCCATATAGTATAAGGTTATATAGTTATAAAAGTAGCATACTATATTATTCATGGACCTGCACAACTCTGTTCAGTGTCAGCTGCAATTCTGGAATTCTGACATAGAGTCTTAAAAGTATGGTTACAGTTGTCTATAGGATCATCCTTGTACCGAGCATCTGTATTTCTAGTTCTGGTTCTAGGGCCACTGTCTCAGATGAGGAGAAGAGGGAGTTGGAATGATATAGAGAAGGATTGTATAGTTAGCTCTATGCTCTTACACCTTCTTTCCAAGATGGCCCCCAAAAAACATAAAGTATACCTAACTGGTGACCACTTTTGGCCTCCCTCTTACTAAGGGTGAGGATACAGCTGTGAAATGGTAAGAACCAGTCATGATGCTTTTGTTCTGTGTTTTAGATAACACGAAAAAAATTTTTTGAATTGTTTGTTCTTGTTCACAAAGTGTTACTTTGAGGATGATACAGTCTTTTTGTGCATTGTTGGCCTTAAAGTACAGATCCTGGTATGACTCAGTGGCCCAAATTGGTGTATATCTTCACTTATTTTATAGTAACTTAATCATCTGAATCTGCCACTGGGCATGGAAAGTCAAAGTATGTCTGTGTCAAATGTCCTATTTATAGCCTGTTGGAATTACCAGATTGAGCCACTGTAATCAACCTAAAAATGATTTGACAACTTACGTATGCCTGCATAGTTTTAGGTACCTGCCATACAGTTGTCCCTTATATTGGCATCTTGCACTTAGAAAGTTCAAGAGGAATATGTCTAAATGAATTTTTACGTAATCATACCATGCTGTTGTTGCTAAGTACCTGCAGAATGACCCTGTGTACAGTGGAAAGAAACATGGCCAGGTCCTGCATCATCCTCTCAGACATCATTATTTCTGAGCCCATTGTTGCAGCCACTGTGTCAGTACATCTCCTTGCAGGTCTTCCAGTTTTTTTACCGATCTTATGCCATGCATAATCTCCTTCTCTAGGGACTGATCCATCCTAAGAACAAGTGAAAGTCTGTGAGAGGGTCTCACCATCCTTGCTCCTATGTAGCAGTCTAGTTGTACTTTTTCCAAGGTGTATTTGTTCATTCTGCTGGCAGTCTGTGGTATATGTAATACTCTTTCCCATACAACAATTCTAAGACATGAGTTGCTCTTTGTTCTTTGTTCTTCATTTTACATGCATAGGAAGCAACTAAAAACACTTCAGCTTGGGGCAAACACACCTTAATATTCCCAGTGATGTCTTTGCTTTTCAGTGTATTCCATAGGTTGCTTACAGTAGATGTACACAATACAATGTAGCTTTTCATTTCTTGACTCCTGCTTCCAGAGGTGTTGATTGTGGATCAAGTAAAATGAAATTCTTAAGACAACTGATGATGTTTATTATTGGTCCAATTCTGAGAATTTTCATTTTGTTGATGTTGAAGTGTAGTCCACACCGAAGGCTGTGGCCTTTGATCTTCATCAGCACGTATTTCAAGTCCTTGTCACTTTCAGGAAACAACATTATGTCATCTGCATAGTTGTTAATGAGTCTTCTTCCAATCCTAATGCCACTTTCTTCATATAGTCCTGCTTCTAGGATTATTCTCAGCATACAGATTGAATAGGTATGGTGAAAAACGATACAGTCCTGACACACAAGCTTCCTGACAATTTACATAAGATACTCTTTCTGTTTGAACACTCCCTTCTTGATCTATATACAGGTGCTTCCTAAGCACAATTAAGTGTTCTAGAATTTCCATTCCTCACAGTCTTAGTTGTAATATGTTATGATCCTCACTGTCAAATGCTGTATGCAGATAAATGTGTTTATGATATTTCTCTGATTGAGCCAGGATCCATGGTGTCCCTGGTTCTGCATTCGCTGTTAAATCCTTTATTTTTCCTTTGGCAGTTCCTTATAAATGTACTGCTGCAGCCACTTTTGAATGATCTGTGTATTCCTTCCAACTTCTTTTCCTGCTTTCTGCGTTACTTAATTTTACCATATGGTGTTTGTGTAGTCTGCCCAGTCAAATTAAAAACTTAACATCAGTGCAAAAACATGCAGAGAGAGAGGAGCTTTATAATAGCTAAAGACTGGAGGAAAGCAAGATGTCCTTTAGTAGATGTGTGAGTAAACTGCTGCATTTGTGGTGGTGTTAGGTTCTGTCCAGTCAGTTCCAACTAACAGTGACACTGTGCACATCAGAATTAAACACTACCCAGTGCTGCAACTTCTGATTGATCAAGCATTACTTTCTTCTCCAGAGACTGGTATCTCTGGATAACATGTTAACAGTCCATGAGATGAAGTCTTGCCATCTTTGCCTCTAAGGAGCATACAGGCTGTATTCCTTCCAAGACATTTTTGTTCATTCTCTGGCAGTCCAGCATTTTTTGATTTTTTACTGCTGCTGCCACAGTAGTAGATAGTGGATCCAAGTAAAATGAAATCCTTGATAACATGTATCTTTTCTTTCTTTATCATGATGTTGCTTATTGGTCCAGTTGTGTGGATTCATTATACCTCATACTGAGATATAATCCCTACTGAAGACTGACTTGCTTTGGTCTTCCTTATTCATTGTCCAACTTTCCCACACATAGTCAGCTATTGAAAATACCTTGGCTTGGATCAGAAAGGAAGAAACAAACCTATCTTTGTTTACAGGTGATAATGATCATATACACAGAAAACCAAATGAAGCCATTGGAACTAATTGTAGGCTTCAGCCAAATATATAATGTATACTTGAATATAATGCAGACAAATAATTATCAGTAGAATTCCTGTATACAAACAAAGTCATCAAAGAGGAAATCACTAAATCAGTAACATTTACAGTAGCCCCCAAGAAAATAAAATACCTAGGAATAAAAATTAAATCTAAGCAGAGAGTTAAGAGACATGTACACAGAAAGTTACAAAACTGCAAGAAACTAAGAGACCTACATAAATGGAGAAACCTATGTTGCTCACGAATAGGAAGACTTAATTAACATTGTGAAAATATGTATTCTACCCAAGGCAATCGATACATACAATGCAATCCCAATACAAATTCAGATGTCCTTTTTTAATCAGATGGAAAAACAAACCACTAACTTCATATGGAAAAGGAAGGTACCCCAGATTATATTACTGAAGAAGAATTAAATGAGAGGGCTCACAGTATCTGACCTTAAAATCTATTACACTGACACAGTAGTCAAAACAGTCTGGTACCAGTATGAAAACAGATACCTAGACCAATGGAACAGAATCGAGAATCCAGAAACCATAGCATCCACCTATCAGCAGTTGATATTTAAAGGTCCAAAGTCTGTAAACTGGGGGAAAAAAATAGTGTTGGCAAAACTGGGTACCTGAAAACAATAAGGCCAATGTCTCACACCCTACACAAAAACTAAGAATGGTTCAAAAACCTAAAGATTAATAAAACAATAAAGATAATGGAGTTTTATGAGTAGTGACAATGCTGGAACCCCAACATATGGCATGAGGAGACTTCAAAATATTACTAACAAAGCAAACCCCAAACCCACTGTCCTCAAGCTGATTCTGACTTGTGGTGACCCTATAAGACAGAGTAGAACTGCTCCAGAGAATTTCCAAGGAGCAACTGGCAGATTCAAACTGCTGAGTAGTTTTTTTGCACCACATCAACATTCTGTCTCCATGGTTTCCTGTGCACTAACAGTGAAGAGAAAATAGTAAGCAAGCAAACATTTACATGCTAATTGAAAGACTTCACCAAAAGAGTAAAAGACTACCTACAGAATGAGAAAAAATATTTAGGAGCCACAAATCTGTTTAATGTCTAATTTACAAAGTACTGCAAAATCTCAGTAAGAAAAACGCAAACCAGTTAGTAAAATGGGCAGAGGACATGGACAAACAGCCAAAGAAAACACCCAGGAAGCCAAGAGACATATGAGGAAATGCTCATGATTATTATTCACTGGAGAAATCCAAATCAAACTACAGTGAGATAATATCTTACCCCTAAAAAGCTAGCATTAATCCAAAACAAAGACCAGATAACAAGTGATTGAGAGGTTGTGATAAGACTGGAACCCCTCTACGCTGCTAGTGTGAATGTACGGTGGTACAACTACTGTGGAAGGCAATTTGGCCCTTTCTTAAAGAGTTAGAAATACCATAAGTCAGCAGTAGAAACCTTGGAATATATCCTAGAGAGATATGGGCTGTCACACAAACATGCCTGCACATGAGTATTTATTGCAGCACAGTCCATAGTAGCAAAAAGATGGTCTTAACCTAGGCACCCAGCAACAGATAAATAAACAAACTATGGTATATTTACACAGTGGAACACAATTCAGTGATAAAGAGCAATGATTATTTAAGGAAACATAACTTGGTGTCATCATGAAGACCTTATGCTGAGTGAAATCAGCTGCAGAGGAAATACTGTATGAAACTACTATTTATAACAACTTACAAAAATACACTTTGATGGCTACAAGGGTGGTGCGAGAGAGGTGGTATAGTCAGTAAGAATTGGATTAGGTGAAGGGAGGGACTGCAGTGCAGTAGAAGGGAGATTAGTGCAGCTGGGCTACACCAAAAGCTTCAAGGCTTTCTAAATGCAGCCCAAGATTTTAAAGGATAGATAAGCAGAAACGGTGGTCTGGGAACTATACTTTCAGGGAACATCTACATCAACTGATGTAACTAGATACTTCTTTTAAGAAAAAGTTCTGCATCCCATTTTGGTGAGTGGCATGTGGAGTGTTAAAAGCCAGGAAGTTGCCATCGAAGGAGCAGCAATTGGTTCTAATCCAGCTGTAACCAGTAAAAATGATGGACATAAAAGGCACAAAGGAAAAACAAGCTGGAGAGACAGTAGGGTCCTTATGATTGGAATACAACATCAGCATGAGCCCACAAGAACAAGACAGTGCCTGGCCACCACAAAGACTGCCCTAACAGGGAGCACAGTGTAGAGTCCCTGGCATAGCACAAGAAAAAGGGAAGTACAAATCTGTAACTCTATTACCGACACTTGGTCTGACATCCTGTAGGGTACCCTGAGAACTGGCCACTGGACTCACTGCTAACCCAGAGCTGAAGCCAGTACCCAAGGCAAGTCTTCAGAGAAACTGGACTGTAAGACGTAGAGTGATGCTGGTGTTATGTGTACGCCTTTGCGTAAATATATACGTGAGGCTGTCCCAAAAGTTCTTTTCTAGAGGAGAAAAGGAAGGGTGGAGGGGAGAGGACAAGTGTTGGCTGGATGAATAATGGAAATACAGAGTGGAAAGGAGAGTGCTGTCACAGGGGGTAGAGAGCAGATACGAGTTTTATAGAGGCAATGTTTGGGGGGTATTATATGGCAAATTGACTCAGATTGTAAACTGGCCCTTAATCACAATGAAAATAATTTACAAAAAGAAGATGGCTTGTGTCACCTTTTATTCCCAAAATAGTATCTTTGTGTCCTGCACATCAAAGTCATTCAGAGTAACCAGTACAAACATGTCATTAGATTTCTGAGCTGCTGCTTCACTGCTTGCTGACTTGGGGTACAAGTAATATGAAATACCTGACAAATTCAGTGTTACCTCTGTCTACAGTGAGGCTGCTTTTGGGTCCAGTTGTAAGGATTTATTTGAGGTGTAATCATTATTTAAAGCTGTAGTGTTTAATCTTGTCATTAAGCATTTCAAGTTCTCCTCCAGCAAGCCAGTTGTGCCATCTGGATATTACAGATTATTGATGAGTCCAGTGTTGCATTGTTTGCATAGGCCAGTTTCTCAGATTTTATGCTCAGCATGTATACTGAGTGAAAGAATACAGTCCAGACATGACACTTTGTCCTCAGTATACAGATTCCAAATGAAAGTAATTAAGTGGTGTAGAATTCTCATTCTTCAAAATGTTACTCATAATTTGTTATGATCTACACCATTAAATGTCTTTGCTTAATCAGTAAAATATGTGTGAAAATCTATGTGGTATCTTCTCCTTTCAGCCAAGACCAATCTGACATTAGCAGTGATACCTCTTATTCCCATGTCATCTGAATCTAGTTTGAGTTTATGGAAATTTGTTTTCAATGTATGCCTGCAACTATTTTTTGAGATCTTCAGCACATTTTGTTCTCTAAGATGATATGAAATATTAATGACACAGTTTCCACATACTTTTGGGTAATTTTGCTTTAGAATCGGCACAAATACAGATCTCTTCCAGTTGTTGGCAGGTACCGTATTTGCGATTGTGTTGCCATAGACCATTGAATGCTTCCAGTGCTGCATCCTTTGGTTGAAACATCTCACTTAGTATTGACTTCCTGGAGCCTTGTCTTTCACCACTCCTGTCAATGCATCGTGGACATTTTCCTTTAATACAGTCACCTCTTGATCACAGGCTGCCTTCTGAAATGACTGTCAACCAGTTCTTTCTATCTTCTTCTGATGATTTCTCCACCTTTCAGTATTTTCCCCATGGAATCCTTCAGTTTTGCAACTTGAGGCTTGAATTTTTCTCTTCAGTATTTCATTTTGAGAAATACCAGATGTGTTCTTTCCCTTTTGCTTTCCAGTTCCAGGTCTTTATACACTTCACTTTGATACTAAACCCTTTGAAATCTCTCATTAAGCTATTTTACATCATTGTTTATTCCATTCACTTTAGCTATGCTATGTTCAAGATCAAGTTTAAAAGTGTTTTCTAACATCCAGTTTGGTTTTAATTTCCTGTGTTTTTAACAGCCTTGCTTTTTTCACATGTGATGTCCTTGATGTCATTCAACAACTTAATCTGGTCATAAGTTATAGTGTGAAATATAATCTTAAGATGGTCTGTAAACTCAGGTGAGACACACTGAAGTGTGTGCTTTGGTTCTTGTGCACTTAATTTTTTCATTTTCAGCTTGAATTTGCATATGAACAATTGTCTTCTCCCTAGTCATCACCTTTCCCTGTTTTGACAGATATTGGGCTTTTCCATTGTCTCTTCCCACAGACATAGTTGAATAGTTCCTGTGTATTCCGTGTGCCAAGATCCATATGTATATTTGCCATTGATGTTGGTGAAAAAAAGACTTTTAGTGAAGAAGTCATTGGCCTTGCAAAATTCTGTCATGCAATCTCTGGCATCATTTCTATCATGAAGGCCATATTTCCAGCTACCAACCTTTCTTTGCCTCTAACTTTTGCATTCCAATCACCAGTAATTATCAATGCATGTCCAATCAATTTTAGACTGTAGGAGTTAAAAAAAAATAATAATTGAGTTTATCTTTTGCCTTAGTGGTTGATTCATAGGTTTGAATCAGTCACACTAACTGATTATTGTTGTTAGGCATATAAGTATTATCTTTTTACTAACAATTTAATACTACAGGATGGATCTTGAAATGCTCTTTTTGATAATAAATGCAACACCATTCTTCAAGTGGTGATTTCCTGCTTAGACCATAAGATTGTCCTATTGAAAACAGTAAATAACAGTATATTTTGGCTTACTAGAATATCAATATGTGTTCCATTTTGTTTTAACAATTTTTAGTTTTCTTAGATTTATACATCCCATGTTCCAATTATGGATAGATGTTTGCTGCTGTTCTTATTTTGAGTCATGCCACATCAGCAAATGAAGGTTTCAAAAGCTTGACTCCTTCCATGTCATTAAGACTGATGCAACTTTGAGGAGGCAGCTCTTCCTTGATCATCTTTTGAGTACATTCCAGCCTAAGAGTCTGATTTTCTGGCACTGTCTTAGACAGTATTCTGCTGGTAATCATAAGGTTTTAACTGGCAAATTCTTTTGACAATAGACTGCCAGGTCCTTCTTCTTCGTCTGTCTCAATCTGAAAGCTCAGCTGTAAACTGTCCTCCATGGGTGACCCTGCTGTTGCCAGAACACTGGTGACACATTTTCCAGTATCATAGCAGCAAATAATTCTCCACATACAACAAACTTACAGATGTGGGGAAAATATTTGTAGATGTACATAAACATATTTCCTGTGTATACATACATGTTTCTGTGAGGTACTGGAAGCAGTGACATTTCACAAACATGCTTAGTGCCCACATCTTGTACCACTGTTGAGCAGTACAAGAAAGAAAGAAAGTCTCCCCAGAAAAATGGCTGATTCTAATTCTGAGACAAAAACTAGACAAGATGAGCCTAGACTGCCAGGAAAAGGGGCATTGTTCAAGGAACAACAACAAAAAAAAAATTATTAGCCTTTAGATTACATTGATACAATTAATGAATGAATCAATAAATAAAAAGGGAAAAGGTATGAAGTTTACCATGCAGGAAATTCCAAATAATACTTTATATAGGTATTTTGTTTTCAAGGAAGGTATACATAAAATCCCATTTAACTACAGGCTGCACATAGCAACTTTTAAAGCATAGCCTGTCAAGTGGTAATAGGAATTTTACACTGAAGAAAGTTTACAGTGGAAAAATACCACCTCCGCCAGGTAATTCAGGTGTGTACCATACAAATAAATCATATTAAAAGTATGTACCCTTCCTATATTGGGACTCTGTTGCTGTGCAGTATCCTAAAAACTTGTTAACTCTAGTCATGGAAAAAAAAACACCCTTAGAATGGCACCTACAAAATACTGAACAAAACTCAGTAAAAAATGTAAGCCTAAGAAACGGTCACAGTCAAGAGGAGCCTAACCAAGTAAATGTAGTGTCTTGGCCTAAGAAGGTGTATTAAAAACTTAGGAAATCTTTATAAAGACTGACATAAAAGAAAAAGAAGGTAGACCAGTGAAATAACCAAGAGTGGTGTTGAGCAATGATCAGCTTTATTTTTCCCTATGAATATATAACAGAACTCAAGCGTACCATTTTACAATTGGCATTTGTACAAAATATACTTGGTTATTGAGACAAGGAGACTTAACTTGAAAGGCATGTGGTAGAAAAACAAGGTATTTGTATAGATAATGGGTACAGAATAAGAGAAACAGTAAAAGAGCACATGATGGTTTTAATAAAGGTGGTGCTGTTACCTGAGATAAAGATCAGGAGGAATTGGCTTTTGGGGATGATGAGCTCTTTAGGATCTGTTGAGTTTAAGGTGTTAGAGGGTCTCTGGGGCAGCAAAACCTTCTTGGTCATCTGTGTAACCTCTAGAGTCACTATGCCCCTGCGTGAATTCCTGCTTTAACCACTAATTGGCTTTATGATCTACAGCATATTAATGTCTTTGTACTTCATTTTCCTCACCTGGATAATGGGAAAACAGTACCTTCATTCTAAGTTGGCTAGGAGGAAAAGATGAAATAATACATAACAAATAGAGAAGAAAAATATTCTTACTATTTTTATATGAACATGACAAAATCCATTAGTCATTTGAAAATAGGTATTTATCTCCCAAGAGAAGATAAAACCTCCAAGCTTCCACATTTTAGGAGGGGTCACTTGTTCTGTATTTGTGTGCCATTCATAGACAATCTGTAATTTTATTTCCATGATAAATACTCCCAGTTTATTGGTCCTTAACATTAGGATTGACAATACAGAGAATTCATAGTAGTCTAGATATCCTACCTAGGAATAGAATTCTGTATTTCTAAGCACAGAGCAGTGTGTTGGGTAGTGATACAATGTTGTTAAATAAAGGTGAGATGTTGAAAATTATTTTAATTGGTTAACTGCCTAGATCTGTATAACAGTGACTGAAATGATCAGTAGTGGTAGATATAGGAAAAAAGAGTGAACTATTTTTACAAATTACACAGCACTGAATTGCAACAATGGAGTACACAGTCCTAATGTGTTAGATTAGGACCTGTCTTCAGTATCTACCATCACAGAGGAAAACTACCAAAAATTCCTTCATGACCTATAACACAGTGTAGCAGCCTGAAGAATAAAACCTCTCAGTACTTCAAGGACTCCTGTATTCTAAACCAACCCCTTTCCCATCCAGTTAGACCATTTATCCAAGGTTTTCTTGGCATGGACAAGTGAACATCTCCAGCACTACATCCATTTGTTGAAACATCTCAATTGATATTCCACGAAACCCTGGAGCTTTGATTTTTGCCAATGCCTTCAATGGCAGCTTCAGCTCTCTCTTTCATTACCGCTGGTTCCTGATCATATGCTACCTCTTCAAATGACTGAACACCAATCTGTACATTCTGGTATAATGACTCTGTGTATTCCTCCTATCTCCTTTTGATGCTTCCTGAGTCATTTAATATTTTCCTTGTAGAATCCTTCAGTATTGCAACTCAGTGTTTGCATTTTTTCTTCAGTTCTCTCAGCTTTTAATTGTCTATTACCTGCTCTTTGCACGTCACTATGATATTTTTTCTTCTCGAGCTGCCTTTTGAAGTCTTGTGTTTAGTTCTTTCACTTTGTCATCTCTTCCTCTTGCTTTTAGCTGCTCTACATTCTAGAGCAAGTTTTAGAGTCTTTTCTAACATTCAGTTTGGTCTTTTCTTTCCTGTATTATTAATGGCTGTGCTTTCTTCATGAAATTTCCTAAAGAAATCTGATAGCTACCTGGTGAGCCAACTGGAAAGAGATCCATATTTATGCCTATTCTCAAGAAGGGTGATCCAGTCAAGACACTGCAATAGTATATTGACAGAGAACTGTCAGAAATTCAAGCTGGATTCATAAGAGGATGTAGAACCAGGGATATCATTGCTGATGTCAGATGGATAGTGGTTGGAAGCAGAGAATATCAGAAAGATGTTTAACTCAGCCTCATTTTCTATGCAAAGCATTCCACTGTATGGATCATAACAAATAATGGCTAACATTGCATAGAATGGGAATTCTTGAACAATTATGTTTATGGAGAATCTAGTCAAGAGGCAATTGTGCAAATAGAACAAGGGGACATTGCATTGGATTGGTATGCATCAGGGATGTATCCTTTCATTGTACCTTTTCAATCTGTATGTTGAACAGATAATCTCAGAAGCTGAATCATGAAGAAGAAAGAGGCATCAGGATTGGACAAAGACTTATTAGCAATTTGTGTTATGCAGATACCACCACCCTGCCTACTCAAAGTGAAGAGGGTTTGAAACACTGATGAAGATCAAGACCACAGCCTCCAGTAGGGATTGTAACTCAACATTGGGAAAACAAAACATTCTAATAACTGGGCCAGTAAGCAACATTGTGGTAAATGGAGAAAGGATTGAGGTTGTTGAGGATTTCATTTAATTGGCTCAACAATCACTGTCCATGGAGGCACCAGTCAAGAAATCAAAAGATGTGCTGCATTGGGTAAATTTGCTGCAAAGAACCTCTGTAACATATTGCAAACTAAAAATGTCACCTCAAAGACTAAGCTGAGCTCGATCCAAACCGTGGTATTTTCAGTTGCATCATATGCAAGTGAAAGCTGGACAATGAGTGAAAACAGAAGAACTGATGCCTTTGATTTGTGGTGTTAGAGAAGAATACTGAATGTACCGTGGACTGCCAAAAGAACAAACAGATTTGTTCTTGAAGAAGTACAACCTGAGTGCTCCTTGAGAGCAGAGATGGCAAGACTATGTCGCACATAATTTGGAACTGTTGTCAGGAGGGATCAGTCCGTGGAGAAGGACATCATGCTTAGCAGAGTGCAGGGCCAGTGAAAAAGAGGAAGAACTTTGATGAGATGCATTGACACAGTGGCTAAACAACAGACTTAAGCATAAAAATAATTGTGGGCATGGTGCAAGACTACACAGTATTTCCTTCTGTTGTACATAGGGTTGCTATGAGTAAGAACTGACTTGATGGCACCTAACAATAATTATACCCAAGGTATAATTTGCATAGACAAAGACAAAAGTGGACTAAAATTATGCTTTAAAATTGTTTTGAGAATTCTAAATGGGAAAGTCCCTAGGTGGTGCACTTGTTTAATATACTGAACTAGTAACTGAAAGGTTCAGTGTTCAAGCCTACCCACAGGAACCTCAAAAGAAAGGCAAGGTGATCTACTAAAAAGAGGCACTGAAAAGCCTGTGGAGCACAGTTCTCCTTTGATGCATTTGGGGTTACCATGGCCTGTGTCTGAGTTGACAGCAAATAATTTTAATGTTTTTCAATTTTTTTATTACAATTAAATGAAAATGTATATTCGCATATAAATTTGCATGCTGACCTACATGCAGCTTCCACTGCTCTCCCTGCACAGTGACAGCACACTCTTCCTCTCTGCTCCATACCTGTGTTATCTTCTTAACAGTCTCGTCTCTTCTCCTCTCCATTCATTTCTCTCCCTCCAGTATGAGGTGAACAGGATGACCTCCTGTAGATGCCGAGAACAATAAAGTGCCCACACAATATGGTTGCTCTCGATCACCAAGTCCAATCCACTGGACAGCAACTAATTTTAATTATACATTACTAGGGCTTTGTCAGTAATCTGCTGAATTTAGGCTGGATAAGTACTTACACTATCATCCCACCATAAAAGATGCTTTGCATATCTAAATCCCAGATCCTGTAAATTGTTGGATTGTGACAACTTTTCCCTCTGCATATTCTGAAGTGAAAAGACAATTACAGTACAGTACAGAAAATATTAGAATGCAGGTAACTAGCTTAAGGTTCTGTGAGAGTTGGTCTGCTTAGCTATCTGAAAGATGCTTTTTTCAAATGAATACATTTTAAGTCAGTTTTGTGTTTTCTTTTTTTGTCCCCAATTTGTCATACCTATTTGCTATGCTAAGCAAAAGACACCCAGTGTATAAATCACCTCTACATGTATAGTCAGGATCAGCAAGAAATGAATGTAGTCCTTGCCTTCCCACATCTGTGTGTCATCACCAGCTACACTAATATGCGAGAGGTAAAATACGGAAATCACACCTTTATTGCTAAGTATTTTATAAAGATCTCTACGAATCAAATTCTGACATGACAATGGATCCAGCCCCCCACCCCTGAGCTGTTATCAGCCACTTAAAGCTGACTGAAGTTCATACATTATTATGTATTTTAATTTGTAAATGTTACTTGCCCACCTACTTCATATCAGCCATCCATGCTCCCCTTCTCTGATCCTCAGCCACCGCAAGCCTGGTGAGAACACAAAAGTTAGAAAGACTGTCTTTCAAATTGACTGCTTACACAGCCCCTGTCTCGCCTTGTCACCCCAAACTAAGAGTTTACAAGCTAGAATGACTCAGTCTTTCCAGCTACCAAATAAGCACACACAACTGCCTTCTGGTTTTCATTGCTCCTGCAAGCTCATTCACTGGAATGCCTCACATAATTCACTGAGACTGTCTATACTTAGAATTAGTCATTTATTTTAACCAGAAACAACTCCGAAAAGAGAAATCTTGGAGCGGGTCCTAGCATGAACTAACTTTTGGGCTGTTCTACAATGTCCTATAGGGTCACAATAAGACAGATGGGAACAGACAAACCTAAAACACTGTTTTACATATAAACACAGTGCTTTGCATAGTTTCAACATAGGGGACTTTTTCAGGAATACAATTACTGTATACATGAAGGTAAAAATGGTGTTACATTCACAATTTTTGGAAGTGTGACTGAAAGCATCACTGTTCACATACTTAAACTGTGAAAACTACACATCTTCCACTTTTGGGGGTGAATACTACAAGCACTTGAACATTGTCATGGTGTAAGTGCAGCATCTACACAATAAAACATATTGCTGTCCGGTAACTTCCAACTGAAAGAGTAGAACAGTTTTCCACAGGGTTACTAAAGCTCTACTCTTTAAGAAAGCAGATCACTAGTTTGTTTTTGTTTTTGTTTTTCTTCACAGTGCAGTTGATAGGCTATATTCTGCAACATTTTTATTCACAGCCAACAGCTTAACCACTACACCACAGAAACTTCACACATTAAATTTCATGTTTTAAATAAATTTTCCTCTTACTGTTTTATGTTACAGTCCATTCACGAGAGAGTGTGTTAGTTCTCTAGAATAAGTATAACAATTACTTCAAATGTGTCACTATAAAAGACTTCTTACTTCATAGCAAAAGAAGCTACAATTCCAAATTCAGGATGCCATCTCTAAGAAAACTCTATCACTGTACTATCAAGTCCACACAACTGATTAGACCTCAAGTAACATGAGTTCCAGAGATCCAGCTAGCAAGTGTGGTCCTCCAACAGGTGGCAAACTGGGCCCCTCTTGCACACAAGGATGCATCCTTTTTAGTAGGACATGAAAGTTGATTAATGGAAAGTACATTCCTAAGAGGGAACAGGTCAGTCTCCATGAGTGGAAAAAAACTGACAGATTTTAGGGGTGCTTCTTGTTGGCAAGAGCAAGAGGTGATGTCACAGACAGGACAGTGGCATCTGAGGTTTTGTGTCATGCTTTGTAACTTATGTCTGATGTGAACCAGGATATAAAATATATGACCATAATGGCTTCTTTTTGCACTTTAAAACTAGCAATGGTGTATTTTTAATCAAACTTCACAAAATGTGATCTACCATGACCAGCTGGAATTTGTTACGCACAAAAAAATATAGTCCATATTTGAAAATCATCAGAATAACCCTTCATGCCAAAGGCTAAAGAAAGACAATTGTATCACTCAGCAAAACACATCTGACAGATTCTAACACCAATTTATGATTTATAAAAAGTACACTAGCAATAGAGAATATCCTCAGCCTTATAAAATGAAAAATGTACTGTCACCATCACAGTTAACGGTGAAAGATACAATGCTTTCCCTTTAAAGTCAAGGATAAGCAATAATACGTACCTTCATCATTCTTACCAATAGTCTATTGGAATTTCTAACCATGCAACTTGGCCAATGAAAGAAATCCTTATGTCTAGAAAGTAAAACCTTGAAACATCAACAGTATTTCCACATAAAGCCATTTTCATATACTCAGCCTTATGTAGTTATTTTTTGTTTCACCTGATTTTAGATCAGCTGTAGTCTGTGAGGCCATCAGTTTTTGCCTAAGAGCTTTGAATATCTAGAGTTACAGTCCGTTTTATAAGTTTTTGTTGAGATGTTCTGGTGAGATGTTTTCAGAAAATCAGCAAAAAACTGTAGGTGACAAAAACTGGATAAGACATGATTAATAAAAATATAAGCAAAATGTAAAATCCAAATGAAGTCCAATCTGTTAGAAAACTTGAGGCAATAATATTTGTAAATGTAATCACTACCTATACTTTTAAAGAACTTCAGATACCATACATAACCTTGAGGCACAGAATCAGCGTTATAACACTATTATTAAGCCTCTAAATAACTATATAGTATAAAAATAAATTTATACATAAATAATTTGAATTCCTGAGTCAAAATACTACGTTTGATGATGTTATTGAAATAATAATAATAAAGTTATAGTCAAGTTAGCAATTTAAACCAAACCAAGTGTAGTAGAGTTATTTCTGAATCATAGCAACCTTATAAGACAGAGTAAAACCACTCCATGGAGCTCCCAAGGAGCACCTGTCAGACTCAAAATGTTGACCTTTTGGATAGCAGGCACAGCACTTAACTTCTATGTGACCAGGGTTTCCACGGATAGCAATTAAGAAATAATAATAAAATCACAACATTATGTATTTGTTAAATAATATTAGGCAAAAACATTAAGCAGAAGTAATCAACATAAGTTTTAACCCAGTGAGAACTGAGTACTTGATTTTAACCCATGCCATATAATTCATTAAATAAGACTCCTACCATCTCTTTCTTTAGAAAAGTGTATTCATGGCTTGCGGTGAAGTGTCAGAGTTGTTAGTAAGAAACAATACTAAAGCTGCTTAACTAAAAAGATCTTAAAATAAGAAAATCTTAGCTTTTTTTTTTCCCTAAGTCCTGTGGCTTAACTGAGGAATCTGTTTCTCGAGAAAGGTCATATCTTTGTCTTCAAGAGAGACTGCACAAGGAATAAATTATTTACTCCGTAATCAGAGAAAAGTTGGTCATTTTAACAGAAAACCCTCAATTCTTTCTAGTGTTAATGTTTTCAAAAATCTCACAAATCAAACTTTCTCACAGAAAACTTTTGACCATATCCAATAAATGCTTTTCAACAAACCTCTACAATATGTTCCTTTAAGCAGCAAAAAATGAACTCATTAAGACATACACATTTTCTCTCGCTGCTGGTAAAGCAAACATGTACATTTAAACTGTGACACATATCTGTTACTCTGTTATCAGTACATTACCTGAAAGGTCCTGGAAAGTATTTTTAAGTCTGTAAATAGTCTGTTTAAACATTTTAGGTTTTTCAGTTTTTATTGCATGTCCTATTTTTTCCAATCTAATTTTAACTCAAAGTTCTTGGCCTTGGAAATTACAGGTTCTCTGCTTAACTGACCGAGTCTCTTGCTAGGGTTGGAACACGTTTTCTGTAGAAAAGTTTTACACATACCACAACGAGTCAGCCTACAGGAATAACACAATCTGTTACTTTTCAGAGACAGTGACAGACAGGCAGTCCCCACTACTGAACACAAACTTCAGAAAAATAATGAAGGGTTGGAAACTAGGTTGTTGGACAGAAGGCCAGTGTGGAAAGCAAAGACAAAAATAGAAATGGGGCCACAGTCCCCTTAAAAGTGTTACTGGTGCCACAAGAAATTTGGACAAATAAGAATGATCTTAGAAGACGGAGCACCCGCAGATCCCACTGCCCAGACTGAGGAGATGGTTGTGAAGGACAGAGTGGCAGGATGGGATCTGACCCTAACAAAAGGCCTCATGGACATCTCTTCCTAGTACCCAATGTCTAGACATTATGGAACTTTTCTTAGGACTTATTACAAAATGGGTGTCTGGGCCTGGACCCCAGAGTACAAACCAAATTTCAATAAAGCAAATCACAAAGCAGACAGACAAAACCAAGGGTGAGCAGTGTTGATTTCCTGTAATTGATCAGACCCAGAGTGACCTGATTCAGGTTTGGGAGATCAAGCTAACAAGTATAATCTCCTGGTGGGAGGCAAATCAGGCTTCCCTTCCCCTCCTCCCCCTCCCTCCCCCGCAAGGCACCAGTCTCCTCTTCACCTGGGCAAGAGAATGAAACCTTTTACTGGTAAATAGCAGTGTTTTACTAAGTCAAAGTACCTTTCAAAGAGGGAACAGGTCAGTCTCCATAAATGGAGAAGGACCCTATTAATAAGTTTAAAGGTCCTTTTATACATAGGTAAGGGAAAGAATAATAGTGTGCTCCCTGGTTCTGGTGATGATGTGATGATGTAATTCCAGGATCAAATTCGGGGTCACACATCAGCAATTGCATAATGGGTCACCTTCCAAAGAATATGATAATGATATGGAGATAGGATGGAAAAGAAAGAGTAAGTCATTTCTAGGTTGTCCTTGACAGGCAGCTGCAGGCATGGCCAGGACTCAGCTGCTGGGGAATGGCCATATCTGCATCACAACTGCCAGGAAAGAACTGTTACATTTACATTATAACTACCAGAAATAAATGATGGTATCTGTAACTAGCCTTCTCAAGTAGTTAACCGGGCTTGCCAGCTAGACTTGACAGGATGTCAAGGACTTAGTGGGCCCCATTCTGTAGGGAGGACCTGACAAGGCGATTTAGGCTTGTGAGGGTCAGAATCCCAACCACCACTAAGCCAAAATTAAGAGGAGTAGGGGAGGTGTCCTTCAACCCTTCTCCAAGACTTCCCTAGGGAGGATTCTCCTTACTCTC
Source organism: Heterohyrax brucei (assembly GCA_028571685.1). NCBI lineage: Eukaryota > Metazoa > Chordata > Mammalia > Hyracoidea > Procaviidae > Heterohyrax > Heterohyrax brucei. Next base: position 12,520,409 of record CM053167.1, on the reverse strand, counting down.
CTCCCCAGATCTCCTGGAGAGGCATGCTCTAGAAAGTGTCCACCAGACTAGACCAGTTAAGGCGGCAGCCCTCCCCTGTCGGTCACTCCTGAGACCACAGTGTGTTTTGTCCATATTTCTCTGTTTTTGGCATCCCAATACATCAGTTTCTTTAGAGCATCCATCCAACTAAAGATTTTCCAAAGAAGGGGCAGTACAGCCTGAACTCAAAGGGGACCCTTGGCCTGTTGAACAAAGTTCCCCAGGAGATTAATATTTTGGAGGGCACAATTGAAATGGAAGAAACAGCTCAAAAGGCATGTGAAAAGGTGTTTGATATGAAAGCTCCGCTCTTCTCAGACCCAATCTGGGACTTTGATTACCAAACCTGAAACAGGTAGGTAGCTTTTGGGAGAGCCCTGCAAAAGGGGCAATGACAAACCTCATTTTTGGCCTGAACTGGCGATGAACAGAGGGTGGCCCAGAGTAGGGTCCCCACACACAGTAACAGCAGCTCCTTTTCAGAGGTACCCACTCACCAGTGGAAAGAGGGAAGTTAGGCTAGAGATGAACCACTTCCCGGTGTTGGCACCAAAATGTTGAGGTCATGCAGCTGATTAAACCCCAAGTGACCTAATTCAGGCTCCAGAGATAGAGCCAGAAAGTTCAGTCTCCTGAGGGGTGGCAAACGGCTTCGCATCCCCCAAACCACATGAGGGTGTATAACTTTTAGTAGCAAATGATAGTTTATCAAGGACAACTATGCTGCAAAGAGGGAAAGTGTCAGACTTGAGTGGGAAAGACCTAACAAATTTGAGGGATGCTTTTTATTGGCACGAGCATGGGGGATGTCATAGATAGAAGGTGGTGGCAGTAACTTGGTTTTTGATTGGGCTTGAGACTACTGTAGCCACTTTACAACTGCCAGAAGAAATTGTTACATTTGCATCACAACTGCCAGAAAAAACTTACATTTGCATCACAAACTGCCTGGGAGAATTCTTCATGTGTGGCAGAACAGGTTGCCCTAGTAACCATATCAACAGTGTGTGTGTCCTGTAATGCAAACCAACCTTTGTTATCTCTAGCAAATGTTAGATTCTGGAGTAACATGTGTTGGTATGTCACAGCAGAGATCAGGTTCCCTAACTCTGACAGAGTCACATCATGGGAAAGGACCTTGTTGATCTTTCCCCTAGTCTAGAAGATTTCAGCACATGAACAGTGAGTCCAAGGGATGTGCTGCACTCCAGTTCTTGATTGGTGGCAGGAGGTATCTTTCCTCCCTTGAATTTTTTTTTTTTTTTATATCTCAAGACATTAACTCATTACACAGCATAGTCTTACGCATTAAGCGTGGCCTCATCCATGTAACTGCTTCTAATTTTTCCTGATTAATGTCAGATGTTAGGATTTACAACACATACGAAAAATCACATCATATCACAAAATGATGGACATTCAGTCACAATAGTGGGACTCATGGCACAGCCTAGTCTACACATAATTTCAAGGGGACATAATTTAGCCTATGACAGAGGAGAGCAAAATTGTATCAGTGGTTTAGTTTATGTCATTGTGAATTTAATTTTTAAATGGTAAAGGGGTGTTGCACAGTATTAGCTGCGTAAACAGGATTTAGCCAACCTAATCCTTGAAGCAAAGCCCCCATCTAGTAAAGAAATGTGCTCTAGAAAAAACTGACACACTCTAAGTGTAAGTCACATTTGGATTTCAGTTTTAAAACTGACAATTGTTGTGACAATGAAACTATGAAACCCACTGGAAGATGAAGCAAAACACTGAAGGTTATAATCCTTTTTTTCGGCTGCAAACAGTAGGGAAAAACTTACTTGTAAGAACCAAGTAAGGCACTCCTAAAGACCAATTTTCCGAATGCGATTAGAGAGCTCTCTAATATTTTTAAAGTGCTTCCTATATAGAAGATCAAAAGGGCAATTACTGCCCAAAAGTAAGATAAAACAGCAAGAGGCAGGGACTGGACATGCGGAATCCAGGGCTGAACTAGGGAAGATGCCACACGTACTTATTGCAACCAGTGTCACGAAATAATATATGCATAAATTTTTCAGAAAAACTAATTTGAGCTGTAACTTTCACGTAGGCACAGTGTTTTTGTTTGTTTTTTCCACAAAAAGTATTACTTGCTGATACTGCTCACTTAAAACCAGCAAACCAGTGGTCAGCAGGTTTTAAGGAATCTATGTTTGCCGGAGCCACACTACGGGGATTTTTAGGGAGCCACAGAAAGTGATTCAACCAAAGACGTTAAGTCCATTTCCTCACATTTTTTCCTTTAGCAGTTGGTGGGTCACCCTGGGTCCAAACTAACAACATTCTCATCTCCTGAGCAGGCCTAACTGTGCCTGGCCGTAGTCTTAAGAAACTCAGGAAGGCTGCTCAAAATCCTCAAGACTCTATGGATTTGGAAGAGGTTCAGCTCCGGCGCCTCAAGCCGATGAAATCCCAGCAAAGGGAAGTTAAAGTAGCTTACGTTCCGGCAGAAACCGGGGAAGTAAAAATGCGTAATCAGCAACGTTGTTAAATGTGTAATTGTCTTATTATTTCCTCACGGCGTGAGGTTAGGTCAGGGCTAGGCAGAAGTGTATGCAAGCCGCAAGGGGCCGAAAGGGGCCACGATCACTGTCTCGCCACCACAGCTGAAACCGGTGTCTGCTGAGTTTCGGCCGCTGCTTCATTCTGCTCCTTCCACTCTGTGATCTATGAACAAAATCATCGTCCACCTGCCACACCGACTTTATTCAAGCCAGTGATGACTGCACCAGAGAATGGTCACCTTCTCTGATACCTGCGATCATACGACTGACAACCTACTCGGCTTCAAGGCTTTTTTCTAACTGCTCCCTACTTTGGGGAAAGTTTCACAAAAGGCAGATGAGGGCTATATAGAACGGAGACATTTTTATGAAACCTCAAATTTCCGGTAGTACAAAAGAAAGTGCAAACTAGGTAGGGGGAGCGAAAGCGGTCGACAGGAGGAGCCTGCTGTCGCTATGTTTAAGACCTCTATACTGATCAAAAGCGGGAGACAGCGAATTTTAACCAGTTCCCGAGAGTTCCAGGACATTGACGAGAGCGGAAGAACGAAAGCCACAGCAAACTCTGACGGCTTTCGCTGAAAGACTCACTTAGCAGAACGCGCGAGCTTACGAGTAAACAACGCGACTTAGTCAAACGGAAGTAACTGTAAGGATTTAAGGAGCGTGGGAAGGAAGAGGACGTTCATTTTACGTGCTGACGTAAAGCTGTCGGAGCCGATATTTTACGGCTGTGGTAGAAGCGTGTTCCCGAGCCGTGGGTAACCCGTGCGGTCTGGTATTCAGCGAATTAGATTTACACTTGGACGCTCCAGAGTTACCAGTATTCTTCAGGGATGAGTCATGTGGTAGTGGAAAGTGCTGTCGGGCTGGACCAGCAGGTGAGACTAGATAGGTCTGTGTAGGCTGCGTGAGTCTCTTTTCAAACTTACGTGGCTGTTGACTTAGAGCTGACTAGCTCTTCTAGTTTCCCCTTTTCTGAGCTCCTGGGTTTTGCACTGGGTAGAGCTGTAAAGCACCTGAATCAACAGTGGGAAGCAGGGTATGTGGCGGTGGTGTTCACTGTGTCTGTTGCTTGGGCCAAACCTGATGTGGGTTTTTGGCTTTGTAACCGGGTCATGCACTATGGCGGCTGTGTGTGTGTACGTGAGATGCGCAGGTGCGAACACCATCTGTTTAATCATAAACGTGAAGACTGGCTATAAGTGGAATATTTTTGTCTCAAACGATTTTACTCTACGTGATATGATTCAGGCCTGGAGCATCATTTTGTGAAAGTAGACAGGAATGGAGAGGGTTGGAAGGGAGGGAGGGGAGGCGGACGGGGCGGGCTTGACTTTGGGTAATGTGCTTCCTGCGTTTGGTACTAGGTGTTCGATGTCACTGCGGCCTCTGCCGGGCGACTGGCCTTAGAGGGCCACCTGGCAGGAGAGGGGCTCTGAAGGATCGTGAAATGAGTGTTGTGTTTCTTAAGCGCTTTTCAGTGTTGTCGTTGGGTGCTTTCGCAGTATTGACGCTGGCTCGGCGGTGCCGCGGGGAAGGCCGCGTTTCCGGAGTGGAAAGTTTTGTGGCGCAGAAAAACCGGAAATGGAGGGAAGGGGAGGGGAGTAGAAGAAAAGCCTTTGCGTGCTGCTTTTGACGGGGGCCGGGAGATATTAAAGGTTGGAATTCCGTGTGGAAACATCGCGACAGTTGGAAGTCTGGCATTACCTTTTTAAATTAAACTTTTGTTGGTACTTGAATGGCCGTATAAATTATTGCCATTTAAGGTTTTTGTTAGTTGGCGGGGATGGGAGGGTTGGGGTTCCGGAAAGGGGACTGTTGGGTAGTGCTTGAATTTCATAAATCAGCCTGCAAAAGAATACCTGGAATGTGGGTTGGCGTGGAACTTAACTGTTGTTGTTCGGAGAAAACATTGAAATCGTTGGAAACCGGGGTTGGGGGTAAAGGAGAGGCTGTGCGAACCCACACACATATCATAGATTTGTTAATGGGGTAAGCAGCCTCCTTAGAGGTTTTTTTGTTCTTATTTTAGGGTCTTTTTTTTAAAGTCATATTTTCTGTTAGGAAAACAAAGTTTAGTGGCAGTTTTTGACCACAGACTTTTAATATTGTTTTGCCGGATTTGGCAATCAGCTTTGAGTGTTTTTAGCAGCGGCGATGTCGTTGTGATGTAAACATTCTGCATTTTGTTGATAGGTTAAGTGGGATATGTGTTGGTTTCTGATTCATAGCGAGCCTCTGTGTACACCGTGAGAAACAACTGCAGACTGGGTACCATTCTTGTAATGTTTGAGTCCCTTGTTCAGCCAGCTGTGTCAGTTACTGCCATTGAGGGTCTTCTGTTTTTCCCTGATGCTCGCTTTACCAGAAGCATGACGTCCTCGAGGGACTTGTTTCCTCTCACACCGTGTCCAGAGTAAGCCAGATGAAATCTGGCTCTGACTTTTTGTTGTCTTAGCACGGTGTGTATGTTTAGTTTTCTTCATTAACACAGTATGCGGTTCAAATCTTCAGTCTTGATTGATTTGTGGTCAGGGTTTTCATGTATGTGAAAAATAACCATGGCTTGAATCAGAAAAGCTTCAGTCCTCGAAGTGAAATACAAGTAGAAAACAGGAGTTAAAAAGCACAGGCATTTCTGTTATGTAGCATTTGGTGTGTAGGTGTTTAAGATTTCTCGCAGAAGTCGTTCTGAATAAGTTTTGGAAGACATTTAACTATTAAAGCTGTACTTTGGAGGCTCTCCAAATTAACTGCTAAACAAATTTGACATTGGAAAATTTTGGCTTACAGTAATGTCTCCATTGATAATTAGTAGAACTTGATGGCATTATCTTGAATTTACAGTATATGTTTATAAAACATGTTATGGAATTCTTGGTGATAACAGTGATTCAGAGCCACAGCTGCCAACCAAAAGGTTGAAAGTTACTGGTAGCAGATTTGGTTTTGGGCTGTATCTTGAACTTTTAATGTAGTGCTTGTGAACATGTTATAGTATTGTGTATTCCTTTGGAAAAAGCAGTATCATGATTTGGTGCTTAAAAATTCTGGCACATGAAATGTCTTAGGTTTTGTTACTTATTATAGTGTAGTATAGTCAAATTACAGTGTAGAAGACTATGGAGATGCACAGACGTAGAGGTTAAAGAATACAGTGGAGTTACAGCCTCCTAATTTAGAAACAGTGAATGCCAGTTGCACCATTTTGGAGCTTTGTGATCAGCACCTCTGAACTTATTTCTAAAATGAATGAAATGTTGGGTGCTTCACAGAGAGGCAGGGATTAAATGACATAATGGTACGCAAAACAAAACCCTTTGTTGAGTCAACTTGAACTCATACCCAGAACTACTGCCATTGACGTACAGCGACCAGATAGGTCAGAGTAGAGCTGTCCCATAGTTTCCAAGGAAGAGTCTGGTGAATTTGAGCTGCTGTCAATGTAGATGTACCAACTCTAGCTCACAGTAAATGCATAAGACGTACTGTAACTGCCCCACAGGGTTTCCAAGGAGCAGCTGTTGGATTCAGACTGCCAGCCTTTTGGTGAGCAGCTAAGTGCTTAACCACTGCACCACAGGGCTCCATTGGTATTCAAAGTGGGGAAATACTAAAAGTGGTGAGTTTATATTTTAAGATTTACGAGTTTATGATGGTGGAAACTAGGTTGGTAGTTGAGGAGCTTTTCTGCAGGAAATAGCTACAGGGAATACTTGTTTTCAATCAGTGAATGAATGTGAAAGATGTTTGGCATTCTCCCTGGTGGAATAGTGGTTAAACACTTGCTAAATTAGTGGTTTGAAACCAGCAGCTGCTCTTTGAGAGGGATGTGGCAGTCTTCCTCTGGAAAGATGACAGCCTTGGGAACCTTGACACTTCGTGAGATACTGGGTTGGTTTCATGTGTGTACTTTTCTTTAGAAATTATTCTTAAAATAGCTATGTTTTAAATTTGCCTAGGCAGCACAGTTAGTAAATGCTTCAGTGTAGAATTTTGGGCTTGATTTGCTTTGTGATGCTCTGCATGCTTTGTTTCGATGAGTGTACTTAATTAGCGTGAAAGCTGTTAAACACTTCTCTTCTAGTTTGCTGGTCTAGACCTGAATCCCTCGGATAATCAGAGTGGAGGCGGAAATACAGCAAGCAGTAAGTCAATCATTTCCATTGTACAATAATTGCATTTGGGTAGTAGATTTATTATGTACCTTTGGGGGGCGGGTAGGCTGTTAAGCAGCTGTGAATGTTTCTTAAAAAATTACTAGATAGATGTTATAGTAATGTTCTTTTGTACTTGAGTGGTGGAAACTTGTAAGAACTCAACAGCCAACAGGTTAGAGACCAACCAGAAAGCCTTCATAAAAAGACCTGCTGATCAAGTTCTGAAGAGTGAGTTAATTTAGTAAACTGTGCAGATTTCAGTTCTTCTGTGGCGTAGGTCTTCCGTGAACACAGTCCAGTTAGTGGGGACTACTAGTTTTTTGAGTTTACTGATTTTGTGTTAGTTTTTTCCCCAGTGTTTGCGTATGTAAAAGTATGAGGTGCTTGGGTGTATATAAGAAGGGTTGGTCTTTATGGCTCTGGGAACATTTAGCTCAACTGATATGTAACAAAATGTTCAGTGTTGTACTTCAGTGATTAGTGTTTGGGATCTTTGAAAAAGACTGTAAACAGTCAGCCATTGTTCTCAACTTTTCAGGAGCAAAGAGAATGAAAACAACTAAAGATGAAGAGATTAGTACAAAAGAGTATGGCCTGACAGACTAGAGAAACCATAAGAATATGGCCCTTGGACAGCCATGTAGCTCAATAATGAAGTCTCTAGGAAGGTTCACCCTTCATCAAAAGATTAAACAGGCCCATTTAAAAAAAATTAAAAGAACATAACCACCTTGGAGCAAGGGCTAGAAAATGGGAGGGCTGCGTGGTGCAGCAGGAGAACTTTTAACAGGGAACGCAAAATTGAGAAAGGAAGGTGTTGCCATGTGGGATTGTTAACCAACGTCAGAAACCTTTATATGTGTGGTTTAGTGAGAAAGTTGTTCTTTAATCCTTGTAATGTACAGTTGAAAAGACAAAAACTTGCATCTTTGTGTAAACAGTTTGTCTTCAGAATATTTTGTAATACACCCATGTTTACAAAAATAATTATGTCTGCTAATAACAGTTTGACTATCATGGAGGGGTATGTTAATTTCTTTTAAGGTAAATTGGCCTGAATTGTGTTGAACCTAATAAAGAGAGCTGGTGTGTTTATGGTATGTAATATGTAATGTATACTTTCTGCTCATTATAAAGAGCTTGAGACTTAGTGGTACAGCCATTAAATTTTATAGAACCAGGCTTTACAGATTTTTGGGTGGTGGCCAGAATTTAACATTTTGGCCATATGGAAATCTTCAGAAAGAAGTTGGATATACAAATATTTTGAAGAGAGTAGGGTTTTTTGCTGGTGGTTTAAAATTTATTTCCATTGTTAACTTAGAGTTGCTAGAGTTAATTTTATTGTTACAAGTTACATTTGGGAATATTTAACTCAGGCAAAAATAGTTCTGTTTATTTATTTATTTTTATTGTGACCGAGTGAAAATGTGCATTCCCATATAAATTTACATGCCCACCTATATGTGGCAAAAAATAGCTTTTGCTCAGGTTTTCAGATAGTAAGCTGGTTTCTTCTGCTTGGTAGTGTAATTGGTGTTTTTCTTATTCGTAGTCCAAGTGGTGTTTCTGCCTGCATATAGAACAGCAGTTGCCATATCTAAACTTAAGAAATCCCAAGTTAAAACTACCAATTTCTTCGTAAAATCAGTGCTTTTTTTTTTTCGTGTCCTTATACCATGTAGCTTTAAGTTGAACTGTTAGCGTTCGTTCATGTGTAAGAGTTTCCTGAAATAGGAACAGTTTTAAGAATTCAGTAACCACTGGTAGCTACTGGAATGAGTTTAATTTGAGGATTTCAGCCCTTAGGGTAGAAAGTACTAGGTGTGTTTCTTAAACTTTGTTTTCGTTGGAAAATTTTTTTATAAAGCAGCAATAATTTTTTTTTTTATCTCTGATTTGCAAGGCAGTCACATTTAAAGACAGGAGGTATAAAAAGTTTTCTAGGACCAGTTTGGACCAGTTTCTTAGGAGCAGAATTCTTGTTTTTTAAAAAAAAAAACTCTGGAGGAGGTTGTAAGAATTTAGTTTTACATTTTTGTCTTTTTAGAAGGACGCTACATACCTCCCCACTTAAGGAACAGAGAAGCTTCTAAAGGTAAGACACAGCAACTTTGCAGATCTGTGCCTTCTCGGTGTTTAATAAAAGGGTGAGTGGGGTAACTTGGGGAGATGTGTAAACAGTGTTTCCTGTAATCTGTAAGGGCTGTTGTGAACAACTGGCACTTCCTAAACTTTGAAAAGTCTTTACTGGCCTACTGTTGGGTGATGAGTAGTTCTTAATTCCTTTAATCTATTTATAAACACTGGCAAAATGGTTTCAGTATCAAGAAGTTATTGTAGGTGCCATACCATACAAGACAAGTACACACAGTGCAGAGAATTCTAGTTACCCTTCTCAGGAAGAGCTACGAAGGTGATGAACAGTTAAGTGTCTGGGGGAGTTAGAGTGATTCTCGGGTCTTTTTGTTCCTTGCCTTACATGCTGTATTTTAAGTATTTTCCTAAACTGAATGAAAGCATGTGGTATCCTTTTCCATTAATGCTGTTAGATCATTAGAAACATTTATGGGATAACAGTTTGAATGTTGTGTGTTTGGGAGTCCTGAGTTCATATTAATACAGTATAGTGCTAACTGGAAAGTTGGATATTTGAGTTTAACCAGTGGCACCTAGGAAGAAAACCCTGGCAGTCTGCTTCAGGAAACACAGCCATTGAAAAACCTGTGGAACACAATTCTGCTGTGATGTATCTAGGGTCATCATAATCTACTCAGCTGCATGTGGTTTGGTTTTTGTTGTAATCAAAATGAATGATCTGAGTTTAGGGGAGAAGGAAAGTTCAGAACAAAGGTAAGAAAGTTGGTATACAAAGGAGAATATTGGGAAGGTGGGAAATATGCTGAAGTTTGTGATTTGATATTACGTCTCCATGTGTAGTTTTTTGACATTACAAATGAGTTTTGTGTGTTTGTACCATATGATCAACTTAGTTAATCATAGAATTTTCAGAGTTACCGCATGCCTTTTTTTCATTAGGGATGTTTGCAGTATTTGTAGAACATGTAGTTGTCTGGAACTGGCACCAAGTGTACTAAGTATTTCAAAGCAACTGATATGATTTTACAATTTTTACTGGAAAGGACCTTAAAAATCGTAATTGTGTTTGTAGCTAAAGGCCATCTGTCCATTGGCTGGCAAATGGTACAGTAAATTAACTTGTAAACGTCAAACAGTGAATGAAGTGTTTAAGTCTAGGTAAGCATTCAACCTAACCCATAGTTAAAGTGAATTTACCTCATGATGGTTATTTTATTCTCTCTGTAGATATGCTGTAACAACTTGACAAGAGTATGGGTAGGGTTGAGGATTTGTTTTTATCCCAGATACTCCTAGTCCTCACCAGCCTTACATAGTGATATAGTTGTTGGGCTCTGTATTTGGTAATAGCGTTGTTACTTCAATTGTTACCCTTGACAAATGCCTTAGTGTGAAATTAACATTAAAATCTTGAGAGCTTTGTGGTGATGGAGTGGAGTCTGTGTTTTTAAGTAGCAGAGATGAAAATGCGTGCTTTTTTAAGTAAGTGGATTATGACTTTTGACTACAAAATGTTTTTAATAGAATTAATGTTTACCTGTTATTATCCCATACCTGAAATGATCAGGGCATCCGCTTGGAAGTTTACTAGTAGTATTTGAATATGCTCTACTGTAAGTATTTATTAGGGCATCTCAACAACCTTTCCCGTGGAAAAAGACAGATTTGAAACTTCTCGTTTCGTATTGATTACATCCATTAATTTGATTGACTTAAGTGTGTTAGACTAATGTGTAAGTATTGAAGATGCTCATTTGACTAGTTAAGTTTAAATCACTGTAAATAGGTAGTTTTTCAGGTTGCTTTCTCCAAAAATGTAAAACACAGCTTGCTACACATTGTGTGCATGTAAGTACTTTGAGAATAATACAGTATTGCTATTATGTATTTTATGAATTTGTGTAAAAATGCCTTAATCTAAGGCTTTTGGAACTTTTTTAGTTGACGTCTTGATTACGTTGTATTAATTTTTTCTCTGGTAACTGAATATCCATAAAATAGTTGTTAGTTTAGGACTTTGTGAAATGTGTGTTGAACATTTTATATTTAACAATATTTGTGTATAAGGCTTGTCATTTTTAGAAATGACACATGAGGAACTGGAAAGTATGTTATGACTGCCTTAATTGCTGCATTTAAGCTTTAAAAAAATCTTGGTAGAAGCTCTTGGGGTTACTGAAAGATTCACCAAGAGGAATTTAGTTGAAGTAGGCTTCTGTTTTTTACATGTGTGATACATTCACACTTAACAAAGAACGGAAGGAAAACCATTGGTGTGGAATATACATGAGGTCAATACTAGGTATGTGCATGAGATTGACGTCTTTGGGTAGTGTTTAATTCAAAACATTGTTCTGAGTTTGCTGATAAGAAAAAAAAGTTATCCAAGTCCTCCTATTCATTCTTGCTGTTTCCATTGGCCCTGTGTTAACTATATTGTTGGTTTCTAATCCTGTTTTCTTGTTGAAGGCTTCTGTGATAAAGACAGTACAGGGTGGAGTTGCAAAGATAAGGACGCATACAGCAGTTTTGGGTCTCGTGGTTCAAGAGGGAGACCCAGCTATTTCAGTGATCGTGGAAGTGGATCAAGGGGAAGGTATAAAAGTTTTTTTTTTCTCTCAACTTGTATGTGCATGTCCAGTAGCAGTTTAGAAATTGAACTTGGAATTTGACAGCTTCTCTTACTTTGTACTATCTTGTCACCTGAGTGGTGTTTACTGTGTAGCTTTTAAGAATAGGGCTGACTTATTCATTGTTAGTTATAAGAAGGCTTTAATCTGTGAAGCAGAAATGAAGTACAGACAGTGATACAGTAAAATCTTTTGGTTGAGATTTTTGTGGCTTCTCTAGTGGTAACAGATTTTAAACATTTAGATTTTATCATAAACCTGAGTATTTTGTGTCCTACTTTTCAGAAACAAGATAAAAACTCAATCTTCAATTTTGTCAGTAAATGAATTTTCCTTTGTATTTGAATATAACTGGAATAACTCATTGCATTGTTTTCTTGCTTTGCTCATAACAAGTACTTAGGTAACAATATAAAATACAATCTAGTTAGAAATACTATGAAATCAATTCTTAGTTTAAGCATGTTATAGGCCTCTTTAAGTACATAACTACAAAAATCTGTAGATGGAGTCTTTTTAAAAAAATTAAGTTTTAGATTGAACTCGAGGATTCTGTATGGATTCTAGGAGTCAGAATTGACTCAGCAGCAGTGGTTGTTTCACCAAATAAGAATAAGATAAGCAATCAGTTTTTAACGTCCTGAATAGTCAAGACCAACAGCGAACTATTCTAGGGACGTTACCATTATTAGCTGAATAACATGGCCTCATTAATTACAGATTTGATGACCGTGGACGTAGTGAGTATGATGGCACTGGCAGTCGTGACAGAATTGGCTTTGGCAGATTTGAACGCAGTGGACACAGTCGCTGGTGTGATAAATCAGATGAGGATGATTGGTCAAAACCTCTTCCTCCAAGTGAACGCTTGGAACAGTAAGTTTTTAAAATGTATATAAATTGTTTTGAGATTCACTACCCGGTATAACATATGTAACAATTAATTCTAGGGAACTCTTTTCTGGAGGAAACACTGGGATTAACTTTGAGAAGTATGATGACATACCAGTAGAGGCAACTGGAAATAACTGTCCTCCACACATTGAAAGTGTAAGTTTTCTTTGTGGTTGAAATTTTAAGACAGTGGAGTGTACATAAAATTGTTTTGTGTACGTCAGATTAGTTGGGCTGCCTATAGGCCGGTTGATTACGAACAGCATGAGTTTGGTTAGTAGTTCTTTCATGAAGAACAAAAAAAAAACCCACTGTGTTAGAAGAAACGAGCATGAGAATAATGTTACTGTTAAAAATAATACCATGTTAGAAAATGTGTGAAAGATGTTAAAACCCTTTTCCAATAAGGTCAAAGAGGAGACTCTTAATTTTGAATACACTTTCACGTAATTTTTGTTAAAAACATATAGTCAATTTAATGTTATGGTACACAGTATATTATAAATTAACATATTTTACTGCGTGTACTAAATGATCCACTTTTAGTTGGCTATTTTAGCTATTTTGAAACCTCCGAAATACCGAATTCTAATTGTACTTGTATTTGATTGACCTGGTTAAATTTCTTGACAGTTCAGTGATGTTGAGATGGGAGAAATTATTATGGGGAACATTGAGCTTACTCGTTACACTCGTCCTACTCCAGTGCAAAAGCATGCTATTCCTATTATCAAAGAAAAGAGAGACTTAATGGCTTGTGCTCAAACAGGTAAGCTTACTTGAAAGAATAAAAAGTTGCCAAGAATGTGTGAACAGAGCATGTTTGAAAATAGTACAGTATACTGGACACTTGAACCTGATGTCTGTATTTTGACATTCCTGTGACGGGGGAGAACTGATGTCGTTGAAGAAGGAACTAGGTATAAGAAGTGTAAGAGAAAAGAGCACATAACTCATGATCCATAAAACATGATTTAAAAAAATGTGTTTCTATAGGTGAAACATAAACCTCATCCTCAGGTGTTAGCTGAATATGGAGTAAGATAGGGCAGTTAGTATCAGGGTGAGTCAGAATCAGCTGATAGCAACAGAATAATTTAGGAACCTTGGTAATATAGTCATTAAAAGTTCTGCTTCTACCCAAAAAAGTTTTATAAGCCAGCAACTTGTTATATCTGTCACAATTTGGCCTTTGTAAAATTGAAAACAAAAAATTTTATTCAGTTTGTGTAAAATTTGTTGGTTTTTTATTTTTTTAAGAAAACTAATTGTATTTTTATGCTCTGGCAAAATGCAGCATTAACCAGACTTCTTGTCTGTTTTCATAATGTGGTGTTGGGACATACTCTGTGCCAACCTGTAGATTTCTGACTCAATTACTCCAAAAGACACAGTAAAACTGCCCCAGAGAGTTTCCAAGGATCATCTGATAGATTTGGACCTCTTAACCTCTGTACTACCATCACCATTTGTTCATGTGTAGTCATTGGTCACTTTTACAGTTAAAAGAACTGACTTATAAAACTTTCCCAGGATGTTTGTGTACTCCTCCTTTACATACTAGCAGTTCATAGGGTATAACTACAGGAAAACTTAAGAAAGCCAGAACCTGTGTAAGGGAGAAACCTGGCTGAGAAAGACAGCTTCAGTATTTTCCATTAAAACGTAATATAAAAGTAGTAAAACTATACCTGTTAAAGGTGGGAAGAAATTTGACAGGCTTAGAAATACAAACCAGCCCTACCTGTTGACTTGTGGCTTTCCTAGGCTTCAGTGTATTGAAAGTGTGAAAGTCGATGTTACTTTGCAATTACCAGTGTGAACAAAAATATAAAAGGACTAAAACAGTGTTTTAAATACAGATTTCAGAAGTCATTTTGTGGTGTTGGGTGAATTAGTTTCCCTATTCCAGTTGGTATTCAAAATAGTAAGTTAGCTTTTCTTAACAGGGTCTGGAAAAACTGCAGCATTTCTTCTGCCTATTCTGAGTCAGATTTATACAGATGGTCCAGGCGAAGCTTTGAAGGCTGTGAAGGTAAAAGATTTCTTTCAAAGTGAGAAGTTTACTGTATAGAACATGTCCTGTGTTTGTAAATGATACAGAACATTGTTAATCTCATTTTTCTAATTTTGACTGTCCAGTGAAAACTGCTTTTTGCTGTGATGAACTTCAGAAATTTAATTTAAAAAGTGATTATTAGAGTTTAATTTATAAATTGCATTTATTTTTTAGGATAATGGAAGGTATGGGCGCCGCAAACAGTATCCAATTTCTCTGGTTTTGGCCCCAACAAGAGAGTTGGCTGTACAAATCTATGAGGAAGCTAGAAAAGTAAATACACATTTTAGCAGTCACTTTCACTTTTGTAGATTGTAGTGTGTTTTTAATGACTGTCTAACAAACCCTTTGCTATCAGTTCTCATACAGATCTAGAGTTCGTCCTTGTGTGGTTTATGGCGGTGCTGATATTGGTCAGCAGATTCGAGATTTAGAACGTGGATGCCACTTATTAGTGGCTACTCCAGGCCGTCTGGTGGATATGATGGAAAGGGGAAAGATCGGATTAGACTTCTGCAAGTATGTTATTGTTTTAATATACATATGAGGTTGCACTATTTTTTCATTAGTAGTGATTGTTTTTGTAGTATTTAATAGAACTCAGTAGTGATTTTTAGTAATAATCACCTTCTGCGTGGTGTTTGAATGTTAACAGTCTTGATGTGGAAGAATCAATGAAACTTCAGTTAAGGCTATATGGTTTATTGGGACAAAACCAAATAGCTGGTTTTGGTTCTGTGCACTTGAATGTTTTACCTGGTACCTGGAATTCTAGAGTGTGTTTTTCATGTGTTACATTTGAAACTAAAAGTTAAAATGGTTAAATGTTGTTGTAGTTGTTGACAGGCAAAGCTGTTCCTAGGGATCAGTTTCTGTTTTAGTAAATTTGATTGTGGTTTGAATACAGGGATCAGTTTCTTGTTGATTTCTGAACTTTCTAATGATAGATATTTAGTATTGGATGAAGCTGACCGGATGCTAGATATGGGATTTGAACCTCAGATACGTCGGATAGTTGAACAAGACACCATGCCACCCAAGGGTGTGCGCCAAACCATGATGTTTAGTGCCACTTTTCCTAAGGAAATACAGGTACCATTTGATGTTAAAATGTTTTAGAATATTTTAGAACAGATAATTTACTTGGATCATTGGTATTATTATGTAAAGTTTTTATCCTTTTTTTAGATGCTTGCCCGTGATTTCTTGGATGAATATATCTTTTTGGCTGTAGGCAGAGTTGGCTCTACCTCTGAGAATATCACACAGAAAGTAGTGTGGGTTGAAGAGTCAGACAAACGATCATTTCTGCTTGATCTCCTGAATGCAACAGGTAAAATTTTAATTACAGAAGGAAGGAGAATCTACTTGGATCTCTCCTCTTTACTGTTCTCACACCTTTGTAAATTACCCTCTCCTTTAGCCATTTGAAAACAAAAGCTTGTTTTACTTGGTTGGGTCTCTTTGCATTAAATGGAAACCAGGATTAAGCCAGTTAACTCATAGACTGCTTAGTGAAGCTTGCTCACTATCAGTAACAAACCGTCACTTTTTTTCAGGAAAGGATTCACTGACTTTAGTATTTGTAGAGACCAAAAAAGGTGCAGATTCTCTGGAGGATTTCTTGTACCATGAAGGATATGCTTGTACCAGTATTCATGGAGACCGATCACAGAGAGATAGAGAGGAGGCCCTTCATCAGTTCCGCTCCGGAAAAAGCCCAATCTTAGTGGCTACAGCTGTATGTACATTTCTGTTTTCAAGTTAAGCATGTTTGATTTTCTTTCTTCTAACAACAGTAATTTTTCAGGTAGCAGCAAGAGGATTAGACATTTCAAATGTGAAACATGTTATCAATTTTGATTTGCCAAGTGACATTGAAGAATATGTACACCGCATTGGCCGTACAGGACGTGTGGGAAATCTTGGTAAGGTGTTTAGTTTCTAAATGGTCTGATAGCTTGTTTTTATTGTATTGCATGGACAGAACGGTGGGATGGGCTTTTAAGTTGGCCTGTGTACACAACAGGATTGTTCTGATAAATGTAGGGTTTCACTGGCTACTTTTAATTTTTGTTTTGTTTGCTTCTTTTTGGAAATAAATTGCTAGACTTTTACTTCCTGATCTGTTTTCTTCAGGAAATCCCACTGAAACTTGTACCAGTATGTGTGCTTGTCACATCTGTTCAGTATTCTGCTTGTAGAGCTCTCCAGTTAATTACTTGCGTGCTTTTCTGAACTGTTTTAGGCCTTGCCACCTCTTTCTTCAATGAAAGAAATATCAACATCACCAAGGATTTGTTGGATCTTCTTGTTGAAGCTAAACAAGAAGTGCCATCTTGGTTAGAAAGTATGGCTTATGAACACCACTACAAGAGTAGCAGTCGTGGACGTTCTAAGAGGTACAGGTCCTTTGTTACAAGGTGGTTGAATTGTGTACTGTGGGTAAGTAGTTATGTCCAAACTGAACTTATTAATAAGCAATTGTCTAATGAAAGAAATTGGTCAAAGATTAGTAACAAGCAGGGGTGATATGTTAGTAAGGCCTTTGGAAACAGTGTTACAGGAATCTGACTACAGTAGAAATTGAATGTGGAATACTAGAAATGCATAATTGGGAATCTGAATTAGAAATTGACATTCTAATGTACTTTCATTTTCAAACCACAAAGTGTGTTTTCTTTTCATAGTCGATTCAGTGGAGGATTTGGTGCCAGAGACTATAGACAAAGTAGTGGCCTTACCAGTTCCAGCTTTAGTAGTCGTGCAAGCAGCAATCGTGCTGGTGGTGGAAGTCATGGCAGCAACAGAGGATTTAGTGGAGGTAATTTTTTTTGTCTGTTACCTATGGGAAGAACTTTGTGCCTTAGTTGTGTTTTTGAAAGCATGATTTAAAAACTGATGGAAATGGACAGTTCCCAAAAACAGAAAAATTGCATGTTATAGATTTCATTTGTTAAGTTTGTGTGTCCTTTTGATAGTAACTTTGTTCCTGTCTCTCTTTTCAATTTCTTGATAGGTGGCTATGGAGGCTTCTACAGTAGCGATGGATATGGAGGAAATTATAACTCCCAAGGGATTGACTGGTGGGGCAACTGAATCATTTACAGTGGAGTCACCCTTTCAGACAAGCTGATACGGAAACCACATGTAACTTAGCCAGACTATATCATACAGCTTTAAGAACTTGCAGTACATTACCAGCTGTGATTCTCCTGAAAAATATTAAGAGAGCTTCAAGGTCATTAGCAGAACCAAAAAGAACAGTCATCAGTCCCTTTTAGAAGTTGGTTTGAAGACTTAATTACTGTAGTTTGGATTAAGTTGACTTAAACTGTGCTTTGTCAAACTGCGTTTACAATTTTGTAATTGAGAACCATTTGTTAGTTAATGTACTGTGACTCTTTGACAACTGTTTTACTGTCCTGTTGGCTTGGTAATGTTTAAGATACTAGTTGTTTTGATGAATAAATTTCCTGAAGTTGGGCCAAAATCAAACCTTGGCACATAGGTGTGATATGACTTAGCAAGAATCAGCTCGTTCCTAAATGTTACTAGGAAAACAATACACGTAGTCACTGGCATTTGGGCTTCTCATGCTGGCAGACTGCTGAGGGTGCAAGGGACATCATAAAGCAAAATTAGTTTCCAGTGTGGCAAGCTGTAATAAGTTAAAAGTTCTGACTTGTTCACGTTATCCTGGATAGGCATCTGGTAGCTTTTGTGTAACCCTTTACAGTCATCATGAAGGGGTACATGGTGTATATTTTTCAAAGCAATTTTCTCTGGAATAAATACAGCAGTTTCTCTTAACATTTAGTTTATTATTTGTAAGTTTGTGTCTGGTAACTTCGTTGGGGAGGTTACATCTGTTTATATTTTTCTCAGTGCCTGCTGTAAGCAAAATTGGAGTGGTAGAAGGGTTGACCATGACACTCACCAAGGCATGCTTGGTTTTTGGTCTGTGGTGCATGCTAATGTTGATGTTTTTTGGTCAAGAGAATGCAAATAGGAACAGTTTCGCTGCAGGCTTTGTTTTAATGCAGATTTGTATTACTCTGTTCAAGCTGCATTACGCAGTTAAAATGGCTTACACTGTAGGGCTTTTACCAGAATGAACTGACATCCCTGAGATCACACAGGTTGGAAATATGTACTAAACTGCACAAGGTGTCCTTGTTTGGTGTTGCAGTTTTCTGTATTGTGCAGTCTACTTTAGTTGCATAGGTTTCCATCATTGTCTGTCATAAATTTGGCCAAAGATTATACACCACTAAACATGATTCTGCTACTTGCAGTTTGCCAGTTTTTTTGGCCAGAAAGTAATCATTAAAAACACTTTTACAGTAGCATAAGAAGTTGACAAAAATTTATTAAAGTGCAATAGGTTTTCAGGTTTACTGTGCCTTGTTGTAAAAATAATTGCACTTGACAATATTAAGGTCATTTGTTTATGGTGCTATTTCATTTGGGATAGATTTAGACTCTTGTACATTTTCCCCATGACTTTTTACAAAGTACTTATTTTATTGCACATTCAGAGAATTTTTTATATGTCTTGTGTGCATATCTTGTAACTTTCAGTGTTTTTGTCATGATATTGTTGAAAGCAGCATGCTGAAGTGTATTCTGAAACGTTATTTGGGACCATAGGTATGATCATTTAGAAGAAAACTATTTGCACAGCAGATTTTAGATACTTTTTGCTGCTAGTTTTTGTGTACTATTTATTGAACATTTTGACAGATATTTATTTTTGTAAGCCTAAAAGTGATTCTTTGAAAGTTTAAAGAAACTTGACCAACAAAACAATGCAGAAACACTGGCACTTCAATGTTGAATGTGACTGTATGTGAAATATATTTTGAGGTAGTGTGGGCTTTTAATGTTAATTTCTTTTAAATTAAACAGACCCAGCATTGGCAGTAGAACCATCTTTCTTACAAAATTTAAGACAAAATTTGGCAGTATGGCATTAAAACATGACAAGGTTTTGATACAGATGTCTTAAGATATTAATTAAACACACTTGTAAACGTTGATACGAAGTGTTATATTTCTCAGTTTCTGTTCAGTTTTGGTTATCTGTTTTTCATTTTGTTTTCAGTGATTGGCATATTTGAGGTTCTCACATGTGGTTTTGTTTGTATATTGTCATAACCAGTGACATTTACGTTCGTTTTTATCAGAAATATGTTGGGTAAATACAGTTTTAAAAACCACATTCAAGAATGGATTTAAACTTGCTGTAAACACTGAACTTAAGTCACTGTAAGTGTAGTAATCGTTTATTGTATTAGCTGTAGATGCTTGCACTGCATGTGCTGTTCACTCTGACTTTACTAAAATAAAAAGTTGAACACAGTCTTGCTCTCTGGTGGTTTAAGGTGGAATAATGAAATTGAGCTTTCAGCCTCAATAATTAGAAAAGCTACTTTTCAGTGATCTGAAGCAGCTAAAAGGTAACTGTCACTTTGCAGAAATACTGAAGTGTTTGTTGTATTTGAAGAAACAATGCAGGTAGTATAAATTCAGTAGAGAATACATACTTGTAGATGATAAAAATCTAAAAGTCCTACTGCAGACTAGTATATGTGACTTTTGTAGTGAGACTGTTTGATGCAGTTGATTGGACTGAAAGATAACTGAGCTGTGAAAAAACTGAGAAAAAGTTCTTTTACTAGTGTTTCTACAAAATACTTTTTGGTTGTAAACAGTAAGTAGTTAGGATTAAAAATATTTCAGATAGGTTGGTGATTGGCAGAGATTGCAAACGCGCCCACTATCTGACAGTGCTTATTTCTATTGATTGGTAACCTATTACTACCACATAGTGCTGGAGGTAACAGGTATTATCAGAGTCACAGTTGGTTAACAGTGTAAACATCTAAAACAGGTGCTACAAATTGTTTTTTGGAGCAAGTCAACCTTTTTGAGTTGCACCAACTACATTCCTCTGAAGAGTAATATTAGTCTCACTGTCTAACAGCATAAATTGGTTTTGTCTGTTTTTAAACTTCCTGTTGTAAAATCCCATAACTTTTGAGCCTAGCTCATTCCACTCACTGTTACATCTGTAAGAGAAAACTTTATTTTCTGTAGTTGTAAGTGTGTACTATCCCACTGTGTGACACATTTATTTCCAGTTTGTGGCCATTATGAATTGTCCTTTCAGTTCATGTTTTTAGAAAATTAATACCCTTGCATTTGGTGTATGATTGGTGTATGTTTCTTGCATGTGCATTCCAGTAATGGAGTTGTTGGGTTTGCAAATCGTAAGTAGATAATAACCAGCTTTTGTATTTCATAATTGTGTAAGAGTTCTCATTGCTGGACATCCTGACCAGTACGGGGATTTCTCAAGTTTATTGTTATTTATATTCAGATATATGTCCGTTGTTACTGGGTGGATTTTTTTGTTTTTGCTATTAATCAGTGACACTTAAGCCATACTGTTGAGATTCGCTTAGTCAAAAAGAAAGTGGCCCTAGCTAACTCAGTTGCTCTCATGTGTGTTACAATAGAACTGTGCTCCATGGGGTTTTGAAGGGATTCTTTTTCAGTAAGAGATGGCCAGAACTTTAGCTGGTAGATAACCATCAGTCTTTGCTCAGTCTTGTGGTTAGCATTAGGGCATGTAATCAGTGGTGTCATCCAGCGGCTCAGGAAAGTAAAGCTAGAAGCTAAAATGACATTTTATCTGAAATTCAGTTTTAAGATAGTCGTAGGAAGAAGATACAAGGAGAGAGGCAAAATTGGATTAGTAAAAGTTGGATGGTCACAACTTGGGGATTTCAGTACATAGGACTTTTTAACTTTTTTAATTCAGTATTTTTAAATTAAAAAGTACTTTAGAAGCACCAATGTGTTAGGACTTAGTGACCAAACTTGAGTTTCCCTTAGCTCTGAAAAAACAGTCCAGATGCCCTGTGTCTTTACATCTCACTTAGGACTTGTACCAAGTTCAGCCATCTTTGTTCATTTTGTTCACTGTGATGACGATTGATCTGCCTACCCATTTCTTAAGAGACTGCTTGATAAGTGGATGTCTGGGAGCCATGTGTGGTAGAAGGTAAGAGATTCATAGATCTCAGTTCTGCAGAACAAGAAACTCTGGATACATCTCAGCTACAGATTTTGACAAGCAATCAGCAAAATTAAACTTGTAGTCATTCAACTGGTATGAAGGTGTGGCAGCTTTTTGCAAGAGAATATGAGCCTTTAGGACTGTAATTTGGAGTATGAGCTTCTAGAATTCTGTGATTTGAGGTAATGGGAACATGAGGATTATCTTTCAGAAACCAGCATTAACTGAATACTGATTTAATGTTCCAGCATCTCCAAAGAAATAAGGCATGATAGTAGCCTATGTAATAGTAATAGTACAAGTGGAAATGGATAAATCAGTGAGAGAAGCAAATACAATGTAAATACATAACATGAGCAGAATGTTGAGAATGGGCACTTGCAAGAAACACCAAGTATGTAAGGATTGAAATCACAATAGTGGCTTCTGTGGAATAAGTGTGAAGGAAATCTATAGAATAGTGTGTAAGAAGGGCTTCTGAAGTACGTGGAAGGAATGTTCTGTTTGTAGGTTGAGTTATGCAATCTGTCTACATTTTTAATTTATGAATTCATGTTATGAAACGGGTTTTCGTATAGTGCATCATGCAGGAGCACAGTGTAAGTTAATAGTTCCATTTTAATGGACACGTATGTTAAAACACACGTCAATATAAAAGAACATTTCTCAAGAGTTTTTAACATCTCATCCTATGTTAACCCAGGACATTATGCCATTATCTACCATGAGAGGTTAAGAGTAATGACTGCTTTGGTGCCAGCATTACTGTGTCTTTTTTTTTTTTTTTTTGGCTTTTCGCACTAGCAGGAGAAAACTGCAGCTATTACAGAACTCTCTGACATAAGCTATTGTATTGTCTCCCTGGAAGATAAAGCTCACATTCTACAGAACCATTTGGGAAATACTTGTGGTATAGATGGCATTATCATGGATGGTGCCCTGGGCCTGATTGTGACAGTAGTGGAAGTAACAGGTAGAAACTTCCCAGTGAGTGGGCAGGCATTTAGAAATAGCTCCTGTCAAGGTTATTGAAGGAGCAAGGCTAAAGCTGTGGGACAATCTGGATGGATGTACTAAAGATCTAAGATTTTGGGGACTCATTGAGGTTAGAAGGGTTAATACATGCTAAAAGTTGGTACTTAATGTATTCTCAGTTAAAAAAACAGATGTTACAAAGGTATTGGCACAGCGTCTATCCCGGTGTAGCCCAGTACACTCAGTTGGAACACTTGAATGACTCTTCATTAAAACTCTGGGACATTTTTAGGTCCCCTCGGGAAACCCTGATGGTGTACTGTTTAACTGCTCCTCCATGTGCTAACCAAAAGATGAGCAGTTCATATGCACCAGTTGCTCCTTGGAAACTACAGGGGAGTTCTACATGGTCCTTACAGGGTTGCTGTGAGAATCAAGTTGATGGCATTGGGTTTGGTTTTCTTTGTTTTTTGGTTAGGAAATACTCAGGACCAGGTACACCCACCTGGGCAGGAACTCTCCTCCGCTATTTTCCATTCACAATTGGGAAGTCGCATTCATCCTTTTTATGGAAAAGATAGACTCAGGTTCAGGTAGGCATACCTTCTGTGATGGATATAGGTAGGTAACATGAGAAAATACTTAAAGTTGAGACAGCAGCCCATGAAGAGTACAGTTGTGTTTTCTAAGCTTAAGGAGAAGAAAATTCCTTAATTTTGCCACACAGAAAAAAACTTCACAGTCATTTATTATCTAATAAATTTGGACAATATGTGCATCTCAAGGCCAAAAAAAAAGTACAGGATGTAAGAAGAGTGACTGCAGCAGTAGACAGTATGTAATGACTGTTTTGTGTGAACAACTTTATATCTCAGTTATTTCCATGCATACCTACTTTGGAGGGTTGCTGTTTATAACTCCTGGGTAATGGAATTTTGAAATTCCTGTGTAACTTACCTCCTCTGCTTAGCTGGTCAGAGAAATACAGAACAGATCTGGTGGTGTCACCTGCAGGATTTGAGAAAAATTAGATCTGCTTCATTGAGACACTAGGCACAAGACAACGGAATAGCTAGACTGCAGCAGTTAGATGAATTAGTGACAAGGCTGTTATTTGAAGCTGAGCTTCTGAGTGAGTATGGCCTGTTAACTTCGATTGGCCTTCACTTGCAACAAAATACTGGTAGTAATTCAACTGCTAGCATGTTTTCTAGTACCTCTTGTGATACTATAACAGTGGGAAAATATGTTTCTTAGAATAGGAAGCTTAGACTAAAAGTAAAAAAGGTGAATCTTGATTTTGAGCATAATATAAGGCCAGTCACTTCCATAGTATACAAGATTCCCATACAAAGAGATGAAAATGTTAGAAGTATGCATTATAGGCAAGAGTTAACCATAGGAAGGCTGACTTAACTACTTGTTTCTTCAGCCTTTGATACAGAATTGGGATTGACACCACAAACCCTTGACACAGACATGGGCACATCTATTCCACCATCCATGCCTTGACATTTCATGGAGGTTGATCAAATACAGAGCAGTCTCTCAGAATTCCATAACGGTAAAGAAGGAGATGAAAGTTTAGGGGTCCACTGTTGACACCGTCTCACCTTAAAACATGTTATCATCCTCTTTTTATGCTTGAGGCTCTTTTGGCATCACAGAGAATTCACATACATTTCAAATGAAAGGTGAATAAGGTGTTCCACCACACTGAGATGGATTATCAGTGAATGGAAGCTCAAGGTTCCATATACTACAGTGAAGTGAAACAGGAGGTACCTGCAGGATTAAGCCAAAGCTGCCCACGTGTTAGCTTTTCTGTCTTCTCATCACTTTGCCCTACTCTTGATTTCTAGGTCATTTCACAAGTAACCTGCATGTTTCGGCAGAAAAGAAATTGAGAAAAGGATAACTGTAGGAACAGAACAGAGGGGATCATGAAAGTTTGACCAAATAACTGGAAACCAGGTCAGATAGGAAGCCTGTCATGGTCAAGTAAAATGCAAGAAAAACAGAACAGACTACTGTGTGATTTAGTTTTACAGCTACTAAACCAAAAAACAGTTGATGTCTTCCAGGTGCTGCTTGGGCTTGATGGGGCAGTTACATGTGGTCTCCTGGGGTTGCTGTGAGTCAGAATTGAATCAATGGCAATGGTTTTCTTTTTACTCTTAAAAACCAACAGAAATTGTGACATGCTTTGGGGGAAACCTGTAATTCGGAATGATTGGACTTCAGGGTAAATACATGAATAGGTGGCTGTCCACACTCAAATCCATTCAGCAGGACCCAGGTGGGAGTTAATCTGGTGGTATTTGTTATTCCCTTCTACGTGAAACTTGTTTTGAGACCACATGTCTGATAATACCCTGCTCAGTGTTCTGCAACTGGCATCAGCTAAAACCAAAACCAAAACCAAACCTATTGCCGTCAAGTGGATTCTGACTCTAAGGCAGACTGGACCTGTCCCATAGAGTTCCAAAGAGTATCTAGCAGATAGGAGCTCCTGACCCCTGGTTACCAGCTGTAAGCACATAGCCAGTGAATCACCAGGGTTTCCAAGAAAAAAATTGCCAAATGTTTAGGAAAAGATCAGGTATCTTTGAACTGTAGCCAGGAAAGAAAATGTAAATCATGTCAGTTACTCAGTATTTTATTAAGCCGGTTGTATCTGCTAAGTCAGCGCACAATCAGAAAAAGACCAGCAAGAGTTGATCAATGAAATAAACCACACTGTCTATTTGTAAGGAGATGTTTGCCTTAAAATGAATTTTTTAAGAGGTACAAAATGGAAGAAAATTTGGTGAGCAAAAAGAAATTGAAGATAAATGTCTTAGATACCTAGTCCTGCTACCACCAGTGGACATCTTGAATCACAAGAAATTGTTTTATCAATTCCAGCAGGCTACAAGTCCAAGTTCAAGGCATGAGATTCAGGGGAAAGATTGGTTGGTTGGTTTGCTCTGAACGAAAGGTCGTGGTTGGCAATCTTTCCCTGGATAGGGGACTGGGATCTTCTAAGGCATATGGACTCCCTGAATCCTTTGGTGCTTACTCTTCTGACAGTGCTGCTTGGTGTTACGAGGTCCCCAACTCTGATGGCTTCCTTTTCCTTTATATCCCAAGAAATTGCATCACTGCACAGTGATGTTACACAGTGGGTCCTGCCCAACCAGCAGAAATGCTGTCCAGGCTTCCTTGTTAACAGAGGCAAGATTGATACCATGCGGGAACACCATGTCAAATCATGGCCCATGGAAATGGATACACTTTATTTTGGTGGTGGTTGAAGACACAAATCAATAGAAGAGTTTACTCTGAGACTCAGAAATTCTAATTTGACCTCATCTTTACTGTTCTCCAGTGATGAGGTGAGATACATAAAGTGACTATCATGTATCATAGTTTATCCACTCATCTGTTGACGGGCAGCTGGGTTGGTTACATTGTTTTGCTATTGTGGACTATGCTGCAGTAAACATTTGTGTACATGTGTCTATTAATAGCACTGCCTTTATGTCTGTAAGATAGATTGCAAGCAGTGGGATTACTGGATCAAATATTTATCTACAGCTCTTAAAGGAATCGCTGGATTACTTACCAAAGAGGTCATACCTTTTTGGTATTCCACCAATACAGTAGGAGAGTTCCAGTTGCTCCAAAGCCTCTCCAAACTTGTGTTTTGTGTTTTTTGGATTGTAGCCAACCTTATTGGAGTCTGATGGTATCTCATTGTAGTTTTGATTTGGATTTCTGTGATAGCTAATGAACATGAGCATTTCCTCAACTGTCTTTTGGTTGCCTGGATGTCCTCTTTGCTGAAGTGTCTGCCTTTGTGCTTTGTCCATCACTTGACTGAGTGGTTTACCTTTTTCTCCTTGATATTTTGCAGTACATTGTAGATTGTGGAGATAAAATATCGGTGTGACCTGAAGCTGCTGAATACCTTTACCCATTCTGTAGGTGATCTTTTAACTCTTGGTAAAGTCTTTGGATGAGCAGAACTGTTTGATTCTTAGTAGTTCTCCTTTATCTAGCTTCTGTTCATGGTGGTTTATTTGTCAGATTTTGAAGTCTGTTTAAGCTGTGCATTAGAACTTCCATTGTTGACCCTATTTTTTCTTGCATGATCTTTATTGTTCTATAGTTGATATTTAGGTCTTAGATCCATTTTGAGTTAGTTCTTGTGTAAGCTGTGAGATATGGGTCTTGGTTCAGTTTTTTGCAGATGGTACCCAAGTTTGCCAACACTATTTATTAGACTCTTTTTACCCCAGTTTACAATCTTGGGGCATTTGTGGAATATCAGCTCATCTTAAGAGAACAGTGGCATCTCTGGGGTCTCTGTCTTCCGTTAGTTTATGTGTCTCTTTTGAATGAGTACCAGACAGTTCTGACTACTGTAGCACTGTAATGGGTTCTAAGGTCTGGTAGTGCGAGGCCTCCCTGTGTTCCTCTTCAGTAGTGCTTAATCTGGAGTTTCTTCCCTTTCTAAAGTTGGTGATTATTTCTCCATCTCATCAAAAAATGACACTGGAATTTGTATTAGGATTGCTTTGTATATGTAGATCTCTTTGGTTAAAATAGACATTTTTACAATGTTAAGTTCTCCTGTCCATGAGCAGAGTAGGTTTCACCAAAGTCTCTGGTTTCTCTAGTTAGATTTATTCCTAGGCATTTTATCTTTTGGGGGGCTATAGTAAATGGCATTGACTTGATGATTTCTTCTTTGATGTTCTGTGTAAGAGAATCCTACTGATTTACTTATGTTTATATCCTGATACTTTGCTGTACTCTTCTACTAATTCTGGTGGTTTATTGTTTTAGTCAGCTGGAACTACTAGAGCAGAAGTGTCAGAAATACCATGGAGTGGATAGCTTTAATGAAATAAGGTTTATTCTTACACAGTCTGGTAGGCTGTAAGTCCAAAATCAGGAAGTCTGCTTTCAGGAAAGGCTTTCCTCATGGGCGATTCTGGAGGAAGGTCTGGTATTGCATCAGTCTTTGTCCAGTGAGCATCTTCGCACAGGAACCTCAGTTCTGAAGGATATATTGTTCTCCTGGTGCTGCTTTCTTGATAGTGTGAGGTTCCAAATTCTCTGCTTGCTTCCCTTTCCTTTTATCTCTTGTAGGATGAAAGGATTAAGGGTGGTGTAAACCACACACCAGGGAAACTCCTTTTACAGTGGAGCAGGGAGGTAATCTTATGAAGGGACTTACAGTCCCACCCTAGTCCTTTAACATACAGCACAGTGAAATCACAAATGGAGGGCAATGGTAGAATACAGGGAATCATGGTCCAGCCACATGACTACACATATTTTTGGGGGGACACAATTCAATCCATGACATCCCACCCTTTGGCACCCCAAAAACAACATATTTAAAACATGTAACATATTCATCCCATGTGACACAAGTCTTAAATCAGTTCCAAGTCCAAAATTTAAAAAGTCTTCTACATGTGTGAAAGTTCAAACACAAGCTATGTGCTACTAAACACACAATGGCAGAACAGGTGCAAGTTAGACATTTCATTACAAATGAGAGAAATTACAGGGAAAGAAAATATTAACAGCCAACCAGCAAGTCAGCAGAACACATACATTAGCCCTCAAAACTTTGAAAATAGTTTCCCACTTCGTAAGTCATTCTACACAATGGCCCTCCTCTCCAGACTCCAGATATTGGCCACACACGCTGGTTTCTGAGTGGAGACCCCCAGCCCAGTACTACAACTCTGCCTTCAAGGCCCAGCTGGACAAAAAGTAGGTGCACCCTAAGCCCAAATGAAGGGCAATTCTACTCTTACAAACAGGATTATCATGGTTCCACCCTTTCAAAGCCCCGAAGTCATGGCCATACCTTTTGAGACTGAGACAGCTCAGCTTCTCATGCTGTTTGTTTCTTCAGCTTCTGTTTTGTATGGCCTAATGGCCCGGGCTTCAGGCCCACATCTGTCCTGCCAGGGCAAGTTCCAAAGCTCTGTAGCTCTGCTGATTCAAGTGCTTGGAAGCACACCACTCTTGGTGGAAAGTGTCCTGCACAAAGGCACTCAGCTCACTGGCTCTGTGGGTCAGCAAGTCTAGCTCCAGTGATTCAAGGGCCCGGAGGCAACCTTTTCCATGAGGAAAGCTGTACAGGCATTCAGCTGCCTTCTTGCATGTGTCAGCCTCAGTGCTGCCTCTGTTGCTGTTGCCACCAGTCTGTTGTTTGCCACCATCTGCACATTTGTTCCTTCTGAATCTTCCATCCACTTACACAGTTTCAAAATGGCTCCCACATTTTAGGTATTTGCTATAGCGGTACCCCACTCTTACAGTACCAAATTCTGTTTTTGTCAGCTAGTGCTGCTGTAACGGAAATACCATGGAGTGGATGGCTTTAACAAAAGAAGGTTTATTCTTACACTGCCTGGCAGGCTGTAAGTCCAAAATCAGGATGTCCACCCCCTTGCTGGCTCTGGAGGAAAGTGGTATTGCATCAGTCTTTGGCCAGAGGGCATCTTGGCACAGGGACCTCAGGTCTGAAGGACACACTCTTCTGCTACTGCTTGCTTGATGGTGTGAAGTTCCCAGTTCTCTGCCTGCTTTCCTTTTTATTTCTTGCAGGATGAAAGGATTAAGGTGGTGCAAGTCACACGCCAGGGAAACTTCCTTTACAGTGGAGCAGGGAGGTGATTTTCTGAAGGGATTTAAAGTCCCACCCTAATCCTTTAATATACAGCACAGCAAAATCACAAATGGAGGACACTCATAGACTACAGGCTCTGCCACATGGCTGCACACATCTGGGGTGGTGGGGGGACACAATTCAATCCATGACATTTATTTACAGATTCTTTAGAATCTCTGCATAAACAATCATATGATCTGCAAATAGGGATATGTTTACTACTTTGCTGATGCCCATGCCCTCTACCACTTTGTTTTGTCTGATGCACTGGCTAGAGGTACAATGTTGAATGTAAGTGTTGAGAGTGGGCATCCTTGTCTATTTCTCTACTGAAGGGAAATTCTTTCCGTTTCTCTCCATTCAGACTGATGTAGGTGGTTGGCTTTGCATAGATGTCCCTTATTGCACTAAGGAATTTTGCCTAGATTCCTATTTTGGTGAGAGTTTTTAACATTGATTGGGTATTGGACTTTGTCAAAGTCTTTTTGTGCGTTAGTTGACAAAATCAGGTAATTCTTATCCTTTGTGCTATTTCTGTGATCACATTATTTCCCAGATGTTGAACCAAACTTCCATCTGTGGTATGACTCCTGCTTGGTCATGATGAATTATTTTTTGATACGTTGTTGAAGTCTGTTGGCTAGAGTTTTATGGAATGTTGGATCTAGGTTCAAGAGTGATAATGGTCTGTAATTTTCTTTTTTTGTGGGATTTTTCCCTGTCTTTGCTATTAGGGTTATTCTGGCTTCATAGAATGAATTTGAGAGTATTTCATTCCTTTTCTATGCTGTGAAATAGTCTCAGTAGTACTGGAGTTAACTCATATCTAAACGTTTGGTGGAACTCTGTGGTGAAGCCATGTAAGCTAGGGCTTTTTTTGGTGGGCAGTTTTTGATGACTTCTTCAATCTTCCTTTGTGAGGGGTTTCTTAAGTTGTTCTGCTTCTCCTTGTGATAATTTTGGTAGGTGATAAGAATCTAGGAATTTGTCCATTACCTTTAGTTTTTCAAATACGATTGAATACAGTCTTTCGTAAGATGGTTACTTCACATTTTGATTCTTTAAAAGAGGTCTTTTTCAGAGATTTTCCCAGGACAATGTGTCTTTTGATTTCTTGACTGCTGCTTCCATGGGAGTTGATTATGGATCCAAGTAAAATGAAATCCTTGACAAGTTCAGTCCCTTCTCCATTTATCATGGTGTTGCTTATTGGTCCAGTTGTCAGGACTTTTGTTTTCTTGATGTTGAGGTGTAGTCTATACTGAAAGCTGTGGTCTTTGATTTTCATCATTAAATGTTTCAAATCCTCTTCACTTTGTTAGCAAGGAAGGTTGTGTCATCTACATAATGCAGCTTGTTAATGAGTCTTCCTCTAATCCTGATGCCTCATTCTTCATATAGTCTAGCTTCTCAAGTTACTTGCCTTGCATACAGATCAAAAAGGTATGGTGCAAGTATACAGCCATTGTGCACACCTTTCCTGACTCTAAACCATGCAGTGTCCCCTTACTGTGTTTGCATGACTGCCTCTTGATCCATATACAGATTCCTCATAAACACAGGTGTTCTGAAATTCCCATTCTCTGCAATATTATCCACGATTTGTTATGGTCCACACAGCTGAATGCCTTTGCACAGTCAATGAAACATAGGTAAGCATCTGTTTGGTATTCTCTGTTTTCAGCCAAGAGCCATGTGACATCAACAGTGGTAATACCGGGTTCCACGTCTTCAAAATCTGACATGATGAATTTCAGGCAGTTCACTAGTGATACACTGCTGTCAGTTTTGAATGATCTTTAGCAAAATGTTACTTTAGTATAGTTTAGTGATGTTGTTTGATAATTGTTCAATTGGATGACTTTTCTTGAGAATGGTGATTAACATGGATCTCTTCCAGGCTGGCCACACAGCTATCTCCCAAATTTTTTGGCATAGATTACTGAGCACTTCCAGCAGTGCATACATTTGTTGAAACATCTTAACTGATATGCCATCAGTTTCTGAAGCATTGTTTTTCACCAGTGTGGCCTTGACTTCTTTATTACCATTATTTCTTGATCATGTGCTGCCTCTTGAAATGGTTGAACATTGACCAGTTCTTTCACAGTATAATGACTGTGTATTCCTTCCATCTTTTGATACTTCCTAGTACAATCCTTTATATTTCAACTCGTCTTGAATTTTTTCTTCAATTCTTTCAGCTTGATAAATGCAGAGTATGAAACTGACAAAAATTAGAACAAGGAATCAAAGTACCACCTTAAGTATACCCACCTGAGTTTAGAAACCACCTGAAGAACAGATTTAATGTGGTGACTGCTAGAAGACCACACGATTTGTGGAATGACATCAGAAGACATCATATATGAAGAAAGCAAGGGTCATTAAAAAGACAGGAAAGAAAGAAAAGACCAAATTGTGTATCATAGGAGACTCAAACTTGTCACAGTGTTGAGTAGCTAAAGCAAAAGGAAGAAATGAAGTAGAAAAATTAAACAGAAGATTTCAAAGGGCAGCTTGAGAAAACAAACTAAATATTGTAACGACATCTGCAAAGAGGGTTTGGAAATAACTAATCAGATTCTGAGTTGTAGTTTTGTGTCTTTAGCTGACTCAAGGTTGCAGAAAGTTAAACTGTTGTCATCTGTCTTTTATTGTAAACACGGAAGTTTTCTAGCTATCTACATCTTTTCAGGAAAGCTTGAAATTAATCCATTTCTTCTAAATAAATACAATACCTACTTTGCATTTTTTGTAGAATTGTGTCTATAGTGTTAAAGACTGTTTGGTCTCAGAACCTTTTGCTATTCTGCTTTACTAGACTGTAGTTCCCAAACTTATGGTCCCAGTTACTTAGTATAAAGAAGGACCCTCTTGAGTAAAAATGGCATGTAAGCTGTCTGAACTCATTATGTAACTTCACAAGGGGAAGGAGAAAGATCAGCATCAGCATCAACAGCCCCAAACTGATTATTACAGGTAAGGTGGAAGAAAGACATACCTCCACCCTCGAACTTTGTTACCATTATAACACCAACAATCCCACTCTGAATACTTCTCTGCTGGTTTCAGTAGCCCATTGCAATGACCACATAGAGCTCATAGACCAAGAGACAGTTCTTCAGCCAGGGTAGTGGCTTCTCAGCTGTGTCCAATGGGAAGCCTTTTTCTGGCTCTTGACATCTCGGCCCTCAACCCCTTGGGCCACTTGGACCTGCCTATCTTCTGTGCTGCTCTGGCAAAGGTTACAAAGCTCTTGAGCTCCACCAACAGTGCTCTGACATACTCCACTGCACCAGCAAACTTCCTGCCCCAAGGTGCTCATATTTCTTACTCCATTCTCCTGCCTGTCTCCTAGTTTTGCTGTCTCTGCAGCTGCCATTTCTGTGATGCTACTTCTCACCATCTCTGGTGTTATGGCTCTCCCTCTCACTGTCTTTGGGGTTTAGGAAATTCTCAGTGCAATGATTATTATTTCAAAGAGTACACTGCACTCTTAGCTCTTCTTGGTGGTCAAAAGGACCCTCCTTTCTACCTCTAGAATGGCTTTTTAAGCCCAGTGGGATGGTGAAATTGACCAATGCTTTTGTTAAGATTACATACTTCTTCACATGGTCCCACACCCACAATCATGTGACTCACTTTATATGTATGGTTAGTAAGCTGTCCAGATTCCTTTACTGGGTCACAAGAACTGTATGTGCATAAGTCCAACCCAGTCATTTGGTGAAAGTTGCAAGACCATAGTGAGAAAAGCCATATAAAAGCAATCCTTAGTACTACACCCTGACAGTTTCATTGTATAGATTTTTGTAGCCCTTGGCTTGACAAGGTTAGGGCCTAACCTAACTTTGAGAAATTGATTCATTTAGTATTATAAAATGGGGGGGGGGGGATTGGTTGGTTGGTTGGCTTTTTGTCTCTACAATAATTTTTGTCTATTTTACCAGATACTTAAAACCAATTGAGTTCTCATGTAATCACTCTCTGTGTGGTGTATCATTTTCCTTCCTTTTACTTTAGACCTACTGAATCTAAACTGTGTCTTATGTACTTAATATATATCCTGGTCTGTGAGTTCCTTGGGATCATTGCAATAGATTATTGAAACCAGCAGAAAAATGAAGTATTGAGAGTAGGATGGTTGGTGTTAGAACTGGTAAAAGGTTTGAGGGTGGAGATATTCTCCCAGTCTCTGCCATTTACATGGGAATTTAATCCATTAATGTTTTGTTTTGTTTTTAGTAATAAAATAACTGTTTTCAGTAAAGGCTTATATAGTGTTTAGACTCCCATTCAACAATTTCTATACAAGTTGTTAGTCACATTACTTACATTGTTTCAAATGTGTGAATATTCTCATTTCCATTCTGGTTGTTCCAGGTCATTAATCTTGTTCATGTTCCTGCTTATATTGCCATTTTGTTTTAAGGTAATACTAACTACTTGGTTTCATGTTGGTGATTTTTTTAAAGAAGCATAGTTCTTGCAGGTGATATTCTTTCTTCCACTCACACTTTAAAAATGTGTTTATTTTCGTATGTACGAGGCCTGACATTTAAGTCTAAAACTTAGTTGCTGTAAGTGCTACACACCATCACTGTGGTCACCTTTGAAGTACTCCCTTTGGGAAGCTATTCACTAATCCCAGTTCCTAGCCCAACTTTCAGAGAAATTTTGAAACTCTTTCTGGAATGGCCATTGCAGACAGTGGCACAGTGGCAAGTTTGTGTAGTTAATCATATAGTTTTCTGAGACGGACTTTTATACAGTAAACATCCTATCATGTGATCCGGCCCCCCGTGACTTTTTTCTTTATCCAAAGATAAAGTAAGTATTGAAGACATTTTAATGACATTCAGATCATCAAGAATGATAGTACAACAGCTCTGATGGCCATTTCAGAGAAAGAGTTCTGAAATTGCATTGAAGAGTAGACTAGGCACTGGCTTTGGTGCATAACTTACAAGGGGAGTACTTCAAAGGTAACCATAGTGATACTCAGCAATGAGCTATGTAGCAGTTTTCCTAGTATGAGTTTGCAAACTTAATTTCATTTTTTGCATGGGTTCTATTTTATTTTTGAGGACTTCAGTTTTTGTACGTTCATACTTATCGGTTCACATCCCAGTTATTAATGGTTGTTTTCAGTTCCCTGGAGTTGTGACAACACAGCTAATGAAGATCTCCCAAACTTTACCTTATTCATGTCATTAAGTTGGCTTTATTTTGAGGAGACACCTTTTCCCAGTTTATTTTGAGTGGCTTCCAACTAGAGGAGTTTATCATCTGGCATAATGTTAGACAGTATTCTGCTGCTGTTTAAAAGATTTTCACTGCCAGGCCCTTTTTTCTAAACTGTTTTACTCTAGAATTTCTACTGAAATCTGTCCATCATATGTGGCTCTACTTATATTACTGTTGCAGGAAACAAAGGTCCAGGAAGCAAGAATCACCCCGAACACTGTTTATTGTTAGAGGAAGAGGCTTTGTTAGTACGCAGAACACAGTGGACTGAGTCTGAAAATGGCTGCATTCCCTATCCTGCTAAATTCCAGAGTTTATATATGCTTTACAGAAAGTTCAAAGAAATTTTCATTCAGCATTCCTACTGGTATTAGCAGTTGTTTTAGTCAGCTAGGCTAGGGCTGCTCTAACAGAAATACCAGAGTGGATGGCCTTAACAAAGGAAGGTTTATTCTTACCTAGTTTGGTAGGCTACAAGTCCATATTCAGGGTATCTGCTCCAGGGGAAAACTTTCCCCTTGTTGGCTCAGGAGGAAAGTCTGGCTTTGCATCAGTCTTTGTCCAGGAACAGGAACCTCAGGTCTGAAGGATGCGCTCTTCTCCCGGTGCTGCTTTCTTGATACAACAGAAGGCTTAAATCAGTTCCAAGTCCAAAATACAAAAACTCTTCTACATCTGTGAAACCTAGAAGGTAAGCTATCTGCTTCTAAAGGTACAATGGCAGAACAAGCACAAGTTAGACTTTCCGTTGTAAATAGGAGAAATTGCAGGGAAAGAAGGTATTAACAGGCAACATGTGAGTCAGCAGAACACATTACTTTAGCCCTCAAAGCTCTGGAAACACTGACATTTTCTGAGACATTGTACACAATGGCCCTGCTCTCCAGACTCTAGGTATTGGCCACACTCTCTGGATTTTGAGTGGAGACCTCCAACCCCATACCACAACTCTGCCTTCAAGGCCCACTTGGACAGAAACTCTGCCCCATTGGCTTTAGGAGCACCCTAAGCCCAAATGAGTGGCATTTCCACCCTTACAAACAGAGGACACCATGATTTCACTCTTTCAAACCCCTGAGGTCATGCACAGATGTTTTGAGACTGAGGCAACTCAGCTTCTCATGCTGTTTGTCTCTTCAGCTTCAGCTTCAGCTTCAGCTTCCTGTGGCCTCATGGCCTGGGCCTCAGGCCCACATCTGCTCTGCCAGGCAAGGGTTCCAAAGCTCTGTAGCTCCACTGATTCAAGTGCCTGGAGGTACCCCACTCTTGCTGGAAAGCACACTGCCCAAAGGCACTCACCTCTCTCACTCTGGGTCAGCAAGGCTAGCTCCACCGATTCAAGTGCCTGGAGGCACCCAGTTCCTCAAGGAAAGCTGTGTGCAGGCATTCAGCTCCCTTGCTTCATGGGTCGACTGCAGAGCTGCCTCTGGTTCTGCTGCTGCTGCCACCAGTTCTCTGTTACTCACCATCTGTGCCTTCTTCGTTCCTTCTGAATCCTGTATCCATTTGCAGTTTCAAAATAGCTGCCACATTTTATGTTTTTGCTGGAGCAGCATCCCACTCTTGGTAGCAAGTTCTGTTTTAGTCAGCTAGGACTGCTCTAACAGAAGTACCACAGAGTGGATGGCCTTAACAAAGGAAGGTTTATTCTTACACAGTTTGGTAGGCTGCAAGTTCATATTCAAGGTGTCCGCTCCAGGGGGAGGCTTTCCCCCTTGTTGGCTTTGGAGGAAAGTCCAGTATTGCATCAGTCTTTGTCCAGGGAGCATCTTGGCACAGGAACCTCAGGTCTGAAGGATGCACTCTTCTCCCAGTGCTGCTTTCTTGATGGTGTGAGATTCTCAATCCTCTGCTTGCTTCTCTGTCCTTTTATCTCTCTAGGATGAAGGATTAAGGGTGGGGCAAGCCATACTCCAGGGAAACTCACTTTGCAGTGGATCAGGGAGGTGATCCTAGGAAGGGATTTACAGTCCCACCCTAATCCTTTAACATACAGCATAGGAGAAACAAAATGGAGGACAGTCACAGGATACTGGGAATCACGGCCCAGTCACATGGCTACACGTATTTTGGGGGAAACACAATTTGATCCATGACAGTAGTCTTACAAATTATTATTTTACCTTCTAACTGGTGTTAACATGGTTACAAAGATAAAGATAAGCAAATTCTTAAGTTGTGAGGAGGGGGCTCTCCTTTCTCTGGGGGTCGAACTGCTCACAAGAAACACTTGCGTTGGGGTGTTTATTGTGCCAGGCTTCCAGGCGCCTGGTGCTTTTAACAACGTCGTAACTCGCCTTCAGGCTTCTGGTATTTCTAGGAAAGGCGGTAATTCTTCAGGCTTTCCTCTCTCATTCCCTGCTTTGAAGTTCCATAAGTATATTTTTTTTAATTTGGAGTCTCACCATCTCCCTGTTCTTGTAAGGGTTGATGGTGCCTGACATAAAACACATGTGAAGCTGTTTCTTGATTAATGACTGTCTTAATCACAGAGCTTATAGCTCTTACTACTAGCAGGAAGAAACAAGGAATGATTAGGCAGAGTCCCGTAACACCTGACACTTCTCGCACTAAGGTCTTAAATTCTCCAAAGGCGGAAAACCATCGTGTCCACAGGTTTTGGGGGTTCCACCCACTCCAGGTCTGCACCAGGACATGGGCTGGTGCTTAGATTTTCTTTACTGTGTCTTCTATGACTTGTCCTTGGTCGTCAATCTGCAAGTAGCAGTTTGTCAGATTGAACTTTCTATACCCTCCACCTTCCTGGGCTAGCAAGTAGTGTACAGCCAGCTGGTTTTGGTAAACAGCATTTCACATTTGGGTTTGCTCCTGTAGTCTAATTATCCGATTCAGCATGTAAATAGGAGTTCGGTATCCCCAAGACCCGTCTTGTGCCCATGAGGCAGGTCCATAGTACTGAATTATTCTCTCTGGAGGCCACTCATCGTCTTTCCAATCTCCTATCTGCATCTTCCTTCTCCGGTGAGGCAGAAGGGCAGAGACAGGATAGCCAAGTAACCCTCCAATTTTAAGGGGTAGCAGCAAGAAGAAAGAAGGCTTTATGACACCTACAACACAACTCCTACTCCAGTCGCTTGGGAGCCGAACATAAGCTCTATTTCCACATATCCAGTGTAGCCCAATCGGGACTTCCCAGTCTCTTGGCCTTCCTGGGTCCTCCCAGCCTTCTCTCAGGTGAGTGAACCTGTTGAGGGTGTTCTGTTCAGTTTTACTTCCTCCTGACCACTCGCTCTTCTTAGCTGAGGCATTATTAAGTCTTTTGTCCCAGGCAGGATGACTGACTCTCCAAAAAATAAGGTGAATTCCTTATGCCATCTAGGCAGGCAATAGTGCCCTGGGGACCTCAGGACCCAGAAGGCTTCATTCTTAGGTGGTATCTTTTGGTCTGTTATATTAACAATTTATGGGGCAGTAGCTCTTTTGTTTCCCACGACCACTGATCTCCCATAAGAGTACCTCTACACACACGGCACAGTTTAACATGCACAGATTTGGCTATACTCTCTACCAGTCCCCAAAACAGGTTTTTATGGTTGGGGTGCAGGTCTGACAGCTTGCTTATAGAAAGATAGGAATACCTGGTATATCTTTTCAGGATAGCTTTGAATTTGTCTCCTGATGGAAATAGGAGTTTTAAGATCAACTCCACATGTTGGACCCCTCCCACAGGGTCCAACTGAATCAGTTATTACTAGTTCTAACAGGTTGCGCTAACTAGCCTTGCAATTAGTCAGGACTATTCCCTTTCTTAGATAGACCTTCCCCTTATTATTGCCCTTCCAAGTGGCCCACCACACATACGACCACCACCAGCATGTCGTATCACACACCACGGAGATTCAG
This sequence comes from Heterohyrax brucei, assembly GCA_028571685.1. NCBI lineage: Eukaryota > Metazoa > Chordata > Mammalia > Hyracoidea > Procaviidae > Heterohyrax > Heterohyrax brucei. Next base: position 12,482,147 of record CM053167.1, on the reverse strand, counting down.
CATACGTACTTGCAGTCTTTCATGTATTTTCTCTGCCAATTAAGGAAACTACAGGTGCCTGGACTTGTAGAATGGCTTATAGTGTCACAGGCATCAAACTTCAGGGTTACCTGGCTGGGACTCCCTTTTACTTTAATTTTGATATTACAGGTCCTTCTCTCCAACCTCTTCTCTGTCTTATTCCAAATGTCACAGTCATGGGGGGCTCAGTGGGATTGTAACATACGTATGGACTCATATCTTCTTCAGGATCACATATAGAGTATGGCATCTGATTGTGAGTGCATGTCTCTTTCTGTGTTCCCTTACATTCATAAAAACTGTAAAACAGCATCATGGTTGTTAATTTCCATTCCACCGTAGTAGTGTGGATACACACATCAAACTCCTCTTCCCCTCCTCCCAAGGTTCAAAATCCAATCAGGATGAGTCCCACAATGGATGTTCTCAAACTTCAGCCAAGTGTAGACCAGCCGGCTTCCTGGTTGTGGCTAGGGCAAAACACACCACCAGCCTTTTCAATGTCACCTTGGAGGGGTCAGTTGGGTTGGTTTGTGCCTCACAATGAGCTGGTGACACTTTCTTCAGTCTGCTCTGTGTGGATCCAGACTGGGATTTCTTTCACCTTTTCAGCTGTGCTGGTGTAGGGGCCTTTTTACTTGGACTTGACTGGCACCTGATTCCAGTCCTTAACCCAGACCTGGTCTCCTGGAGACAAAGTGTGGACAGGGCAAAAAACGCTAACTGGAACCCAACCAGCCACCCCGGTGGAAATTCCTTTAGCTATCCTCTCCATGACCTCTTACTCCCCATGTAACACAGTCTCTCCCAGCTGCTTGGGGGTCCCTGGCAGATTTCAGAGAATAGGTGGAGGCCTGCTATACATTATCTTGTAAGTGAAATACCCCGTCCTGTTAGAAGGAGTACATCTCTGTGTCTTGCCTCCTGACGGAGTGTACTAGTTTCTGTCTTTAGGGTTCTATTCATGTGCTCTACCCTGTCTCAGCTCTGAGGCCTGTGTGTTGTATGTAGTTTCCAGGTGATGTTCAAGGCGTTGGCTGTCTTCTGTACCACTTCCGCTGTAAAGGCTGGTCCATTATCAGACCCAGCTCAATGTGGCAGCCCATGTCAGGGGATAATTTCTTTGAGCAGCACCCTCACTACTTCATGAGCCTTTTCTGTCATGGAGAACTCTCCCACTCATTCCAAGTACATGCAATCTAGAACCTGTAGATACCAGGTTTTCCCACATTGAGGCAGGTTATTATAGTTCATCATACATCTTCAAAAGGGGCTGTTCCATAGGATTGAATTCTTGGAGGCAGGGATGGTCCCTGTTTAGCATTGTGCTGACTTTGGGTCACACAATGTTTGTTAACCTTTTTTTTTTTGCTGAGGTAGATTGATTGACACAGTGCTCCAACAACAGGTTCAAGCATGGAAAGAATTGTGAGGATGGTGCAGGAATTTCTGTTCACAGGGTTGCTATGAGTTGCAATCAGCTGTATAGCACATAACAACAACAACATTTAATCTGGGAGTTTTCAGCTGTTATTTCATTGAAGGAAACTCTGATGATGTAGTGGTTAAGTGCTAGGGCTGCTAACCGAAAGGTTGAAAGTTCAAATCTGCCACATGATCCTTAGAAACTCTATGGGACAATTTTGCTCTGCCCATAGGTTGTTACAAGATAAAATCAACTTAATGGCTGTGAATTTTTTTTTAATTTATCAAATATTTTTCTGTTTCCCTCCTCTCCTACTACTACTGCCGTTATGTGCATATTACTGAACAGTCAGCACATGTATTTGGCTTATATAGAAAAATAAACAAAGCAAAATATCACAGATTGCCAAGAAGGAGCAGGTGACAGCTAACAGGACTAGTTGGGGAAATAGTAGGAACAAAGGGAGAGAAAGAAAAGCAATGAAAAAGGCATGGCAGGGGGACCTAGTACAACAAATAAAGGAGAAAGAAAAACAATGGAAAAGGAAAAAAAGAAAAAAAAACCAATACAACAAATAAATGGAAAAACAACACACATAAACAAGCAAAGCAACCAAAGAAAAAAGCCTCACAACCTGTCAAAAGGGGTGGAGAAACAACAAAAAGCCAAACAAGCACATTTAAAAAAAAACAGATAAAAACAAAATATTTTTTTAAAAAATAAGTAAAAGATGGAGCTGAAAAGGCCAGCTGATGGGGGCAAGGTGACATACAACGGTGGGGAGCTAGCATCTGTCTGATTGAGAGACCGTGGGCTGTTGATAATTGGCAGAAGTCCAGGTTAGGGAAGAAGGATGTAGGGTGGGAGAGCATGTATTTCTGGTTACTGAGTGCTCTGTTTCCTATTGAGAACTGTGTGAAGTTGCCTTCCCACACCCACTGCCTGAGTTCTTAGGAAGCTAAAGCCCAAGATGAAAACTAGCAACACTAGCAAGTATGGGGCCCCTGCTCCACAGCTCTCCTGTTATCTGTCAATTTCTTATTCCATTCAGTGTGTGATCAAGGTATTTATTCCTACATTTGATACTTTGGGTTCTGGGACTGACATTTCTATCCATTTTACTTAATTTTTGGATCTTTGCTGCAAAGACACAGCCTTGTGCATCTGTCTGTAGTTTCCTACTGGCTGAGCCGTAAGAAGTCTTTAGTGTTGATGAGACCCTGTCTATTTTGTCTTTCATTGCCTGTGCTGTTGGTATCACGTCTAAGCATCTGATACTGAAGATTAGTTTTCTTACCAGTACCTTCATGTTTCCTTGCAAGATTTTATGTCATACAGTTAAGTCTTTGATCTATTTTGAGTTAGATTTTGTATACAGTAAGAAGTATGAGTCCATTTTCTTTATTTTACCTATGGAAATCCAGTTGTTGAAGTACAAATTATTTAAATGGCTCTTTTCCCCTATCTGATGGACTTAGCAGCCTTGTTGAAGGCTAGTTGACTATAGATGTGTGCATTTAATTCTAGGTTCTCAGTCTATTCCATTAATCTATACCACTGTTATCATACCTGTACCAGACTATTTTGATTAGAATGGCTTTGAGATCAGAAAGTGAGAGATTTCCTACTCTATTCTTTTTTGATATTACTTTGCCTATGCAGGGCCATCTCCATTCAGTATAAATTTAAGGGACTTACTTATGCAAAGAAGGCTACTGAAATTTTAGAAGGAATGTAGTAAATTTACAGCCACATTTAGGTGGTACTGACAACTTGAGAATACTAGTCTATAATCCATGGTCATAGGATACTCTTGTATTTATTTAGGTCCCCTATAATTTCTTACAGAAATGGTTTCAGGTTTCTGTGTACTTTTACTTTCTTAGGTAAACTAAGCTCTATATATTCTTTCAGATGCTATGGTAAAGGGTGGTTTTCTTCATTTCCTTTTTTGGCTTTTTCACTGTTGATGTAAAAATGTGACTGATTTTTGTGTGTTCACCATATATCCCATCACTTTGTGAAGTTTGCTAATAACCTCTAGTAGTTTATCTTACATATTTGTGTGTATGTGAGAGAGATAATGTTACCTGCAAAGAAGGGTAGTTTTTCTCCTTCCATTACAATTTGAGTGTCTTCTGTTTCATTTTCTAGTGTTACTGCTGTGGTTAGAACTTCCAGTAGAGTATTTAATAGGAGATGTGAAATAAACATTGATGCAAAAGTCTTTCACAAAGCATTATCAAGCCAAATACAGAGTATATTGAAAAGATTATACATCATGATTGATGCCCTACTAAAAGCACACAGTAGAGTAACCACAGAGAAATATTTGGTAAGTACATGCAAAAGGAAAGAAAGAAGAAGTAAAAAATACTCAGCATAAAAAAGGACTTAAACACATCCACAAGTGTAGGAATTATGGGGCAAACAAGATAACATGACACACAGAAACAAACAGCAAAATGATACACAAAAAATATTACCAAACAATAATTTCTTAGCTTTTAATAATTATTGTAAATGTAAATATGTTAAACTCTCCATCAAAAATCAAAAACAAAAAAACAATAGCAACAAGGCATTCTCTATCCTTATGTTGTTTATAAGAGATACATCTTGGGTCAAAGACACAAACAAATTGACAGTGAAAGGATAGTAAAGAATATTCAATGCAACTAAAAAGCAAAAGACAACAGGGACAGTTACATTGCACAAAATAGATTTAAAATAAAAAGCTGTTATAACAAATAAAGGACACAGTGTAATAATAAATTTCAATCCATCAAGAGGAAATAACAGCTATAAATACTTATGCACCTGGGAACAGACCCTAAATACATGAGAAAAGTACTTAAGAATGATAAGCAACTCCGTAGCAATAGTTAGAGGCTTTAATACACCATGTTTAATATTGAACAGAACATCTGAAAAGAAGATAAATAAGGGCATAAAGAACTCAAACAATGCTATAAGCCAGTTAGACTAATGTATACATATAGGACATACCATGTAACATGACAGAATACACATTTTTTGTGTGTCACTCCTGGGATAGACCATATGCTATTGCACGAGTCTCAATAAATTTAAAAAGATTGAAATCACAGAAAGAAATTACTAACAGAAGAAAAATCAGAAAACCTGCAAATACATGGAAATTAAGCAGCACACTACTAAACAAACAGTGGTTCGAAGAGGAAATCATAAGAGAAATTAAAAATACAGTTAAATGAAAATGAAAACACGAAAGCAACAAAATGAGAATATCCTTGTTGGAAAAAAAATTTTTAAATTGACAAACCTTTAGCCAGACTGATAAAGAAACAAGAAACAAAGATGTAAATAATCAACACAAAAATCAAAATGGAGACATTATAACTGCTGTTGTTAACTGCAAGCAAGTGGATTCTAACACTGCCAATTCTTGCACCATCCTCATAATCAGTGCAATGTTTGAGCCCTTCGTTGAAGCCATTGTGTCAATCTATCTCATTGATAGCATTCCTCTTTTCTTAACTGACCCTTCTCTACCAACCATGGTATCTTTGGGGGTGGGGGGAATTGGTCATCCCTGATAATGTTGCCTGTCACTGTAGCCAAAAATTCAGAGACAGTGTGGAGTTCAAGGAATAATTTATTGGCATGTTTGCTAACAATCTGGGAAATAGTGATCATAAAGCTGACCCAACTGGGTTACATTTTTAGTGGTGTTTACAGCCAAAGTTCAAAGGGGTAGGTGTTTGTCAACAGAACAATTGTCAGAAGTCACAAGATTTCATTACGTCCTAGAGTTTCATTACATCTAACAGCAGTGTGAATTACCCCAAATTTTGGTTTCTTTCTCTGAGTTCTTAATCAACTCTACATCCTCGGAGATAGGGAGAGGAATAGAGATCTGCTAGTCCAGCCTGAGAGCAGTAATTGAGGCAAAAGATAGAATGCAGCCTGATAACCTAAGTAACATTTACCATCAATAACATATCCCCATTACATGAGTTCTCATCCTTTTCACTTTTAAGGAGCATTCTCCCTATACAGCTTCCAGGATGGATTAGTTCATTCTTCTCACAATCTATAGAATATTCAGACCTTTTGCCAACATCATGATTCAAGGACTTCAACTGTTTATTCTTCCTTATTTATTTTCCAGCTTTCATACACATGTTAATGAAATGAAAATAACATGGCTTTGGTCAGATGTACCATACTTCACAAAATGATATCTCTGCTTTTTACACTATTAAGACTTTTTTTTTTTTTTTTTTTTTTTTCTGCAGCAGCAGCAGCAGCAGCAGATTTGCCCGGTGTAATAGCTGTTTCAATTTCTTGACTGCTGCTTCCACTGTTATTTGTGAAAACCCCAAGTTCTGCTCAGCATGATTCATAGTGGCTAATGAATAAAAGACAGGTGCAATGAAAGGAGACAGTAGAGGTGTTTTTGCTGAGATTGCTCAGTGAAGGCAAGGGAAGTTTAATTAGTTTATAAGTAAAAAGTTACGTCAGCGACATTCATGGTAATACTACGCAAGCACAATGCGATTTGTCAAGGTCATGCAGTTGATTACACCCTGAGCGACCCGATTGGGGTTCTGGAGATAGAACTGGTAAATTCAGTCACCCAAGGGGTGGCAAACTGGAATCCCCCTTCCCCGAACCACATGAGGATGGATGCATCATTTTTAGTAGCAAATGACGGAAAAGTTTATTAAAGGAAAGTACATTCAAAAGAGGGAACAGGTCGGTCTTCATGAGTGGAAGAAGACCCCACATAGATTTTGGGGGTGCTTTTTATAGGCAAAAGTGGGAGGTGATGTCATAGATGGGAAGGGGAGGTAGTAACTTGGCATTTGATTGGGCCATAGTCACTTTACAACTACCAGGAGGAAATGCTGTATTTGCATCACAGCTGCCAGCAAGAACCCACATCTGCATCACAATCTGCCACAGAGAGCTGCTGCTAAGTGACCAATCAGGTTCCCCTGGAAAGCTTACAATACTATGTGTGCCCTATAACGCAAACCCCAACCTTTGTTATCCCTAGAAAACGTTGGATTCTGGAATAATAAAATATGTTAGCATGTGGTAGCAGATATCAAATTCCCTCTTTAACCTTGACACTTCCCCTCTGAGGAAACATAGGCCTGAAATCTTGAAAGAAACCTGGGAAGCCAACATTTCTTTGCTTACTTTCTGCTGTTTGGGGGCATAGTCCTAGTAACATATCAGACCCATGTTCCTCTAGAGTCCTGTTTGAGAAATACTGAATTGTCTGATCTCTTGACTAGTTGGTACAGGTACACGCTGGTATTCAAATAGGACCATCAGTTTAACTTGAAATTGTAGCCTGGAAGACATAAAGTGAATTAAGGCATCAAGAATTAGGGGCCCAAAGGTAAGGATAACCAAAAAGATTAATAAGGGAATTAACCAGTGACACTAATAGTCACATTAGCCAGCTGGGTTTTAAAAGGCAGTCTATGCCCAAGATATAAGTTGGGAAGAAATTAGGGATGGAGATCTGAAGTATTTCCAGATGACAGCTGTTTGTCACTTGGTTCACTTCCCTGGTATTGATCACAGCTTTCTGGTGCCCACATTGGAGGGACATGTAGAGATGGAAGCAGAACTTTCTGTGCATGTCTCTAGAGTTGGTTCCATCTGAAAATCAACTTTGAGGAAGTTGACACAATTGTTTGGGGACTTATCTCAGTGTCCCAAGACACAGTTAATACTGTTTGTCACTAGTTTTAGTCCCACCACAGAGGCCCTGAGGCTTCCTGTCTTTCTCCTGACTACTGACTCAAAAGAAGTACAGTATTTTCCATCAGGTTTCCATTGTATGTTTCCACACATACTATTATATCTGTCTCAACTCTGAAACTTTTTATGTAATCTGACTCAGAACTTATTTTAGTATATGACCTTCTGGTTCTTTACTCAGTGCCACCTAGTTGGTTAGTTTTTAATATACTAACCAACAATATAAGTAATTCTTAGTCCTCACTCATTATATTGAGTTGAGTTTTTAAATATATGTGTCCCCAGTTTACTTAGTAATTTTTGTCCCAGCAATAAAACAGGACAGTCAGGGATATCTAGAAAGGAATGCCTTAGTAATTGTGACCCCATCAGATATAAGAGTACAATTTCTTTCATCTTGGATTTTTAGTTCAAGCCAATAATTACACAGTCCCACTTGGAGAGTGGATCCATTGGTAATGTAAGGTAGAGAGGGTAGCTGTTGTGTCTAAGACAAAATTAATTTCTTTACTTTCCACGTTGAATGTAACCCTTAGCTCTGTGTGACCAGAAGTTAGATTGGCTCCCATCAGTGTTCAGTTTCTTAGACTTCTTTTGTGAGAATCCAGAAGGGTCTCTCTATCTGGGCCTTTGTTGGGGAGATCTGTGAACATCCTGTTGTAGAATGTTCAGGACACTCCACCTTAAGGTTACCTCGTTTTCAACAGTACTTATAATAACCGATGTCTGTATTCACAGGCCAGTGAAGTGATCTAAGTATTAACCTCCTCTAAGGAACCACCTGAGTTACCTCTGAGAGTTAACAGTCGAAGACATCTTCTGCCACCAAATCTCTAATTAAACACCGGTGGCAGAGCTTCCACATCACAACAACAAGCAAGAGTCCATTGACTGACAAGTAGGGGGTTCTCACACTGTGTTTACTCTACTTACCTGGTAGTGTTACCCTGCTTACCTGATGGTGTTAACATCCTTACCTGGTGCTATCACCCTCCTTACCTAATGCTATTACCCTCTTTATCTGATGCTATTATCTGCATTACGTGATGCTGTTATCCTCCTTGCCTAATGCCGTTATCCTCCTTACCTGATGTTGTTACTCTCCTTACCTGATGCTAATACCCTTCTTGGCTGATGCTGTCATCTTCCTTAGCTAATGCTGTTATCTTCCTTATCTGATGGTTGAAAGACCATCTTAAGAACGTATTTGAAGTGCTGCTGATCACTAATGACCAAAGATAAGACAAATTGTGAAATGACGTTAAAGACATCATTGATGAAGAGAGCAAGAGACCATTAAAAAGACAGGAAAGGGAAAAAAAAAAAAGACCAACTTGGATGTTAGAAGAGACTCTGAACTTGCTCTTGAACACTGAGCAGCTAAAGCAAAAGTAAGAAATGGCGAAGTAAAATACCCCAACAGAAGATTTCAAAGGACAACTTGAAAAGACAAAGTGTTATAATGACATGTGCAAAGAGCTGGAAATGGAAAACCAGAGGGGAAGAACATGTTCTGCATTTCTCAAGCTGAAAGAACTGAAGAAAAATTCAAGCCTCAAGTTGCAATACTGAAGGATTCTGCAGGGAAACTATTAAATGACTCTGGGAGCATCAAAAGAAGATGGAAGGAATACACAGAGTCATTATACCAGAAAGAACTGGTTGATATTCAGCCATTTGAAGAGGTAACATATGATCAAGAACCAACGGTACTGAAGGAAGAAGTCATAGCTGTATTGAAGGCACCGGAAAAAACAAGGCTCCAGGATTTGATGGAATATCAATTGAGATAATTCAAGAGACAGATGTAGTGCTGGAAGTGCTCACTTGTCTATGCTGTGAAATTTTGAGGACAGGTACCTGGCCAACTGACTGGAAGAGATATGTATTTCTGCCCATTCCAAAGAAAGATGATCCAACTGAATGTGGAAATTGTCTAACAATGTCATTAATATCACATGCAAGTAAAATTTTGCTCAAGATTGTTAAAAAATGACTACAACAGTAAGTTGACAAGGAACTGCCAGAAATTCAAGCCGGTTTCAGAAGAGGACGTGGATCCAGGGATATCATGGCTGACATCAAATGGATCTTGGCTGAAAGTGAAGAATATCAGAAAGATATTTAATTGTGTTTCATTGACTGTGTGAAAGCATTCAACTATGTGGATCATACTAAATTATGACTATGGAATTCCAGAACACCTAATTGTGCTCTTAAGGACTCTGTCTATGAATCAAGAGGCAGTCATGTGAACAGAACAATGGGATACCACATGATTTAAAGTCAGGAAAGGTGTGTGTCAGGGTTGTATCCTTTTCTCATGTCTTTTCAATCTGTATGCTGAGCAAATAATCCAAGAAGCTGGATTATACAAAGAAGAGTGAGGCATCAGGATTGGAGAACGACTCATTAACAACCTGCGTTGCGCAGATGACACTACCTTAACTTTCTGGAAGAGCAGAAAATTTGGAACCCTTACTACTTATGAAGATCAAGGACCACAGCCTTCATTACGGATTGCACTTCAACATCAAGAAAACAAAAATCCTCACAACTGGACCAGTAAGCAGCATTGTCATAAATGGAGAAAAGATGGAGGTTGTCAAACATTTCTCACTTTTCTTGGGTTAACAATCAACATCCATGGAAGCAGCAGTCAAGAAATCAAAAGATGCATTGCACTGGGAAAGTCTGCTGCAAAGAACCTCTTTAAAGTCCTTGAAATTAAAGATATCACCTTAAAGACTAATGTGTACCTGATGCAAGCCACGCTTTTTCAGTCACATCATATGCATGCAAAAGCTGGATCATGAACAAAGAAGACAGAAGAAGAACTGAAACCTTTGAACTGGATAAGGATGTTGAATGTACCATGGACTGTCAAAAGAACAAACAGATCTGTTCTGGAAGACATCCAGCCAGAGGCCCCTTGCAAGCCAAGACGCCAAGATTGCATTGTACGTACTTTGGAATTGTTGTCAGGTAGGATCAGTCCCTGGAGAAGGACATAATGCTTTGTAGAGTGGAGCATCAGTGAAAACATGGAAGACCCTTGATGAGATGGATTGACACAGTGGCAGCAACAATGGGCTTAAGCATAAAAATGATTCTGGACATGGTGCAAGACCATGTTGTTCATAGGGTCACAGTGAGTCTGAACTGACTTGACAGCTCCTAACAACTGCCACCACAATCTGGTGAATTCAATGTATTGCCAGAATTTTGTGAATTTAATGTATTGCAAAAATGTTCTCCCACTCTGAGCCACTGTTCCCTTTTTTACTTTCTAAAAGGTCTAGAATTTGAGAGATGATACATTCATCATTTTGGTTCCTGCTCTCTATGTCTTGTATAAGAAATCTTTGCCTCATACAAAGACCACAAAAATACTCTCTTTTGTTATCTTCTGAAAGCTAGGAGTTGGAACCAACTCAGCAGCTTCTAACAACAACAACAGAAGCTATATCATTTTAATCTCTCTCTGTCTTTGATTAGAAACCTTGATGGCACAGTAGTTGTTAATGAAAGTTATGGCTGTTAACCAAAAGGTCAACAGTTTGAATCCACTCGATACTCCTGGAAATTCTATGAGGAAGTTCTGCTCTGTCTTTAAGTAGTTGTCAGTTGGAATACATTTGATGGCATTGGGCCTAGGATTTTTTTGGTTGTCTTTGATTTTCATCCAGAGTTCCCTTTGGGGCATGGGTTGATGTAGGGGGTCAGTGGTTTTTAAAACTTTTTATTCATCATCTCTCTCTAGATAGATATAAAAATATAAAATGGGTCTTCTGATGAGGGTGTCCTATTTTTGGCTGGCACACTTGTGAAGCTACAGCAGCCCTATTTATCACTTTTTTTAAATCAGTTTTGATAAATAGCCATGAAAAGTTACACAATGCCACATGCATAAAAATTACTAAAGCCAATCTTCAAAATAGATGTTCCATTCACAAAACATTCTGTGTGTTACATGAAATTTACAGTGTGCACAATCGTCCCACTGAGAGAACTGATGTTTAAAAAAAGTTTGAGAGAACTGCATCTGTTGCCAACCAGACAATAGTTGTGTATCAGCTAACTACATGTTCCACTGTAGACGTCAACACCATGTGTTAGAAAGTATGTAAGAATTCAGTCCACTCAATTTCTTGCCAACCACAAGAATTGGGCCTTGTGTTAACCACAATTTGGTGAATTTTACATCAGGACTTGAAGCTTTACCCTTACAAAATTGTTTTAACTCAAGAACTGAAGTCCAGTGACCACAGATTGCATTACACACTTGTTGACTGGGCTCTGGAGCAGCTGGAATTTGATCTTGCTTTTGGCCAAAAATTTATCGTCAGCAATGAGGCCCATTTTTGAATCGATGGTTTTGTTAGTCAAAACTGTTGCATTTGGAGCAATGAGAATCTAATGGAAATTCAGAAACATCCACTTCATCCCCCCAAAGTTACTGTTTGATGTGGATTTTGGTCAGTGGAATCATTGGCCTTTATTTTTTCCAAGGTGAATATGTATAGGTTGTGACTGTCAGTGGTGACATATATTGGGCTATGATAATTGATTATTTTGGGCCCCATTTAGAAGGTGCCATGGTAGCCATTTATCTCAAACTCTTTTCCACACTAATGCCATTAACTGTACTTCAGAATAAGAAAATAAGTTACTTATGTAACTTGTTTTATTCAAGTTCAAGGATAGAACACCTTTATTGGAAAACCCTCTATGTATGTGTGTCATGGATTGAATTGTGTCCCGCCAAAAATATGTGTCGCCATGTGGCTGGGCCATGATTCCCAGTATCTTTTGACTGTTTTCCGTTTTATGGTTTTCCTAAATGGTATGTTAAAGGATTAGGGTGGGGCTGTAAATCCCTTCATAGGATCACCTCCCTGCTCCACTGTAAAGGGAGTTTCCCTGGAATATGGCTTGCCCCACCCTTAATCCTTTCATTCTACAAGAGATAAAAGGACAGAGAAGCAGGCAGAGAGTTGGGAACCTCCTACCATCAAGAGAGCTCCACCAGAAGAAGAGCAAGTCTTTCAGACCTGAGGTTCCTGCGCAAAGAAGCTCCCTGGACAAAGACTGTTACAATACTGGACTTTCCTCAAGAGCCAACAAGAGGGCCTTCATCTGGAGCAGACATCCTAAATATGGACTTGCAGCTTACCAGACTATGTAAGAATAAACTTTCCTTTATTAAAGCCATCCACTCTGGTATTTGTATTAGAGCAGCCCTAGCTGACTAAAACAATGTTTATATACAGAGAGACAAAGATTTGTCTTCTTTAGTATCATTTTGCTTTTTTACTGCCTTTATGGACACATCACAGTGCTTTAACTACAGAAACTCCATGAGTACTCTGGATGTTAAGTGGCTGAAATACTCCAGATTCTATCTTCTTCAGAATTGTCTGGATTCTTCTTGACTCTTTGAGTTCTTATATAAATATTTGATTTGATCTACGGATTTCCATCAGAGTCTGCTGCATTGTTTCTTGAGTTGCAGTTAATGTATATGTCAATGATTGGAGAATATACATCCCAAAATACCGAGCCTTCCAAACCACAAATACAATATTTTTCCTTTGCTTCATATCATAAAGAGTATTTAACATCTTCATTATAATTATTCCAAGATATTTGTGTTTGTCTCAATCCTGTTGTATGTGGCATAGTGTTTCCAAGTTTCATTTCCTAATTTTTGTTGCTTTTGTACATGTCTTGTTGGCTGCCGTTCAATCAATTCTGACTCCTAGTGACTCCATGTGAAAGAGTAGAACTACCTCACAGGGCTTTTTTCTTGGCTGTAATGTTTACCAAAGCAGTTCCCCAGGTATCCTGCAGAATTGCTAGAGTGGGTTCAAACTTTTGGTTAGTAGTTGAGGATTTATTTAATCATTATACCACCAGAGTTCTCTGCTTGTACATACTTATTGTGTTTTCACATTGACTGCAAATCCTATAGTGCTGTTGTACAGTAAACTGGCAAAATCCAGAATCTGTGTAAGGCAGACATCTGTCAGAGAAGGAAAGCAAATATTTCCCTCCAATACAGCATGATAGCAAAGTGGTAAGATTGCAGCTCATCAGAGGCAAAAAGTTTGTAAGGCCTAGAAAAGCAAAACAATCTCATCAAGTTCCAGCTATTACAGGTTTTGCTGTAATTATCAAGATAATCCCAGTTTTATCTGATGATTCTTTTGCTCTTCTAAAATCAACCATGGAGTCTATGAATAGTGTCAGGTTATATTTTCCTCTTCACACTTTCAGCATTTTCTTTGTTTCCCATGCCCTTCAGATTTTCAAAATTCTGTTGACTTGACGCTATGATGATAGCAAGTATGATATTTATGGTAAGCTGTCTGAAATTATTGGTATGATAAAAATCTCTGCCATATTTATTTGCAACATTTCAGTGTTAATGAGTACTGAATTTTTGTGAAATATTCCTTCTACTCCTAGATGGCCAGTGCATTTTTGTGCTTTATTCTACAAAAGTGATGTGTTAAAGGGAGAATAACACACCATGCTTTAGACTTTTCTGAAGATAAAATATGTGCAGAGTATTTAGGACATTGCCTAACCCAAAGTAAACAAAGTAGTTAAGAGCTCAGCTGCAAACTAAAAGGGTCAGCAGTTCAAATCTACCAGCTGCTTCTTAGAAGCTCCAGGGAGCAATTCTTCTCTGTTTTACACGGTCTCTATGAGTCAGAAATGAGTCCATGGAAATGGGTCTGGTGAACTGCCCTTTAAAGCCCATGAAGTCAACTTTTTTGTTTGTTTCACATATCCTCCCCCAAAAGTTTGAGATGAAAAAGGAATGTCATGTAACAACATCTAGATAGACTAGTTGACTCTAACAAGCACATTAAGCCCTTTTCCAAAATACTGTTGCTGTTAGGTACCACTGGACTAGTTCCAACTTAACTGTATAACAGAACAGAACACTGCCAAATACTGTGTCATTTTCACCATCGTTGCTATTTTTGAGCTCACTGCTGCAGCCCCAGTGTCAGCCCTTCTTGTTGAAGATGTTCCTCTGTTTTGCTGACCCCTCTGCTTTACCAAACATAAGGTCCTTTGACAATTTGTCACTCCTGATGGCTTGCAAAAAGTATCTGAGTCTTGCCATCTTCACTTCCAAGAAACATTCTGGCTGTGTATCTTTCAGGACATACTTGTTTGTTCTTTTGGCAGTTCTTAGTATACTTAGCATTCTTCCGTCATTCAGAAGCATCAGTTCTTCTCTGGTCTTCCTTTTTTAATAGCACATAAAAACAAATGGGGATTAACAAATTTCTCTTGTCTTTGAAAGCTGGCAGCAGAACAAATTTTTTTAAAAAAAATATGCAGGTGAAGAAAAATGCAGTTAAGAAGATGAAACTGAAAAGTTCAGCTTTTTTTCTCATTTAGAAAGATGATAAATATCACAAACATTTAAAATGGACTCTAGAAGAATTTTTGGATTTATCCAAAAATTATGTGTTCAACTTCTATTTAGAAATGAGAACTTTTAAAACTTACAATTAACTTGTTTTGGTTGTTGTTAGCTGCCATTAAATTGGTTCTGACTCACAGTGACACTATGCACAACAGAATGAAACATTGCCTGGTCTTGCGCTGTGTCTGCAATCATTTTTGTGCTTAAGCCCATTGTTGCTGCTGCTGAGTCAATTCATCTTGTCAAGGGCCTTCCACTTTTCCATTGTCCCTTCACTCTACTAAGCATGATGCCCTTCTCCAGGGACTGATGCTTCCTGACAACATGTCCAAAAAGTATAACATGCCATTTTTCCATCTTTGCTTCCAAAGACCACTCAGGTTGGACTTCTTCCAGAACAGATCTGTGTGTTATTTTGGCTGTTCATCATACATGCAACATATTTATCCAATACCACGGTTCAGATGTATCAATTCTTCTGTCTTCTTTGTTTATTGTACAGCTTTCACGTGCATATGATGTGACTGAAAATATCATGGCTTGGGTCAGGTAAACTTTAGTCTTCAAGGTGACATCTTGGAGTTTGAGTCTTTTCACTTGTTAGCTGTTGCTTCCATGGGCACTGATGTGGACCCAAGTAAAATGCAGTCCTTGACGACCTCGATCCTTTCTCCATTTATCATGATGTTGCTTACTGGCCCATTTACGAGGATTATTGTTTTCTTGATGTTGAGGTGCAATCCATATTGACGGCTGTGGTCCTTGATCTTCATCAGTAAAGGTTGCAAATCTTCTTCACTTCCAGTAAGTAAGGTGGTATCGTCTGCATAAAGCAGGTTCTTAATGAGTTGTCCTCTAATCTCGATGCTTTATTCTTATTCGTATAATGCAGCTTCTTGGATTATTTGCTCGGCATACGGATTGAAAAGGCATGGAGAAAGGATACAACCCTGACACACACCTTTCCTGACTTTAAACCATGCAGTGTCTTCTTGTTCTGTTCTCATGACTGTCTCTTGATCCACAGACAGATCCCTTAAGAGCATTATTCAGTGTTCTGGAATACCCATTTTATGCAATGTTAGCCATCATTTGTTGTGATCTAAACAGTTGAATCCCTATGCATAGTCTATGAAACAGGTAAATTTCTTTCTGGTATTCTCTGCTTTCAGCTGAGATCCATCTGACATCAGTGATGACCTCCCTGGTCCTTTTCTGAATCCAGCTGGAATCTCTGGTAGTTCCTTTTTGATAGCTTGTTGTAGTCACTTTTGCATGATGTTGACCGAATTTTTACTTGTGTGTGATATTAATACCATTGTTTGGTAATTTCCACTTTCAACTGGATCACCTTTCTTTAGAGTGGGCATAAATGGGGATCTCTTCCAGTCTATTAGCCAGGGAGCTGTCCTCCAAATTTCTTGGCATAGATGAGTGAGCACTTGCATTGCTGCATCTGTTTGTTGAAATATCTCACTTGACATTCCATCAATTCCTGGAGCCTTGGTTTTTTTTTTTTTTTGCCAATGCCTTCATTGAAGCTTCAACTTCTTCCCTCAGTACTATTGGTTCCTGATCATATGCTGCCTCTTCAAATAGCTGAATATTAATCAGTTCCTTTTGGTGTAAAGACTCTATTCTTTCAATCTTCTTTTGATGCTCCTGAGTTGTTTAATATTTTCCATGTAGAATCCTTTGTTATTAGATACCAATTACCCAACTAATCCATTTTCATTTGTTATTAACTACTTTTCTAAATGTATTTATTGCCTTCTTTATGCCAGGTGCTGTGCCAAGTTAAGCTTGGTACAGCAGTGAATAAAATGCATTTTCTGCCTTCCATGAATTGATAGAGGCTAGGAAAATGGATAGTCATTGTGGAATGAACTGTGCTCTTTACAAACAGGTTAATAATGAAAGAGTAGTTGTGACTGAAAGGAGAGAATCTGTGCCTTTGTAGATAAGCTTTCACAATAGAGGTAAAATGTGGGATAAATTCTAAATAATAGGTCATACAGGAAAAGTGAACATTTCTGGTACAGCAAATGAGGTGAAGCAAAGATGGGAGGACAGTTGGGAAGATTGAAATCTGGTACATGTGGGGAGTGACCAAATAAAGCTGATGAGAAGGATGGATGCCAGAAGGTAAACTTCAGGTACTAAGCCAAGGGGCTTAGATTCTGTTCTCCAATGGCAGGAGAGGGAGGTAGAGCAGTGGGGAACTTTCTGGGGAGGCCTTGAAAACCCTAATAAGAATAGGTGTCTTTGTCAACTAGCACTGCTGTAACAGAAATACCACAAACGACTGGCTGTAACGAAGAGAAACTTACTGGCTCACAGACTGGGAACATGGAAGTCTGAATCTATGACGCCAGCTCCCAGGAAGGGCTTTCTTTTTCTGTCAGTTCTAGGGTAAGGTTCTCATCATTATCTTCCTCTAGTCAAAGAGCTGCTTAGCACAGCGATCCCTGATCCAAAGGACTCTGATGCAGGTTTTTCTTTCTTGCTGGTAGAAGTTCCCTTGGTGCTTTTTTTCTCTCTCATTTTATCACTTTTAAGATAAAAGATGATGTAAGCCACACGCTAGAGTAACCCTTCTTACATTATATCAGAGCTGTACCCTAGTGGTATAGCGGTTAAGCACTGCAACTGCTAACTTCAAGTTCAGCAGTTCAGGTCCACCAGATGCCCCTTGGAAACCCTATAGGGTAGTTCCACTGAGTCCTGTAGGGTTACTAAGAGTAGGAGTTGATGTTAGTGGGTTTGGTTGTTTGATGATATAAGTGATGGTGTTGCATCCCACTTTCTCTTTAGCATAACCTAATTTTGTCTCCTTCACCACAGTCAGAGTTTAGGATTTACAACACTTAGGATAATTACATCTGATTAGGACAACCACACAATACTAGGAATCATGATGTAGCTAAGCTGGGCTGTACTGTTGGGGGACACTATACAGTCCATGAGAGGAGGCATTCAAAAAGAAGGGATGCAGTGGTTATAATGCAAGATGAGGCTTGGTTGGAAAGTTATTTTAGTAGTCCAGACAAGATCACAACACTACATGAGTCAGTAAGGTTGGAAGGGGTGAGAGGTTATGTAAGCAATATAGCAAGTGTGCCTGTAGAACTGAACATCTTAACTGGGACTCCTTTGAGAGTAAAAGCAGGCATTATGGAACAGAGCACCACAACAGATCTCACCTGTTCCTGTGCTAGGCAAACCAGCCCTTGTGATCCTCTAGATTAACCACTGGCTAAAAAGGGTGAGCAGAGGGTAGTCAAGGTTGAGTTAGTATCTTCGAACTCAGAACTAGTGGCTTTCGAGTTGACTTGGGTTGCTTTCAACCCTATGTGTGTTAGAATAGAGCTGTGCTCCACAGCATTTAGAGTGGCTGAGTTTTTGGAAGTAGATTGCGAGAGCTTTCTTCTGAGGCTGCTCCCACCAGACTTGAACCTCCAGCCTTTGGGTTAGCAGCTAAACATGTTAAATATTTGCACTAAAGAGGCTTCATTTTAGGTGACTTCATGACTAGTATTTTATCTGATATTTTGTGAAGAATACAATTAAATTGCTTTCTGGAGGGGGGCGGATGTAGAACTCGGTTTGGATGTGTCAAATCTGGGAGAACTGTGTGATATCTCAAAAAAGTCTGGTAGGTAGTCAGAAGTACCTGACTAGAAGTTAGGAAATAGATTTGTGGTAGAAAATAATGGGTTTTAAGGGAGCCAGCCCTTGTGGCAGAGTGATTGAAGTGGTCAGCTGCTGACTGAAAGGTTGGCAGCTCCCGCCAGCTGCTTATTGGAGAAAGCTACGGCAGGCTGCTCCCATAAGGGTTACAGCCTTGGAAACCCTATGAGGCAGTCTTGCTCTGTCTCACAGGGTCACTGTTAGTTGGGATCAACTGGATGTCACTGGTTTTCAGGGTGCCAAACACATTAGTGTCAGCATTAGGTGATTTGTAGTTGCTTACACAACCACTTACTTTTGGGACTCCAGTAGTACCCCCTTATCTGCAGTTTCACTTTTTGCAGTTTTGGTTACCTATGATCAATGGTGATTCAGAAATGTTTAATGAGTGTTTAGCATGATGAGATCTCATGCAGTTCTGCTCTGTCAGTTGTGTAACTTTTATTATGTGTGCTGTTATAACTATTTTGTCTTACAATAATTCATTACTGTTAATCTCTAACTGTGCCTGATTTATAATTAAAGTTTATCATAGGTGTGTATGTGTGCGATAAATCACAGTAAATACAGAATTTTGTACCCTCCTCAGTTTTAGGTGTTAACAGTAGGTCATGGAATGAGTCTCTCTCCCATAAAGGGGCCCTCTTATACTGAGAACAAGTCATGCTCCAAGTAGCATTTTACACTGTTTTTTCCTGTTTCTTTTTTTTAAAATTGTGATTGAGTGCAAGTATAAAATCCAAGTTAAATTTGCATGCTTGCCTATCTGCAGCTCCTTTAACTCTCCTTGCACAGTGACCACACACTCTTCCTTTCCATTCTATACATGTCATATCATCTTAACAGTCTCCTGTCCCCCCTTTACACCCAGTCCTCTCCGTTCTAGTAAGACAGCATACTACAGAAGCATAGAACCATAAAGTACACACACCATATACTCGCATTGCGTCCCTGTGTCCAATCCACTCTTACTGGAAGAGCTGACCTCAATAATGATTTATGATCACAGGTAGCAGCAGGTCTAGGGTCCATGCTCCCAGTGGAACTCCCAGGCCTTTGGACCCTGAACTGTGATCTTTTAGTGGAGTTCTTGAGGTGCACCCCTCATTTTCTTGTGTTTCCACTTGGACTTGACATTATGCGCCTCATCATATCTGTCATTGGCGATGGCTGGACACCAACTGGTTCTTCTGAACACTTGTTGATATAGTTACCCATTCACATGGGTGCTGCTGTCTTCTGGGCTCTTTTTCCCTGATGTTTTTGTTGTCTTTGGTGATCATCTGTTCTGGCTGAGTTGGGACCATTTGGTGCACCTCAGATGTCAGCTTGCTAGCTTTGAAGACCCCAGATGCCACTCATGAATATGGAGTACAGAAGATTCTCTTAGCAATAGGCTAATTATGCCAATTGGCCTTAATGTCCCCTGAGAATGTGGTTCACAGACACCTGCCTCTGCTTTTCTGTCCTTCCAGTGTTGGGTTAAGATTAGAAGAGTTTTCAGTTTTTTGATACAGTTCAGCTGATCTTTCTACTGTGTGCTGTCACTGCTTTCACTCAACCAAATTTTTATCAATGATCTAATCTGTAACCAACCCTCTCCCTCCTACCCTCTTCTGTCTTGTAGCCACCAAACAGTCTTTTATTCTGTACCTGTACCTGAGTCTGTTTTTAAGTCCTAGTAATAAGGGTCTCATACAGTATTTATCCTTGTGCTGCTAACTGATTTCACTCAACATAGTGTCTTCCAGTTGAAACCAGGTAATGAGATATTTCATAAAATCGTCATTGTTCTTTATCACTGCATAGTGTTCCATTGAGTATATATATCATAGTTTCTTTCTCCATTCATCTGTTGTTGGGCATCTGGGTTGATTCCATCTTTTTGCTATTGTGGACTGCATTGCATGCAAACTATGTTTACATGTATCTGTTCACGTAACTGCCTTTGATTCTGTGGGATACATTCCAAGCAGTGGGATCACCAAGTCAAATGGTATGTCTATTTCCAGCTTTTGAAGGAAGCAGCAGATTTCTTTCCAAAGAGGTTGTACTATTTTGCAATCCCACCAGCAGTGTAGGAGAGTTTTAATTTCTTTACAACCTCCCCATCATTTGTTGTTTTGTGTTTTTTGTATTATGGCAAATCTTTCTGGGGTGAAATTGTACCTCATTGTAGTTTTGATCTGAATTTCTTTAGTAGCTAATGATAGTGGGCTATCTGAATGTCCTCTTTAGTGAAGTGTCTGTCTATCTCCCTGCCCAACACTTAACTGGGTTATTTACCTTTTTCTTGTTGATATTTTACAGTACCTTGTAGATTATGGAGATGAGGTGTCAGTCTGCATATAACTGTCAAATAGTTTTTCCTGTTCTGTTGATGGTCTCTTATTGTTTTGATAAAGTGTTTGGGTGAGCAAATATGTTTAATTCTTAGATGTTCCCATTTATCTATTTTCTTTTTTGTTGATTGTGCTTTGTTAGATTTGGAGTCTGTCTAAGCTGTGTATTATAACTTCTGCTACTGACCTTGTTTTTCTTGGATGATCTTTATCATTTTAGGTTTGATGTTTAGGTCTTTTATACATTTTGATTTGGTTTTCGTGTAAGGCATGAGTATCAGTCTTGTTGAATATTTTGCAGATGGATATCCAATTTTGCCAGCACCATTTGTTAGAGAGACTGTTTCACTCCAGTTTATAGCTTTAGGAAATTTGTCAAAAATCAACTGTTCATGGGAGGATGATGGTATCTCTGGGGTCTCAGTCCTATTTTGTTGGTCTCTATGTCTGTTTTTGTACCAGTACTACGAGGCTGTTGTGACTACTGTGACAGTGTAATTAGGTTCTAAAGTTGGGTAGTGAGAGGCCTCCCACTGTGTTCTTCAATAGTGTTTTGCTTACCTGGGATTTCTTCCCTTTCCAAAGTTAGTGTGGTGGATTGAATTGTGTCCCCCAATAAATAGGTGTAGTCATGTGCCTGAGCCATGATTCCCGTTGTTCTATGACTGTCCTCCATTTTTGTCATTTTCCTATTCTGTATGTTAAAGGATTATGGTGGGACTGTAAATAACTTAGCAGGATTACCTATCTACTGCAATGTAAAGAGAGTTTCCCCACTGTATATCTTGCCCCACCCTTAATCCTTTCATCCTACAAGAGATGAAAAGGAAGCAAGCAGAGAGCTGGGAAGCTCACACCATCAAAAAAGGAGCATGGGGAGAAGAGTGCATATTTCAGACCTGAGGTTCCTGTGGGAAGATGCTCCCTAAACAAAGGCTGATGTAGTATGAGACTTGCCTGCAGAGTTGACCAGGGGGAAAGCCTTCCCCTGGAGCAGAAATCCTGAATTTCAGACTTAGACTGTGTAAAAATAAACTTTTCATTGTTAAAACCATCCAACCCGTGGTACTTCTGTTAGAGCAGCTTTGAGTAAAATAGGCATTTTCACAATGTTAAGCGAGGTACGTTTCTCCCACTTAAGGAATTCTTCCTTAGTTTCTTGCCATCAGATCTTGTAGTTCTCTTTGTATAGGTCTCTGATTTCTCTAGTTAAGTTTATTCCTTGGTATTTTATTTTCTTGGGGGCTATAGTAAATGGTATTCATTTGGTGATTTCTTCTTTAATGATCTCTTTGTATACAGGAACTGAGCTGATTTATTTATGTTTATCTTACATCCTGATACTTTCCTGAACTCTTCTATTGGTTAGAGTAGTTTACTTATGTATTCTTTAGGATTTTCTGCATATGCAATCATATCATCTGCAAATAGGGAGATTTTTACTTTTTCTTAGCCAATGCAGATGCCCTTTATTTCTTTGTCTTGTCTAATTGCTCTGGCCAGGACTTCTAGTACAATGCTGGATAGAAGTGGTGAGAGTGGGCATCCTTGTCTAGTTCCTATTCTGAAGGGGAGTTCTTTCAGGCTCTCCCCATCCAGGCTGATGGAGGCAGTGGGCTTTGCATAGATGCCCCTTACTTCATTGACGAGTTTGTCTTCTATTCTTATTTTTCTGAGAGTTTTTAGCATGAATGGACGTTGGACTTTGCCAGATGCTTTTTTTGGCATCAATTGACAAAATCAGGTGTTTCTTGTCTTTTGTGTTAGTGATGTGGTTAATCACATCAGTTGCTTTTTCTGATGTTGAACCAGCCTTGCAGCCATGTTATGAATCCAGTTTGGTCATGATGCATAATCTTTTTGATATGTTGAATTCTACTCACTAGGATTTTGTTGAAGATTCCTGCATGTATGCTCATAAATGATATTGGTCAGTAATTCTTCTTTTTTGTGGAATCCTTCTCTAGCTTCGATATTGGTGTTGTGCTACTTCATAGAATGCATTTGGGAGTATTCCATCACTTGCTGTGCTGTGAAATAATCTCAGTAGTACTGGAGTTAATGCTTCTCTAAATGTTTGGAAGAATTCTGTGATGAAGCCATCTGGGCCTGGGATTCTTTTAGTGTTTAGTTTTTTGATGACTTTTTCCATCCCTTCCTTTGTGATGGGTTTATTAAGTTCTGCTTCTCCTGGTGATAATTTTGGTGGGTAATATACATCTAGGAATTCATCCATTTCCTCTAGGTTTTCAAATCTGTTAGAGTACAGTCTTTCATAGTATTCTTTTATGATGCTTTTGATTTCTGTTGGATCTTTTGTGACATCACCCATCTCATTTATCATTGGGGTTTTTTGTTTCCTCTTTTTCTTTTTTAATTTTAGCCAGTAGTTTGTCAATTTTATTGACCTTTTCAAGAAAACAGCTTTGGTTTTGTCAGTTCTTTCGATTGTTTTTCTATTCACTAATTCATTTTGTCTTGTCTTTATTATGTATTTTCTTCTGGTGCCTGAGAGGTTCCTCTGTTGATCTCTTTCCACTTGTTCAAGGTGTAGTGTTAATTCTTTGGTTTGGGTCCTTTCTTCCTTCCAAATGTGTACGTTTATAGAGATGAATTGACCTCTGAGCACTGCTGTGGCTGTATACCATAGATTCTGGTAGGAAGTGTTTTCATTCTCGTTGAATGCATGAATTTCTTTATTTCATCCTTGATTTTTTTCTATAATCCATAGGTTTTGAGCAAAATGTTGTTCAGTTTCCATGAGTTCCAATTTCTATACATTTTTTTCTGCTATTGATTTGGACTTTTATGGCTTGGTGGTGTGAGAAGATGCTTTGTAGTAATTCAGTTGTTTGGATTTTGTTGGGGTTTGCTTTATGTCCTAACACATGATCTCTTCTGGAAACTGTTTCAAGTGCATTGGAGTAGAAAGTGTAGTTCTCTGCTGATGGGTAAAAAGTTCTGTTTATATCGATGAGGTCTGATTGGTTAATTGTCACCATAAAATCTTCTGTGTCTTTACTGAGCTTTTTTTAGATGATCTGCCCATTACTGAAAGTGGGGTGTTGAAGTTCCAGCTATTGTGGAGTGATATATCTAGATGTTACTAGACCGTGACAAATAAAATCTCTTTTTTTAAAGCTATCCACTTGAGGCATTTCTGTTAAAGCAGCATTAGATAACTAAAACAGAAGTTGGTACTGAGGGAGTGGGGTGCTGCTTTAAAAAATACCTGCAAATGTGGATGCAGTTTTAAAACTGTGAATGGGTAGAAGACTCAGAAGGAACCAAGAAGAACTACTAACACTGAAGAAGGTGCAGATGGTGAGAAATAACAGCAGATCAGACCAGTGCAAGACAGTGATGGAACTGACCTACAAAGCAAGAGAGCTGAGTGCTTGTGCACAGAGGTTACCTGGTGAAGTTGGGTGTTTCTGGGCACTTGAATTGGTAGTGCTATAGACCAACAGGGAAGATGTGGGCGTGAGGCCTGGGCCCTGAGGCCACAGGAAGTAAAAGCTGAAGAGACAAAGCATAAGCAACTGAGCCACCTCAGTCTAAAGGTACTGCTGTGACCTCAGGTGTTAGAAAAGGTGGAGCCACAGCACCTGATGTTACTCATCACAGAGTTGCCACTCATGTGGACTTGGAAATTGTGTGCCTGAAGCTGAGGGAGCAAGAGTTGCTATCCCAGTGGCCTGGAAGGCAGAATTATAGTGCAGGGTCATGTGGACTGGGAAGGGTGGTTGACACCTAGTCTGGAGGGTAAAGGCCATTGTGTAAAATGTCCCAAAGAAAGGAAGATTATTTTCCAAGCTTTGTGGGCTACTGTAATGTGTTCTGTTGATATGTTTGTTGCCTGTTTTACCTTCTTTCTCCCTTTTATAATGGAAATGCGCCACTTGTGCCTGCCTGTTCTGCCACCGTATTTTAGAAGCAGATAATTTGTACTCCAGATTTTACAGTGAAGAGGAGTTTCTGGAGTTTGGACTTGGATTTTGCAATGATGAGGTCAATATATTTTACATGTTGCAAAGATGTGATTTTTTTTCAGCTAACAAGGGGTGGGATAGCATGATTGAACTGTGTCCCTCCTCAAATCTGTAGTAATTTAGCTAGGTCTCAATTCCTGGTATTGTATGATGGTCCTCAATGCTGGAATTTCTGCCTCTACGACATTAATGGAAAACTCTGGTGGACTGATGGTTAAGTGTTATGTCTGCGAAGCAAAAAGGTTGGCATTTCAAATCCACCAGGTGCTCTTTGGAAACTGTGGAGAAGTTCTACTGTGTCCAGTAGTGTTGCTAGGAGCCAGAATTGATGGCAGCTGTGGATTATTTTGTATGATGTTAGTGAGGGTAGATGGGTACTGTTTTGTTGGTGGTTCAGGGTTTAGCGTGTGAATTTGTTTTGTGCCTTGAGGCAGTCTCTTGAGACATAAAGAGAAAGGAAGGCAAACTGGAATTGGGGGCTTCATATCATCAAGAAACACTACTGGGAGCTTAGTGCATCCTTTGGAAACCACTGGGGTACCTGTGCCTCAAAAGTTTCTAGTCCAGGGGAAGATTGATGATAAGGACCTTCCTCCAGTGCCAACAGAGAAAATCTTCCCCTGGAGCTGACACATGAATTTGGACTTTTAGCTTACTGTACTGTCACAGAATTTCTCCTTTTAAGGTTGTCCACTTGTGGTATTTCTGTTACAGTAGCACTAGATAACTAGAACAGAGTCTTTGACAATTCTGTCTGTATTTTCAGTTATCTGCTTTGTTCTGGTAGTTTCGTAGATTATTCCTCTTCATAGAGTCCCACATAATTCTGACTGTTTCTTGATGATTTTAAATTCTTTTATCTGATTTTTCCTGAAATATGATGTTATCATGTGCTTTATCTTCAGTCTCACCATCTTGGGCTTTTATTGCCCCAGTTTTGTTTCTTTGACTTTCTACAGAGTTGACTGATTCTATAATTATTACTTTTCTGAATTTTTAGTTCTTGCCACTCAGTTCTTACTTGCAGCTTGTTTACTTTGTTATTATGCTCTGCTGCCTTTTACTTCACTTCATTTTTTTATCTCTTGAAGATTTCTAAATATTAATCTTTTGTATCCTACCTCTAGTAATTCTGGAAGTTCTCTTCTCAGAAAAATTGGATTCTTTGTTTTGGAAGCTTTCTGAAGAGATCATGGGCCACTCCTTCAAGTGCTTTGATTGGCTGTTTCCAAGTCACCACTAAATTGTAGTTATTATGTTTGTGTACCGTGTCTATCTTCTTGCTTCAATATGTACAGTTTACTTTGGTTATATGGATACAGCTCAGATGTCCTGGTGGTCAGTTTCCTAGTGGGTGACTCACGTGCCCACCTACTGTTCTAGATGGGCAGGGGAGACTGGTACAAGCATAAGTATCTGGCTATAATCACTGAGAAAGGCCAGGGGTTAACAGCTCTCCCTAAATGCCTGTAAGGTTGGCATATCCTCTTATGTTAGAATCTAAGTGAGAAAATATTTTTTTTGTCCTAGAGGTGCTGCCAGGGGCTGGGGGTGGGAAATCTTTCTTGTTTTTCTCCCCACCCCCTTCCCTGAATTGGCCAAATGGTTTCTGCATTTCAGTCTCAGAAAATGGCTCTGGGTGAGCTTAAGGATTGCCTCTTCCAGCTCAGTGAATGGTACCAAACTCCAGAGACAGGTGCAAAGCAGAGAAGGGAAGAGACAAACTTCTCACTAGGACTTGAAGAGTAATACTTCCAGCTCAGTCAATGGCATCAGACTCTGGTTAGGTGCAGTTCAAAAAAGGGAGAGGTGAATCCTGGGATACAGGAGACAGGCCACATGGCAGGAAAGCTGATCTGCCCATGGCAGGTTAGACACAATAATTTAGCTTTCAACACTTTGGTACTGACCCTTACTGACTCTGGAGGCACAAGTGGACTCTCCAGACAGTCACTTCCATGCTGTGTCTACCATGTGGTTTCTTCCTCTAGCAGATCAGTTCCATGGAATCCAGTGCTTGCCCAGTGCTATTCTTACTTTCTGTTTGCTCAGTCCAATTTCTCAACTTTTTCTGTGATGTTCAGGGCTCCTAGGATGTCAGTCAAATGAATTGGATTCATTCATTCTTTTGGATTTTTGTTTACTCTGCCATCTTGGCCTTGCCTGACATGCCAGCAGTTTTACAGATACCAAAAGGACAAGATGTTGATGCAGGAGAAGGCATCTGTCCTAGACTGAATTATGTTCCCACCAAAATGTTTGTGGCTATTTGACTGAACCTTGATCTCCAGTATTGTGTGAACTTCTTTTATGTTGTAGGCCATGTCCTATGACGCTAACGAAGAAGTAAGAATGGGTGACAGTTTTGTTGGTAAAGCAGGACTCAGTGTATAAGATTTTATTGTTTTGAGGCCGTCTCTTGAGAAATAAGGAAAAGGATCTAGCAGAGAGATTTGGGGACCTCATACCACAAAGAAACAGTGTGAGGAGCTGAGCACACTCTTTGGAAAGGAATAGGGTATCCATGCCTCAAGAGGCTTCCTGTCCAGGGGAAGATTGACAAGAAAGACCTTCCTGCAAAGCCATCCTCTGTAGCTGACACTGAATTGGACTTACAGCCTACCGGACTGTGCCAATAAAATTTCTCTTTTTAAAGCTGTCTGCTTGTGATATTTCTGTTACAGTAGTACCAGATGATTAAGACAGTATCATCACCTAGTGGTCATTCAACCCCCCCTTCAAAAGCCTGGGTGGCACCAGTGTATTGTGCTTGACCCTAACTCAGTCCATTCAGAGGCACTGTGGAATAAAGTCATGGTGATTTGCTTCTGTAAAGACTGCATTCAAGAATAACTCTATGGATCAGTTCTACTTGGTAACATACAGTTTCCATTGGTTAGAAGTGACTCGTGGCAACATTTTGTTTATTTTGTTTTGGGTTTTTACTGCATGTGAGACACCATTTTTGTTCTAGGAGCCTCTGTGGCACGCAGTGCTTAAGAAACTCAGCTGCTAAACAAAAGGTCGGTGGTTCGAATGTACCAGTCTCTCCTTGGAAAATTTATAGGGCATTACTACCACGTGCTGTGGGGTTGCCATGAGTTGGAACTGACTCATTGATAATGGGTTATTTCAGGTGCAAAAGACAGAGCAAATAAGAAAATCCCTTGTCCTAGTGCAAATTTTCCTTCTCTGATGTCATTCAAAATGTATTCCCCCCTGTCCCCATACCAATCTTCAGTTGTTTGTTAAAGTAACTACTGTTCTTGGGAGTCCAGAGGGGAGATTATCTCTTGGTAATGCTAATACATTCATCATTCTTGGTCACTAGACTTTGTGATTTGAGGAATTCATAAGAAATGAATGATTTGAAACATTTCCTGTAAGCCAGACCCTGAGTGTCAAAGGTGGACGACAAGTTCTGTTTCTAACCTGGTTTCTGCATACTGAAGATCTCTGGTTTTCCTATTTCAGAAAGCCCAGCTACCTTGTGTAATTTACACCATTTTGACCTCACTTCTCTATTTCTTCTGAAAGTTGCCAGTCACTCCCTCATGGATTTTGTACAATTACCATCTAGAAAGTAAAATTCAACACACAAGAGGAAGACTGGCTGTTAAAATCACCCAGATCTCAGCACTTCAGGAACTCTGTAACCTGGCCAGGCAGAGATGCATGGAGGCAGCTTAGTGGAGGACCTCTGTGTCAACCCGAAATTATGTTCTGTTGTTCATATATTCTCACAGCCCAGTGATACATTTATCCTGTCCAGCTGTTCCTGTGGATATGGCTGGGAAGTCATCTCCTTGTATGAGAGATCACTAAGAGCAGTGACTAAAACCTAGGAAAATTGTCACCTACTTGATATACAGTACTTAAAATTAAGTGAGTTAATTAAGGGACAATCTGAACACTGTTGGAGAGTGGTGTCACTCAGTGGTAGAATTCTTGCCTTTTGTGTGGGACATCCACATTTTAGTCCCAGCCAGTACACTTCAAGTACAGGTAATACCAGTAAGTCATTGAAGTCTAGAGTGTTGCTGTGATTCTGAACAGGTTTCAAGAGATCACCAAAGAAAGACAGATTAGGAAGAAAGACCTGGCAATGTTATTTCCAAACATCAGTCCCTGAGAAAACCCTGAAGATCACAATCTTCCTATTCCCAACTGAAAATACGTATGGTGCAGGACTTGGCAGAGTTTTATTCATGAAGTTACTGCAAGTTGGGGGCTGACTTGATAGTAGCCCCGTTAGCCACCTGCAGTTAACTTCAATTAAACTTTGAATTAATTAAATGAAGAATTTGGTTTCTCTATTGTTGGGTGGTTAATGAATATATGTGCCTGTCAGGTAACACATGTACATTCTCATCAGACAGGATAGTTCTGTTGGACAGTGCTGGCCTTAAATATCCTACCCTCAGCTCCTGTGCTCTTCTTCCTTACCACCAAAATGCTTCCTGATCTTTCCTCAAAAGTCAGCCTTCTCATGTGATACACTGGCTACCTCTTTAAGAAATTTAACTCTTCTTCAGTACATCTTGCCTTCCTTACCTCCTGTACTTCTCTGTAGATTTATTATCTTCTAACATGTATTTTATTTATGGTTTCTATTATCTGCTTGGATACTCTTACATATACATAAGATTCATGAGGGCAGCATCCCCTATATAGTTACTTCACTCCTGTTCCTCTGACAACAGGGGCCCTCTGATGACTGAACACAGACTCACTCATTAACCTGCTTTGTACTTACGGATAGTGTGTATTTCTTTCAAACAATAATTCCTTGGTGCTGGCTGTGTAAAAGTTAAAAATCCTTTGTAAGTGATTTCTGTTTAACTAAAGGTTGTTTGTGCCCTCTTTATGTCTGCTGCTTTTCTTCAATTTGAACTTCTTTTCTGGTTCCAGAGTGCTCAGAACAAGCTACCACAGGATCAGCCCAATTTCATCAAAGAGTTTCCTTTTCTAGAGCCCCCATCAGATGCTTAGACTGAATGCCTTTTCACAGCTCATGGCAACAGTGGAGTGGCACCATACCCATGGCTTTCAGAACCTCTCTCCCTGATTTAGGGGGGAGCTGCTCTTCAATTTGTCTTTTTTTTTTTTTTTTTTTAAACAGACAAAACAAACAAACAAACCAAAAAGGAAATGTATAGAAAATATACTGCCCCACCTGGGAGTGAAAATGTGTGTTTAAAGGGTCAGCATTCCTGATTGTCCTTGACAGCACCAGTTATCTTTCAACTAAAAAGAAAAAAGATACCTTATTGATATACAACTTGTATAGTAACTATATAAAACCACATAGGATGGAATATTACTACTGCAGAGGATTTTGGTTAGCAGCAAAGTTCTTAGCCACATGCCTTCAATTGATTGGATTGGGTCTTCCAGCTCTGTGGAGCATAATCTGCTTTACTGCAAGTCAAGTCAGCTAAGAGCTGACCACAGTAAATGCTTTGTAGAAACATGTAGATGAACACTTGAGCAAACAGCTGAGCACTAAGATTCACCATCACAGTTCTTAATGACTCAGTACTAATTATACTATACAAAATCTGGATACCTCAGATGGACTGAGATTGTTGAGAGCCATGAAACTAGCTTTGACTCACAGGGACTTTATATACAATGAAATGAAATATTTCTGGGTCTCCTGCCATCATTACAATCCTTGCTATGCTTGAGCTCATTAAAGCAGACAGTGTGTCAGTCCATCTCCTTCAGGATCTTCATCTTTTTTGCTACCCTTTTTCTCTACCAAGCATGATGTCTGTCTCCAGGAACTAGTTCCTCCTGATATTATCTCCAAAGCACGTGAGATTAAGTCTTGCCATTTTCTTTTTGAATGTGTACTCAGCCCATATTTCTTTCAAGACAGATTGTTCATTTTTCTGGCAGTCTATGGTATGTAAAGTATTCTTCACCAATACCATAATTCAAAAGTATCAATTCTTCAGTCTTCCTTATTCATTGTGCAGCTTTTGCATGCATATGAGGTGATTGAAAATATCATGGTTTAGGCTGGGTGCATATTAGGCCTCAGAGCTGCATCTTTCCTTTTTAATCTATAGAGATCTTTTGCAGCAGATTTACCCAACACTGTTTGATTTCTTTATTTTTTAGTGTCTTATTGTGTTTAAGTGAAAGAGTACAGTATAAGTTAATTTGCCATATAAAACCCTGTTTACACACCTGTATACAACTCTGCCTGCTCCACCAACCCTGTGATGGCACACTCCTCCTTTCTACCCTGTGCTTTGAGTATTTATTTGGAAAACTCCTGTCCTCTCCTTTCTGTCTTCCCTTCTCATTTCTGTAGGGGAGCTGCTCTGACAGCTTTATGTAAATATTTAAGGCAAGAGGAACATATAACACCAGCATCACTAGACATATTATAGCTCAGTCCAATCTTTGTCTGAAAAGTGTCTTCACTATTGGTTGTACCTCTGGGCTAGCAATGATCATGTCCAGGGGCCATATTATCAGGGGACCCTCCAGGATGTCAGGCCATGACATTTGGCACTTTTCTAAGAAACTGCCAAATTTACTAGCAGAATTATTCCCACCAGCAGTGTACAAAAGTTTCAGTCTCTCCACAACCACTTCAACATTTGTTGTTTTGTGTTTTTTGGATTAATGCCAGCCTTGTTAGGATGAGATGGCATCTCATTCTAGTTTTGCTTGGATTTCTCTAGTGGATAATGATTATGACCATTTCCCATATTAGCTGGTTGACTGTTTTCTTTGGTGAAGTGCCTGTTCATATCCTTTGCCTATTTTTTATTTGGATTATTTGTCTTTTTCTTGTCGAAGTTTTGTAGTGTTTTGTAGACCAGTGAGATTAGAAGCCAGTCAGACTAGTGGTTGCCAATTTTTTCTTTCCCGGTCTCTAAGTGGTCTTTTTAGATGCCATATGTAGGTCTCTAATCAGTTTTGAGTTTGTTTTTGTGCATGATAGGAGAGTATGGGCATTGTTTTTTGTGTAGACAGATATCCAGTTTTGCCAACACGATTTGTTGAAGAGACTGTTTTATCTTCAGTGTGTGGACTTCAGGCCTTTGTTAATCTTAGCTGTTCATAGGTGGTTGGTGTTATGTGTAGATTCTCTATTCTGTTCACTGATTCTTGCATCTGTTTTTGTACCAGTACCAGGCACTTTTGACTACCATGAAAGTTTAAGGATCTAAAGTTAGCTAAAGTGAGGCCTTCCATTTTGTTCTTCTTCTGCTTTACTTATTGGGGCTTCTCCCCTTTCCATATGAAGTTGGTGAATTTTTGGTCCATCTCATTAAAAATACTATTGAAATTTGTGTTGTGATTGTGTTGTGCCTGTAGATCACTTTGGAAAGAATAGACATTTTCACAATGCTAAGTCATTCTATCCATGAGCAAGGTAGATTCCTCCACTGATGTAGATCTCTTTTGTTTTTTTGCAATAGAGTCTTGTAATTTTCTCTATATAGAGATTTTATTATCTCTGGTTAGACTTATTCATAAGTATTTTATCTTTTTGAGGACAATTTTAAATGGCATTGATTTGGAAATTTCATCTTTGCTGATCTCTTTGTTAGTGTAAAGAAACCCAACTGATATATTTGTTTTTATTTTATATCCTAATACTTTGTTGAACACTTTTATTAGTTCCAATAGTTTTCTGTGTATTAGATTGTATCACTTGCAGATAAACATACTTTTACTTCTTCTCTACCAGTTTGGATGCTCTTTAGTTCTTCATTGTGTCTGATTGCTCTGACTTGAATGTCCTGCACAATGTTGAATAAAAGTGGTGACAATGGTGTTCTTGTTCCGGCTCACATTCTCAAGGGGGGGAGGGTGTTTTCAAGTCTCTCTGCATTTAAGATAATATTGGTTGTAGGTTTTGCATAGATGCACCTTATTATTCTGAAGAATTTTCCTTCTATTTCTACTCTGCTGAGAGTTTTTAATATTACTGTGTATTGGACTTTTTCAAATGGCTTTCCTGTTTCGGTTGATAAAATCAAGTGATTCTTATTTGTTTTATTTATGTGGTTGATTACATTAACTATTTGCTAGCATTGAACCATCCCTGCATCCCTAGTATGAATGGTCCTTGGTCATGGTGAATGGTTTTTCTGCTATGCTATTGTATTCAGTTGACTAGAATTTTATTGAGGATTTTTGCATCTAATTTCATGAGAGACATTGGTCTGTAATTTTACTTTTTTTGTGCTAAACAAGGTATGGTATATATGTGAATGCATAAACTATGGTATATTTACAGAATGTGACACTGTATGATGATGAACAATGATGCCTTTTATGAAACATCTCGTAACATAAAATCAACTGGAAGACGACACGCTGAATGAAATCAGTCGCCTACAAAAGGACAAATGTTGTAGGAGAGGACTATTATAAGGACTTAAGAAAAAAAGTTATGCTAGTTTTAGAGAAAGAATTTGGGAGTATTTCCTACTTTTCTGTGGTGTGAAGTAACATTTAGCAATAGTGGTAACTGTTTATAGCTTAATGATCTGAGAAGATGCTTTGCAATATTTAACTGCCTTGGATTTTGTTAAGACTTGTTCTAATGTGTGAGCCATTCTGAAGAATGTTTCATGTGCACTGGAAAAAAAATGTATAGTTATTTGTATGTTATTGAGTAGTATGCTGTGTATACGTCAACGAGGTAGAGTTGGTTGATTGTGGCATTTAGATCTTCCCTGTCTTTACTGAGATGCTTTCTGGGCATTGTGTCCATCACAAGTGGTATGCTGAAGTCTCATAGTATTATTGTGGAGCTATCTGTCTCACTTTTCTTTTCTTAAATGCTATTTTATTATGGTTAAGTGAAAATTTGCAAGTTAAATCCATTTGCTGTATCAAACCCTGTACACAAATCTCTATGCAACTCACTCTGGAATCCCAGCCCTGTGACAGTACACCTGTCCCTTCCACTCTGTACTTCCAATGTTTATTCAACATAGTCTGGACCCTCTTTACCCCCTCCCTCCTTGCTACTATTATGGAGCTGCTCTGACAGCCTTATGTGTTACAGTCCAGGTCAATTTTTGTCTAAAAGGCTGTCTTCGTTGCCAGTTTCAGCTCATGGGAGGCAGCAAGAACAGGGGCTGTGTTTTCACTTGCCCTCCAGAGCATTCTGGACCATCAAGTCTGGTCTTTAACAGAATTCTAGATCTGCACCCCTGTTTTTCTGCCTGTATGTCAGAGAGTCAAACATTGTATTCTCTCAAGGCAGACATTGAAAGTGGCTGGACACTGTCTAGTTCTTCTGGTTTCCTGCTGGTATATATTCTCAATTATTTGGCTCCTTCTGCCTCCTGGGCTCACATTTTCCTTATCTGTGATGTCCTTTGTTATCCTCTGTTATGGTTGGATTGGGACCCATTGGTGCTCCTTAGACAGCAGTTCGCTAGCTTTTCAGACCCCAGATGCCACTGAGTCAGTTGGAATGCGTACCATTTTCTTAAAAAGAGAAAGCTTACTGCTGTTGTGGACATTAGTGCAATAAATATTTGTGTGCGTGTGTCTGTTTGTGTGACAGCCTTTACTTCTGTAGAATATACTCCAAGCAGTTGGATTGCTGGATCATATGTTATTTCTATGTCTAGCTTCTGAAGATAGCACTAAATCGCTAGTTTCAGCTCTCACATGCAAACTGACGCGTGTATCAAATGTTCAAATTTTCCCTAGAACTGGGAAGTTATTATTATACTAATGCATGTTTGAGAAATGTATAAAGAAAAAAGATTAAGTTTGTACATTTCACATATTCCACACCTAAGTAACTTAGAGAAAGCAGAACATTCTCAAGACATTTCCCTTAGTAAGTATTGTCCAAAATCTGTTGTTTTTTCTTTCTTTTTAGTGAGCATCCGCAGTGTACACCAACTGCAGTAAAATGAAATCTGTAGTACCATGTTCATTGCACTTAAAATTTTCAAACTAAAAATTAAGATCTATTAGTAAGAGTCTAGAATAAGACAAACCAATTAATTTACATACACAGAAAAAGTAATTTTAATTCGTTAATGTAAATTTTTTTTATTTCCTGTTGCAAAAAGCGGGTATTTAAAATGTAACACATATGTCTGTAGCCTAAGAATCAAGTTGAAAAAATTATTTCTAACCACGTCAAAACTGTTAGAATTAATTAGAATGACCATACTTCTAAGAAATGGCAACTCAGTCCTTAGGCCGTGGGTAAGGAAAGAGTGACTGTAACGAAGGTAACAGAAATCATAGAATGGTCATATATTATAAAATCAAGAAATCTGAACAGGATTAATGATTCTGTAAGAAACCACATTTCCTTCCTGGTAAAGTTAGTTTTCAAAAGTAACAGTGGGGTAAACCATTCATTGATTAAGGGTCCCTATGAGCCATAATCAACTTGATGGCACTGTGTTTGGTTTTTTGTTTTGATTATATGGTAATTTGTTAGCCAGGTAATTTGTTAGAGACTCCAAATAGAATAGGGCTAAGAATAGTATGAAGACTAATTAGAAAAAGAAAACAGAAACATGTTATGTATTTTCTACATGTCATTCTGTGTTGTAGCCCAAACTTCCCCTGACAGTGAAAATAATGTACAGTGGCCCATATATGAACTTTCCTATATTCTGAATTCTGCCATCAATGTCCACAATAATAAAAAGATGGAATCAACTTAGATGCCCATCAACAGATGAATGGATAAACAAGCTATGATATATATACACAGTGGAACACCATGCAATGATGAAGAACAGTGATGCTTTTTATAAAACATTTCATAACATAGAATCAGTTGGAAGATATCATGCTGAATGAAATTAGTCAGCTACAAAAGGACAAATATTACATGAAATTACTATTGTAAGGACTTAGGAAAAGACTTACAGAAGAAAATACTCTGATGGCTACAAGGTGAGGAGAGAGGGAGAGTGTTATTCACAGATTAGATAAAAAAAAAAAAAACCACTGCGGTCAAGTTGACTGTGACTCATAGTGACCCCATAGGACAGAGTAGAATTGTTCTTTAGAGTTTCTAAGGACAGCCTGGTGGATTTGAACTGCTGACCTTTGGTAAACAAACATAGTACTTAACTGCTTTGTCGCCAAGATTTCCATAGATTAGATAGTCAATAGTAATTTGACTAGGTAAAGAGAGTGTGACAGCATGCAGTAGAAAGTAGCTCAGTGTAACTGACTATACCATAAGCTAAAAGGTTTTCTAAATTCAACACAGCATTTCGAAGGACAGAGTAGCAGAGACAGGGATCTGGGGACCAAGTATTCAGAAAACATTAAGGTCAGCTGGAGGACTATCTTTTTCTAAGTGAGTGTTCTGCATCCCATATTGGTCACTGGTGCCCGAGGTCTTAAAAGCCAGCAAGCTGCCATCTGAGGAACATCAGGTGGTCCCAACCACCTGAAACA
The DNA here is from genome assembly GCA_028571685.1 of Heterohyrax brucei. Classification (NCBI taxonomy): domain Eukaryota; kingdom Metazoa; phylum Chordata; class Mammalia; order Hyracoidea; family Procaviidae; genus Heterohyrax; species Heterohyrax brucei. The sequence continues at coordinate 12,446,033 of CM053167.1, read as the reverse complement.
GATGAAAACTGAGAACATCAAAAACACACGAAAAAAGGAGCCGAAGAAACAGGAGGATCCATATAACTGGGGGACTACAACAGCAGGAGACCAGGAAGAACTAGATGGTACCTGGCCATCACCAAAGACAGCCATGACAGGCAACGCAATGTAGAGTCCCTGACATAGCACAAGAAAAAGGGATACGCAGATTAAGAACTCTTATTATTCTGGAATATATTCCAAGCAGTGGGATTACTGGATCACATGGTATTTCTAGCTCTAGTTTTTTAAGAGACAACCAAACCATTTTCCAGAGTTGTAAAGGCTGTAAAATTTCACGTTCCCTCCAGGAGTATAGAAGGGTTCTTTCCACAGCCTCTCAAACATTTGTAGTTTTGTGTTTTTTTGGATTAATGACAAGCTTGTTGGGGTGAGATGGTACCTCACTGTAGTTTCAATTTGAACTTTTCTGATGACTAATGATCCTGGGCATTTCCCACATGTCTGTTAGCTGCTTGGATGAAGTGTCTGTTCATGTCCTTTGCTCATTTTTGACTGGATTATTTGTTTTGTGTGTGTGTGTGTGTGTTGACATTTTGAAGTACTCTGTAGATTACGAAGGGTGGACATCACTCATATTCTTGTTTGGAAATTCTTTTCTCCCAGTCTGCAGGTCTTACTACTCTCTGATGAAGTCTTTGGATGAGTGTGTTCACTTTCTGAAGTTCCCATTTATTTTCTCTTCTGTTACTTGTATGTTGTTTGTGATATTTTGAAGTTTGTTTATGCTGTTTGCTAGGATCCCAATGTTGTCCCTAGTTTTTCTTCCAACGTGGTTATTGTTTTAGGTTTAATATTTAGGTCTACAATTAATTTTAATTTAGTTTTTGTGCGTGGTGTGAGATATGGGTCCTGTTTCATTTTTTCATTTTTGCAAGTGATATCCACTTTTGCAAACAGCATTTTCTGAAGAGATTATTTTTCCCCAGTTCATAAATCTTAGGGCTCTGTCAGAATCAGCTCCTCATAGGTGTTTGGAGTTGTGTCTATTTATCTATTCCGTTGACCTATGTATCTGTTTCTTGTACCAATATCACTTGTTTTGACTACCACAGTGGTGTAATAGTTTCTTAAGTCAGGTAGTATGAGACCTCCCACTTTGTTTTTCTTCTTCAGCAATGCTTTATTTATTCAAGGTTTCTTTCCGATTTGTTTCTCCATCTCTTTGAAAAATGACTCTAGAATTTGTATTAGGCTTGCACTGTATCTCCAGATAGCTTTGGGAAGAATAGACATTTTCTTTTTCATGATGTTTAGTCTTCCTATCCATGACAATGGTAGGTTTCTCCACTTACATAAATCTCTTCTTGTGTCTTGGAGTACAGTGTTGTAATTTCTTTGTATAGGTCCTTTACATCACTGATTATGTTTATTCCTAAGTATTTTATCATCTTGTGGACAACTGGGAATGGCATTGACTTGGTGACTTGTTCTTTGGTGATCTCTTGTTAATGTAAAGGAATATAAGTGGTTTATTTATGTTTATTTTGTATCTCATTACTTTGCCACACTCTTCTATTAGATCTAGTGGTTTCTTTGTAGATTATTTAAGGTTTTCTGTGCACTGGATCGTATCAGCTGCAAAAAGATATTTTTACATGTTCTTTGTCAATGTAGATGCCATTTCTTTGTTTCAGATTTTTAAAAATAAATTTTATTGTGATTTAAGAACAATTTTAAAATTTGTATCATTTTTCCACATAACACCTGGAACATTTACTCCAACTATATTCTGACTGCTCCCCCTTCCATGACAGCATGTTTCCCCTTTCTTCCAGGACTTCCTGTGATATTTTGATAGAGACCTGGCCACCTTTACTCAATCATCTCAGCTCCAGTGATGAGCCTCTCGTCCAGCTGCATGAACATGTTTAAACTCAAAGATCTTTTTGCCAGCCTTTCTGTAGTCCAGTTCCATCTTATCTGAAGAGCTGGCCCCTGGATGTAGTTTGGTGTTAGAGGGTCTGGGGGTCATGTTCTTAGAGGTCTCTCCAGTCAGAAGGACCATTAAGTGTGGTCTTTCGGTAGAGCTCTAGCTCTGCTCTGTATTCCTTCCCTCACTATGTCCAGAGATCTGTACTATGTATCCACAAAGGTAGTCCTGTACTATGTATCCACAAAGGCTGGGAACCATCTATTTCTTCTGGGCCTGTGCAGAAGCAGATTCTTTCTCATATGGCTGCTTTCATCTGGTGGGCCCATCTTCTCTTTCTGTCCTTGATGTTCACTGTTTATCTCTAGTCCAGGTGGATTGGGACCATTTGATACTATTTACATGGCAGCTAGCTAGCTTTTTAAGACCCCAGACAGCACTCACCTAGGTGGTAGGCAGAGCATTTTCTTAAGAGAAAAAGGAAAAAAAATAAAAAGCAGCCAACTTGGGTATGCCAATTAGCCTGGATGTCCCCTAAGAGCATGGTCTCTCAACACCAGATCCTGTTACCCTGTCCTTCCAAAGAGATGGACCTCAGGGAAAAATTTAGTTTTGAAATTGAGCAGTTGTAGGAGCTTCTCCTCTTGGGAAGCCTGAATCTTAACAACATGATTTCATCCCAGAAGTCAGACTTGAGCCTTCAGGCTCCCTTTATATGTTAGTTTTACTCTAAGCCTCGGTGCCTTTAAGAGCCTCTCTTTATGGTGCATTTCATTAAGCATTGTAATATGTCTTGGTGTATTTCTTTTAGGATCTAGTCTTTGTGGTGTTTGATAACCATCTTGGATGTCTTCTTTTTAGAATTTCAGGGAAGTTTTCTGTCTGCAACTCTTCAACAATACTCTGTATTTTCAGCTCTCCTTCCCTGCTCAGGAACTCCAGTTGTTCACAGAGTATTCCTCTTGATAGAGTCCCAGTGTTTCTTAGTGCTTCATCATTTTTCTTATTTTCTGTGAACTCTCTTAAAAAACAGTGGTGTCAATTGCTTTGTCTTTAACTTCACTAACCCTTTTCAGCTCCTCAATCCTGGTCATTTGGCTCTGCACTGAATTGTCTCTATCTGTAAATTTATTACAGATCTGTTGGATTTCAGATCATTGATGTTCCAGCAGTTCATACAGTTGACTTGATCTTTCATTTTGTTCTGTCACTTTTTGTGTAATCTTTAGTAGTGTCCTATACATGATTTCTTTCTGTTCTGCCTCTGATAATTTTAGAAAGGCTTCTTCATCTGTGAAGTTTTTTGATTCTTTATTTTGGGAACTTTCTGGAGCCATGGTAGTCTGCTTCTGTAAATGGTTGTATGTTGATTGTTGTCTTCATGCCATCAAGAAGCTATTCAGTTTCTGTAGTGTTATACCAAGGGAGCTGTGGTGAAATTTTAAGAGGGGAGTGTGGGTACTGCTGTGTTTGGTCACCAGCTGCCTCTCCGTTTTCTACTGATTGGCTACAGCTGGGCTCTCAGGGGTGGCAGGCCCTACCTCCTGACTGCTAAAGGTGGTGAGTTACTTGGGACAACTCTCTATCATTAGGTCACTTGAGCCTGTGGTGTAGCTTGGGATAGGCAGGAGAGAATACCACTATACTCAGCTGCCTGGGACCACTGCACTCTCTAGATGCATTTAATTTAAAAATCTCTTTTTTGCTGAGAGAGGCACAATCCAGCAGATGCTGACAGCAGACAGGCCCTCAGGATTGACAGGTCCCTCCTCCTGGCTGGAAGAGATGGCACCCTACTTATGGAGTTTTGGGTGGCCTGTCATGGGTTGAATTATGTCCCCCCCCCAAAAAAAAAGGTGTAGCAATGTGGATGGGCCATGACTCCCAACATTTTGTGATTTTTCTGTGCTTTATGTTGAAGGATTAGGGTGAGACTGTAAATGCCTTCATAAGATTACCTCCCTGCTCTACTGTAAAGGGAATTTCTCTGGATTGTGGCTTGCACCACCCTTAATTCTTTCATCTTATGAGAGATAAAAGGACAGAGAAGCAGGCAGAGAGTTGGGAACCTCATACCATCAAGAAAGCTCCACCAGGAGAAAAGCCTGTCTTTCAGACCTGAGGTTTCTGCACCAAGAAGCTCCCTGGACAAAGACTGATACAATACTGGACTCTAGTCCAGCTGCATGAACACCAATGTACCCTTCAGACCTGAGGTTCAGATCAAGATGTCCCTCCACAGCTGACAAGGGGCAAAGCCTTTGCCTGGAGAGGACATCCAGACTTTGGACTTGTTGCCTACTGGACTGTGTAAGAATAAACTTCCCTTTGTTAAAACCATCTATTTTATGATATTTCTGTTAGAGCAGCACTAGCTGACTAAAACAGGGCCCATCATTTGATTCTATGATGTTACTCAGTGAAAGGTAGTGGAAATGCTGCCAACCTAGTCAGCCACATGTCACCACTGTGCTCTCCAGCTGGTCTAATTTTAAAAGCTGCTTTACTGCTGAGAGAGGCAATGTCCAGCAGTCCCCAAGGGCGGCCAGACCTCAGGGGTAGCTGGCCCTACCTTCCAGCTGATAAAGACAGTGCCTCATAGTCTGTCCCTAGATGCTATGACGTGACTCAAAGAGGGGATAAGTTAGGGCACAACCTCCCTCAGCTGCCAAGTCCCACCACGAAGACCGGATGGGGTCATCTCAAAAGCAGTTATTTTGGTGGAAGGCATTTTCCAGACAGACTTTGTTGTTCAGTGTGAGAATTAGCCCCTACTGAGACTTCAGGTGTGGCCCACTCTTCTCTCAACTGACCAACATGTTGTCCATGCTGAGTCACCCTTCCTGCCATCAGTCAGTAGAATCTATAGTGCAACTCATAGAAGAGAGGGTGGAGGGGCACTGGCAACCTCAGTTGGTAGCTTGGCTCTGAAGATGTGACTGCCCGAAGCAAAGTCTCTCTGCTGTAGTATATTATGTTCATGCAAGCACTGAAGTTCAGTGCACTAGCATGCCAGACTCACAGGTTCAGCTGACCCACCCCTGCCTCCTGGATAACAAAGAAGACAACTGTATCTGCAGCCCCCTCAAATGCTGCTCAACAGAAGCAGGACTCAGTGTGCCACTGCCACACCTCTCACCAAGGTAGTTTTCCTTTCTCTGTCACTCAGCCCAGTTTCACAACCCTATGGCAGATCCTAAGGCTCCGAAACTGTTCACACTGCTCCATTCACTTAGTATTCTAGGCCTTAGTTCTCAGAAGGAATTGAGATGTGTGTCTAGTATGCCCCCTACACTCACTTTTGAATAATCTTTTAAAAAGTTCTTCAATAGTTCTGCATTCTGTTGGATCACCATTCTTGAGAATAGGCATGTATATGGATCTATTCTGGTCCAATGGCCAGGTAGCTGTCCTCAAATTTCCTGGCACAAACAAGCAAGCAGTTCCAGTGTTTGTTGAAACATCTCAGTTGGTATTCTATCAATTCCTGGAACCCTGTTTTCACCAAGATCTTCAGTGTAGCTTTGATTTTTTCCTTCAGTACCATAGGTTTCGACCATCAACAAGTTCTTTCTGGTGTGATGACTTTGTGTATTCATTTCATCTCCTTTTTATGCTTCCTGAATAATTTAGTATTTTCTCTATAGACCACTTCACTATTTCAACTTGAGGGTTGAATTTGTGTGTTAATTTGTGGTGGCTTGTGTGTTGTGGTCAGATGCTAGCAAGATCATCCATGGCAGATAGGTTTCAGCTGTGTTTCTAGAACGTCACAGATTGAATTGTGTTCCCTAAAAAATCTGTAACAGTTTGACTGGGTGCATAATTCCCGGCATTGTGCAATGTTCCTCCATGTTGGAGTTCCTGCCTCTGTGATGTTAATGAGAGTGAATGGGCAGCAGTTGTGTCAGTAGAACAAGATGTGCTCAATGTGTTGAGTTTGTTTTGTATCTTGAGGTGGTCTCTTGATATATATAGAAAAAAGCTAGCAGAGACCTTCAGGGACATCATACTACCAAAAAGCAGTACCAGGAGCTATGTCATGCTTTGTAGAGGACAGGGGTCCATGTGCCTCTGAAGCTTCCAGTCCAGTGGACGACTGACAACCAGGGCCTTCCTCCAGTGCCAGTAGAGAATGTCTTCCCCTGGAGCTGACATACTGAATTTGTACTTTCAGCCTACTAGACTGTGACAAAGTAAAATTTCTCTTTTTAATGCTGTCCACTGTGGTATCTCTGTTAAGAGCAGCAATAGGTGACTAAAACACATAGTAAAACAGACTAGGAAGAAGGACCTGGAAGCAGTCTACTTCTGAAAAGAATTAGCCAGGGGAAAACTTATGAATAACAGCAGACCACTTTGACATACAGTGTGGGAAAATGAGATCCCCAGGTTTGAAGGGACTGAGAAGAGAACTGGTGAATAGTGGCCTCCTCAAGATAAAGTTGACCTTAATGATGTAAACAGAGGTAAGCCTTTGGGACCTTCATTTGCTAATGTGACACCACTCCAAATAAGAAGAAACAGCTGCAAACATCCATTAATAATTGGAATATGAAAGGTATAAAGTATGAATCTAGGAAAATTGGGAAGTGTCAAAAATGAAATGAAACACACAAACATTGATATCCAAGGCCATAGTAAGCCGAAATGGACCAGTATTGGCAATTTTAAGTAAGACAATCATCAAATGGCCTACTACGCTGGGAATGAAAAATGGTGTTGCATTCATCATAAAAACAAACACTGTCAGTGATAGGAGAATATCTGCACATCTACAAGGAAGGCCAGTTAATATGACTTTTCAAATTTACATGCTAACCACTAGGGCAAAAGATGAAAAAATTGGAAGATTTTTACCAGCTTTTGTAGGCTGAAATTAATCAAACATGCCATTAAGATGCACTGATAATTACCAGTGACTGGAATGCAAAAGTTGGAAACAAAGGAGTGGTAGCTGGAAGATACAGCCTTGGTGAAAGAAATGATGCTGGAGATTGCATGATAGAATTTTGCAAGACTGAGGACTTCTTCATTGCAAATACCTGTTTTCAACAGGATGAATAGTAACTACAAGTCTGACAATTGAGTCTTTGAACTTAATTGTTGTTAAGTGTTAATACTTCATAGTTGAATATCCCTACAATTACCTTTGAAGTATAGTCCTTGGAAAGCTTGTCCCAATGCCATTGCCTAGTCTACCTAGCAAAGCTATTTTGGGACTATTTCTGGAATGGCCCTTGTGCACAGTGGTGCAGTAGCACATTCATGAACTTAATTGTATAGCTGTTTGTGAGGGAGTTTTTAGCCAGTAGACAAAAACTGTATTAGAATAGTCTACCTGCTCAACTGACCTGGCCCCCATTGACTTTTTTTTTTTTACTCTAAGATAAGTGAAATATTGAAAGGAAGATATTTTGATGACATTGAGGTTATCAAGAGTAGTATAGTGACAGCTCTGATGGCCACTGAAGAAATAGAGTTCCAAAATTGATTTGAAAAAGTTGCCTAGGCACTGGTATCTGTGCATAGCTTCCAAGAGGAGGACTTTGAAGGTGACTGTACTGATATTCAGCAATGGGGTATGTAGAACTTTTTCTAGGATGAGTTCATCAACTTATTTCTCAGACCTTGCAAACACGTGGACCTCTCCAGACAGAATACACGAATCAAATCAAATTGACTACATTCATGGAAAGAGAGGACAGAAAAGCTCAATATCAGCAGTCACGAAAAGGCTGCTGACTGTGGCACAGACTATCAATTTCTTATACGCAAAGTCAAATTGAGAATAAAGAAAGTTAGAACAAATCCATCAGAGCCAAAGTACAACCTTAAGTGTACTGCACTTGAGTTTAGACATAGTCTCACAACAGATTTGATACATTGAACAGTAATAACCAAAGACAGTTAGTAGTAGAATGTCATCACAGCCAGTATCCATGAAGAAAGCAAGAGATCTTTAAGAAGATAGGGAATAAAGAAAAGACCAAATCAGATGTCAGAAAAGGCTCTGAAACTTGCTCTTGAACCTTGAGTAGTTAAAGTAAAAAGAAAGAATGACAAAGTAAAAGAATTCAACAAAAAATTTCAAAGTAGTTGAGAAGTTCTACAAAGTAAAATATTATAATGACATACACAAAGAGCTGGAAAGAAAGTCAATAGCATTCTCTTTAGAAAGCTCATATTTATTACCATAGAGCTGTACAAAATATTCTCATACCAGTCTTATGTATTTTTTTACTATGTGAAGTTACATTGACTTTTTATACATAACCTCATTTATTCCTTTGTTTCCTCTGATATGTCCTTCAGTCTGACTTACTGGTAGTTTAGTGTTTTATAGTTGATTTTCAAGAAGTTGTGTTAAGATGTATTTATGATTTCTGTTTTTATACTATTTTGATAATTTCTACCTTTGTATTTATTATTTTTTATCTTCTTTTGTTCATTAATTCATTTTTTTCTAGTTTTTTCACACTGTATGTTGTTCACCTACAGTCTGTCTTTTTGCTTCTTAGTGTTCAGCCTAGAAATCTTTTTGTCATGCACTTGACAGTTGCTTCTGATTCATAGTGACCCTTTGTTATGGAGCAGAATGGTGCTTTATTCCATAGGGTTTTTTAGGTTGTAGTCTTTACAAAAGCAGATTCCTAGGTCTTTCTGTCTTGGAGCCTCAGTTAGAACATCAGTATTTTTAGACTATCCATTGAATACTCCTTCATGAAAACCTAAATAGCTGTGAATGTGTGAGTGATAGCCTTTGACATACAGAGTCTACCCTTTCACTACTTTCTGTGTAACATGACATTTCTCTTTGGTCTGGAAGCTGTTTAACAGAATGATTGTTACTTCACAAATGGTTCTAGTTTCTGTGCATACCAATGTGCTCTAATTTCCAACTCGCAGCATCTGAGTCTCTGGGTGAGAGCTTGATCCAGCTACCCTGCTGCTCCTCTTCCTCTCTCCTCATCCTCCATTCACCTTCTGCTTTTATTCACTTGTGTCCAGTTCCATTTTATACCTATGTTTTCATTGTCATGAATTTAGCACATAAGAGATACATGTTTAAATAAAACCCCAAATAAAATTGAGCTTAGACATGGGTATGTTTTGAATGACCTTAGTGTTGTAGCTTGAACTGCATTCTCTAAAAAAATCGTAACAATTTAGCTGGGTCATAATTCCTGGTATCATGTGATGTTCTTTCATGGTGGAATTCCCAAGTGCATGATGTTAAGAAGGGTGGATGGGTGGCAGTTGTGTTGGTAGGGCAAGATTCAATGTGTGAATTTGTTTTGTGCCTTGGCACACTCTCTTCAGATATAAAGGAGAGGGGTGACTGAGTCCTTCCGAGCCCTCATACCATCAAAAAGCAGTGATGGGAACTGACTTCCTTTGGAAAGGACTAGGGTCCCTGTGCCTCAAAATCTTGCAGTCCAGGGGAAAATTGATGACAAGTGGCTCCCTTCAGTGCTGGCACAGAAAGCCTTTCTCTGGAGCTGAAACTCAGAATTTGTACTTTTAACTTACTGGACTCTAAAAATACACATTTGTTTGTTAAAGCCACCTACCTTATGATATTTTCATCGGGGCAGCGCTAGCTGGCTAAAATACTTAGTTTTAGGATTTCCCATGCCACTGGAGTGTAACTTTTGAATGGAGAAGAAATAAAAGTTAATATTCTAATGGAACTTGAAAAATTGTCTCTTAGGAAGTAGAAAGGCAGCATTATTACAAATAGCACTTACAGTGTTGAGTTAAATACTAATATTTTCTGTTTAAAGTGTAATTTAAAATAATATACAAAATAGTAATATACAAAATAGTAGTTCCAGTGTATAAATGATAAAAGATGATGGATATTTTATATTTTTGACATGACTAAAAATCAGAATACTCTAAAATGGATTTTACTAGGCTTGATTATCATCAAGTCATTATCATTAGCATAGGGCTTCCAAGCTGATTTAGAATAAAATAAAGATTATGAAGGCTACAACATTTAGAGAGGCCTTATGAGTCAGAAACAACACAACAGACACAGGTTTTAAGTTAACACCAGTATTTAGTGTCCCTAGTTGTCCAGTCTCAACTTAGTAGGCAAGATGGGAAGTGATGAGTGTCCTAATGAAAGGTAACTTCAAACTGAAAGAAGTAATTGCTTCTTCCTCTAAAGATTAAAGACAGGACTAATTCTATCTGACAACTTGTCAAGATGATGGTGTCTAGTCCAAAGCTGATACTAGTATTGCTGGGAAAGTACTTTGTAGATGTGATTGAATTTCAGAGCAAACACTAAGCTATGGAGATTGTCCTCTGTAATGTGGGTGGTTCTCATCCTACCAGTTGAAGATCTTAGGAACAAACCCAGAGGATTCTCAGAAAAGAAAAGTCTACTTCAAGACAGTCATAGGAAGATGGTGTCATCTCTGAGGTTTCACTTCTGTTCCATTGATCTATCTGCCTCTTTTTCTACCAGTACCAGGCTGTTTTGGGGGAATGGGTGAAGAGGAGGGGATAGGAGATTGTATGGAGGATAAGACATATACGGAGCAGAGAGGAGGAGTGTGCCATCACTGGGCAGGGAGAGCAGTGGGGCATGAAAATTTATATGGGAATGTATATTTTCATTCAATCATCATCATTGTCAAAAGACAGTCATATAGTTATCTTCCTGGAATTTTCAGCCTTCCCATCTTGTGGATTTGGGACTTGCCAGTTTCCATAGCCATGTGAGCTAATTCCTTAAAATCCTATTTTATATATGAATGAAAACTGAAACCACATCCATTGCTGATAAGCCAGTTACAACTCATGGGAACCACAGGTGTTACAGAATAGACTTGCTTCATAGGTTTGCTTGGTGGTGATCTTTATGGGAGCAGATCGAGAGACTTTTCTTCCAAAGTAATACTGGATGTGTTTGAACTGCTAACATTTTGGTCAGTAGATGAAAGCATGTGAACCACCTGTGGCCTCAGAAGCCTTTGTGTATATATATATATGTGTGTGTGTGTGTGTGTGTGTGTGTGTGTGTGTGTGTGTGTGTATGTGTGTATTTCCTATTAAATTCATTTCTCTGAAGACCCTGGCTAATACATTGGGTTGCTTGCTGAGAGAAGAAAAGGAAAAATAGTTAGATGTAAGGATGATTATGTTACCCCAGCAAGCCTTCAATACCTAGCTTTAAAAGTAGGCCAGTCTTTACCAGTTCCTATGGATTTTCTGAAAAAAAGCATTAGAAGAACATATATATTTGATGTGCAAGTCAACTTCAAGGAGTGTAAAAAATTACTAAAATATAAAAATATGTGTATATGTGTAAAGCATGTATATAACATATATGTGAATACACACACATTCACACTCCTTAAAGCAGAAAGCAAATGATTTCCTCAGCCATTGTTTAGAACACTTTGTTCCACATCCCTGCAGCTTTGATACATGATAGTAGCCACAAGAGCAGTGGTTTAGTCAGGTGACATCAAGTTGTTTTCAACTCATGGCAAGTTCATATATAACATATCCGAAGGATGTCTGGTCCTGTGCCATCATCATGGTCATTGCTATGTCTGAGCTCACTGATGCAGCCACTGTATCAATCAATATCATTGATGTTCTGCTTTTTTTTATTACCCTCTACTAAGCGTGATGTTTTCCTCCAAGGACTGGGCTTTACTGATGATATGTGACAGAGCTGCATTTTTATAGGTTCTCTGTTCTATGAACAGAAAATTCTACACAAATACAAGTTAATATTGTTATGAGTGTTCCTGTCTGTTCACCTTTGTCAGAATTGTATGGAGTTATAAAGAAGAGTTTTCTATTATAGAGCCTCTCCTATGCTGACAGATGTCCATCTACAGCTACAGACCCAAAGGTTGCCAGTTCAGCCCCAGCCAGCAGCTCTGTGGAAGGAAAGTCTTGGCAATTTGTTTCCATAAAGATAATAACCTAGAAAAGTATATAGGTAGCAACTACTCTGTCATATAAGTTCACCAAGATGATTAGAATCATTTTGATGACAGTCAGCAACAACTGTATGTTGACAGTGGGCCAAGGAAAGAGGACAGTTAGTACTTTGCTTTTGAGTAGAACTGACACATTCAGAAAGAAAAAATGCAACCAAGGCTGTAAAGAAGCTTTCCTGTTAAGACATTTAAAGAAGACTTGAATTGCTAATTTCTTAATCGACATAAATATTTTTAATTAAAAGTCAAATAGTTATTAACTCTCAAAAGTAATTCATTTGCCAGTAGAAGCGGATCAAATTTAAAAGATAATGGCTCTTAGTACTATGAAATCAGAACCTTTTGATATGTTGAAAACAAAGCTGTTTAGCTTCTTTTTATTCAGCGTTGTCTAGCTTTGTGTAACAGCTGTATCTTTTTGTAAAAGCTATCACTGTAGACTACAGGGCTGCTATGACTGTAACTTACTGTACTCTCTGAAAACGTTTAAAATACTTTCTAACATCTGTCATGCCTGAAGAAAACACATATATAATCAAAGAACAAGTGCCAGAAAGATATTTTCATTGGGTTAAATCTTTACAGTTTACCATTTCCTCACTAGAAGCTGTCTTAATATACAATACAGAGTAACCAAAAACAAACCCAAACCCATTACCATAAAGTCATTTTTGACAGTAGAGTATATTTTAACATTGTTGGTGTTGTTAGGTATCATGTTGATTCCAACTTGTAGCAATCCTCTGGGCAGCAGAAGGAAACATCGCCTGGTCTTGAGCTATTCACACTATCATCCTTATACTTGAGCTCATTTTTGCAGCCACCTTATCATTGAGGGTCTTCTTGCTTTTTGCTGACCCTGTACTTTGCCAAGCATGATGTCTTTCTTTTGGGATAGGTCCCTTCTGATAATGTGTTAAAAGTTAAGTTTGCTGAAGTCTTGGCCACCCTTTCTTCCAAAAAGCATTCTGTCTATATTTCTTCCAAAACAATTTGATCTTTTCGGCAGTTTGTAGCATAGTCATTATTTTTAGCCATTGTCAAAGTTTCACATGCATATGAAGTAACTGAAAACAGCATAACTTGAGTTAGGCCCACCTTAGTCCTCAGAGTGACATCTTTGCTTTTAATAACTTTATTAAAGATGTCATTTGAAGAAAATTTGCCCACTGCAAGCATCATTTGATTTCTTGACTGCTGCCTTTGTGGTTGTTACTAGTGGATCCAAGTAAAATGAATACGCTAACAACTGTAATGTTTACCCATCTGTAATGATGTTGCTTATTGGTCTGGTTGTGAGGATTTATTTTCTTTGTGGTAGTGTAGTGGTTGAGTGCTACAACCGCTAACAAAAGGTCAGCAGTGTGAATGTGCCAGGTGCTCTTTGAAAACTGTGGAGCAGTTCTAGTCTGCTCTATAGGAATCAACTCAGTAGCTGTGGGTTTGGGTTTGGTTTGGTTATGCTGAGATGTAATATACACAGAAGGCTGTATTCTTTGATCTTCATCAATTAGTGCTTCAAGTCTTCTTCATTTTTCAGTAAGCAGGTTGTCATCATCTGAATATCATAGGTTATTAATCAATCTTCTCCCAATCCTGATGCCTCATCTTCTTCAGATACTTCAGCTTTTTAAATTGCTCAGCTTGTAGACTAAGTGTGGCGAACTGCTAAATCAGCATTCCTGACTTTAAGACATGCACTATTGCCCTGTTCTGTTCAAATGACTGCCCCTTAAGCTATACATAGTTTCCTCATAAGAACAGCAGAACATTCTGGAACTACTGTTCCATAATTTGTTAGAGTCCAGGTAACTGAATGCCTTTTCATAGCCATTTTTTAAAACTGACATTTTAATAGCAAAATAAGTATAAATGCAAAACTTTATGAAAAATGTTAGTGCACTGCAATTATTTCATGTCTTTGGGAAATAAAATGTGGAGGTTGAACTTGTAAATACAGTATTCTGATGTTTATTGTTATTGTTGTTAGGTGCTGTTGAATTTGTTCCAACTCATAGCAACTCTGTGTACAACAGAATGAAACACTACCCAGTCTTGTGCCATGCCCACAACTGTTTCTATATTTAAGCCCATTGTTGCAGTTACTATGTCAATCCATTTGTTGAGGGCCTTCCTCTCTTTGGCTGAGGCACTACTCTACGAACCACGATATCCTTCTCCAAGGACTGATCCCTCCTGACAACATGTCCAAAGTATGTAAAATGCAGTCTTGCCATCCTTGTATCTATGGTTGTACAACTCTGGTTGTACTTCTTCCAGAACAGATCTGTTTGTTCTTTTGGCAGTCTATGGCACCTTCAATACTTTTCTCCAACAGCACAGTGTAAAGGCATCGATTCTTCTTCTGTCTTCCTTATTTGTTGTTCTGATTTCACATCCATATGATGTGATTGAAAATACCATGACCTGAGTCAAATGTACCTTAGTCTTCAAGGTGATATCTTTACTTTTCAACACTTTAAAGAAGTCTTTTATGGCAGATTTCCCAATGTGATGCATCTTTTCATAGGTGTTGGTTGTAGAGCAAGTAAAATGAAACCCTTGACAACCATAATCCTTTATTCTTTTATCAAGATGTTGTCAACTGGTCCAGTTTTGAGGATTTTTGTTCTCTTAATGTTAAGGTGCAACCCATAATGAAGGTTGTCATCTTTGTTCTTCCTAGTAAATGTTTCAAATCCTCTTCACTTCCAGCAAGTGGGTTGTATCATCTGCATAAAACAAGTTGTTAATAAGTCTTCCCCTGAACCTGAGGCCTCATGCATTGTATAGTCCAGCTTCTTGAATTATTTGCCCAGTGTGCAGACTGAAAGACATGGTGAAAGGATACAACCCTGATGCACATGGTTCCTGGCTTTAAACCGTACAGTGTGTCCTTTTTCCGTCTGTATAACTGTCTCTTGATCCATTTAGAGACTCCTTAAGAGCACAATAAAGTGTTCTGGAATTCCTTTCTCTGTGAATTACCCTTAATTTGCTGTGATCCATGTAGTTGAATGCCATTGCATAGTCAATGAAATACAGATAAGTGTCTTTCTGATATTCTCTGTTTTCAGTCAAGAGTGATCTAACATTAGCAGTAATATCCTGGTTCGACATCCTGTTCTAAATCCAGGTTGAATTTCTGGCAGCTCCTTGTCAATATACTGTTGCAGTTGCCTTTCAGTGTTCTTTAATAAAATTTGATTTGCAGGTGATATTAATGGTATTGCTCAATAATTTTGCATTCTGTTAGGTCAACTTTCTTTGGAAAGGGAAGAAATATGAATCTCTTCCAGTTGTTAGCCAGTTAGCTGTCTATCAAATTTCCTGGCACAGATAAGCAATTACTTTCAGTGTTGCATCCATTTGCTGAAATACCTCAATTGATATTCTAACAATTTCTGGAGACTTGCTTTTTGCCAATGCCTTCAGTGCAGCTTCAACTTCTTCCTTCAGTGCCATTAGTTTTTGATCATACGTTACCTTTTGAAATGGTTGGTCATTGACCAGTTCTTTCAGGTATAACAGCTCAATGTAGTCCTTCTATCTTCTTTTGATGTTTCTTGAGTCATTTAATATTTTCCCTTTAGAAACCTTCACTACTGCAACTTGAGGCTTGAATTTTTTCTTCAATTATTTCAGCTTGAGAAATGCAGAATGTGTTCTTCCCTTTTGGCTTTCTGTTTCCAGCACATCTCATACTACCTTGTTTTGTCTTCTTGAGCTTTCCTTTGAAATCTTCTATTCGGTTCTTTTACTTTGCCATTCTTTCCTTTTGCTTTTGCAGCTTGATATTTGACAGCAAGTCTCAGAGTCTCTTCCAACACTCAGTTTGGTCTTTCCTTCCTTTCCTGTCTTTTTAGTGACTGCATGCTTTCTTCATGGATGATGTCTTTCTTCAGTCTGATCTTTGGCCTTTGGTGTTCAATATATCAAACTGGTTCTTGAGATAGTCTCTAAACTGAGGTGGGATATACTTAAGGTCATATTTTGGCTCTCTTGGACTTATTGTAATTTTCTTTGGTTTTAATGTGAACTTGTGTGTGAGCAATTGATGGTCTGTGCTGCAGTCAGCACCTGGTTTTGTTTTGACTGCTGATATTGAGGTTTTTCTGCATTTTTTTTACAAATATAGTTGATTTGATTCCTGTGTGTTCCATCTGGTAGGGCCCATGTGCATTGTGATGTTCGTGTTGCAAGAAAAAAGTATTTGCAATGAAGACGCCACCTGTATTGCAAAATTCTGTTATTTCTGTCACCAAGGCTGTGTTTTACAACTACTGATCCTTCTTCTTTGTTTCCAACTTTTGCATTCCTATCACTAGTAATGATTAAAGCATCCTGATTTCATGTGTGACTAATTTCAGACTGCAGAAGCTAGTAAAAATCTTCAATTTATATTTATTCATCTTTAGCCTTAGTGGCTGGTGCATAAATTTGAATAATTAGTCATATTAACCGACCTTCCTTGTAGATGTATGGCTATTATTATATCGGTGACAGCAGATCTTGAAATAGATTGTTCACAACAAATGCAACACCATTCCTCTTCAAGTTTTCCTTCACAGCATAGTTAATCAGATGATTGTCTGATTCAAAATGGACAACACTGGTCCGTTGCAGCTCACTAATGCCTAAGGTATCTCTGTTTATGAATTCTGTTGCATTTTTGATGATTTCCAGTTTTCCTAGGCTTATACTTCTTACTTAATGCGTTTAGAAGAGTCAAAATAACTTTCATATGAATAGAAGCCGAGGAAATTTTGGCCTATGCAGAGTGGATCTTTATTTCTTTAATACTGTCTCTTTGCATTTATTCTGAATTTGTTCAGTCTGAATATTTTTCAAATCTTCCAGCACTTTTGAAGTCGTATGATAAACTATGATCCCAAAAATGTTTCAGAGAGAAAAAAAATAGCATTTTGGCTCTTACAAATTATTTCTGAGTTAATAATATAAAGGTGTTAAAAAAGAAATGCCTTTTGAGCTTAGTGTAGTAGAAGAATGTTATGGATTTAATTGTGTCTCCCCAAAATATGTGTTGGAATTCCTAACCTCTATGGCTGTAAGACAACTTGAAAATGGATTGTCTTTTTTAAGTTAATGAGGTAGGATTAGTGTAGGTTATATCTTGACTCAGTCTCTTTGAGACATAAAAGAGATTAAACAGCAAGTTAGGAAGTAGAGATCAAGACAGATGCCTATCACCCAGGAGCAAAACCTCAAAGGAGACTCTAGAGCTGAAAAAGACAGAAAGCTGTCCTTTAAAGCCACTGCTCTGAATTCATACCTGTAGCCTCCCAAACTGTGAGGAGATACTTTTTTTATCTGTTATAATCATCCGCTAGTGGTGTTTCAGTTGTTAGCTAAGAGAGTCATTTCATTTTGTATACAATTTCATGTGTGCTAGGCTTAGATTGACTGTACAGTAATGGGCTTGGTATTGGTTTATCCTGTTTATCACATGTAACTATTACACCCAAGCCATTATACTAGGATGGCAAATGAATACCACATTAATAATCAGTGGAAGCCCTCCTTCTGAAAAAGCCTGAATGCATTTCCTTATTTTTTCTCAATAACTGTGGTCGAGGAAGACTTGTTGCCTTTGACTCATAGACACTGTTTTAGGCTGAGCTCTTGAAATAGACAAAACATACAAATAGGTAAAGCATACAAATATGTATATATATATACCCACTGCCATTGAGTTGGATCCCACTCGTGGTAATGCTGGAGGTCAGGGTAGAACTGCCTCACAGGGTTTCCAAGGACTGTCTGGCAGATCTGAACTGCCATACACACATAGAGTTATATCAAGGAACCGGCTCCCCATGATTTTTAGAGACTGTAACATTCCAAGACTGTGGGGAGCAGAAAGGGGTTTCTCCTGAGTCACATAACTGGAGGGGATGGTGTGATCAATACTAGATTGGAATTCTCCTATCTTGGTGGTGGGATTGTAAATTGGTACAACTTTGGAAGGCAATCTGATACTTCCTTAAAAAGCTGGAAATAGATATATCATTTCATCTTGTAATTCCACTGCTTGGAATTTATCCTTCAGAAACAAAGATTGTCAAGTGAACAGACACATGTACACAAATGTTTGTTGCATAGTAATGTTTAGTCCACAATAGCTAAATATGGAATCAACCCAGATGCCCATCAACAGATGAGTGGATAAACAAACTATGGCACAGATCTAAATGGAACACTATGCTATGATAGAAAGCAATGTCAGTTTTAGAAAACGTCTAATAACATAGTTTCAATTGGAAGATATCATGCTAAGTAAAATCAGTCAGTATCAAAAGGAAAAATATTATATGAGACACCTGTTATAAGGACTTAAAAATAGAATTATCTACAGAAGAAAAAAACTGTTGGCTAAAAGCGTAGGTGAGAAGGTGAGGGTTTATCATAAATGAAGCAACTGGTAAATGTTAGAAATTTTATTCATTTACTGTAATTGATAAATAATAAAAATTATAATTGATAATAAAAATTAAAAAAGAATACTGACAGGTAAGAGAGCAAGCCTTTTGCTTACAGCTCTGAAGATCAACCAATCTGAAGTTCAGGAGGCAAGACCATAGGTAAGTTGCTAGTTCAAGTGCCAACCATAAGAGGTCATACTAACAGGAGCCAACAGCAAAATCCAGAACAAGTAAAAGCTTAAGGAAGGAAGAAGATGGAGGGCAGAAAGATGAAAGTTGAAGGGTGAGTGGCCTAGCCACCACAGGCTGTACCCCCTATCTGGTATCACTCACAGCAGGTCCCATCCTGAGCTTGATTGTGTATCAGATATCAACAGGGAAGTGATCACAATACTATCCAACTGCCAAAACACTGAAAACAATGGCCCATCCGGCTTTATACACAATCTTAACTATCACATTGGCGACACATATGATAGTAAAACTCTGTCCCATGGGGTTTTTGATGCCTGATATTTGTAAAGTGAATTGTCAGGCTTTTCTGCCAAGGCATCTCTGTGTGGAACTCAAACCTTCAATTTTCTGGTTAGCTGCTAAGCATATAGCTGTAGCTAATTAGTCAGCATTGGTGCTTTTTATGATGGAGACTGGACACAGTGCCCAAAACAGAGCAAATGCACTGTGAAAACATGTCTGAAAAAAAAAAAAAAAAACAGAAAGAAATGAAGAAAAGGAAAAGTGAAAATAAAAGTAGAAGGAAAAGGAAAAGACAGGCATGACCAATATGTAGCCAGGGAAGAGAGAATGCCACAGGAGGCAGAGAGCTCTTTTCAAATATTAACCAGGCTGTCACATGAAAGGAGGCTCACTATTTACTACAGCTTCTAAAACTGAAACCAAGAACAAGATAAAGATTTGTATGGTGGGGGATTCCTGGTCATAATAAACAGGAAATTTCAATGGTATTTGTGAAACAAACATTCAGCCACTGGATATTCAGACACATGATGGTGAAAAGATCTGCCAGAATGTTTCAAAATTAAATGGACATATTCAGCTTAACAGGTTTTTTTTAAAAAGGAAGAACACCATTTAGAGGCATTCACTTATTTCAGCTCATCCTCAGAGAATATCTAAGTTCACTAACTGGTATGAACAGTCTGCACTCCTAACCTAAAAGCTGGCACTGTGAATTTATCCAGCAGCACTTTGGAAGAAAGTTCTGCTGATCTGCTTCTTTTAAAGTTTACTTCCAAGAAAACAGTATTGGAGCAATTATATTGTGTGACACATGAGGTCACCACCAGTTAAGAGTGCCTCAATGACAGAGGTTTGTTTTTTCTAAGGTGTGTGATATATGCAACTCAGCTTGCAGTGCTTCATAAAAATACGCATAATGTGAGAGTGCATGTTTGTATGTGTGTTTGCGCATCTTTGAAAAGAGTGTAGAGAATAGAAAGAGAATAATAAAGCAAAGAAAGAGTGAGAAAATGTTAACAAGACTTAAATCTGAGTGTTTATGATAGTCTTGTACTCAGAAATTTTCTATATCCTTGAAAAGACAGGAAAATAAAAACTAGCCAAAATAGAAAATGAAATAGAAATGAAATTGGGATAACTGAAGAATAAAACTAGACAGCTGTAAAAATAAAGACATTAACATGTTTGGCATTAAACTAAGTAATAAGTTGCTTGTGAATTCATGATGCCTAACGCTGGTGGCTGTGCTGACCTCAGTGATAGATTCTTATTTCTGAAAGATTTGAGTCTTTCAGTGAGATCCGATACACACAGCAGATTCTGGGAAAGTAGAGGTGAAGGAAAAGTTCAGGGTAAACATTGTCAGCAAGAACACAGCCGAATACATTTTCACATTCAGTGCAGTAAAACTGACCTTAACCAGAAATACATCTAATAATGTTTAGGTTTCTCCAGGTGGTGGGTATTGCTGTCTGTGTTATGTTTTGGATTCCTCAGCTTCTATTAACCTTTATAAAATTTCTGCAAAGCCCACTGCCAAAATTGGAACTTCTCATGCTTTTCTAGATTCTAACTTCAATAATACATGTTTTTTTTTTTTTTTTCCTTTTACTCTTATTGTGATTTAAGTGAAAGGTTACAATCCTAGTCAATCTACCATATGTGACTCTGGACACAAGCCTACCTGTTCTCTCCACACTGTGACAGATCACTCTTCCTTTCTATTCTTTACTTCTGGTATTCATTTAACCAATACTTGTCCCTCCTTCTCTACTTTTCCCTTTCCCCTCTAGAAAGAAACTACTCAGACAGCCTTGTATATATATTTAAGCCAAAAGTACACACATAGGTAGAGTCAAGTTGGCAACATACACACACAACATTGCAAAACCCTTTAAGAACAAAGAACTGCAGATTCAATTAAACCAACCTAACTCAGCATTCCAGGAGGCCTGAACAGGAAAGTATTAGAATGGACTGGGTGACAGGAAGATCATAGGAGAGTTGGGCCACTCTAGAAGAACAACATGGCTCCAGAAAAAGAGATCTTGCTTGCTGAAGGTGAAATGGGCAGAATAAACTACTCAACTGTAATAAAGTTGCAGTGCAGGACTGAAAGACAGCATCTGGTCTGGAGCAATACTGGGCCAGGCAAAGGTGATCCACACCTGCCCAAACAAAACAACTCAGGATGGAAGTCTTCTACACTGGTCAGAGCGCACAAGACCAGTCTAGTGATCAGATAGCATAAGGACCCAATGGCCCTGCAGGGCTTAGATTCGTCCAGAAAAACTGAGGCTTCGGTCTTCGGATTGTGGGAGCTACAAAGGTGGAAGGCACAAGTGCCTAGGCAATGGCATGATTGTACACATGGTGTGGGGGCAAGAGTGGCTTTGGGAATGCACATGATCCTGGGACAGCAGAGATAGTGGCACAGGGGACGCACATGACCTAGGAGTGACGGTGTAGCCACACGTGACTCCTCCCTTACCTATGACCCGTGGTCATGACCAAAGATCTATAAGCAACTGGCCCAGGCCAGAGACAGTGGCAGTGATGCTTATGTCCTCCCCAGCCTGGAAGGGCTGGGTAAGCCTGAGTCTGGCCAATAATGGCAGCAGTTCCTGCATGAGCAACCAACCCAGCCAGGAGACAGTGGTGGTGGTGGTGCTGCTGCTGGAAAGTACAAGTGACCTCTTGCCTGGTAGATACAGTGGCTGCAGTGCATCTAACCTACCAGGCTGTGGTGTGCAGTGGCAGTGGTGCAGTGCAGCACAGTAAGGTTAAGGGGCAGAAAGTCATCAGACTGAACAGACTAACACCAGCTTGGTCCCAAAAGAGAGACCATGGACAGGTCAACTGAACTATTAAGTCTCCAAAAATCAATCTAGCTCAAAAGTCTTGAATATCACTAGATATAATTGAAACCATACTAACAACAACAACAAAATTGCAACAAGTTTTTGATAGTTTGGCGACAACAATTTCTAAACATTAAAGAAGCAAACTTCCATCACTTCTGAAACCCCCAAAATGCAGTATCAGTGGATTTCCCAGATGAAGAAGAGTTTCTGCAGTTATCAGAGACAGAACACTAAAGACTGCTATACAGAGTTGTACAAGCTGTCAGGAAAGAAATCAGGCAAAAATGCAGCAGAGCACACTGAAAAATTAAACAAGGCTTCAAGAAATGCTTGAGTAGCAATGATTCAAAGTTTGACACCTTAGCAATAAAATCACCAAGTTTAATAATGCAACAGAAAGTCAAAAGAACAGGATTGAGGATCTGGAACACAAAATTAGCAAAGGTGAAGACAAAGTAGACAACTCCAGCGCACATCAGAGGAAAGATTCAATAGGAATGAACAATTGCTGAGTGAAGTGGGACTCTTATCACAAATAGAGGAATACTACTGAGTGATTGGAGTACCAGTATAAGATGGGATAATGGAAAATACAGAGAGAACTGTTGAAGACCTGCAGACAGAAAACTTCCCTGACATCATGAAAGAAGAAAGATCTCCATTGAGGACGCTTACTGAACTCCACTCAATGTTGATCCCAAAAGAAATACACCATAGCTTATTATAATCAAGCTCAATAAAACTAAGACAAAGTGACACTACTAACAGCAGCACACTTAAGCAAAAAAAAAAAAAAAAAAAAAAAACTACAAAGGAAAATTATTAAGAATATGACCACTCAGCTGAAACCATGCTGACTGGAAGACAGAGGGATGACATATACAAAACTTTGAAGGAAGAAATGTCCAATGAAGATTTGTATATCATGCAAAATTGTCTCTCAGATATGAAGAAGAATTAGGGCTATCACAGATAAATGGAAGTTTAGAGAACTTGCAAAAAAAATCAAACTAAAATTACAAGAAATATTAAAGCAAATGCTTTGATTAGAACATCAATGACATCAGATACATACTTAAACATACAGCTCGATAGGGCATCTAGACACCATCAGTAAAAGAAATAAAAAAATGACAGCCAGAACCTAATCACAAAAAATAGAAATACAGAGATCTCAGGATTTAACTGACAACATTATATGAAAAAGAGGGTCAAAAAATGTACACACAGATCTTTTAGACATGGAGTAAGTCAAGGACATACAAGGACACTGAAGTGTGGATCACATTTAGATTAATAAAGGGGACTAAGGCAGTAGCCATAAAAGAAACCTGTAATCATACGCAACAAAATGGCAAACTGAAAACAAGCAAAGCACAAAATCACAATTGGAAAAAAAAAAAAAAAAAAAAAAACACTGAAAGCCATAAAAATGCAACAGAGGAACTGCCCACAACACTCAAAAAACACATCAAAATAACAGCACTAAGATCATGTATGTCAATAATCACACTGAATGAAAATATTCTGAAAGCACCCAGACAGAAAATGGAGAGTAGCAGACTGGATTTAAAAAAAATGATCCATCTGTGTGGTGCTTATAGGAAACACACTGTAGACCCAAAGACATAAACTGCAACTCAAAGACTGAAACAAAATATATCGAGCTAATAACATTCAAACAAGAGCAGGACTGACAATACTAATCTCTGATAAAACAGATTTTAAAGTTAATTCTACCACACAGGAGAAGAAGAGAAAAGATTTAATAGTTAAAGGCTCAATCCAGCAGGAGGACATAACCGTATAAATATCTATAAAGCCAATGACAAGGCACCAAATATGTAAGCACCATTCACACTGAAAAGAGAAATAGACAGTTCCTCAGTACTAGTAGTAGACTTCAACACACTGTACTCCACAAAGGACAGAACATCTTTAAAAAGCTTAGCAAACACACAGAAGATCTAAATGTCACAATCAATCAACTTGACTTCACAGCTGTATTCAGAACACTTCATCTAATGTCAGCCAAGTGTACTTTTACTTCCAGTAAGCATGGAATGTTCCCCAGAATTGACCACATAGTGGACGACAGAGCAATCCTCAACAAAATTCTAAGTGTTCAAATAACGCAAAGCTTCCTTTCAGACCATAAAGCCATAAAATTAGATGTCAGTAACAGATGCAAGTAAAATCAAAACCATGGAAACTTAATAAAAATTTTGCTGAAAAACTACTGGGTGTTAGAAAAAAATCCAAGATGGAATTAAGAACTTCATAGACTCGGATGAGAACAAAGACACATCCTATTAAAATTTGTAAGACACAGTGAAAGCAGTGCTCGGATGTCAATTCATCTCAATAAAAGTGCATATACAATTAAAAGAAAGAGCTCAAGTTAAAGGATTAATTCTTAAATATGAATAACTGGAAAGATATCAGCAAAAGAACCCATTAGTTTCCAGAAGAAATCACTAAAATTAGAGTGGAAACAAATGAAATAGAAAATAGGAAAGAGATTGAAAGAGTTGACAAGGCCAAAAGCTGTTTTTTTTGAAAAGATCAAGAAAATTGATAAGCTATTTGCCAAACCTCCAAAAGAAAAACAGAAGAAGAAACAAATAATCCAAATAAGGAATAGGATGGCTGGTATCACAACAGACTCTACTGATATTAAAAGAATCATACAAGAACACCACAAAAATTGTGTTCTAATAAATTTGAAAACCAAGAGGAAATGGACAGTTTTCCCAAAAAACACCACCTACTTAAACCACCAAAACAGACAGAACAACTGAACAAACCCATCAAAAAAGAAGAGATTGAAAAGGTAATTTAAAAACTTGCATCCGTAAAAAGCCCTGCCCTGGATGCCTTCAACGAGAATTCTATTGAATGTTTAGAGAAGAGTTAGCACGAACCCTTGTAAAGGTATTCCAGAGCATAGATAATGGTGGAATACTCTCAAATTCGTTCAGTGAAGCTAGTATAACCTTGGTTCCAAAACCAGGTAAAGCTGTTGGTTTAGTGTTCCTGTTAAACAACAGGTACTAGACAAGGATACCCACTGTGACCACTTCATCCATCATTGTTCTAGAGGACCTAGCCAGAGCAATTAGACATGATAGAGAAATAAAGGCATCCAAATTGATAAAGAAGTTGAAGTATCTCTAGTTGCAGACACAATGGTCTTATATACAAAATAAAGAACCCACCAAAAAACTGCTGGATCTAACAGAAGACTTCAGTAAAATCTCAGGATACAAGATAAACATACATAAATCAGTAGGACTCCTTTACACTAACAAAGAGACAGTCAAAGAAGAAATCTCAAAATCATTTCCATTTACTACAGCCCTCAAGAAGATAAAACAGTTAGGAATAAATCTAGCCAAAGATGTAAAAGACCCATACAAAGAAAACTACAAGATGCTACTTCAAAGTAGAAATGAAAAGTGACACACATAAGGGGAGAAATGAAAAGTGATGCACATAAAGAGAGAGACACCTAACCTACTCTTGGACAGGAAGATGTAACATTTTGAAGATAGCTATACTTCTCAAAGCAATCTGTACATATAATATGATCCCAATTCAAATTCCAATGACATTTTTAATGAGATGAGAAACAAATCACTAACTTCATATAAAAATGGAGAAAGTCACAGATGAGTAAATTATTACTAATGGATAATGAAGTAGGTAGCCTCACTCTACCTGACCTTAAAAACTACGACACTGCCACAGTAATTCTGACAGCCTGACACAGGCACAAAAACAGATACACAAACCAATGCAACAGAATTGATAACTTCACTCACATTTGAACAGCTGCTTGATAAAGGACCAATGGCTGCGAGCTGGGGAAAAGACAGTCTTTCCAACAACTGGTGTTGGCATAAGTGGTTAGCCATCTGCAAAAAAAATGAAACAAGGCCCTTTCCTCACACCATGCTTAACAGCTAGCTCAAAACTGATTCAAGACTTAAATATAAAAGCTAAAACAATAGAATTCTTGGAAGAAAAAATTGGGAAGACTCTGGAGGACCTAATCCATGGCATCAGCAGTGTACCAAAACCCAACAACAACCCTCAATCATTAGAAATGAAAATAAATAAGTGGAAACTTAAAAATCAAACACTTGTGCTCACCCAAACCTTCACCAAAAGAGTAGAAAGACTGCCTACAGAATGGAAATGAACATTTGCCCATCACGTTTCCAACTGACACCTAATCTCTCTAATCTACAGGACACTGAAAAACCTAAACAAGAAAAAGATGAATAACCCAGTTAAAAAAAAAAAAAAGGCAAATGACATGAATGAGCACTTCACAAAAGAAGACATACAGGTGGCCAGCAGACACCTGAGGTAATTCTCGTGATCACTAACCACCAGAGAAATCCAAATCAAAACTACAGTGAGATACCATCTCACTCCAACAAAGCTGGCAGTAATCCCCAAAACACAAAATAAATGCTGGAGAAGATGTGGAGAGACTGGAACTCTTCTACACTGTTGGTGGGATTGTAAAATAGTTCAACCACTATGGAAAGCAGTTTGGTGCTTTTTTAGAAAACTAGAATAGAATTACCATGTGATCTAGCAATTCCACTCCTTGGAAAATGTCTCAGAGAAATAATGGCCATCACTCAAATGGATACCTGTGTGCCAGTGTTTATTGCATCTCTCTCCATAATAGCAAGAAGTTGGAAGTAACCTAGGTGTCCATCAGCAGAAGAATGGTTAAACCAACCGTGGTACATTCAGACAATGTAGTATTCTGCAATGATATGTAGTGCTGATTTCTGAATAGCGTCACCCTCAAAATAGGTGTGTTTATTTGGCGGGGCCATGACTGTCTATGTTTTATGATTGGCCTCCATTTCATGATTTTCCTGTGCATACTGTATGTTGAAGATGTTTATGGTGTGACTGTAAATCCCTTTGTAAGGTCACCTACCTGCCTGCAATGTAAAGGGAGTTTTCGTGGAGCTTATACCACATTTTATCTTTTTATCCCACAAGAGATGACAGGGAAACAAGCAGAGAGTTGGGAACCTTGCATCATCAACAAAGCAGCACTAGCAGAGCATGTCCTTCAGACCTGAGGCTCCTGTGCCAAGATTCTCCCTGACCAAAGACTGATGCAACACAAAGGCTTTCCTCTGGAGCTGACAAATGGAAAGCCATTCCCCTGGAACAGATATCCTGAATTTTGACTTGTAGCCTACTGGACTGTGTAAGAATAAGCTTTTCTTTGCCAAAGCCATCCATTTGCAGTATTTCTGTTAAAGCAGCACTACTTGACTAAAACGGTAAGAAACAATGATGGCCTAGAGGAATATCTATCAACATGGGACTATCTAGAGGAAATTATGCTGAATGAAATTACCCAGACACAAAAGTACAAATTTTGTATGAGACCATTGTTATAAGGATGCAACAAATCACTTAAACAGAGAACAAATCAATTTTGGTGGTTGCAAGTGGAGGAAGGGAGATGGATTTTTACAGATCAGATGGTGGTTAAGGTTAGCATTGGGTGTACAACCTGACAGCATGCGTTAGAATTGGGGTACACACAATGACTCAATTTCAAAACCGAATTGTTTCCATAATGTGGCCCACCCCTTCGGAAGGAAGAGAAACAATGTCTGGGATCAGGGAACCATGGTCTCATGGGAGATGCAGCCATACCCAAGCTTTCTCCTTCTCTCTCTCTTGAAATAATGTTCCACATACCACCTGGGTGAGTGGCATCTGGAGTCTTAAAAGTTAGCAAGTTGTCATCTAAGTAGCACCAAATGGTTCCAGTCCACCTGGACCACAGGACAGGAAGAAGATATGAGCCCTTAAGATGGAAAGGACCACATGAACTACAGTCTGCTTCAGCTCGGGACCAGAAAAACCAAATGGTGCCTGGCTAACACTAATGGCAGCACAAATGGGGGTACATTGAATGGAGCCCCATACAGCGCAGGAGAAGCATTACGGGGCAGAGCTAGAACTCTGTCAAAAAACCAAGCACATTGGTCCTCTTGAATCAAGACCTTCCTGGGAACTTGGCTCCTAGATTCTCTGTTCCGAAACGGCATCCAGCCATGGGGCTGGCTCGCCACACAAAGACTGAACTGGACTTCACAAAACATAAAGTATGGCTGGTGGCAATCAAAAATTTAAACTTATACAGGGTTGCCTGAGGTACAGTACAGTTGTGTGGACCTTCCTTCTCGTGCATGCTATCACTTCCTTCACCTAACCTGATTTCTGCTGACTGTCTAATTTATGAATAACCTTCTCCCTACCTCACCACACTTGAGTGCAAATTTTCTTTTCTTAAGTCCTTATAACAGTGGTCTCTGCCAATATTTGTCCTTTTGCAGCTGACTCATTTCCTTGAGCATAATGTCTTACAGATTAGGCAGATTATGAGATTGTTTCCTAAAACAATCATTGTTCTTTATCATTGCATAGTGTTCCATTGTGTAAAAATACCATAGTTTGTTCATCCTTACATCTGTTACGGGCACCTACATTGATCCCATCTTTTTGGTATTGTAGATAGTGCTGCCATGAACATTTATGTGCAGGTATCTGTTCATGTGACAGCCCTTATTTTTCTATGACATATTCTAAGCAGTTGGATTGCTGGATCATATGGTATTTCAATTTCTAGCAGTTTAAGAAGTCACCAAATTGCTTTCCAAAGGGATTATAGCCTTTTATATTCCCCCCAGCAGTGCAGAAGAGTTCCAGACTCTACACAGCCTCTCCAACATTTGCTACTTGGTGTTTTTGGATTAATGCCAGCCTTGATGAGGTGAGATGGTATCTCTTTGGAGTTTTAGTTTGAATTTCCCTGATGGCTAGTGATTGTGATAATGATGTGTCTTTTGGCTGCCTGAATATCGTTTTTGGTGAAGTGTCTATCCATATCTTTTGCCCATTGTTTGATTGGGTTATTTGTCTTTTTCCTGTTGAGACTCTGCAGTATCTTATAGATTATGGAAATTAGATGTTGACCAGATACGTGGCTGCCCAATAAGTTTTCTGGGTCTGGGCAGTTTTTTTTACTCCTTTGACAAGCCTTCAGATGAGTTTAAGTGATTCTCATTTGCCTGTTTTTGCTTCTGCTGTTTGTGCATTGTTAGTAACATTTCGTAGTCTGTTTGCGCCATGTATTAGAGCTTCCAGTATTGTCTCTAGTTTTCCTTCTATAACCATTATTGTTTTAGATTCAATATTTAGGTCTTTGATCCATTTAGAGTTAGTTTTTGTGCACAATGTGCCCGGATTTTGTTTCAGCTTTTTGCAGATAGGTGTTCGGTTTCACCAATGCCCTTTGCTAAAGAGACGGTTTTCTCCCCAGTTGATAGACTCAGGGCCTTTGTCAAATATCAGCTGCCCAAAGCTAGATTATGTTATTTTTGGATGCTTTATTCTGTTCTATTAGTCCACAGAAATGTTTTTGTATAAGTAACAGGCTGTTTTGTCTACTGTGGTAGTGTAATAGGTTCTAAGATCAGGTAGTGTGAGGCCTCACACTGTGTTCCTCTTCTTCCTTAGTGTTTTACTCCTCTGAGGTTTCTTCCCTTTCCAAACAAAGTTGGTGGTTTGTTTCTCCATCTCACTGAAAAATGCCATTGGGATTTGTATTGGGATCACACTGGAAGCATACGAGGTCAGACAATGAAATTTGTGAGCTTGTACTAGAAAAAGTTCTACATAATTTGTTGCTGAATATCACCTTGGGAAGCTATGCATCAATGCCAGCACCTAGCCTACCCTTCCCAGCAACTTTGGAACTTTTTCTGGAATGGCCAGTAGAGCTGTTGTCATATTACCCTTGATGTCCTGAATGCCATCAAAATGTCTTCTTTTAATATTTCCCTTATCTTGGGGTAAAGAAAAAAGCCACTGGGGGCCAGATCAGGTGAGTAGGTACTGGCTAAAAACTCCTTCACAGACAGTGCTGCTGTGTGAGCTGATGCACTGTTGTGATGCAGGAAGTGTGAATTTTTTTTTTGTGTGTGAAAAGTTCAGGTTATTTTTGTCTAAATTTTCCATGCAGCCTTTGAGCACTTTCAATAAAGTAGGTTAACTGTCCAGTTGTTACAAATTCATAATGAACAATCCTTCTGATATTTAAAAAGGTTAGCAACATCTTTTTGACTCTCAATTTGGACTGATGGTAATTTTTTGGTCATGGAGAGTCAGATGATTTCAATGCTTCGTTTAAGGGTCACATTGATACACCTACATTCATTACCAATGACAACACAGCCTAAAATCTCGTCTTGCCTCTTCAAAAGGTCTTTGCAAACTTGAACTTTTTTTTGCTTTTATTCATCAGTGAGCTCTTTTGGACCATATTTGCACATTCCTTTCTCATGCCAAGATTTTCCTGTTTCTCTGTTGATGTGTACATAGTCTGCTATGTCTCATGGTCAGCCGATACTTCTGACATGCAATTCAGCAAACTCTTGCAGTGTTTTCATCAGTTCTGCTTGTTACTGGCTGCCCTGACTTGTCTTCATTAGTGATGCTTTCTCTTCCCTCATAAAAACATTTAATCTGTGCATACATTGCCATTTTTTCATGGCATTTCTCCATAGACTTGGGCTAACCTGTCCCTAATTTCACTTCCAATCTTGCCAAGTTTAACAAGAAATTTAATGTTGTTTATTGCTCTGATTCAAGCTCTGACATTATCCTGATGGCACACAAAAACACCTGTGGAACACTGATACAGCAAGGTTATGAAACCCTACCAAGTTATTTGTGTAGTGCTGCCAACGTAAGCACATGGTGGCAAGTCCATGAATCTAATATGCAGAGCTTGTATTTTTCCACCCCTAGAGTTTCAGTTTGTGCATATCTTTGAGTCTAAATTGTGTTACTTGTGAGCAGCATATTGATGGATGATTTTTTTTAATCCAACCTGTTAGTCTTTGGTGCATTTAACCCATTTATATTCAGTGTATTTATAGGCATAAATTAAGTTCTGTCATTTTGGCACCTTTTTTGTTTGTGTTACTGACAGTTTGTTCCACTCAACACTTGTATTCTTTTCTGAGTTGTTTTTCTTTGATGGGTTTTCTTTTCATCTTTTTCAATTTTGTTTTACATCTGTTAAGACTTCTGGATTGTAGTTGTTACTTTGGTGTGTAGTATTGTTAATGTGTGGCTATCCCACTATTCTCTCTTTCTGAAAGGCGTATGAATACATTATTTTTTCTTTTTTCTATATAATGTTATTGCAATTTACATACTGAGATCTCTGTTTTCCTATTTTCAGTATTTTAGTTTTGGCTGAGCTTTGTGGACCCCACAAGCTAGGTCTGAATTGAATCCTTGAGTATATACTTAGCTTTATTGATTTTGTATTCGAAGAAATTTTTTCAGTATTTCTCGTAATTTGGGCTTGATTTTTGCAAATTCTCTAATCTTCTGGTCTTCTTGGACTGTCCTGCTTTCACCATTATATTTGAGAGCCAATTTTGCAAGTTATTTATTTTCAAGGCTTTGTATGTGTCATTCCATTACCTTCTTGCCAACATAGTTTCTGCTACATAGTCAGAGTTCAGTCTTAGTGACTTTTCTTTGTAAGTGAGTTTTGGTTTGAGCCCAGTTGCCTGTAAAAGCCTTTCCTTATTTTCTGTTTTGTTGAGTTTAAGTATGTTTTGGTGTTTCTCTTTTGTAATCTACCTTTTGTGGAGTTTAGAGAGCGTCTCGCATAGACACTTTATCATTTATGTTGTCAGGTAAATTTCTGGTTAGTGAATCATCAGCAAGTCTTTGTATTTTCCATTATCCCTCTGCGTTCTGGTACTCCGGTCCTTCATAGATTATTACTCTTGATAATCCTTAACACATTTTCATTTTTAAAATTATTGTATCTGATTTTTCCTTATATATGCTGGTGTCAGTTGCTTTATCTTCAGTCTTGTTAATTCTGCATTCCATTGTCTCAATCCTGCTTCTCTGTCTTTCTATTGAATTTTCTAACCCTGATTTTTTTGTTAATCTGATGAATTTCAGTCATTGCTGCTCTAGCAATTCTTGCAGCTTGTTTTATTTTTTATTTCCTTCTGTTACATTTTGTATAATCTCCTTCCAAATTTCTTGAAGGGCTCTTTACATTGCTCTTTTGTATTCTACCTCCAATAATTACAGGAAGGCTTCTCATCTGGTAAATTTTTTGATGCTTTATTTTGAGAGTTTTCTGTAACCATATAGTCTGTTTCTTTAAGTGATTAGAAATTGATTGTTGTCTCCAAGCTATCAGAAAGCTGTTGTTGATTTATTTGCTTGATTATTGCAATCTAACGTGTGTGTCCATATATCGTGTACATATGTATATACTTTTAAGCTTGGTTTTGACTGTTCAAGTAACCTAGTCATTTGAGCTGGAGTGATTATTGGAAACTTAGTAATTCTGATGTCTTGTTACTTGATGATGGGAGAGATGACTGAACTCAGAAATGTAGCTGGCTCAGGGGAGTTGGTGGAACTCTTCTTCCAACCCTTCCTTTGTTTCCCTCTTTAAGACAGAGAAAATCTCAGGGCACTCATGTAAAATGTTCCATTTCTGGCCTAGGTAGTGACACTAAAATTTAGAGTCTGATATAGAGCAGCAAAAGGAGAGGATAAAGTTTGGAGATAGGGTGTGAAGTCAGTGCACAGGAAAGGTCTGAGCCATGAGAGCTGGTGAGGACTTGGATTGTGACACTCCGGTGAAAGCAATCATCAGCTAAGAGGAGCTGGCTGAACTTGTCTTATATCCTGTCTTTTTTGTTCCTCTCTGAGACTGGTAGATAAGCTGCTCAGGTCACACATGTAAAGTGTCCCATTTCCAGCCCTGGTAGTGCACCAGAATTTAGAGTCTGGTGAGGAGCAGAGAGGATAAGGGGTTGGGGAAAGTTGGGTATAGAGAGAAATTAGCATCTATAGAAGGTTTGAGTGACCTAACTAGTGATACTCAAGTAGATCTTTTCTGGCTCTGTAGGTGCAGTGATCTGCAGCTCAGTGGAGCCAGAGGAATTTTTCCTCTACCCTTCTCTTTGTTTCTCTCTCTGAGCCTGAGAGAGAAGCTCAGGGCACACATGTGAGATGCCTCACTTGAATCTGGGCAGTGCACTGGAATTTAGCCTCTGGTGTAACTCAGAGAATGGAGAGCTGAAGGGTGCTGCTGCATTTGCCTTCCAGCTGCTACCGTGTTCTACAGGTGTAGCTGTTCACAGCTCAGCTTTGTAGTGGATAAAGATAAGCTCCACTAAGATGTCACTGCTCTCTGTTGTTGCTAGTTTCAGCAACACCCTAAAGAGCAACTGTCTCAAACTCAGTCTTCCAGGAGTTAAAGATGGTCTCCATGTCTATGCTGCTTCTTTGTATCCTCACCAACAGAATCAGACTCCTCAGCAGCTTTTGATCTTCTTCTGACAAAAGTGACTGTTCCCTTTCTGTCCCTTGTCTCATCTTAGCTTTCTACCTGATCTTGGGGGTCTTAGAATACCCTATTTGTTCCATTCTATTGTTTTCCAAAGGCTTGGTTCTTAGAGGAATTAGAGATGTGTGACTAGTACGCCAACTTAGCTCTGCCTCCTGTAATACATATATTGTGACATACTTATTCATGTGTGGTAAGTTATAGTATAACATGGCCTTGGTTTCATTTGATGTTACTTCAAATTTTCACACAGAATATTTCCACAAGTAGCATTATCAGACAAAATATGCAAAAATAATCAAACCTATCTTACTTTCCAGAAACAGAATACAAATTTAAATCTGTGCACGTGAGCTGCTCAAGTTGTTTTATGAATTCAGAATCATAATTGATTTTTCAGAAGTAGTATCGACATGACCTACGCTTTGAAGATTTTAGACTAGAAATCGTTGGTGACAATCACCTCTCTTTGTGGGAAAAAATAATTATTTTCTTTCCAATCTGAGGAGGCACTACTAAAGCAATGGAATAGTAGAGGCAGAAAATAGGTTTGAATAAAATAAATGACCATGGATTCTTATTTGGGATGTCAAGTGTGCTTTAAGATTATTATAAGTAGTTTCATCAAGACAGTGGCAGAAGAAGAACCAATGTATTTGAACTGTGGTGTGAACTGTGGTGTTGGTTAGAATACTGAATATGCTGTGGACTGCCAGAACAGTGAATATATCAATCTTTGAAGAAATCAACCAGAATGCTCCTTGGAAGCAAGGGTGGTGAGATTTCATTTTGCTCACTTTGAATCAGGAAGGGCTAATCCTTAGAGTAGATAGTGAAAACTAGAGAAATCCTTAATGAGATGAACTGAAACAATAGCCACAACAATGGGTTAAACACCCTACTGATAGGGAAGATGGCACAGGGCTGAGCAAGTCTTCCTTCTATTACTCTCAGTATTATTAGGAGTTAGAGCTTATTCACTAGTAACCAACAACAACTATAAAGTTTGACAAGTAACAAGTTCGTGGAATAACGTTGTTTTTAGTGATCTTAATTTTCCCAAAAAAAGCTCTACCTCAGTTTAACCTCATACTCTCTGGTAAATTACTTATTCTGGAAGTCTAAACTGTTTAAAATCAACATGAGAAACATCATTAACATAAAAGCCAAAGGCCTGGTAGATCTAAACTGAACAATATTTATATCTCCCAAAAATATCAGCATGGATGCCCTTAATTCATTTTGTAATGTGTTCACTGAAAACTTCACACACTATCTGTGATGTAATTTCCCTGAAGATTTGTTCTAAATGACAAAGAATTTTTTTAATTCAATCTCAGATGTCAGTAAAGCCAATATGGAGGAAAAGTTTTAAGTATTTGTTGTTGGTAGCTGTGTCCATTTGCCCTTCAACTTAAAGTAACTGGCACAAAGGCATGAAACAACATCCAGTTCTGCACCATCTTCATGATGAGTTTTGGTTTCTACCATTGTAATTCATAGATTTTTTTATCAACTGATTTTCATAAGTAGATTTTCAGTCATTTCTTCCTTTTCTGTCTTAGTCTGGAAACTCCATTGACACCTGTTCAGCATCACAGCAGAACTCAAGCTTCCAGTAGCAGGCAGGTGGTAGCCACACGTGAGAGGTGTTGGTTGAGAATCAAATCTGAGTATTCTGTATTGAAGGTGAGATTTCTACAATTAAAGATTTTACTAGTATCCCCTTTTAAAGGTATTTACTCAATTATATACATATTGGTAAAATTAAAGAGTCAAAAATGTTTTTACTCTTAATGAGATAGTGTGTGGGAAGACATGTCACTACATTTTGTGGTTATGTACCACTGAATTGATTCTAACTTGTAGTGAACCCAAGTGACAGAATAGAATTGTCACATAGGGTTGATACATTTGAATTATGGTATTGGTGAAGGGGATTGATTATATTGTAGACACCCAGAAAAATGAACAAGTCTGTCTCTGAAGTACAGCTGGAATGCCCTTTAGAAGTATATATGGTGACTTTGTCTGGTATACTTTAGATATGTTACCAGGAAGTAAAAAGAGGAAGGCTGTTCATGAGATGGACTTGACACAGTGGCTGCAAGATAGAGTTAAGCATGTAATGACTGTGAGGATGGCTCAGAACCTGACCATGTTTCATTTTGTTGTGCTCAGGATTGGTGTGAGTCAGAATTCACTTTAGGAAGCATAACAAAAACATCAATCCTTATGATAGCAAATCACCAGACCTTTTCTCATGTAGAACCTCAGGTGGGTTCAAACAAATGACATTTCATTTAGTAACTAGGCATCTTATCATTGTATCCTCAGGTCTTCTTATAAGTTGCTAGACCAAAACAAGCAAAGCTGCTGCCTGACTCATTACAACTGTGATTCAATTCTGACTTATTGTAACCCTACAGTGATTCTACAGGACGGAACATAACCACCCCATAGGATTTTCAGGGAGTATTGGGAGGACTCAAACTGCTGACCATTTGGTGTTAGCAGCCACAGCTCTAAACCACTGCACCAAGTAACACCTAAAATATTGCTCCTGTCGGTGAGCCCTTTACATCCCCTGATAAAATACTTCAGATTTCCAATTGGAGATATGAAATTCCTCAGCCTATACATTGTATCTGTTGACTGTTGCTCACAGGGGTGAGGTGTACCTGAAGAAGAGAGTGAGGTAGGGGACTGCTGGTTTTCTACACCAGCACAGATGCAAAGGCCAATGCTTTTAAACAGTAGAAACCCAGCCCCCTTTGGTGTTTGCGAAACACAGTATGAAACAGATCACCTCATAATGCCTCAGACAAGGAACTGGAGGAAGACTTGCATTCCTGTCATTGGGTTCCTGAGTTATAAAGCTTGAGTGAATTAAGAGTGCATGTATGAAGATTTCATGAGAAGCTGTGTTGCTCTGGTCTGTTCCCCCATCAGTGTGTGTGTGTGTGTGTGTGTAACAACTCTCAGAGTTCTAGGAGTGCTGGAAGTCATGTGTTACTGCTTCCTGTGTAATTAACTCAGGAATGCTTGATGTTGCTCCTGCTCACCAGCCCCATGTGAACTTTCTCAAGGCAGCTCTACTTCCATTCAAACACATTTCTTTTCTATCTTAGCAAAACTTGTGTTTCTAATCATGAGTAACTGAAAGGAAAATATGTCTTCAACTGTGTAAGGAGATACACCATCAATGTTTTTGCTGTTAATATGAATTGTATCCAGTTAGGAACTAGGAGGAAATCTAGAAAATGCTTTGGGGTCTAAAAATAGAAACTTCTCTTTGGGAACTGTTATTCAAAGAATAAAAAGGGACCAAAGAAGAGGAGGAGGAAGAGGAAAAAGTGCAAGGGAAAGAGGAAGAGAATGCAGAAGAAGAAGAATTGGACCATTCAGGTATTTCATAGAATGTCCTTAGTTTGGACTTTGATGTTGCTAGCTGCTTGCTTGGGCTCATGATGACCCCATGTATAGCAGAAGATTATATGACTGGTTCTGCAGTATCTTCACCGTCTTTGGCAGGACTTTCTCCAGTGAGCATTCCATTCTGGGGACATAGCCAGATTTACAAGTCTCAGACAATATTCTGTAACCTTAAAGGATTTCTAAGTCTCAGACAATATTCTAAAACCTTAATTTCTAAGTCTCTGACAATGTTCTGTAGTCACTGACTCATTCCCTCAGGTAGTTTGCCAATTCTTTCTTCCTAGTCTGTCTTATCCTGGAAGCTCCACTGAAATATTTCCACTATGGGTGACCCTGGTAGTATTAGAAATACTGGTAGCATCACTTTCAACATCATAGCAACACACAAGCCACCACAGGACAACAGATGCCAGACAGGTAGTGAAGTTTACCTTTTATTTTATGATGAAAAACAGGGGTTTCAGGTTTAGAGAAGACCACAGAGGTGAGGAACCTTTCTCACCATGAGGTGAATGTGCATACCTTCAACATGGAAACATGTCTAAGAACATGTTGGCTTGGTTTCCACTCTGCAGAGTTACCATTTTTCCTCCCTGGATGCTGTTTGGAAGCAAGTCACTAAGTCAAGACCACACTGGACAGTGAGGAAAGAGGGCTCTTCCACTTTTTAAGTTTGTTCTCAAAGCTTAAAAAATTTTTTTTAACCAGTGTATGTGTATTCTTTCCACCACTCACATCGTACATCCAAATCTTAAAAGCTTCTTTATTCCTGGGATGTTCACTGATTTTCCCTTTGATAGTATTGTTGTCATGTGTTCTTGAGTTGATTCCAACTCAGTGATTGCATGTGACACAGAACAACTCCCCTATAGTGCTTCCTTGACTGTGATTTTTATGGCAGCAGATTGCCAGCTCTTTCTCCTGTGTTGCTGCTGGGTGAGTTTAAACAACCTGCTTTTTGGTTAGCTGCTGGACACTTCATTGTTGCAATTTCAGGACCTCTTTGATGGTACTCTTTGGCTCATCAAAAACATGGTTAGTGTCATACCTGTGCTCCTTTCAGATGTTGTTCACTGCTCTGCATTTTTACTTAAGTGTTTTCTATTTCTGTCATCATTACTTGTCTGTTTTCCTGGGCTGCTTGGTTTTCCCACAATAGAAATCCCATGTACTAAAACCCTTCAGCTACCAGAAAGACTCAAAAAGACAAGCTTGGTGGCTGGGCAAACCTTTCTTTGACAGCTTTTGTTTATATCACTGTTTACAATATCATACCCCTCACAATGAAGCAGGACTAATGCAGCCTTGCTTTATTCAGACAACCTTGAAATACCTCTGGGTGGAAAGCTAGAAGCATGGAAGAGGATACAGAGGTAGCCAGCAAGAGCTTGTGAAGGTAGCCAGCTCTGAACACTTGGCAGATGCACGATATTTAGATGCACGATGTTGCTTCCCTGGGAAGATTAATTTCAGGAAAATAGTTGCCTGGGTTGGGAGAGCAGTAGACACACTCACATACACCCAAACAAAACAAAAACATGGTCTTTGAGTAGATACCGACACCTGGCGATCCTGTGTGTTACAGAGTGAAACTAAGTGCCAGCAGAATTTTCAAGGAGGGCTGATGGATTCAAACCACTGACTTTTTAGTTAGCAGCCAGGCTCTTAACCACTATGCTACCAGGTCTAGAAATTACATAATGCTAACAAAAACATTCATCCTGTAGCAGTCTGACTGAAGCTTCAACCTCCAAGCAAGCATTCTGTTGTTCTTTTAGTTGGGACCAGTCTTTTCTTCCACTAATATCTTCCAGAAATGTTCCTGAGTGCTCATTTGGCTTGTACTTTACTGATTTGTATTGTTAATTAGACTACATATATGTATGATGATTGTATTACTGGTCATCAATGAATGGCATGCCCTGTGGCAACATTTTTTTGTGTACTTCTGTCCCAGGGTGGGAATCACGTGAAATAGAGATGGCTACTTTACGTTCAGCAAGGTCTCATAGTCACGTAACTTCATTTTCCTGTGTCAACTGGCCTTAAGTTTCCGGGAAGAAATAACAGCAAAGATTCCTCTTGTTACTGTTAGGCACCATGAAGTTGGTCCCTAACTTATGGTGACACCGTGCACAGTGGGATGGAACCAGTGTGATCCACAGAGTTTCTACTGTCTGATTTTTAGTAAATCACCAGGCCTTTTTTTCTAGTCCATCTGTGTAGCATCACAGCAACTTGGAATTGAACTAGGATATCCCAGACACAAGGTAAGAATTCTACCACTGAACCACTTCTGTAGCCACTGGTCACATATATATATATATAAAATACAAGTTCTGTTACTTAAGTTCATGAACTTCTACTAGACAAAGTGGTACGTACCTCATTGGTGAGTACCACTACAGTCACCTTCAAAGTACTCCTGTTGGGATACCATGCACTGATGCCAGTGACTAGTCTACCCTCAAAGCCA
Source organism: Heterohyrax brucei (assembly GCA_028571685.1). Lineage (NCBI taxonomy): Eukaryota > Metazoa > Chordata > Mammalia > Hyracoidea > Procaviidae > Heterohyrax > Heterohyrax brucei. The sequence continues at coordinate 12,406,988 of CM053167.1, read as the reverse complement.
TTTTGGAACTCTGTTTCTAGAATGGCCACGAGAGCTGTCATCATAATACCCTTGATGTCCTGAATGTCATCAAAATGTCTTCCTTTCAGCATCTCCTTTATCTTAAAGTCATCATCGGGGGCAAGATAAGGTCAGTAAGTAGATCATTCCAATACAGTTATTTGTTCACTGACTACAAACTTCTTCACAGACAGAGTCGGTGAGCTGTGGCATTGTCATGATGCAAGAGCCATGAGTTACGAGAGAAAAATTCAGGTCACTCTTGTCTAACTTTTTCAGCAGCCTTTTCAGCACTTTCAAATAGTAAACTTTGTTAATTGCTTGTCCAGTTGCTATAAACTCATAATGAACAGTCCCTCTGACATCACAAAAGGTTAGCAACATCATTTTGACTCTCAATTTGGAATGATGGAAATTTTTTGGTCATCAATAACTGGCTTACTTCCATTGTGCCCTCTGACATCATGTTTAGTGTCATATTTATACACCCATGTTTCATCACCAGTGATAACACAGCCTGAAACATCATCTTGCCTCTCTGAAAGGTCTTTGCAAACTGACTGTCTTTCCTTTTGTTCATCAATGAGCTCCTTCAGGACTATTTTTGCACACATCTTTGTCATGCCAAGATTTTCAGTTCAGATTTTCTTGTTTATCAATATTTACTTGCTCTATTGCGCTTCTTACAGTTAGCTGATGATTTTGATGCACAATTCAATGAATTTTTGCAGCGTTTTCATAAGTCTGGTCATCACTGGCTGCCATGACCTCTCTTTCATTAGTGATGCTTTCTCTCCCCTTGAAAAAGCATTCATAACCTGCTGATTTCTTCATAGCATTATCCTCATACACTTGGACTAACATGTTCCTGATTTCACTTCCACTGTTGCGAATTTTAACAAGAAATTTGATGTATGTTCATTGCTCTCATTCAAGTTCTGACATTCTCATGACTGTACACAAAAACATACAAGTTGTGAACACCACTCAGCAAGATACCACCATACAGTGATGCAAACATAGCTGTGGGACACTGATGTACCAAAGTTATGAAACATTACTGAGTCGTTTGTACAGTGTTGCCATGTAAGTGCATGGTGGCAAGTTCATAAACAATTGTCACATCTCATGGATCAATTGGCATAACTAGGTTTTGAAGAAAATATTCAGCATCTGCTTTGGTGAGTGGCATCTCAGATCTTAAAAGTTAGCAATCCACTATCTAAATAGCATCATTTTGTCCAACTGACCTAGAACAGAGGAAAATGAAACAACAAAAGACATCAAAGATGTAAGAAAATATAAGTCCAAGACACAGAACAGACCACATGATCCAGAGACTACATCAGCATGAGATCAGAAGAACTATATGTTGCCTGGCCACCAACGACAACTGCCCTAACAGGGAATACAACACAGTATCTCTAATGTAGTGGGAGAAAAATAGATGCACAGAACTTGCACTCCATTAAAACGACTGGACACGCTGGTCAGACAGACTGGAGGTTCCCTAGAAGATATAGTCTCTAGACTCTCTGTTGACCGACAGCTGCAACCATTTCTGAAGCCAACTGTTGAGATAAAGTTTGAACAGGACTATTAGACATAAAATAATGCTGGCAAAAGTTGTGCTTTTTGGCTTAGTTAGATTCCTGAGGCTAACTGGGCAGTTCCTGTCTAAGGTGACTGGAGGAAGTAGAAGTGGATGGAGCCAGTTGAACACACACAGGAGTTACAGAGTGGATAGGAGAAGTGTGTTGTCACAGGCTGGTGAACACAACTGGAGTTACAAAGCAGTGTGAGTGAAAAATTTTGTACGACAAATTTACTTGGATTGTGAACTTTGACTTGAAGCACAATAATTTTTTTTTTTTAAAGTAAAACAAAACACAAAGCAACAAAGACATCAGGACAAGTTTGCAGCAAAATCCATATGAGACTAGTTTAGAATATTTAAAATCAGAAGGAAAAGTGATTATCACATCAATAACGTGCCTCATCAATGGGCTGTGTTGACCCAAATCACATAATTCTCAGGTTGAGCAGTGGTGAATTTTGAACACCATAGAGTTTGATCATCGTGATTAGGTCTACTTGTTGGTTTTCTCGTTAGGTGCCATTAAGTTGGTTCCAACTTGTAGCAACTCTGTGTACAACAGAGTGAAACACTGTCCAGTCCTTCACCATGTCTACAAGGGCTTTTATGCTTAAGCACATTATTGTAGCCACTGTGTCAACTCATCTTATTGAGGGTCTCCCTCTTTTTTGCTGATCTTCCACTCTGCCAAGTGTTATGACCTTCTATGGGGGCTTGATCCCTTCTGACAGTATGTCCAAAGTATTTGAAATGCAGTCTTGCTATCTTTTCTTCTGAGTGCAAATACTGTGGTGGTACTTTTTCCAGAACAGATCTGTTTGCTCTCTTTGTGGCAGTCATCGTACAGTTGATAATCTTCAAAGGCATCAGTTCTTCTGTTTTCCCTGTTTATTGTCCAGCTTTCACCTGCATGTGACGTGATTGAAGATACTTGGCTTGAGTCAGACACACTTTAGCCTTCAAGGTGATATCTTCACTTTTTAATACTTTAAAGAGTTCCTTTGCAGCAGATTTTCCCAGTGTAATGTGTCTTTTGATTTCTTGACAGCTGTCTCCATGGGTGCCAACTGTGGAACAAGGTAAAATGGAATCTTTGAAAACCTCTAGTCTTTCTCCATTTCTCATGATGTTTCTCACTTGTCCAGTTGTGAAGATTTTTATCTTCTTGATGTTGATGTACAGTCTATACTGAAGGCTGTGGTCTTTGATCTTCAGTAAGGTGTTCAAATCCTCTATGCTTTCAGCAAGCAGGGTTGTATCATCTGCATAATGCAAAATTTTAATAAGTCATCCTCCAATCCTGATGCCTCATTCTTGTTCATATAATTCAGCTTCTTGGGTTGTTTGTGTGGCATAAAGAATGAAAAGTTATTGTGAAAACATACAACCCTGATGCACAACTTTACTGACTTTAATAGACACAAGTTCCCCTTCTACTCATACAGCTACCTGTTGACCCATATACGGATTTCTCATGAGCACAATAAAATGTTTTGGAATTGCCATTCTTTGCAGCACTGTTCACAATTTGTTATGATCCACACAACTGAATGCCTTTACATAATCAATATATAATATAGTAAACATCTTCTGGTATTCCAACCTTTCAGGCAAGATCCATCTGACATCAGCAGTGATATTTGTGCTTCCGTTTCCTCTGTTGAATCCACCCTTAATTTCTGGCACTGTCAATACACTGTTGCAGTCACTTTTGAGTTATCTTTAACAAAATTTTACTTGCATGTGATAATAATGATTTTGTTCAATAATTTCCTCATTTGGTTGGATTACTGTTCTTGGGAATAGGCATAAATATGGATCTCTTCCAGTTGGTTGGCCAGCTAGCTATCCTCCAAATTTCTTGGTGTAGGTGAGTGAGTATTTTCAGTACTGCATCCATTTGTTGAAACATCTCAGTTGAGATTCTGTTAAGTCCTGGAGCTTTGTTTTCTGCTGATGCCTTCAGTGCAGCCTTGACTTCTGGATTCACTGGTCTTGGTTCCTTGTTGTATGCCACCTCTTGAAGTGGTCAAAACTTGACCAGTCCTTTCTGTTATAATGACTGTGTGTTCCTTCTCTTTTATGATGCTTCCTGAGTCATTCAAGATTTTTCTTGTAGAAACTGGCAATATTACAACTTCAAGCTTGGATTTATTCTTCAGTTTGTTCACCTTGAGAAATGCAGAGTATGTTTTTCACTTTCGGTTTTCTGTTTTCAGCTATTTGAATATGTGATAATAATACTTTGTCTTCTTGAGCCTTTTGAACCTTATTCAGTTCTTTTACTTTGTCATTCCTTCATTTTGTTTTAGGTACTTGATGTTTAAAAGCAAGTTTCAGAGTATCTTCTGACAGTTTGGTTTTTTTCTTTCTTTCCTTTCTTTTTAATGACTGCTTGCTTTCTTCACGGATGACATCATTGATGCCATTTCACAACTTGTCTGTATCTGTTATTTCAGCAGTCCATGGTACATTTGATAATCTTCTCCAATAAAATTCAAAGGTATCATTCTTTTATCTTCCTTGTTTGTTGTCCAGTTTTGTGTTCATTCCCCTAGTTGTCTGTCAGTTTGTTGTATGGTAGGGGCTTGCATGTTGCTGTGGTGCTGGAAGCTATGCCACTCATATTCAGATGCTAGCAAGGTCACCATAGCAGGCAGATTTCAGCTGAGCTTCCAGACTCAGACAGATTGGGGAAGGACCCAGCAGCAATCTACTTCTGAAAAGAATTAACCAGTGAAAACCTAATGAATAATGGTGCACCACTATCAGACAATCTTACACATGGAATCCTGCCTCAGCATCACAACCACCACCCATCCTCCCTTATTAACATAATACTGGGAAGATTTACAACATATAGGAACCATCACATAGTACCAGGAATCAAAGCCAAGCCAAACTGATACACCTATATTGGAGGAGACACCACTCAGTTTGCAGCTTTTAATTAAATTTGTTTCCATGATACATGAAATGTGCTGAACACAAAACCCACCCAGAAGATGCAGTTAAAAATAATCTAAGTAGACAATGATCTAGCAATTTACTTTCAAGTCACCCATACACAAATTCATTCACTTCTCTGAACAGCTCCATCAGCCACTGGAGAGCTGGAGAGCTCAATGAACCAATCACATAAATGTAGTAATGAGTCCAGTATGGAAAGTGCTGGAGGCAGGTGTAGAGGGTGAATCAGTCGCTCTGGTCCAGATCATAGAACTATAGTCAGAAATTAAAAACATTATTCCATTTGTTAAAATTTTATTAATTTGTATCTGTTCTTCATTACTCAAACCCATGTGTCTTACGTTTTCATTTTTATCTTATTAAAACTATCTGAAATATTTAGATCCTAATGCTGCTTTTGTTCCCACATGATTGAAAAGAGCCTCAAGCTATAATTCATCTCTATGTGTAGTAGTAGAAGTCTCTCCAATTTTAGAGGAGGCATTGTGGTTGATTTTGCACTGAGGTAAAGGAAAAAACAAAAAAAGCACCTCTTGCCATTGTGTCAATTCTGACTCACTGACCTAACTGCAGGAAAGAGTTTCCAAGGAGCTGCTGGTGGATTCCACCTGCTGACATTTTGGTTGGCAGCCGTAGCTCTAAACCACTGTGCCACCAGGATTTCCTCCTTTGCCCAGGATTCTCCAAAGCCCACCATGGCCCAGTGGTAGGAAGAGGGACAGAACTAGGGAAACTATTTTAGCAACTGAAATCGTCACTTGCCAAATAGGCCTAAGTATACACTGATAAATAAACTGGTGTATATTTCTGTTCTACTTCTAGGATAGTAGATCTAAAATGTGTTTAAAGAATATTCTAAGAGGCAGCAGTGTGGTGTTTTGTATATAACCAGTTATTCTTTTTGAAGCTTCTCTGAATTATGTCAGCAGTAATGAGGGTTAATAATTAAAATTTTAACTAGTAATATACACATCTTATAATTTACTTCATTTAATTAATCACATTTTATAATTTACTTCAGTTAATTAATTTCTCTCCCTCCAAATATAGGGACACTGGATTATATTTATCATAGTTTTACAAAGACAAGAGGAGTGCTAGATATTAAAAAAAAAAAAAATGCAGCTGTACATTCTTCCTAAGAGCACTGGCAACAACATAGTACTTACTCTTTGTTAATCCAAAATAAATTCAGTGACTTGAAAGTAGAGTAAGGAGCCTGAATAGCGTGAGCAATTAACCTGCTGTGTGCTAGCCAAAAGTTTGAAAGTTCAAGTCTACCCATAGGCATCTCTCAGAAGAAATCCCTGGTAATGTACTTCCAAAAAAAAGCCATTAAAAACCCTGTGGAATACAGTTCTACTCTAACACACATGAGGTCAGTATGAGTTCAGACAATTTTTTGTTTTATGGAGGCTAAAGACAAAGCCATTCTTTATATCCCTATTTCCTGACCTCTCTACCCTCCCCAAAGGCAATGAATGTGAACAGCCTGTTAGGTGCCTGTCAACTTGATTCTTACCCTGTTGCAACAGCCTACTCTTGCTCTATCTTTGCAGTCATTGCCTGGAAGGCTTATCTTTCTATGTCAACATTCTGCTGCTATCCATAGCATTTCCACTGGCGAACTTTTAAACAACCTGGTGCTTCTTCCAGTTTATCTTAGTCTGGAAGCTCTGCTGAAACCTATGTACCACAAGTAACCCTGCTAGTATTTGAACTATTGGAGTGGTACAGCTTTCAGTGTCACAGCAACACTCAAGCCACCACAGTGTGACAAATTGACAGGCAAGTGGTAGGTGCAGAGCCTAGCATGCATAACTTTGGACATCTTTATACATGTATCAGAAAATGTATTAAATGTAGGTGCTTTGTGTACTGAATGTTTTTTTCATTAAAAAAATACACTAGACAATTTTCTCTTAGTGATAGAGATTCATCTCCTCCACAGTAAGGATAGAACTTCATCATACTTACCTAACCAGGGCTAGATGTTGGTCTTTTAGACAGCTGAACAGGTTATGTGTTTACAAAGCAATGCTGAAAAGAACTGTATGTTAATCTCGTGTGATTTTGATAACAAAAAGTTGAAAGACTAATCAAAATACAATCCTCAGATGAAAAACACACAGGTGAATTCTAATGTCTAATCAATGGAAAAATCATCAATTTGTAACTCCGGAAATACCTAGTATAAACTTACTTGTTAAAATGCAAGGTGCATTTGTTCACTAGTGGAAAAGCAGGCTAGTTATTGTATAGGCAAAATAATCTAGTGCTCAGCATCCCCAATACCCATTTCTCTAAGCTGATGCTGATAGTTTTATAAAAAACAAGTGAGTTGAGCATGAAATTATAAAAATAAATTTGACCAAAATATATATATGTAAGGAAATTAATACTTCAGTCTCCAGTTTGTGTTTATAATAGTTAACATTTGGACAAATATTTTTAAAAACCTTTTCACTATATCATTTACTTGGGTATAAGAGATGGGTGACATCTAAACATACATATTTGACTGGCTGCCATTCTGAAATATTTGTCAAAAGGCCATATTTTACATCAAGAAAGTTTTCTTAGGCAAATATAGAAGAGATCAAAGCTCATTCTTGATTACTGGAGGTGGAGGAAAAGTCACACGTGTCATGGTTTATGGGGTACTGCATTTCTGTTAATGGCTTGGACTAATTTGGCAAAGTGACAGCCACAGAGCATGAAGTATGTAGTCAATGTCACTGGGTTATATGTGTAAATTTTTTTAAATTGGCAAGTGTTTCATAACACTTATTTTTCCAACAAAAAAGAAAAACACACAATATTTTCTATGTACCTCTTCCTCAGTTCATCTACCATTGGTCAGACACTAGTAAATAACTTTTCATGAAAAAGAAATACTTTATTTTCTTCCTGTGATTCTAGAAGTCACTGCTTACAGCCCTGTCTTATTACCCCTGTGAACTGTTAGGCTGATGTTCTAAGATGTCTGCTTGAACCCAACTTGGAGGCATCCATAAGTGCTAGAAACCTACAAGAGCTTCCAACATAGTTTTAGAGTTGGGTGTTGTTCTTACAAATTGAACTGAGTTAAACAGGAAGAAAATAACAACAACAACAAAACGTTATCCATTTTTCTACTTTCCTTTAACTGAACAACAATAAACCAGCAAGCCATTACTTGTGGGGTTCTACACCTTGTATCAGCTCCATATTCAACCACATGCTATCAAGCAGAAGCTTACTGCAATCAGCCTGGGATGGATGTTGACCTTGACTCACTTTGCTTTTTTTAAATGTTATTGTTACTGTTAGCTGCTGTGAAATCAGAGAGACCCTGGGTACTCTAGAGCTAAACATTGCTCAATCCTGTGTCATCCCTACAATCATTGCTGTGTTTGAGTCCATTGATGTAGCCACTACATCAAACCATCTCCTGGAGGGTCTATCTGTTTATTTATTTGTTTGTTTTACTAACCTCCTACCTTCCCATGTATGATGTCCTTCTCTGGACTGGTCCCTCCTGATAACATGTTCAAAGTATGTGAGACCAACTGTCACCATCCTCACTTTTAAAGATCATTCTGAGTGGGTAGCAGAAATTCCCCGAATAAACACTTTTGGATGAAACCAGTATTTTCTTGAAAAACCCTGTCAACTGCTGAAAAATCACACACCAGACTAAATGTGTTATTTCACTACAACAAGGAAAACTATGTCTTTATGCCATTCATGGTATATTAACTGTCTCCCAGTGCAAAGCAAACTTGCTCACAATACCTTATCTATTTTATTACCAAGGTTGCTAGACCACCTGGTATGGAGTCAAACTGATCCAGGGCAAAGTGAGTAGTCTTTCCCTAGACTGCTTACTAAATGCAACATCCATCTGTCCTAAAAATGTATTACTTCTGCCTTACTGTAAGCATGCATAAAATGAATGATTAGAACTCTTGGGTTGCAAGAAATGAAAATGATTCTGTCTAGCTCAAGAAACAAATAAGGTATTTAAAGTTTTAACACAGTTTCATGGGTGTCTAGAGGGAAAAAAAGAAGAAGAAGAAGAACAACAACAACAACCAGTACTTAAGATACATAAGAACTTAATAAATGCGAATTTGCTCATCTATCATCATGTTTCATATTTAAGCTTCTGTAGAGACTGACTTTATTTCTTGGAGATTGGAAACCAGTCTGTTCTGCTTCCCTAACAAATTCACTCAATCTTGCCATGGTCAAATCTTTAAGGCAGATCCTAGTTCTGGAAGTTTGGTGTCACACCTAATAGAAAAACTATGACAGTTCTTAAAGACTGTTTTCCAGACAATGCCATTATGTTTCCATGGAAAGAATATTAATATAAAGTGGCATTCAGTCAAGGAAAATAAATACCAGTTACCTTCTTTTTTATGACAGTTAAATTGTTGTTGAGTACCAGTGAACTGATTTCAACCCACAGCAACACTATGTGACGGAGTAGAACTGGAGCCCTGATTACAGCTCAGCTGCTAACCAAAGTGTCAACAGTTTCAATCTATCAGCTACTCCTTGGAAACACTATGGGGCAGTTCTACACTGTCCTATAGGTATGGCATGAGTTAGAATTGACAACAATAAGTTTGATTTGGGTTTAATGTTTATTGGAGGAAATTGCCAGTTTTTGTCTTTCACAGTGCCAGTTTGTGCATTTGGACTAACAACATTTTGGGTAGTAGCCAAGCACTTAACTGTTACACACCAGGCCTTGAAATTGAACCTTAATGGAAAAGAGAGTTGGCTGAAAGAGATCATTCAGTACTTTCTTCTTCAAGGGTGTTCATCTGAATGTGGTAAGAGAAAGGTGTTTGTGAAACTCTTACAGATGTTATGTCTCCCTCCAAGGAAAAGCCATCTTTTATATTGGAATTGAAGAACACATGTTTCTTATTCTTCTGAAACTCCAGTAAAACAGAGATTCAAAGTGCTGATTTTGTATCCCAAATTTTGGAATTACTGCCTTTCTTATTGAATTTCCTTCATTTGAATGGTACATATCACTACTTAATATTTTTCTTATTGTCAAAGTAATATAAGTGTATGCAGAACCAGAACCCACTGCTGTTGACCTTATTGTGACTCTTAGAAATGCTATAGGATGAAAAAGAACTGATTCATAGGGTTTCAAATGCTACAAATCTATGGGGAATCAGACTGCCATATTTTTTATCCTGTAGAATGGCTACTGTGTTCGAACTAAAGACTTTCAGGTAGGAGCTGAGTGCTTTAACCAATGTGCCACCAGGGCTCCTAATATATTTATATAGGAAGATACATTTAAAACTTTTAAGTAAAATATCTACTCATGAATCTTTCATAATTCCACCACAGAACATTTTGTAGATGTATACTGGCCAACCTCACTATACAGTCACTTAACAATATTCTCGGCACATCTTTCCATAACATTTTCCTTTCCAGAGCAACAGTTCAAAATGTAGCAAGCTATTTCGTTGGATAAATGATTTATTATCTTTATATTCTTCTTAATGGATAAATAATTATAATTCAGTTCTGCCACATAAATATAAATGCATATATATGTGTGTCTATGTATTTATACCTATTCATCCTTTTTAGCTAAGAAGTACTGATGGGCACAAACAGTTAATCACTCAACCTTCTAGCAAATGTTGAGGATCAGACCTACCTGATTATTTGCTTCCATAAAATTTCAGTCATGACAACCTTGTGGGACAAATCAATGGTTGCTACAAGTCATAAGCAACTCAATGACAACTAATAACAACAATATAATAACAATAATAGTATATTTCCCACCTAAATACAGTTGTATTTTCATGCACTTTTGCAAATTCTTCTAGATAATAATTTGTTTCACATCATCTATGCTAGTAAAAGGTGGAAAAATTTTAAATTTGAACACATGTAGTGAATATGTATATAATGTGTAAGTTTGCATATATTTACAAATTTATAATCTACATCAAGGATGTATGAAGTTTTCTATCAGTAACTACATAAACACAATATTACCACTTTGTCAAATCTTTTGCAAAACAATGGTAAAAATCTCACAATATTATTTTTGGCAGGTGGGGAGATAATGAATTTGAAAACTTTTTTATACGTATTGGCTATTTTTCATCTTTTTTTCTGGAAATATCCTGTTCACATGTTTACCTGGATTGGTTGATTTTGAAGGATAATGGGTGGTGGGGCTAAGATGGTAGAGTGGTCATGAGTATTTTCTGATCCTTCTAACAGTAAAGAATCAGAAAAACTGCTAAACTAATTATACAGGACTTTCTAGCAGCCCTGAAAATCAGGTAGAAAGCTATGAGATCAGACTGAGTGACAGGGAGAAGAAAGCAGGCCTGAAAGCAACTACTTGGGCCAGAATTAAATCCAAATTCCACAGATAGACCTGTTTCAGCCAGTCAAGTGAAGCCATAGCATGATGGCAAGCAGCCAAATAGAGCAGCTGGGTGGTGTGGGGAGCACAGCATGTATTTCTCAGCAGGGAATCAGAACTTCAAATGGTAATACCTGCAGACCACAGAGGACACTCACCTAAGCCAAGTGCTTGTAAACTCTTGCGGATTTAGGCCTGTCCTACACACTGATTTCTCTTCCTTTCCCTAGCACTCCCCCTTCCGTTTGTGCTCTGCACTGGGTGCTGAACTCTTATCACCTAGCCTGGAATTGTGGCACTTTATACATAGGCCCTGAGCTATTATTGCAGACTTGGAGAGGGAAACAAAGGCAGGGAAAGAAAAAAGTTCTGCAGATGTCTCTGAGGTAGCAACTCCTCCTATCTTATCATGTTCACAGTTCACACCATCTGGTGATATGACAATAGAATTTTTAAGCCTCCAATAATTAATGTGCCCCAAGTGACCAGAATGTTTGGACCCTTGAAGACTAAATTACAATATAAATATAGAAGTTAGACCACAATAACCAAACAAATAAATTACAACTTTCTGATGACTTGATGACAGGAATCACTTTCTAAAATTTTAAAGAAGCAGACAACTACGGCTTCTGAAAACTCCCAAAACAAATAGTCAAAAAGCGTTCCAGATGAAGAAGACTTCCCATAATTAACAGAAGTAGAATATAAAAAGAATAATGGTTAGTGCCTTCAAGACATCAGGAAGGTGATCAGGCAAAGTGCAACACAGTATAATGAAAAATTAAGCAGGTTGCAAGAAATACTTGAGAAACAACCATCTGAATTCAGCAATTGAAATAAAATCAAAGTTAGACAATTCAGTAGAAAGACAAAGGAAAAGGACTAAAACAACAGAATGCAGAATTAGTGAGAATGAAGATAGAGCACCTGACACAAGCATATGATGAAAAATCAGATATAATAATTAGAAAAAATGAAGACTCACTAGAAGTTATGTGGGATTCTATCAACAGGAATAATTTATAAATGATTGGGGTACCAAGACAATGAGTGAATAACAGAAAAGACACAGAGAATTGCTGAAGATATGTTGACAGAAAACTTCTCTTGTATCACGAAAGATGAGAAGATTTCTATCCAAGATGCTCACCAAACACTGCACAAATAGATCACAAAGGAAGGAAACAAAGATGTTACTATGTGTTATCATAAAACCCAAACTAAAGATAAAGAGAAGCTTTCAAAGGCAGGTAGGCTTAAACATACACAAGAAATCCATGAACATAGAGAGTCATTAACACTGAACTCTGATTACACAGTAGAAACCATGCTGGCAAGAAGGCAATGGGATGGCATATACAAAGCCTTGAAGAAACAACTCTGAACCAAGAATTATATATCCTCTGAAACTGTCTGTCAAATACAGTGGCAAGTATGGCACCGTCAGATAAACAGAAGTCTAGAGAATTTGTAAAGAGCTAACCAAAATTACAAGAAAAACTGAAGGAAGTTTTCCAATTAGAAAATCAGTAACATCAGGTATATACTTAGAGATACAGTGGAGGACAGAGCTTCCAGATGTCAACATGGCTAGAGAATCCACAAAATAAATCAAAGTTAAAACTCTAAAAATAGAGAAACAGATTTCTCAGTATGTAAAAAGGTGACAATATTATACCAAAAGACAGACAACTACATGTGTTCATAGATCTTTCCAATGAAGAGAACGTCAATGCAATATGACAAAATTAAAGACTAGTTTAAATATAGAACAAAGGAAATCAACAACCCTACACATCAAAACAAGAAACAAAGTCAAGAATCTCAACAGATGTAAAATCAACAACCATAAAAAGAAAACCAATAAAGAAAAACTCAGCAAGGAAAATTGAGGAAGAAGCTGTCAACAACACACCAAAAAATGCATCATAATGAAAATGCGAATACATAAACCAAAACCAAACCTACTGCCATAAGGTCAGGTCAGACTCAAAGTGGCCCTGTAGGTCAGACTAGAACTGCCCCATAGAGGTTCCAAGGAGTGCCTGGTGGATTTGAACTGCTGACTTTTGGTTAGCAGACATAGCACTTAACCCGCAATGCCACCAGGGTTTCTGCTGCATACATAGGTATCAATAAGTACGTTAAATGTAAATGGTTAAATGCACACATAAAGAGACAGACAGTAGCAGAATGGATGAAAAGGGAGATATGTCTATGTGCTGCTTACAAGAGATACACCTTACACTTAAAAAAACAAAAACACTGCAACATAAAGTTTGGAGGCATATGTACCAAGCTAACAATATTTAAAAAAAATAGCAGGAGTGGCAATATTATTTTCAAGTAAAACAGGCGGAAAAAAAAAAATCCACTGCAGTGGACAAGGAGACCCAACTCAAACAAACCTACTGCTATTGAGTAAAATTTGACTCACAGTGACCCTATAGGCAGAGTAGAACTGCCCCACAGAGTTTCCAATGCTCACTGCTGTCAAGTCAGGTCTGACTCATAGTGACCTTACAAGTAGAGAAGAACAGCTCCATAGAGTTTCCAAGGAGTATCTGGCAGATTTGAACTACCAACCTTTTGATTAGCAGATGTAGCACTTAACCCACTACAACCATCAGGGTTCCCAGAGTTTCCAATGAGCACTTGAAAAATTTGACCTGCCAATCTTTTGGTTAGCAGCTGTAATATTTAACCACTATACAAAAAGGGAAGGTGACTACATATGGCTTAAAGGGTCAATAAATTAGGAGGATATAACTGTATTAAGTATTTATGCATCCAATGACAGAGCTTCTAAATATATCAAGTGGCCTCTAACAGCACTGAAAAGTGAGATAGACTGCTCCACAATAATAACAGGAAACTCAGCATACCACTTGTGATGGACAGAATATTCAGTCAAGACAGTGGAAGATCTAAATGCCACAATCAACCAACTCAGCCTCATAGATTTATATAGAACACTCCATCCAAGAACAGACAAGTATAACTTATTTTCCAGTGTACCTGGAACATTTTTCAGGATAGACCATATATTAGGTCTTGTTTTAGTCAGCTAGGGCTGCTCTAACAGAAATACCACAGAGCGGATGGCTTTAACAAAGGAAGATTTATTCTTACACAGTCCTGTAGGCTGCAACTCCATATTCAGGATGTCTGCTCCAGGGAAAGCCTTTCCCTGTTGTTTGCTCTGGAGAAAAGTCCAGTACTGTATCAGCCATTGTCCAGGGAGTATCTTGGCACAGGAACCTCAGGCCTGAAGGATGCGCTCTTCTCCCGGTTCTGCTTTCTTGATGACGTGAGGTTCCCAATTCTCAGCCTGCTTCCCTTTCCTTTTATCTCTTTCAGGATGAAAGGATTAAGGGTGGGGCAAACCATACTCCAGTGAACCTCCCTTTACAGTGGAGCAGGGAGATGATCCTATGAAGGGATTTACAGTCCCACCCTAACCCTTTAACATATAGCACAGCAAAATCACAAAATGGAGGACAGTCATAGAATACAGGGAATCATGGCCCAGCCATATGGCTACACATATTTTTGAGAGATACAACTCAATCCATGACAGGCCTTAAAACAAGTATCAAAAAAAAAAAAAAATCCGAAGCACTGAAATAGTGCAAAGCAACTTCTCAGACCATAAAACCATGAAGATTAAAATCAACAGCAGAAAAAACAAGTGTGAAAAATCATTCCTAGGGGAATCTAACAACACCTTGCTCAAAAATATCTGTGTTATAGAGGAAATCAAGGGTGGAATAGAGAAATTCAGAGAGCTAAATGAGAATGAAAACACAATCTGTGGGACACAGCAAAAGCAGTGCTCTGAGGTCAGTTTGTCTCATTAAATGCACACATCCAAAACAGAGAGAGGCCCAAGTCAAAGAACTTACACTACACCTCAAATATGCAGAAAGAGTACAACTCTGCTTTACACTTAACACTTAATGGTTTATGCTCAAGAGGGCTAGGGTGAGATTTAACACACTTCCTAAGGTTACATTCCTGCTCCAGTGTAAAGGGAATTGTCCTGGAATGCGGCTTGCATCACGTTTTATCCTATAAAAGATAAAACGAAGGAAGGAAGCAGACACTTGTGGACCTCATACCATCAGGAAAGCAGCAGCAGGAGAAGTGTGCATGCTTAGAACCTGAGGTTCCTGCACCAACATGCTCCAGGACCAAGGAAGGACTGATGCAACACAAAGAGAGCCAACACAGACAGAGTGCTTTCCGCTGGAGCCGGCACTAAGGTTGGACTTCCAGCCTACTGCACTGTGTAAGAGAAAAAAAGTTACAACACTGGGAGCCCTAATACATGTTATAAACAGTACAAAATATTACTAACAATGTGCTAACACCAGAAGAGAAAGCAGATAAACAGAAAATATAAGCTCCCGAGAGAGAAGGGGACACATGATCAGGAAACTACACCTGCATGAGACCCTATGAACTGGATAGTGCCCAGACACCACCACCAACTGTCCTAACAGGGATCTTAACTTACAGTCTCTGAAATAGCATAAGAAAATGGGGCAGTCTATATAAAACTCTATTGAAGACCAAACGTGATTGCCTGACAGACTGGAGAGTCTCCTGAGGCCATGGCCACTGGACTCAGTGATATCCCAGAGCTGAAACCAGTACCAAAGGCAAGTTTCCAGACAAAGATTTTATTGGACTGTAAGACACAGTGATGCTGGTGAAGTGTGTGCTTCTTGGCTTAGCAAGAAGCTTTCGTAGAAGATCCTCTGTAAAGGTGAGATGGGAGTGTGGAAAGGAGGGACAAGGAGTCACCTGAATGACTAAGAGAAGTACAGGATGGAAGGAAGGAAGTGTTGTCACAGGGGTGAGAGACCAGCTAGAGTTGCACAGAGGCATGCATGAGGGTTTTTACGTGGCAAACTGACTTGGATTGTAAACATCCATTTAAAGCACAGTACTTTTTTTTTTTTTTTTTTTTTTAAAGAATGTTGGACTAGTGGTAAAAAACTTTTTGATCTTTGACAGATGGAAATTTGTTTCCAGAAAATTGTGTCTTTTGGATTTTTATATAGTGTATTTTTCATACAGAAGATGTGAAATTTCAAGGTTTTTGAACTTCACCATTGCATTTCTTACTGTCATGCCTACAAATGCCTTCCTCAATAGAATGTTACAGCTACAAAAAAAAAAAAGTGACTTATGTTTTATTGTCATACTGCTTTAGTTTTATGTTGGAGCCTGTCATGGTTGGAATTATGTCCCCCCAAAAATATGTGCAGCCACGTGGCTGGGGTATGGTTCCCAGTATCTTGGAAATGTCCTCCATTGTGTGGCTTTGCTAACTGTGTGTTAAAAGATTAGGGTGGGGCTACGAATTCTGCATAGGATTACTTCCCTGTCCTGCTGTAGGGGGAGTTTCCCCGGAGTGTGGCTTGTCCCACCCTTAGTGCTTTCAGATAAAAATGAAAAAGAAACAAAGGACAATTGAGAACCTCGCTACCATCAAGCAAGCAGCACCGGGAGCAGAGAGCGTCGTTCAGACCAGAGGTTCTTGCATGAGGACGCTCCCTGGACAAAGACTGATGCAATCCCGGACCTTCCTCCAGAGCCGACAAGGGGACAGCCTTCCCCTGGAGCGGACACCCTGAATATGGACTTGCAACCTACCGGACCGTATAAGAACAAATCTTTCTTTGTTAAAGCCATCCACTCTGTGGTATTTCTGTTAGAGCAGCCTAGCTGACTAAAACAGAGCCCATGCGGCACAATGGTTACATGCCTGGCTGCTGACACAAAGATTTTCAAACCTACCAGCAGCACTGTTTGAGTCATCCGGTACTGCTGTAACAGAGATAGCACAAGTGAGTGGCTTTACGAAAGAAACACTTATTCTTATGCAGCCCAGTAGGCTGGAAGTCCAAATTCAGTGCTGGCTCCAGGGGAATGCAATCTCTCTATGCTGGCTCTCTTTGTGTTACATCGGTCTTTCCTTGGTCCTAGAGCATTTTGGTGCAAGAACCTTAGATTCTAAGCATGCACTCTTCTCCTGCTGCTGCTTTCCTGATGGTATGGTGCCCCCTACTGGCTGTTTGTTTTATAGGATAAAAGGTAGTGCAAGCAATACCCCAGGAGAACTTCCTTTACACTGGAACAGGAATGTAACCTTAGGAAGAGTGTTAATAGTCCCATCCTAGTCCTCTTGAGCATAATCCATTAAATGTTAAGTGTAAGGCAGAGTTTAGGATTTACAGCATAAGAAAATCACAAAATGGAGCAATCACACAATACTGGGAATTATGGCCTAGCCAAATAGCTACACACATTTTTGGGAGGCACAACCCAATCCATGACAACCTCCATGGGAGAAAAGACACAGTGATCTAGACACAGCAGAGTTTCAGCCTAAAATACCCTGTGGGCAATTGGGTTGTTAGAGTTAGAATCAGCAGGAGAATACCACAACACAGTAAGTAGTTTGTAGTTTTTCCTAGGGATGATCAGAGAAATGACTTGATTTATATTTTTAAAACACCAGGCTGACTATTGACTGAATAATTTATTGTAATAGCACAAATTTGGAAGAAAGGAAAGAAATCTTATTAGCTGCTACCTGATTTTGATTTTTGTGTGAATGTTCAGAAGTGAAATTAATCCAATTATTGTCAGAGTTGGCACTGATAGAACTTTTTTTTGTCAAGACATCTTAAAACCAAAACTGCATCCATGTTGGATATTCAGCATTAGTGGTTCCGAGAAACTACTTCCAAACTTTTTTTCCCTTGTGTAGCTTCAAGAAGGCTAAACCTAGCCAAGCCAAGTGGTGATTTCTAGCCATGTAATCAACTCTTTATTATGTAAAGTCAGCAGAAGTATGTGTCAGGGTAGTATCTTTTCATCACACATATTCAATCTGTAGGCTAAGCAAATAATCCAAGAAACTAGACTATATGGAGAAGAACAGGGCATCACAATTGGAGGAATACTCATTAAAAACATGCATTATACAGATGACACAACCTTGTTTTCTGAAAGGGAAAAGTACTTGAAGCACTTGAAAATCAAAGACCACAGCCTTCAATATGGATTACATGTCAACAAAAAGAAAACAAAAACTCTCAACACTAGACCAATAAACAACATCATCATCAATGGAGAAAAATAAAGGTTGTCAAAGATTTTATTTTACTTGTATCCGCAATCAACATGCACAGAAGCATCAAAAAATGCTCTGCATTGAGCAAATCAGTTGCAAAGACTTCTTTGAATTGTTGAAAACAAAGATATCACCTTGAAGACTAAGACGTGCCTGACCAAATCATGGTGCTATCAATTACTTCGTATGTACATAAAAGCTGAACAGTGAATAAGAAGACCCAAGAAGAACTGATGCCTTTGAACTGTGATGTGGATGAAGAATAGTGAATGAACCATGGACTGCTAAAAGAACAAAAACAGCTGCCTTAATAGAAGGATAGCCAGAATGCTCCGTAGAAGCAAAGATGGTAATATTACATCTCACATACTTTGGACACGTTGGCAAGAGAGATCAGTCCCTTGAGAAGACCACCATGCTTAGTAAAGTGAAGGATCAGTAAAGAAAAAAAAAAAAAAGGAAGACTATCAACAAGACTATCAACACAGTAGCTGGAACAATGGATTCAAAAGTAGCAATAATTACGAAGGTGGTTCGGGACCAGTCAGTGTTTCATTCTGTTCTACTTAGGTTTGCTATTACTCAGAATCAACTTGATAACATCTAATAACAACAACTGCTCATGAAGTAAGAGAGACAAAAAAAAAAGTTTTACTATAGTCACCAAGGAATACCGATAGTCTTCTACTGCTGTATTCCCATTGCCATTCAGTAGAATTGAGCTGGGAATTCCAATGCAGTTCCTTCTCTCTGTGTGTTTACCGTTTTTTTTTTTTTTTTTTTTTTAGCGAATCCTGTGCATGTATCTATCTACTTAACTATCTATCTGTGTATCTGTCAGTTGGTAGGCCTGTTGGTTGGCCTGTCTATGTATAATCTATCTATCCTTTCATCCATTTATGTATCATCTGTCTATGCCTCTACATATTATCTATCTGAACCACCATACCAAATCCACTGCTGTAGAGTTAACTCCAATTCATGGCAATCCTACAGGACAGAGTAGAACTGCTATATAGAGTTTCCAAGGAGTGCCTAGTGGATTCAAACTGTCTACATTTCAATTAACAGATGTAGCAGTTAACCACTATACCACCAAGTTTTCTTTCTATCTGTAATCTATTAATTCATCCATCTATACATCAATCCATGCATCTGTGTTTGTCAGCATTTGTCTACATATTATCTTTCTGTCTGCCTATTCATCTACCATCTATGATGCATGCATTCATTCACTGACTATCAAGTATCTATGTACTTACCTATTTATCTATCATCTATCTACCATCTCCACTACAGATTAAGCTCTGGAGGGCAGGACACAGATCTTACACATTCTTGTAGCCCCTTAAAATACTATAATCACTATCCCAGAATAATCCACAAAGTAAAATATTTTCATGTGTCTTTTAGAAATACATTTCAAAATCTGAAACCAGAGTAAACTAGGCACAGTTGCTAGCAATGTGCCATTCCTGAGCTGTGAGGAAAGTCTAACACAAAACAACTGGTATTAAATGAGTATTTCACCACAGACTGTAAATAACCCAATCAATGTTTCAAATGCCCCATTCCCGTGGGGAATGACTTGGTAAAACAGCCTCCTGGAAGTAAATAATCTCATTGGATGTAGAGCTATGTGAGTGGGAGTGAGTCCCATGAACAGGTTAGATGTTTGATCTGAGGAGACTCCGATGGACCTCTCCACATAGGAGATCTCTTGGAGTACTTGCAACACATTTTTATCTTATGCCTCACAATTTCATCATGTGATATGAAAACTGTACTCAAACACATGGAGGTTTCGATAATTGACATGAAAGAAAATGAGGCCATAATCTGGCCTCATTAATAAGCTAAGGAAACCTGGATGATGTAGCCAACAGTCTACATATGTCTGTCAGTTTTGCTTTCTTTGCCTGTGACAGCCATGTTAGAAAGGTTACCCGTATCAAAACACATGGAGAAAGATAAAGCAAACTGAGAGAAAGAAAAGAGACCAACAGAGAGGAGAGAAAACAGAAAGCAAAGAAACAGAACGGAGAGAAAAGAGACAGAGAACAGAGAACAGAGAAACAGGGAACAGGAGAGACAGAGATAGTAACATATACACAGACAGAACATACAAGACAAAAGCTGCAGTTTTTTAATAAGCTAAGCTGGATACGATACACCAACCCTTCAGCTATATTCTACTTACACAGTCACTATGAGCAGAAATGGGCTTGGCAGTGGGTTAAACAAAAGCGTGCATACTGGAGGTGGGGATCATGGGGTCATTTAAATGCTGTCCATCAAAAAAGAATTCTTAGATTTGAACTGTTAAAAGGAAATGTAAGAAAATATTTTAATGAGTGCAAACATACATTTTTTTCAATCTGTAAAACAAATGACAATATCAATATCAGAGGGCTTCTTTAGGATTCAAAGTAAACATTTGTAGCTATAGATGTATTCTAACACTCATACCAAAATCCAAGACTTCCTTAATTTCTGAATCATTGCAGTGAATTCAGACAAAATTCAAGTGTTGTCAAAGCTGGATTCTGCTAAGATGTTTGTCTCCATGCCTTCACTTACTCTGTAGGTATAATCATTTAAGCAATTGTTGGCAACAAAGATGTAATGAAGCCAAAAGCAATTACACACACAGACAAGCCAGTCTAGTAGCATGAAAGCTAGAATCTTGCTTTAAAAAAAAAAAAAAAGTTTATTGTGGTTTAAATACAAGTTTACATTCTGTATCAATTTGTGGCATAACACTGGAACTTTCACCACTATTCTAGTCTAATTGCCTTCCCTTTCCTCTCCCTCTCCATATGATACATGATCCTCCTTCTCATCCAGAACATTCCAGGTCCACAGTACCAAGATCTATCCTCCCTCAGACTACCTTCTCATCTCCACCTGTGAGCTTCTTGGATATACCATCACTTACACCATCTCATCTTTGGCTATGAGCTTCTTGGAAAGTCCTGAGTACAAACAAAAGTTTATTCACTGTTATCCTTACTCTGTGTTTTGTATAGTCCAATTTAATTTTAGTCTGGACATGTGGCTTTGGTGCTGGATGAGGTTGGGGGCCAGAGAATCTGGGGGCCGTGCTTTCAGGGGATTCTCCAAACTGACAGACCATCAAGTGTGGTCATTTGACAGAGTTCTAGTTCTGCCCTCTAATTCTTCTCCCACTGTGTTAGGGGGTCAATAACATGTGTCCTATCTGGGCAGACATTGGTGGTGGCTGGGCACCATCTAATTATTCAAGTCCCATGCTGATTCAAGCACTGCATCATGTGGCTCCCTTTATGTGGTGGACTTGTAGTTTATTCCATTTCTTGATTTTATCTACTTACCTCTAGTCCACATGGATTGGGACCAATTGATGCTGCTTTGATGGTGGCTTGCTAGATTTTGAAACCCCAAATGCCACTCACCCAAGTGATGGGTGGAACAATTTTCTTTAGAGAAAAAGGATAAAAAGAAATCATGGATATGCCAACTAGTCTGGATGTTCCCTAAGAATCTTGTCATCAGACCCCCAACACTGTTACTCTGTCCTTTCAAAGAATTGGTCCATATATAGGGAACAATTTAGTTGGGATGTTGTGCAGTTGTGGGTACCTCTTTTTTAGTGTGTGCTGTCTTACCCTATACCCAATCTGAATGCTGACTACTAGCTAATCAGCAGAAATCCCTCTTCCTGTCTCTCCACACTTGTAACTATCAAAGGTTGTTTCTTCTGTGCCTAAATGTTTTGTTGCATCTTTGTAAAATCACTCTCATACAGTAGTATCCTTTTCTGTCTGGTGAATTTCACTTAGCATAATGTCCTCTAAGTGGTCCCACATTGACAGATATTTTTCTAGGCCTTCATTGTTTTGTATCATTGCAAAGTAAATACATCACAGTTTGTTCAACTCTTCAACTATTGATGGTCATCTAAGTTGCCTCAACCTTTTTGCTATTGTGGAGAACTGCAATAACCATTGTTTAGCCTTTATCTGTTTCGGTAATGGCTGTTATTTCTCTGGGATATGACATGAGGATTGGGATTGCTGGATCATATGGCATTTTTATTTCTAATTTTTCAAGAAAGTGCCGAAACAATTTCCATAGCAGTTATACCATTTTGCAGTCCCAGCAACAGGGTAGAAGTGTTCCAGTCTCTCCACGTCTTCTCCAATATTGATTATTATTATTATTATTATTTCTTTGTTTTTGCTAGTCTTGTTTGAATGAGATTGTATCTCATTGTAGATTGATTTGAATTTCTCTAAGGGCTAGTGATTGTGATCGTTTCCTTGTGTAACTATTGGCATGTCATATATCTTCTTTGGTGAAGTGCTTGTTCAAGTCCTTTGCTTGTTTTTTTAATTGGGTTGATTGTGTTTTTCTCATTGAAGTTTTGCAGTGTCTTGTAGATTACAGCAATTTGGCAACAGTTGCAAACATGGTAGTCAAAAATTCTTTCCCATTCTGTAGGTAGTCTTTTTACTTTTTTGATGAAATCTTCAGAAAAGCATTAAGTGCTGAGTTTTAGGGGTTCTCAAATGCCTACTTTCATTCCTGGTGTTTGAGGATTGTTGGTGATTTTTTGTAGATTTTAACACCATGGACTGGGTCTTCCACAGTTGTCCCATTTTTTTTCCAAGATCTGTATCACTTCTGCTTTTTTTTCTAATTAAGAGTAAGTATACAGTCCAAATTAATTGTGCATTCCCATCAATCTCCAACTCCTTCTGCTCTCCTTGCCCAGTGTCAGCACACTACTCTTTTTCATTATATACTTCTAGTATCCTCTCAGCAAGCTCCTGTCCCCTTCTCTCCACCCTTTTTTTTTTTGTCATGCAGAAAGACACCAATAGAACAGCATGTTATAAATGCATAAAGCTATAAAGTACACACACCATATGGTCACACTGTGTCCCTGAGTCCAGACAATTTTTGTCCAAATAGTTGACTTCACTGAGCTCTGTTTGCTCTTGTCTGTGTTGTTCTTGGTCATCAACTATTCTGGATGAATTGGGACCATTTGGTGTACTTCAGATGGCAGCTTGCTAGCTTTTAATACCCCAGACACCAAAAACCAATATGGGGTGCAGCAGACACTCTTAGCAATATGCTAGATACGCCAGTTGACCTCAATGTCCCCAAAAGTATGGTCCCCAAACCCATCCCTTCTTGCTATGTTGGGTTGAGATTAGAAGACCTTCTAGTTTATGGTCAAGCCCAGTTAAGTTAATCAACTTTTTACTGTGTGCTGTCTCTACTTTCACCTTAACAGATTTCTATCAACTATTCTATGACCCACACTCTCACTCCTTACTCACCCTTGCAGTCATCAAAGAGTCTTTTTTTCTGTACTTAAGTCTATTTTTAAGTCTTTATAGTAGGGGTCTCATATAATATGTCCTTTTGCTGCTGACTGATTTCACTCAGCACAATGTTTTCCAGTTGAAACCAGGTTATGAGATGCCTTTTAAAATAATTATCATCTGCTTTCCAAAGAGGTTGTATCATTTTGCAATCCCACCAGCAGTGCAGGAAAGTTTCTGTCTCTCCATAGCCTTTACAGCATTTGTTGTTTTTTGGATTATGGCCAATCTGGTTGGGGTGAAATGGTATCTCATGGTAGTTTTGATTTGGATTTCTCTAATAGCTAAAGATTGTGAACATTTCCTCCTGTGTCTTTTGGCTACCTGGATGTCCTCTTGTGACTACTAGTGACAAGCCTACCTCTTCCTCCTTGCTAACAAAGGAGAGTCGTTGTTGGAAAGGTGGATACTTATGTGGTTTTTCAGCAGTCCTGCTTTTCAGTCTATCTATACAACCAGTATAATGTAGGATTCCTTTGCTCTGGGACCATCAACCATGAAGATTTGCCTGACACTCTATTGTACCTTTGCCAACAACAATCAAAAAGACAGGAGTCAAACATACTAAAACCAAAAAGAAAAAAGAGTTTTATTGGCTCTTTGTCATTTAATCCTTTTTTAGTTCAATACCAATTTGTGAAATTCTTCCAGTATGTACTGCCGGGCTATGCACTGTGGGGAGTACTGAGATGAGTATCATCTGTCCCTTAGAGTCACAAACTAGTGAGTAAGATACTGTATGTGTGAGTGTTTTTGTGTGTGTTTGTGTGGGGGTGTGTATGGTATGAATATATGTGTGAAAAGCAATCATCACTGAGTCAACTCCAACTCAGGGCAACCAAGTAGAACTGTGCTCTGCAGAGATTTTAATGGATGATTTTCTAGACAATGATTGCCAGGACTTTTTCTGAATCATATTTTTCCAAGGAAGGTTGGAACTACCCACCCATAAGCTAGCAGCTAGATCTTTGACCACTAGCACCATCCAAGAACTCTAACATAAGCTATCAGGGAATTAATTTAGAAAGGACACCCAGGCACAGCAACGAAGGGAGAAGAAATAACAGAAAGTGAGAATAAACAGATTTTGTGACTAACGGTGCAAGAAGAGTAAGAGAGATAAAACTCTGAGTGCTCATATCTGGGTGACATAGAATGTTTAATTGTTAGAAAATCTGTGGCCATTTTGTCTCAGTCTTTGTTATATTTAAGAAAATGTGATTCACAGAATTCATCCAATTTTCTAGCGGTTCGTATTTAAGGTGTAACTATTTGTAAGATGTATGATAATTTCATTAAATAGATTAACAGCATGAAATTTAAATCTATGTAAATTGATTGATTTTAAGATTTCATGTTGTACAAGTTCTTGGAAACCCTAATAGCATAATGGTTAAGAGCTGAAGTTACTAACCAAAAGGTCAGCAATTCAAACTTTCCAGAGGCTCCTTGTAAACTCTATGAGGCAGTTCTACTCTATCTTCTAGGGTCACTTCTAGTCAATAACGACTTGGTGGCAATGGATTTGATTATTTTTTTAATGCAAGTATTTAAGGGAGCTTGATGGTACAGTGGTTAAGCACTTGACTGGTAATGGAAAAGTGATTGGTTCAAATCCAGCAGCTACCCATAGGAGAAAGATGTGGCAGTCTGCTTCCATAACTATTTACAGCCTCGGAAACTTTATGGGGCAGTCCTACTCAGCCCTGTAGGGTTACTATGAGTTGGAATAGACTTGATGGCAAAATTTTTGCTTTATTAGGGTTATTATAATCTGTGGTAGGGGCCATGGATGGGATTCACAAAAATATAAATATTGGAAGTTTATCAGTTCCTTTAAGATGTTTGTAAACATACACGCATCATGTAAGACAAATGTCACGTCAAAGGCTTTATGGATTAAATATTAATAGAAAATTATGCTGTTAAAATTGAGTTGGTTTACCTATTGCATAAAAACTGACAGCTGATTCTACAGTTCATTTGAAACTGCAAGAAACCTAGAATAGCCAAAACAATCTAGAAAATAAAGAACAAAGTCGTAATACTCACACTTGTTTGGAAATTTGCTGTTGTGTGTGTTTTGGATCATGGCCAACCTTTATGGGGAGAGATGGTATCTCATTGTGGTTTTGATTTGAATTCTTTAATAGCTAATAACTGTGAGCAATCCTGCACGTGACTTTTGACTGCCTGGGTATCCTCTTTAGAGAAATGTCTGTCGATCTCCTTCATCCATCGTTCAACTGGATTATTTATCCTTTTCTTGCTGATATTTTGTAATACCTTGTAGATTATGGAGATCAGATGTCAGTCTGACATATAGTTACCAAATATTTTTTCCCATTATGCAGATGATCTTTTAAATTCTTTTGATGAAGTCTTTGGATAAGCAAAAATGTTTGATTCTTAGTAATTCCCATTTATGTATTTTCTCTTCTGTTGATTGAGCTTTGTTAGATTTTGAAGTCTGTCTATGCTGTGTATGAAAACTTCCATTGTTGATCCTATTTTTTCTTGGATGAGCTTTATCATTTTAGGTTTTTGGCAGAGTCAAGACAGTGGACTGAATGCACACCTCCCTGAATCCCTCTGGAAACCAAGACCTGAACTAATAATTAAATGGAGACTTCTGGACACCTAGTGAGCCCTGGGATGTGGCTTAGGGCTGTTAATTTGGACATCATACCACTGAACGCAAAACCTCCTCTTTCTCACTGACCCCACTCTAGGTGAGCACAAGCTTGCATATACTGAAGGTAACTCACCATTTTGATTTTTTTTTCCTTTGTCTTGGCCAGCTGGCAGAACTGGGACTTTACTAGCTGCTGGTGGGACTGGCTCAGGGGCAGCAGCAAGTCTAGAGGACAAGCTCTCAGGGGAACTCAAAGAACTTCAGACCATCAACTGCAATCATTTAGTAGAGTTCTTGAGGTACACCTCTCTTTTCCTCATGATGCCACTGGGACATGGCATTGTGTGCCCCATCACAGTGATCATTGGTAGTGGCCAGGCACCATCTGGTTCTTCTGGTCACATGCTGATACAATCATCCATACGCATGGGTCCTTCTGTCTTTTGAGCTCTTTTTCCCCCAAGTGTTTGTTTTGTTTCTGTTTTGCAGTACCTCATAGACTGTGGAAATCAGACATTGATCTGACATATAGTTGCCAAATATTATTTCCTGTTCTGTGGGTTGTCTTTTAATTTTTTTGATAAAGTCTTCGGATGTGCAAAAGTGTGTGACTCTTAGTCCTTCCCATTTATCTGTTTTCTCTTCTTTTGACTGAGCTTTGTCAGACTTTGTAGTGTATCTAACTTGCGTATTAAAACTTCCATTGTCTATCCCATTTTCTCTTACATGAGCTTTATCGTTTAAGGTTTCATATTGAGGTCTTTTATTCAATCTGAGTTGGTTTTTGTGTAAGGTGTTAGATGTGGATCTTGTTTCAGTGTTTTGTGGATGGATATCCAATTTTGCCAACACCATTTGTTAAAGAAACTTTTTACCCCAGTTGAAAATCTTATGCCCTTTGTCAAATATCAACTGTTTGTAGGAGGACAGTGGCATCTCTGGGTCTCAACTCTGTTCCATTCATCTGTTTGTCTCTTTCTGTACCAGTACCAGGCTGTTTTGACTACTGTGGCAGTGTAATAGGTTCTAAAGTCATGTAATTAAAGGCCTCCTAATGTGTTTGTATTCTTCAGTACTGCTTTTCTTCCCTTTCCAAACAAAACTGGTGATACATTTCTCCATTTCATTAAAAAAGTCACTGGAATTTATATCGGGATTGTATTCTCTACATAGATCTCTTTGGGTAAAACAGACATTTTCGCAATGTTAAGTCTTCCTATCCATGAACAGAGTAGGTTTCTCCATTTATGTAAATCTCATTTGGATTCTTTCAGTAAGGTCTTATAGTTCTCTTTGTATAGGTCTCATTTCTCGAGTTAGATTTATTCCTAGGTATTTTATCTTCTTGGGAGCTATAGTAAATGCTTTTGATTTGGTAATTTCTTCTTTAATAATCTTTGTTGGTATAAAGGAATCCTCCAGATTAATTTACATTTATCATGAACCCTGATACTTTGCTGAACTCTTCTGTTGGTTTGAGTAGTTTACTTACAGATTCTTTAGGAATCTCTGTGTATACAATCATATCATCTGCAAATTGGGAGGTTTTTACTTCTTCTTAGCCGATGCAGATGCCCTTCATTTTCTTGTCTGGTCTAAGTGCTCTGGCCAGAACTTCTAGTACAATCTTGAATAGGAGAGGTGAGAGTGGGCATCCTTGTCTAGTTCCCAAGCTCAGGGGGAATTCTTTCAGTCTCTCTCCATTCAGGATAATGTAGGTGGTGGGCTTTGCTTAGATGGCCCTACTGTGTTGAGGAATTCACTTTCTAGTCCTAATTTGCTGAAAGTTTTTTTAGCCCAAATGAGTGTTGGACTTTGCCAAACGCCTTTTCTACATCAATGGACAAAATCAGGTGAGTCTTATCCTTTGTGGTATTTATGTGGTTGATCACATTAATTGTTTTTCTGATGTTGAATGATACTTGCTTCCCAGCTATGAATCCCATTTGGTTGTGATTAATTATTTATTTATTTTTTCTTGCTATGTTGTTGAAACGTATTGCAAGGATTTTGTTGAAGATTGTTGCATCTAGGTTTATGAGTGATATTGGTCTGTAGTTCTCCTTTTTTTATTATGTCTTTCCTTGGCTTTCATATCAGGGTTATGCTGGCTTCATAAAATGAATTTGGGCATAGTCCATCCTTTCTATGCCGTGAAATAGTCTCAGTGGTATTGGAGTTAACCCTTCCCTGAAAGCTTGGTAGAATTCTTTGGTGAAGTTGTCTGGGCCAGTGCTTGGTTGGTAGTTGGCTTTCGTTAGTCAGCAGATTTTTGATGACTTTTTCCATCTCTTCCTTGTGATGGGTTTATTAAGATGTGCTGCTTCTCCTTGTGATAATTTTAGTAGGTGGTATGAATCTAGGAATTGGTCCATTTTCTGTAGGTTTTTAAATCTGTTAGAATACAGGTTTTCATAGTATTCTGTTATGATACTTTAGATTTCTGTTGGATCTGTTGAGACGTCTCCCTTCTCATTTCTTAATAAACTATTTATAAACCCAATTTCAATTACTACCAGTCTTGTCATCTTCCTCTCCATCTGGAAGGACTATAACAACTGTAGTACATCCCTCTTTTTATTATGATGACACCATAGTTTTCATGATGATCACTGGGTTGCTTCTTTCCATATCAAAGCTGTGAATTACTTTGGGGTCTTCCCTAAATGAGTAGAGTATTGAGTAGTGTGTCGTTCTAATATATAAAGTTAGTGGTTTTGTTCTTCTAAGGCAAAGCCAAGAACTTCTTTCAGTATTTCTTGTAGTTTGGGTTTGGTTTTTCAAAGTCTCTGAGTTTCTGTTTATCTGGGAATGTCTTAATTTCATTTTTGTATTTGAAAGACAGTTTTGCAGGATATATAATTCTTGGTTGGAAGTTCTTCTCCTTCAAGACTTTGAATGTGTCGTGCCACTGTCTCTGTGCCAGCATGGTTTCTGCTGAGAAATCTGACGAGAGCCTACAGGGTTTCCCTCTGAATGTTAGCTTTGCCTTGAGTCTTGCTGCCTTTAAGAGTTGCTGCTAGTGTTTCAATTTGTTAAGCTTGATTATAATATGTCTTGGAGTCTTTCTTTTGAGATCTATATTGGGTGGTGTACGATATGCATCTGAGATGTCTATATTCTCTTCCTTCATGATTTCTGGGAAGTTTTCTTTCAGCAGCTCAGCAACAATACTCTCCATGTTCTCAGATGTCTCACCCTGTTCAGGGACTCCAATTAATCGAAGGTTGTTCCTCTTAATAGAGTCCCACATGCTTCTTAATGTTTCTTCATTTTTCTTGTTTCTTTTTTCTGATTTCTGCTCATAGACGCTGGCCTCAGTAGCTCTGTCTTCCAAGTCAGAAATTTTTTTTTCCATTTGTTCCATTCAGTTTTCTTGGCTTTGCATGGAAGTTTCTATTTCTTTGATTTTCTTCTTGATCTGTTGGATTTCAGAGTACTGGTGTTCCATCAGATCGAACACCTTGTTTAATTTTTCATCTTGTTCTGCTGCATTTTGTATGAGGTCTAGAAGGACTCTGTATATAATCAATATGTATTCACTTCCTTATGCTTTCATAAAAGTTTCTTCATCTGGAAAACTCCTTGGTTGCTTCGTTTCGGAGCCTTCTGAAGGCATGAGTGATTGCTTGTACGCCACAATTGTCTGTTGCTTTTTGGGTCCCATGTGAGTATATAGAGGCTGGAAGAGGTACTGTGAGGATGGATTGCAAATGTTTCTCTAGGCTGTCTTCAGATGTAAAGCAAAAGGTATCTGACCAGTTCACAAGTCAGTTAGGTTTTCAGGTGTAGAGCTCCCTCTTCTCATCTGACAAAATAAGTGCCACTATATCCAACCCCAGATGATAACAAACTAGTTCACAATACAGCAATGCTACTGCCCTGGTGGCCTCTGCTGACAGGGCCTAGCCTTAGCCAACACTGCGTTGACTACCAGTTTTGTGATAGAAAAGCGCTCTCCTGTGGGCAGACTCTGGCTCCCAAGCTAAGAATTAGGTCCAGCTGCAGTCACCGTATCCAAGATGGCGATCTCCACACAGGCAGCAGACAGTGGGGCTAAAGGTGCCGAGAGGTAGTGATTCCTCTGCTTCTGTTGCAGGGCCCCCAACATAGGTAGCACTGTGCAAAAGCACTACTTTTCTGTCGGAGAAGTGCTATCCCGTTTGCAGGCACTGTCTCCCAGGCTAAGAACGAGGTCCTGCTGAAATCTCGGTACCAACATGGCCTCTCACATACTGACTGCAGAATTCTGTTCAAACCCCACTGAGGCAGCTACAAAAAGAAAGGCTCAAAGTGGCTAGATTAACAGAGTCCCGAGCCTAGCTCTCAGAATATGGGAATTTCTCCTGCCTATACCCCCAGCAGTGTGTCTGAGTGCAGCCGCCAGGCAAGACCCAGCTCCGCCCGCCAGCCGAGACAGAGGAAAAAAAAGTCAAAATGGTGCGTTTACCTTCCCTCCGTGAGAGCCGGGGCTAGCCAGGAGCAGGAGTCAGAGAAAGAGAGGAGGTTTTTCGCTCAGTGGTATGAAGTCCCAGTTAACAGCTCTGTGCCGTGTCCTGAGGCTGATTAGGTGATGAGAAGGCTCTGTTTGATTGTCAGTTTAGGTCTTGGTTTCCAGAGGGATATAAGGAGATGTAGGCTTAGTCCACCATCTTGACTCTGCCCCCTCTCTTCTCATTTCTTATACAGGTTATTTGTTTCCTCTCCTGTTTTTCTTTAGTAAGTTTAGCCAGTGGTTTGTCAGTTCTGTTGATCTTTTCAAAAAACTGGCTTTTGGTGTTATTGACTTTTTCATTTATTCTTTAAGTCATTTAGTTCTGCTCTACTCTTTATTTTCTGTTTTCTTTTGATGAGTGAAGGGCTCTTCTGTTGCTCTGTTTCTATTTGTTCAAGCTGTAGAACTATTTCTTGGGTTTGTCTTCTGTTTTCCTTCTGGAAGTGTACATTTATAGAAATACATTGACCTCTGAACACTGCTTAGTCTGTATCCCATAGGTTTTCATATGATGTGTTTA
Source organism: Heterohyrax brucei (assembly GCA_028571685.1). Taxonomy (NCBI): domain Eukaryota; kingdom Metazoa; phylum Chordata; class Mammalia; order Hyracoidea; family Procaviidae; genus Heterohyrax; species Heterohyrax brucei. The sequence goes on along the minus strand of CM053167.1, from coordinate 12,375,834 downwards.
AATTCTCATTTAAATCCATAAGTTAATTTATTTTGTCTTTGATTTCTTCTATTATCCACAGCTTTTTGATCAAATTGCTGTTCAGTTTCTATGAGTTCTGGTTTATATCAACGTTTTTTTCTGTTACTGATTTTGACTTTTATGGCATTATGGTCTGAGAAGATGCTTTGCAAGAACTTTCTTGAGATTTGCTTTATGTCTTAACACATATCCTATTCTGGAAACTGTTGCAGGTGCACTGGAGATGTTGATGGATATGAAATTCTGAATATGTTGATGAAGTCCAGTTGCTTAATTGTTGCAATAAGATCTTCTGTCTTTACTGAATTTTTTTCTAGATGATCTATCCATCACTGAGAGCACAGTGTTGAAGTCTACAACTACTATTGTGGAGTGGTCTCTCATTTTTCAGTGTAGTCAGTGTTTGTTCAATGTATTTAGGTTCTCTGGTATTGAGTGCATAAATATTTAATATTGTAAAGCCTGCTTGTGTATTAAACCTTTTTAGCAATCAGTGTGGCCATCTTTCTCCATGATGGTGGATTTTACATTAAAATCTATTTTTTCTGAGATTAGTATGGCCATACCTGCTCTTCTTAGTATATTGTTAGCTTGGTATATATTATTCCATCCTTTAACTTCCAGTTTCTTCGGATTTTTAAATCTAAGTTATATTTCTTGTAAATAATACACAGATGGATAGTGTCTTTTGATCCAAAATGTCACTTATTGCCTCTTTAATGGAGCACTTAGATTGTTTACATTCAATGTGACTACTGACAGGTGTTTATTGTTGTCATTTTGATGCATTTTGTGTGTGTGTGTTGGTGTTTTCTCTGTTGCTCCTAATAGTCTGTTGTGGGTCATTCTTCTTTACATGTTGGCTTTTAATCTTTTTTGGTGTTGGTTTGGGTTTGTTCAGACTCTTGTATTACATATCTTATTTTGATGTTTTGCATTGTTGTGTACATTGCAGCTACCCTTATGATCTCCCTTAACATTCTCAGTTTAATCCCAAATTTAACTTCTACATATCTTTTTAAATTCATCTCCATCTGAAAGGAGTGTAACTACTATAGTATATCACTTCTTTTAATGCGATGGTGTTTCAGTTTTCAGGATATGATCACTGATTCCCTTCTTTTAACATTGTAGCTATGATTGAATTTTGTGCCATCCCTGAGTGAGTTTCTGCTTGTTGTTTCCTGCATTGCCTCTTTAAATGTACATTTGATGGTTTTGTTTTTCTAAGCAAAGAGCTTCTTTCAGTATTTCTTGTAGTTTTGGGTTGGTTTTTACAATGTCTCTAAGCTTCTGTTTATCCATAAATGTCTTAACTTCATCTTCTTATTTAAAAGACAGTTTTGCAGAATAGATAATTCTCGGTTGAAAGTTTTTCTCCTTCAAGGCTTTGAATGTGTCATTCCACTGCCTCCATGCCAGCATCAGTTCTGCCGAGAAGTCAGATGAAAGCCTACAGGGCTTCCCTCTCACTGTTAGCTTTCTTTGAGTTTTACTGCCTTTAGGAGTTTCTGCTTATGTTTTATTTTATTCAGTCTGATTATAATATGTCTTGGAGTCTTTCTTTTGGGTTCATTTATTGTGGGGTTTGATACATGTCTTGGGTTTCTATGTTCTCTCATAATTTCAGTGAAGTTTGCTGCCAGTAACTCAGTAATAATACTCTGCATTTTCAGGTACCCCTCCTTATTTAGCAACTCCATTAAATCATAGATTATTCCTTTTGATAGAGTCCCACATGTTTCTTAAGGCTTCTTCATTTTTCTTATTTCTTTTCTCTTATTTCTCCTCATAAGTGCTGGTGTCCGTAGCCCTATCTTGAAGGTCACTCAATCTAATTTCCAATTAGTCAGTTCTGTTCTTTTGGCTTTGAATTGAATCATCTAATTCTATAATTCTGTTATTGATCTTTCAGATTTCAGAATGTTGATGTTCCATCAGTTAGAATAGTTTGCTTATTTTTTTCATTTTGTTCCGCTGCATTTTGTTTAATCTTTGGGACCGCTGTGTATATAATTCTTTTGTATACATCCTCTACTAGTCTCAGAAAGGCTTCTTCATCTGGGAAGTTTTTTGACTCTTAATTTTGGGAGTTTTATAGAGCATGGTTGTTGTTGTTTTTAAATGACTGGCTATAGTCTGTTGTTTGTGGGATATCTAGAGGCTGTTTAATTTCTCTAATGTTGGCTTAACAGGAGCTGAGGTGTAGTTTTGAGAAGGGAGTTGGTCATCAGCTACCTGTTTGTACAGTACTGACTAGCCCCAGTGCACACTGTGGGGTGGCAGTTTCTGCCTTCTCGCTGGGAAAGACACGGCCCTACTATGGAGTCACTGGGAGGCTGTCAACTGGTTCTGTGATGTGGCTCAGTAAAGGCTAGAAGAGATGTGGTTGGACTGCACAGCAGCTATTTCTCTAGGTGGTCTTATTTTAAAAAGCTAAAGCTACCTGATCACATCCAGAATCAGGTTGTCAGGTGTGGCAGCCCCCTCCTTCCAGCTGACATTCAAGGCAGCTCTCTGGCTATCTCCAGATGGTGTAATTTATTTCAAGGTATGGAAAGGATGCTGCAGTGTTGTTATTATCTTCTGCCATCTACCTATAAGTCAACACTGTACTAAACACAGCCCTCCTGTCAATAAAGCACTTCTTGGACTGGCACTGCCTCCCAGCATGGAAATTATCCTCTGCTGAGGCCTTCCATAGGGTAAATCTACCTCCCAGCCAAAACAGATAGCATCCCATTCAAGCTACCCTGTGCACCATGAAAGAGTCAAATCTATGGCAGACCTCTGAAAATGGAGGGTGAATGTGCTGTGGTTTCCCAGTCTGCCGCCAGGCTCTCAAAATGTGGTTATTCCACATAGTGTCTCTCTGCTGTAGCACACTTTGTTAGCTTTAGAACTTTGGTTCAGCATTGCTGCCCATCCCCCACCTACCAGCCAATAAAAAGGAAGAAAGTTAAAAATGCCAAATACCTTTGGTCTGCTTGAGCCAGGCTCTCAGCTAGGGTAGAATTCAGTGGAGGAGAGGAAATCACCTGCTTATTGCCATGTAGTCCCAGCTGACAGCCTGTGCCATGTCTTGGGCTCACTGGGTGTCCAGGAAGCTCCATCCAATTATCAATCCAGGCCTTAGTTTTTAGAGGAAATTAAGGAGACATGTGTCTATTCCATCATCTTAACTGTGACCCCAGTTTTGTCTGTTCTTTCAATTGTTTTCCTGTTCTCTAATTCATTCAGTTCTGCTCTAATTTTTACTGTCTGTTTTCTTCTGGTGCCTAAGTGTTCTTTTGTTGTTCTCTTTCTAGTTGTTCAAACTGCCCTTTCTTCATTTCAGATGTGTGCATTTATAGAGAGAAGTTGACCTCTGAGTAGTGCTTTTGCTGTATTCCATAGGTTCTGTTCAAATATTTTCATTCTCATTTGATTTCATTTACCTCTTCATTGCATCCTTGATTTCTTCTACAATCTGTGAATCTTTTTTATCAAGGTGTCATTCAGTTTCCATGGGTTCAAATTTCTGCCCCTTTTTTCTCTGCTATTGATTTCAACTTTTATAGCTTTATGATCTGAGAAGATGTATTGCAATCATTCTGTGGTCTGGATTTTGTTGAGATTGCTTTATGGCCTACCACGTGGTCTATTCTGGAAACTGTTTTATATGTGTGAGAAAAGAAAGGGTACTTGGCTGTCATCGAGTAAAAAGTTCTGTGTATGTCTCTGAGGCTGAGTTGGCTGCTTATCACAATAACATCTTCTGTATCTTTATTAAGATTTTTTCCCCGATAATCCATCCATTACTGAAAGTGGAGTGTTGAAGCCTCCTACTAGTATTGTGGAGTGAACTATCGCATTAGTCAATGTTGTCAGCATTTGCTCAATGTAGTTGGATGCTCTGATACTGGTGATAAGTATTTAATATTTTTACATCCTCCTTATGTATTGAACCTTTCAGAAATAAATAGTGACAATTCTTTTCCATGATGGTGGATTTTACTTTAAACTCTGTTTTATCTGAGATTAATATTACCACTCCTGCTTTTGCATGTTGTTAGCTTGGTATACATTTTTCCATCCTTTTATTTTCAGCTTGTTCATATATTTGAATCTAATGTGTGTTTCTTGTAAGCAGCATATAGAACGATCATGTGTTTTGATCCATCTCATTACCCGGTCTTGTTATTAGAGCATTCAAGCCATTTGCGTTCAGCTAATTATTGATAAATATGTGTTTAATGCTGTCATTTTGGTGCCTTTATTTCTATGTTGCTAGCGTTTTCTTTTCTCCACTTAATATTCTGTTCTGGATAATCTTTATCAGCTTTCTTTGCATCCTTTCAACACTAGTTTCGTGCCTGCTGAAACTTCTGTACTGTGGTTCTTGCTTTGATACACAGTATCGTTAGATTGTTTTTTTGTGACTCCCCCTGTACCTCCCTAATGTTCTTGTTTTAAACCAGTCTTTAACTTCTTTTTTTCTCCTTAACTTCCACTGCATCTGAAAAGTCTGAATATTATATTGCTCTTTATAGTGTAATGTTACAGTTTACATGTTGAGATTTCTGTTTCTTTAACTGTAATATTTTCACTTTGATTGAGCTTTGTGACATCCTTAACTAAGTGAGTCTCTGGGTGCTGTGTCCCACATTGTATCCTTGAGTGTACATCTAATATCACTGATTTTCCAATTGAAAAATTTCCTTCAGTATTTCTTGTAATTTTGGTTTGGTTTTTGCAAAGTCTTTAAGCTCCTGTTTGTCTGAGGATGTCCTAATTTCACTGTCATATTTGAGAGATAATTTTGCAGGATATGTAATTCTTGGTTGGAAATTTTTTCCTTCAAGGTTTTGTATGTGTCGTACCATTTTCTTCTTGCCAAGATGGTTTTGGCTGAAATATTGGTGATAAGTCCACAAGGCTTCCCTTTGGTTTAAGTTGCCTTTAAGAGCCTCTCCTTATGTTTCATTTTATTAAGTTTGATTATAATGTGTCTTGATGCCTTTCTTCAGGGGCTGCCTTTTGTGGAGTTTCATTAGCATCTTGAATAGTCATGTTCTCTTCTGTCATGATGTAAAGGAAGTTTTCTGTCAGCAACTCTTCAACAATTTTCTTCTTTTTTTCCTGCTATCCCTTCCTGTTCTGGAATTCCAGTTACTACAAATTGTTCTTTTTGACAGAGTCTCACATGATTGTTAACAATTCTTCATTTTTCTTCATTCTTTTACCTACCTGATTTATCATAAATGCTAGTGTCATTTGCTTTATCTTGTATCTCACTAATTCTGTCTTCTGTTTCCCCAATCTTGTTCTTTTGGCTTTCTATTGAATTGTCTAACTCTGTAATTTTATTATCAATCTGCTGAAGTTCAGATCATTGAAATTCTAGCAATTTGTATAGCTTGTTTAATTTTTTATTTTGCTTAATCTTAGTCCTAAAATCTAGAAGTGCTGTTTACATAATTCTTTTGCAGTCCTTTTCAGGAAAGCTTCTTCTTCTGGGAAGTTTTTTGATTATTTATTTTGGGAATTTCCCAGACTGTGGTGGTTCTGCTTCTGTAAATGTTTAGATATTGATTGTTGTCTTTGAGTCATTGGAAAACTATTCACCTTCTCCACTGTCACACCAGCAGAAGCTATGATGTAACTCTAAAAAGAGAGCAGGGAAGGGCACAGCTGGACTTGGTCACTAGCTGCCACTGCATTGTCTAGGCACAGCTAACTTATGTACAGCTTCTCTGACGAGTTAGCTTCCGGTCCAGTGCTACTGTTCAGCTTGGGGTGTATTCCCAGCTGGGCCCTCAGGGGATACATAAGACAGAACTATGTATGAACACTCTCAGGGGCGTCAGACCCCACCTTCTGGATAACAAACGGATGACCTACTCATGCTGACTCTCTGGAGTCTCACCAGCAAATAATACAGCATAGCTCAAAGAAGAAAGGAAGATAGGGAATTGCAGCACTCTGTTGAGAGAGACACTGTCCACTGGCAGCTGGTCCCACCTAGGCTTTCAGGGGTGGCAGGCTCTGCCTCCTGGTAACCTACTAGTGGAATTTCTCTGGGGCTGTGTCAGCAGATACTATGGTTTGGCTCAGTGAAGAGAGGGAGGAAGAGCACTACCACAGTCAGTGGGCAGCCACTGTTCCATGATCTAGATACAGTTGTCTTAAGAACTGATTTTCTACTGAGGGAGGCACTGTGAAATGGAAGCTGATAATCACCAGACCCTCAGAGATGGCAGGCCCCATCTTCTGGCTGACAAAGAAGGCAACCTGCTTGTGAAGTTTCTCAGAGACCACATCAGCGACACTGTAGCATGGCTCAGTGAAGGGAGGGGAAAAGGGTACTGCCATATCTGGCCATCAGCCACTATGTGTTCTGTAAGTGCAATTGTCTTAAAAACAGCTTTTCTGCTTACAGAGGTGCCATCTAGTCAGGTACTGTTGCTCAGCGTAGCAACCAGCCTTAGTTGGGTCCTCATGTTTGGTGGACTCCACCTCTCAGCCGACTAAGATGGCACCCTACCTATGCCCTCTCTTGTGCTGTGTCAGCAGAATCTATGACACAACTCAGAAAAGAGAGGCAGTAAGGGCAGTAGTACCCACTGGGGCCAGCTGCCACTGGATTTTGCAGATGTGATTGTCTTAAGTACAGCTTCTGCTGCAAGAGCTGCTTTCTGCTTTGACTCTGCAGCTCAGCATGCCAGCCAATTCCAGCTGGGCTCTCAAACCTAGAAACCCCTGACCCAGTCTACTGGTTAACAAAGATGGAGTCTGTACTTGTAAGCCTCTCTACTGCATCAGCAGATATGGGACCTTTTGCACTGCTGTCTCACCTCTGACAAACCTCATTTTCCCCTTATATTACCAAGCCCTATCTCACAACCCTCCTCCTGATCTTGGGGCTTCCAGAATGTCCACTCTGCTCCAATCATTGTTTTTAAAGCCTTATTTCTCAGGGGGAATTGAGGAGATGTGTGACTATTCTGCCATCTTGGCCTCCTCCCCACTTAATCATGCTCAGTTGATATTTGAGGAGACATTTAGTGATTAAAGCCAAGAGTTTGAACTATTCAGTTCTAAGTAGGTATAACAGCTCTGCTTCTTTGTCTTATCAATTTAACCAAAATTACTTGAAAAAAGTGAGTTCTATGTATTATGCCAAAAGTTTCAAAAATTTAATCTCAAAATAGAAGTTTCTCAACAGCTATTATAGTGCCCTCGATAACAGGACACAATTATGTATGAACAATTTTTAGTACTTTCATTTTTTCATCACAAATATTTCAAAATTATTTTTATTACCAGTACAAGTAGCTTCATATTTGCTTATGTCAAGACTTTCACAGAAATACATTTCTTAGTCAACATAGTTTTCTTCAATTTATCATTCAAGAACATTTTTGGATGATTTTAGAAGGAAAATGAAAATGCTATTAACTGTGTAAGATAATCAGATCTGGACCATCTAGTTCCCCATGATGCTCGCCGTTAACTCCACAACATTGTCTACATTTTAAAATCCAAATACAAGGTTACAAAAAGAATGAAGAAATCAGGCTTTAAAGAAATACAACAGGAATTCCTTATATAAATGAGGATGGTGACATTGGCTTCTTTACCTGGGACATGTGAACAGGGAAGGCCAATCTCTCAGGAAGGACACCACGGCTGGTAAAGAAGAGGGTTAATAATGATGATGGTCAACAAAGATGTCACTACAAGACAGTAAGTGACACAATAGCTACAATGACAGACTAAAACATACTACTAGTTATGAACATGCCACATGACCTCATGACATTTCTGTTATATGTATGGTTGTCAGAGTTGATGTAACAGCAAATCACAACAGTAAGACTCAACTTTCTGGTGAAAACAGTGCCTTGGTAATGTCTAAGTTAGTGGAACAGTTCAACAGATACAAGTAGCTTCATAAATCTAACTGAGCTCCAATTTCACATGTAGTCGTAGGCAAAATGAAGACTACTAAAGCTTTTCCATGAGCATGGTTGGCACCCTTAGATCAGGCAGGTCTAAAGTATATTGATGGTATTCAGTCCAGGGCAGTGCCCAGGAACAGGAAGACTGAAGAGCTTCTCCTTACAAAGTGACTTCTGATATGAGGTCTAAAGTTTGAAATCACCAACCCACGATGACCCCATCCATGTGTTACAGAGTAGAAGTTCTCCATAGGTGATTTTTTTACTGTCATCTTGATAGAAGCAGATTGCCAGTCTTTCTTTTAAAGAGCCTCTAGATAGATTTGACCTACCAAGCTTTACGTTAGTAATAGCATAAATCTGTTGGACCACTGAAGGACCTTACTGCCTGCGACAAGGAGTTAACTAATCACAGATGGGGCAGAGTACAGCAGTGAGTGTGTAAAAGATGATGCCAATCACACTACAGGTATGGCAACTACAGTCAATGTGTGTATATATTTTTGAATGAGAAATTAGCTTGAGACGTAACTTTTACCTAAAGTCCAATTTTCAAAAAAAGAAAAGAAAGAAGCTGTAACACAGAGAGATACAGACAACCACAAGCTGCGATTTCACAAATAAATTACTGTGAATGTAAAGACAGGATCTGAGACCAGCAAACCAAGGAAACAGATTTCATTTGACCTGCACATTGAAGAATAGAAAATATTTAAATGCACTGATGCTTTTTCCTCCAAGCATGTATGAGTTTGCTTGTTCATTATATGTTTTATTTATCTTGAATAATCTCAAGCCTCAAAAGTTTGTTGATAAATGTAAGGTTATATGAACATTTTTGAGTGCTGCTTCTTTCTTTCTTTTTCTTTCTCTCTGTTTCTCTTTTTTCTTTCTTTTTCTCTTTCCTTCTCTCTCTTCTTTTTTCTTTCTTTCTCTTCCTTTCTCTTTCTCTTTTTCTCTTTTCTTCCTCCCTCTGTCTCTCTCTCCTTCCCTGCCTCCTTCCCTCTCTTTCTTTTTTTCCTGTTGTGACAATAAAACTGAAGAATCTCTGGTAGCACAATGGTTTAGCCTCTGCTGGTACTGGAAAGATCAGTGGTTTGAACTCATTAGTGGCTCCACTACAGGAAGACCTAGCAATCTGCTTCTGTACAAATTACAGCCAAGAAAACCCTATGAGGAACCTCTCCTCTGTCACATGGCATCCCTGTGAGTCAAAATTGACTCAACAACACTTAACCACCACAACAAATATATAGATAACATAACATTAGCCATCTTGGTCTTTTGCAGGTATGAAATTCAGTGAGGCCAATTACATCATTCATGTTTGCAATCAGCACCAAACCGTACTCTGCAGGGTTTTCCATTCCTGTCACCAAACTTCATTCTCTGTCACTTGTGTGCTGAAAACCACTATCCATTCACATCTCTACATAGTTGCTTGTTTCAGGTATTTCCTCCTGGTGACATCATATACTCTTTGCCCTTTTCTGATTGACTTCGTTCACTCAAATTTTCAAATGGATGGTCTGATTTTGAGAGGGAGCCCTTTGCAGCAGAATTGAGCCCAACTCTGGAGTGATTATCTCTCCTCATACTTATTTTCCTTTGTGTTCCTATGAGAATGAAAAGACGTTTTTTGTGCTGTGAAGATGTGATTTGCAAAATGAAAACTCTATACTTCAGAACGCCTGTGTAAACTAATCTGTTCCTTCCAACAGTGTTGTTTTTAATGCTTTTGCCAACTGATGTTTACAAGGCATAGGAGGTCATTAATTTCCTTTCTGAATCTCATTATAGTGCTAATGTATAATTATCCTTGAAAATAGTTAAAAAGATACAAAATGTGTTGCTTTAGATGACTGACAAGTTTTAACAGCAATGTAAAATCAGTTCATCTCATCTTGCATTACTTTTTCTTTTTCTTTTTTACTTGGATAAAGTGAAAGTATACAATCCAAATCAATTTTGTGTGCCTGCCTATCTACAGCTCCTCTGGTCCCCTTGCCCCATCACAGCACACTCTTCTTTTTCATTTTATACTTGTCATATCATCTTAACAAGCTCCTGCCCACTCCTCTCCATCCTCTTCTCTCCCATGTAGATGGATACCAGGACAGCCTCCTATAAATTTATAGAACCATAAAGTACAGCCACCATACAGTCATTGTCTTTCTGTTTTAATGCAATGTTTGCACATCATTTTTCAGTGAAATTATGCCCACTTTCCATAGTCTTGTATGCTTTCAGGATATGTAGTAGAATAAATACTGTGCTTGAAAACATGTACTATTTACCAGCTTTTCTTTGCATTGCTAAACTAATTTGTGAAGTCAGTGTACATATATATATATATATATATTCTGTCTTACCTCAAGGGCATAATAGCTAATAAACTTCATATGACTGAATACATACTTTAATGTGCAGTGATATTTTTGGCATTTGTTTTTGTGTGTATGATTGCTTGTTTTTAGTCCTGAAGCAATTCTATTTTACAAGACATTCTCACTCAGAAAAACCACAGAGTTTTCACTCCTGTTAAATGTAGTATTTGTTTTAGCCTTCTCCTGTTAAATGTAGTATTTGAAATGATTAAGTTCATCTGCTGGGACGCTACTCAACATTACCCCTTCCATCTCAGTCATCCTCTGTATCATTTTAGCCTTCTTCTCACACTAGCAAAGTTCTTCAAGCATCTCCATACCAAGTCGAATAACTCCACCGCCTTTCTGCATGTTCTAACTCTTCAGCTGTCTCTAGGATTTTACTGACTACTGCTCTGCACCTTCATTTCCAAATGTCTTTTGAAATATTTCTAAACATGTGCAGTCATGTTCAATAATTCCCATCAAAAGGAAAAAATTCCACTGCAACCCCGTTTTTATAGTAAACTTATGCACCACCTCTTCCATTCAAGAAAAGCACAGTATTCTGCAACGGTGCTATAGCAGCTATGGTCCCTCCTTGTTTTCTTTCCCCCACTTTAACTTCTTGGAATATAGACCCCTCCTCTACTATTGAACTGAAACTATATTTGGAGTTTGCCCCACTGGGCTGTCCTTTGAATCATCCTGTTCAGCTTTGCAGCATTAGAAATCCCTGTCCACACTTACCCTTGATTTTTGTTTTTCTTCAGCTTTCTTGGCTATCTGCTGCTCTCTGATTGCACTCACTAAGTCTTTCCAGTTGGATCATCACTTTTATGTCTCCTCTTGGTCCTGAATGCTGTTACTTATTCAGGTTTTATGATCAACCACCATCTTTTCTCCACTCTACACTCCTGTCGACATCACTTCCTTCTTGGATTCAGCTATATCCCCAAGCACAAAACTCTCTTTTATGGTTACTGTCTTCTACCTAGACTTTGCTTTTCAGTGTTGTTTATGTATGTCCACAGCTGAAGAAAAAGCATTTTGTTAGAGAGAATACCCCCGTATTGGTCAGTGCAAACCCAGTACAACTTATGATATATGTCTTGGCTGTCAGCAGCATTAAATACAGCCCAGCACCTCTTCAAAGTTTTACAAAGCAAAGATGTTGCCTTAACTACTAATGGGTGACTGACCCAAGCTACATTCCTTTTAATCACCATATGTGCACAAAAAGGTTGGCCAGTAAATAAGGAAGAGTCAAGAACTGATGCGCTGAAGTTGTGGTGTTGGCAAAGAATATTGAATGTACTGTGAACTGACAGAAGAATGAATTAATCTGTCTTTACTGAAGTACAGCCACAGGAAGTACAGCTTCCAAGAATTGAGGATGTTAAGACTTTAGATTGTTTAGTTTGGACCCCGTCAAGAAATACTAATACTTGGAAAAGAACATTGTGTTTGCTAAAGCAGAAAGTCCATGAAAACAAGGGGAACTCTTCATAAGATGGGCTGACACAACAACCATAGTAATGGCTTAGATATGTCAATGATCATGAAGATGATGAGGGTCTGAGCAATATTTCCTTCTGTTATACAAGGTCCAGCAACTAATTCTGAAAATCTAATTGTTCTAAGTGCCTCATACCTCATTGCTGTATATCACTATGGTGACCTTTGAAGTACTCCTCTTGGGAAGCTATGCATTGATGCTAGTAACTAGTCCACCCTTCAAAGGAATTTTGGAACTCTTTCTGAAGTAGCCATTGTGCACACTGACATGACAGAACTTCATGAACTTAATTGTATAGTTGTTTGCAAGGGAGTTTTTAGCAAGTAAACAAATAAGTGTGTTGTAACACCCTCCCTACTTATTTGATCTGACCCCCCAGTGACTTTTTAAAGTAAGTTTTACTGTGATTTAAGAACAGTTTATAATTTGTATCAGTTTGCTATATAACACTTGAAACTTTCACTGATGTTCTGTTCTGCTTCCCCACCCCCCACATTCCATCCACTTATCCTCCACTTCTACCTCCTAACACCCTGCCGCAAGACAACACACTTCCTCTTTCATCCAGAACTTCCCATGACCTTTTGACTGGCGACCTGACCCCCCTCACCCAATCATCTTGGCTCTAGTGATGAGCCTCTAGGCCAGTTCCATGTTTTGTACAGTCCAATTCAGTCTTTATGTGGAGAGCTGGCCATGGTGCTGGATGTAGTTTGGAATTGGAGAGTCCAGGGGCCCTGCTCCCAGGAGGCCCTGCAGTCAGAAGGAACAAAAAGTGTCATCTTTTAGTATAATTCTAGCTCTGCTCTCTATTTCTTCTGCTATGTCCAGAGCTCCATACTACATACCACATCTGAGCAGTAAATTGTGGTGCCAGGCACCATCTGGCTCTTCTGGTCTATCTGGTAGGCTCTTAGTTTCCTTTTGTCTTTGATGTCCACCATTTACCTTTGGTCTGGGTAGATTTGAATCATTCAGTGCTATTTAAATGCAATTTGCTAGCTTTTATGACTCCAGAATCCACTCATCCAGGCAGTATACAGAGTATTTTCTTAAGAGAGAGAAAAACTCCCGGAGGACTTGTTTCTTTGCCAGATAATAAAGGAAATATTGAAAGGAAGACATTTTAATGACATTCAGGACATCAAGGGTAATACAGTGATAGCTCTGATGGCCATTCCAGGAAAAAGAGTTCTAAAATGACTTTGAAGTGTGCACTAGGTGCTGGCATTAGTGCATAGCTTCCTAAGGGGAGTACTTTGAAGGTGACTACAGAGATATTCAGCAATGAGGTATGTAGCACTTTTTCTTGGATGAGACCTCATACAGTTGGAAATCCTGGTGGCGTAGTGTTTGAGTGCTATGACTGCTAACCAAAAGGTTGGTAGTTCAAATCCACCAGCTACTCCTCAAAAAATCTGTGGGTCAGTTCTACTCTGTCCTATAGGGTAGCTGTAGGTTAGCATTGACTCAATGACAGTGATGTTTTTTGTTGTTGTTATTTTGTCTTTTTGGTACATAAATTCAGAAGTTGTTGGATAGTGCAAGTGTTTAAGAACTTGACTACTATCTGAAAGGCTGACTGTTCAAACCCATCTTAGAGAGAATCTTTTTCTGAAACATGTAGGCCTAAAAGCCCTACAAAGTGGTTGTACTGTGTACATATGGGATTGCTGTGAGTTGGCACTGACTTGATGGCAGTTAACACAATACATAGCATTTCCATGAGTTGGCATCAATTCTATGGCAACTAACAACAAACACATTCTACTTCCTTGACAAGATAAAACTTATGTAATTTTATCCTCCTTCCACCTTTTAGCTAACAAGTTATGAGTTAGATATCTCCCTGTTCTCATTTTGTTTCACAGTCACACCAACTGTCCAAGATGCCGGTTATCTCTTACCTCGGTCTGTTCTTTTTATGGGTGTGTTCTTTCCTTAAATATTGTGTATGTCAAAAATGTGACCAATATTGCTGTGTGTTCTAGATATAGAATAGCTTCAGGATACAAGGATGCAAGGCAGGCAGGTAAATATAAAATTATAAGGCAATAGTTTACTGCTTGGTTAGAGAAGTATAGGGCAGTTACAGGAGCAAGTATGGACATCTTTGTATCTATGAAAGAAATCTAAAGGTTAGTGAGCTTTAAGTTGGGGTTTGAGGATTAGTATAGACAGGTGGGCTGTTGAATTTTTAAGGTATTAATTTATTGTAGATAACTTGCCTATACAATCTGCCTAAGCATAGCTGTTGGGCCCAGAAATTCTCTGAAAAGGATGGTAGGAATTGAGTCTCTCTGTGTCTTCTTGTCACTTCTCATCAGAGAAGTATTATTCTCTACTCTGGACTCACAGCAACTTTCTCTGCCCTGCTTATTTCAGGTCCCACAGGGCACCTGGCCAGTCCCTCTTTTACATTTATCCTTGACTGGGAAAAATGGGATCTCTCTTATATCAGGACATGAGAGCAGTATGTATGGAACATCTGTCCAGCACCATTTATAAGGGGGTCACACACTTGCCATGGGGCATTGGTGCCCACTAGTAAAGCTGATTTTATTGTGCAGCTTTCTTGCTTTCTCCTGTGTACTAGGAGAGCAAGTGGTTTGTGTCTTCGGTAGGCCACTGACTCTTGGTCTGATGTTAAGAATGACTAGAGCATGTGACTACAGAATGAAGAGTGGAAGAAGTGGGAATTTAGAGATTGATCAGATCTTGTATTATATTCTCTACTGTGCCAAAAATAAGAATTTTCTCCCCCTACAAAGTAAGAGAAGTTATTGAAAGAATTTAACAAAAGGAGTCATGTAATCACAAAAAGAAGATCAATATTAACTGGACTTCAATATAGCATGATTACTGCTCCCATCTTAACCCAGTATTGCAAGGACAGAGTAGCTGGGGTGTGGAGCCATGGACCATATTGTTGGGAAATTGAGGCCAAATGTCTAAACTAATGTTTAGCTAAGAGAGCCTTCTGCACTCCACGTTGGTGACTGGTGTCTGGGGTTTTTAAAGCTGCCATCTGAAGGTACAGCAAATGGTCCCAACTCAGCAGGAATGGATGACCTCCAAGGACAAAAACTACACAGAGGAAAGAGACCCAGAAGACAGAGAGACCTATTTGAGTGGGTGACTACACTGACTTGTGACCAGAAGAACCAGATATTGCCCAGCTATCACCAGTGATAGCTGTGACTGAGCTCACAAAGTTGAGTCTCACTGGCAACACAAAACTAAAAGGAGGGGCACCCTGAGTTCTCCACTAAAAGACTGCAAATGATGGTCCAAGAGCCTCAGAGTTCCCATGGGAGCATGGCACCTGGCCCTGATGCTGCCCCTGTCCACAAATCATAATGGAGGTCAACTCTTTGGGCGGGAATGGATTGGACTCAGTGACACAGAGTGACCATATCATGTGTGCACTTTATGGTTCTATGCATCTATAGGATGTCGTCCTGCTGACCTTTTACTGGAAACGGGGGAATGGGTGGAGAGGAGGGTGCAAGAGATAGCTGGGTGTATTAGACATGTATGGAGTAAGAGGAAAAGTGTGCTGTCTCCAGGCAGGGAGAGCAGTGGGAGCTGCAGATGGGTAAGCATGCAAATTTATATGGGAACATACATTTTCATTCAATCATAATTAAAAAAAAAAAAAGGAGTGATGTAATCAAGTTTCTCTTTATGCTGTTAACCCAACAATTTTCTGTAGTATGAATTAGCTTGGGGGCAGTTTAAGGGCAGAACAAGAGATGATGAGAGGCTGATTGCAAACAAAAATAAAAATTACAACAGTGTAGTAAGTGGAAGAAAGAGACTACCTTAAGGTTTGGTTAAGTTGACTGCATCTTCAGGGCTTGGTAGGTGATTGAATGCTATTTTACTTATTTATTTATTTATTTGTAAGGGATGAGAGTAAAGGTAAAAGCAGGATTTGGAGCTTGACCCATTAAGTGGATGGTTGATGCTGTCTTTGGTTGAGAAAGAGGATGTGGAAGCAGAGGGAACTTGGTGACTGGGAGAGAAAAGTCTAATGACTTCTGAGAGACAAGCATCAGAAAGTTAACAAGGTTCTATCATGCTGTTAGAAACTTAGAAGTTACCAGTCCTTGTATGCATTATTGGAAGTTATCAGAGGACTTTCTTTCCTTCTTTTCTTCAGTGCAAAAACTAAAAATGTAGCTGAGAGGGCCTGCTTGGTGAGAACAGTATTTACAAGAATTTGAAGAAAATAGACCTTGAAAAAAATTAAATGGAAGAATCAAAGAAATAGTAGGAAAGAAAAAAGAAAAAATAGGTATTCTAGAATGAGAAAGAAGTTACAGGAAAGAGTTAATAGGGAACACAAAGACTGAGAACCACTAAATAAAAGGGGAACTCCTCTTATTTCACCAGGGCACTCCTAGTTTGTCCACTTCCAATTCCTTTATCCCAACCATTCTCTGCTCCAGTTCAACCTAAACTATTCTACTGCATCCTGGTCCTACACTACCAGACTATGCCTTAGTCCATTGTGTAGCATAGAAGATGACTCCCCGAAAGTCAGAGAGGATGGACTGAAATTTATACTCTAGCTTGATGCATAGAATACCTTATCATTGGATCCAAACTGGTTCTCAGCTATTGTGAAAGAGTAATTACGAATCTGTCACTTGAATGTATTTTTCTCTTTCTCCTATCTCTACACCACCACTGTCTTCAAGAGACTAGAAGAGCAGTGGAAATTTTTCAGTCCACTTGTGTGGAATGCTGGTAGTGCAGCAGCGAGACCTCAGTTGCTACGTAAAAGACTGGTACTTCAAATCCACCAGCTGCTTCTTGGCAGCCCTACATGGTAGTTCTGTTTTGTAGGGTTGTTAAGAGTTACAACTGATCTTACAGCAGTTGGTATGGCCTGGTTGTATTGGACATATTTATTTTTGATTCTGTCAGCCCTGCTGTAACTCTGAAAAGTTCCCTTTGTACTTAATAAGTGTATTTGAAAACGTTTGTACTTAATAAGTGTATTTGAGGAATTTTTGTCAATTTTTTTAGTTCCTAATGGCAATTTTTCAGTGAAAACAGCTCATTTTACAAGAATGAAACCAACATTCTTTGCTCAAAGTCATACAGCAATCAATGGCAAAGCAAACAGAAATAGCAATTCTTGATCTGGTACAAAATAGAAGTGAAAGTCACTTCTGTACATAGGATTGAATTGGTGAAACCCATCATAAAAGTTCTTGCATAAAACTTGTCATAAATACATGAGAGTTTAGCAGTGTTTTATCTAGAAACATATTGATAATTGTCTGGCCTGTAAAATTATATATGTACAGTTACACACGTATATTGTACGTGTATATACACACATACATATATAAATTAGAAACACTGGTGAAATAGTGGTCAGGAGTTCAGCTGCCAACAAAAGCTGGCAGTTAGAATCCACAAGGTGCTGCTCAGAAGCCCTGTGCAGCCGTTGTGCTTTGCCCTACAGAATTGTTAAGAATTGGAATTGACTTGGTGGTAATGTCTTAGATTTTTGTTTTGAAGATATAAATTATTCCCACTCCTAAATTCTATTGTGATTAAATTTTATTCTCGTGCATTACTAGTTATTTCTAAGAGCATACTAGTTTTAAAAATATACATTTGTTGTTTACTACAATGGAGTCTGGTCTGACTCATGGGAACCCCGTGCACAACAGAATGAAACTCTGCCTGGCCCTCAGGCCATGAGATCCACAGTTTTCACTGCCTGATTTTGCAGACATAGATTGCAAAGCCTCTCATCCAAGAATGTCTTAGTCTGGAAGCTTCACGGAGGCCTGTTTAGCATCATAGCAATGCTCTAATGTCTGCAACAAATGAGTGGTGGCTGCAAATGGCCAACAACAGAATACAGGTCTTCTCCATGGAAGGTGAGTGTTCTACTGTTTAACCACTGTACCTTCTTAGAGCTTTATAAGTAATGAAGTTTCTGGTTTCACCCCATGTTTAATAATCTAGTACTGCTCTAACAGAAATACTACAAAATGGGTGGCTTTAACAAAGAAAGTTTATTCTTATGTAGTCCAGCAGGCTACAAGTCCAAATTCAAGATGTCTGCTCCAGAGATAGGCTTTCCATCATCATTGTTGATTCTGGAGGAATGTCCTTGTGTTGTATCAGTCTTTGTTCAGGGAGCATCTTGGCACAGGATCGTTAGGTCTGAAGGACACGCTATACTCCCAGTGCTGCTTTCTTGATGGTGTGAGGTTCCCAACTCTGAGCTTGCTTCCCTTTCCTTTTATCTCTTGTAGAATGAAAAGATCAAAGGCTGGTGCAAGCCATTCTCCATGGAAACTCTTTACAGTGGAACAGAGGGGTGATCTTATGAAGAGATTTACAGTCTCACCCTAATTCTACAACATACAGCATAGGAAAATCATGAACTGGAAGCCAATCATAAATATTGGGAATAGTGGCCCAGACATACAGCAACATACATTTTTGGGAGGACACGGTTCAATCAATGACAATGGTGTTATTTCTTCTCTGAATGTTTGGGCCAGGGCTTTTTTACTTGAGAGGTTTTTGATTACTTTTTAGTTTCTTTTTCTGTAGTGAGTTTATTTAATTGTTCTATTTTGTTTGTGCTAGTTTTAGTAGGTGGTATGTTTTCAGGAAATTGTCCATTGCCTCTAGGTTTTTTTAAATTTATTAAGGCACAATTTTTTCTTGTAACATTCTGTTATGATTCTTATAATTTCATTTAGAACTGTTGAGGTATCACTTGTGTCATTTCTTATTCAAAATATTTGTTTCCTGTTGTGTTTCTCTTCTGTCAGTTTGGTCAATGGAGTATCAATTTTGTTGATCTTTTAGCAATATCAACTTTCGGTGTTGTTAACTCTTTCAATCATATTTCTATTCTCTGTTTCACTTGGTTCTGCTCTAATTTTTATCATTAGCTTTCTTCTGGTATGTGAGGGGTGAATTTGCTTACCTGTATTAATCTGTTATAGGTGTAGAATTAATTCTTTGATTTGGGCCATTTCTTCTTCTTGGATATGCACATTTACAGAGATAAATGAATGGGCTGCAGAGTGCTGCTTTTGCTGTGTTCCATAGATTCTGGTAGGATATACTTTAGTTCTCATTTGTTTCTATGGCTCTTTTTACTCCATCTGTTTTATTCAAGTGGTACTCCTCTAACAGAAATACCACCACTTGGATGGCCTTTAATAAAAGAGAAAATCTATTCTCATGGAGCCCAACAGGCTACAAGTCCAAATTCAGGATGTCCATTTCCAGGGAAATGCTTTCCTTCTTTTAGCTCTGGAGAAATGTCCTTGTGTTGCATCAGTTTTTGGTCAGGGTGCATCTTGGCACAGGAATCTCACATCTGATGAACACATTTTTCTCCCAGTGCTGCTATTTTGAGGGTATGAGGTTGCCAATTCTCTGCTTGCTTTGCTCTTTTTATCTCCCATAGGATGAAAGGATAAAAGTTTGTGCAAGCCACACTCTAGGGAAACTTCCTTAGAAACGGTGTTGCAGTCACATCTTAATCTTCTCTTAACTTAATTGTTCTACCTACCATCCTATCTACAGGCAGAGATTAGGATGTATAGCATAGGAAAATCACAAAATACTGGGAATAATGGCCCAGTCAAATGTCTGCATACATTTTTGGAGGGACAGTGTTCAATCCATGACACTATCCTTCATTGCTTTAACAACCCCATCATTTTTTAGCATAATGTTGTTGAGTTTCCAGGTTTCTGAATTTTTTCTGTCTTTTCTTTCTATTAATGATTTCTCCTTTTGCAGCTTTATGGTCTGAAAAATGCTTTGTGTTATTTCAGTATTTTATATTTTGTTAAAGATTGCTCTGTGGCCCCAGTATGTGGTCAATTCTGGAGAATGTTCCATGTGTATTGGAAAAGAACATATACTTGGCCGCTGTTGGATGGAACTTTCTGTATACAATGTCTTACAATTAAATTTGTGAACTCACCACTGTACACTTACATTGGCAACACTGCGCAAACACCTCAGTAGGGTTTCGTATATCAATGTCTCACAACTGTGTTCATATCAATGTGTGGTGGTATCTTGCTGAGTAGCAGTCCTTATTGTAGTGTGATTGCAAGAAAATCAGAGGATGAATTAGAGGAAAGAACAAACATTAAACTCAGGGACATGTCAGGCCACATTCATGGGGATAATGCAATCAAGTAAATGGCAGTGTACAAATGGATTAAATATTTTTCTGAAGGGAGAGACAGTGTCACTAATAAAGAGAAGTCAGGGAAGACAGTGAAGAGCAGTACTAATGAAAACAGTGTAAAAATTTGCCCAGATACATGTCTAAATCACCATCTGAGTGTGAGAAGACAGCAGATGCAACACCAACAGAGAAACAATTACGAAAATCTGAACTAAAAATCGTGATACGAGAAAGGTGTGTACAAAATGGCCCCAAAGTAGCTCACTGGTGACAAAAGTAAAGGAGAACTGAAGTTTGCCAAGACCTTTTGGTGAGGCCAGATGATGTTCTGGGGGTGTTACTACTGGTGATGAAACATGGTTGTACCAATATGACCCTGAAACAATGCATTAACCGCACAAGGGATTCAGTCAACTCTCTACAACCAAAAAAGTCTTGTCAGCACAAATTGAGAGTTGCTAACTTTTTCTATATATATCATAGCAATTGTTCATTATGAATTTGTACCAGCTGAACAGTTAACCAACTTTGCTTCTGGAAGTGCTGCGTGAAACAGAGAGATGAAAGGGACCTGAATATTTTACCAACAACTCATGTATCTGTATTGCAACAATGTACCAGCTCACATGGCACTGTCTGTGATGAAGTTTTTAGCCAGTAAGCACATAACTGTATTGGAACACTAATGCTACTTACTTGATCTAGCCTCCAGTGATTTTTTTCCTTAACCTAAGATAAAATATATATTTGAAGGAAGACATTTTAATGATGTTCAGGACATTAAGCATAACGCAGAGACAGCTCTGATGTCCATTACAGAAAGAGTTCCAAAATGGCTTTGAAGGGTAGACTAGGTGCTGGCATTGGTATATCGCTTCCCAAGGAGAGTACTTCAAAGAGGACCCTAGTGATAGCCAGCCATGAGGTATATAGCACTTTTTCTAGGGTGAGTTTATGAACTTAATTGTCAGACAGCATGTGTCATTTTATTGTCTCTTGTCAGCAGAGTTTCTGCTAAGTCATCTAAGCTAAGTCTTAATAGCTCTCTTTTGTAGACCTTTTTTGTGTGTGTAAGTCTACCCACCTTTAAAAGTCTCTACTTATCTCAGGCTTTGTTAAATTTGATCATAACCTATCTTGATGTCTTTCTTGTGAGATATATCTTGTGTGGGGTTCAGTGAGCAACTTGAGTGATGTTGTGTCATCTTTCACATTAATGGGGAAGTTTTCTGTCAGCAAATCTTGAACAATTCTCTCTGTACCTTCTATTATTCTCAAGGGTTCTGATACTCCAATTATTTATAAATTATTCCTTTTGACAGAATCTTCCACAATTCTTAGTGATTCTTCAATTTTTAAAATTGTCTTGTCTGAGTTTTCCTCACGTATGCTGATGTCAGTTTTTTTGTCTTCAGTCTTGCTAGCTACGTGTTCCATTGCCTTGATTCTATTCCTTTGACTTTCTCTTGGATTGTCTAGTACTATAATTTATTGTTAATCTGTTGAGTTTTGGATTACAGCTGTTCAAGAATTTCTTCCATCTCTTTCAATTTTTCAGTGTATTGTGCTACACTTTGCCTAATTTCTTTCCTGATTTCTTGCATAGCTCTGTACATCATTCTTTGTATTCTACCTCCAATAATTGCAGGAAGTCTTCTTCATCTGGAAAATTTGATGACTCCCTTATTTGGGGTGTTTTCTGAAGCCATGGTAATCTGCTTCTTTAAATGTTTATAAACTGTTTGTTGTCTTTGAGCCCTCAGAAAGTTGTTGGAATGTATTTGTTTAGTTATTGTGCACTGAATTTCGTCTATAGCTAGGTTTTGTTGTAGTCTGTGACTATTCAAGTAGTTTAGTAGTTTGAGCTGGTTTGGTTTCTGAGGTCTTGGTGATTCTGATGAACTATCAGCAGACGGTTGGAGCTGTGAGTGTAGTGAGCAAGGTGAAAGAAGTTGCTGTGTTAGGGGAGCAAGCAGGCAGATTTATTTATGTATGTATTTGTGTTTCTTTATTTATGACTCCTCTTTTGATTTCCTCTTGAAGTCCCAGAAGCATATGCATCAGAATATGCATATGCATCAGAAGTTCTCCTGACAGCCTATGCGTTGTGTCAGAGTTTAAAGTCCAGTGTAGAGTAGAGAAGGTGTGGGGAGGTGAGCACTAGGGAAAGGGAAAGCAGAGAAATTGGTGTGGGGAGGAAGGGTTTGGTTCCATAGGATTTTTGTTTATGCATTTGTTTAATTCTATTAAATTTTAACATACGCTGTGAAATAGAACTTGTGATGGACTAGAATTCAATGTTATCTTAAATATAATCTAAACAAAAAACCAAACCCATTACCACTCTGACTTGTGACAATTACATGTGTCTCAGAGAACTGTGCTCCATAGGGTTTTCTTGACTGTAATATTTATGGAAGCAGATCCCCAGACCGTCAGTTTTCTGGTGTCTCTGGGTGGTCTTGAATGCCAACTTTCATGTTAGTGGTTGAGTAAAAGCCATTTGCCGACCCAGGAACTGGGGTTAGGCTGTTTCTGTTTCATGAATACTGTGAGAAGACATGGGACATTTGAGTCAAAGACCAAGGACTTTATGTAACAAACAGCACACCCCAGCTCCATTTTTGTTTCTTCCATTTTCTACCAAACCCTGCCAGGGCAGTGCAGAGGGTGCAAGGTGGATGCTGCATGTGCCTCAGTATCGTTGAAGCACAGGACAAATAAGGATGAGGAATCCAGGTTCTCACTGAGAGCCTGCTCTTTTCATTAGGGAGCTCTTACCTTGTGTTCACTGTATAAAGACTACCTTAATATCCAAAAAAGAGGTGTCTTTGGGTGTTGCAAACAGTTAATGTGCTTGGCTACTAACTGACTATTTAGAATTTGAATCCACCCAGAGGCATTTTGGAAGAAACTCCTGGCAATCTACTTCTGAAAGCTCTGGCAATGAAAACCCCACGGATATTCTGACACACATGGGGTTACTGTTAGTCAGAGTTGACTCGAAGCCACTGATTACTTTGTGATCAGCAAACTCCAACAGCAATACTAAAAACCCATGGTCAGTTGCTTCTACCAGCAACATATACTTAGAAAAATGTACTAAAAATGTACACACTTTGAAAATTTCTATTAAAAGAATCTATTGAAGATGTGGAAAACTCTAGACACTTGACATGTCCCCAGGTGCCCTTCCTTGAGCCCACTCTCCCTTATTTGAACTACTCAGGAATTCCTGCCTAACCTGTAAGGCATGGTAATGTTTGCTTTGCACTTTTATTCTTCCTGTGTCCTAAGTTAAACAGCAGCGCTTTGCCGTACTGGGATTGAGACTTCATACAAATGAAAGAGAAGTGTACATGTTCTTCATAACTCTATTCTTTTGGTCAATATTACTGATATTAGTTGCCATACAGTTGGCTCATTATAACCTTCCTGACATATAACATGGAATGGAATGTTGTCCCATCCTGAGCCATCTTTATGAGTATTGGTAATGTGATTACTTTGTCAATCCATTTTGTGGATGGTCTCCTTCACTTTCCCTTACCCTCTACTTTATGAAACATGATGTTCTCTTCAAGAGATTGCTCTTTTCTGACGACATATTCAAAGTAAAACGTTAAAGAATCACCATTCTCACATATGAGAACCATTCTCGTTATATTTCTTCTCAAACTGATTGTTCTTTCTTCTGTTAATCTACAGTATATTTAGTATGCTTTGCCAACATCAAGTTCTTATTTGGTGTATTGTAACTGTTGTTAGGCACCACTGACCTGACTCAGACTCATGGTGACCCTACGTATAACAGAACAATAGGATACTTGCTCCTGTGCCAGCTTTGTAGTCATTGGTATGTGTGAGTTCAGTGTTGTAGCTCTCGTGTAAATCCATTTCAGTAAGAGTTTCTCTCATTTTTCCTAACACTCTACCAAACATGATGGTAAAGATTCATCCCTACTGGATATCTCTTTAATGTGGTCACTTTAACTGACATAAAATAATCCATTGATATTGATACATGACATATGAACATATAAAAATTCATATTTCTGTTCATAAATATTGGTTAGTTTCCTGTTTAGAGACTATTTCAAGATGAAAATTTAAATGTGGTCCTATTCTACAGTTTAACAACAGCAACGCCAGTAAACGTAGGCCAGAAACACAAGGCCTAGGAGCAAGGATGCAGATGTTCTAACGTGGAGTGACCCTTCTCAGACCGCTGCCGTCTCCACTGAACCCCATTTAGTAGGCAGTACTTATGTAGCTGAACACTTCAAAGAGTGGAGTGGTCCTGTAGCTTTTGCTGCTGTGTTGTATTCAAGTTACACGTTAAGTAATTATGCAAGTCAGATCCATAGTGTCTACACCAAGCACTTATGCCATGTGACAGTTTTAACAAACAGTTATATGCTTGACTACTAATTGAGAATCTAGTTATTCAGACCCTCCCAGAACACCTCAGCAATCTGCTTCTGAAAGGTGAAAGCCTTGAAAAGCCTGTTGAGCACTGTCACTCTGTGCCCACATGAGGTCACCACAAATCAGAATGGATTACATGGAGATTAATAGCCACCACATGTAGCTGAATATTATTTTGTATTTTTCACTTGTATTTGACTATGGAATGTTGCGTTCAATATCCTGGGAAGATAAGCTAGTACATTTATCATATAATCAGAATTCTTACCTTACTTCATTAAGCATTCACATTTAAGCCAAGATCCTTTATAAATGCTTTGGTTTAATATGCTTGTAACTAATTTGTGCTCTTAAACTAGTGGAACTATTTATGAGGAACAGCAATGGTAGCTAGTACTGTCTGGTATCATATGTTTTCTGTGCCACATAAGAAAAAGTGCCTTGGTCACAAGGATTGCCTAGTTAAAGAATAAATGGATCATGCCCAGAAGCAAAATTACCAGAAATTTAAGTAACTGATCACAGTTCACTAAATAGCAAGTCACAGAATCTTCTCAAGGAAAAGTGACTTTTTAGATGAACTTTACTCAAGACTCTTAACATCCTTTGCTGTCTTTCTTGAATAAGATACGACTATGGAGATTTCTCTTCTGAAGTTTGTTGATTCAGAAAGCTATGAAACCAAATCCCTGCCCAAATGCAAGCTCTTAGGTCAGGGCATAAGCACAGCCTAGCTCCTGGTTACCAAGCATATCAATCAGCACTTCAGTCTCTGAATCCTTCAAAGAAGGTCTTTTATCTATCCCAGGAGGCATATGTACTCAGAGATGACTGGTGCAGTTTTGTTTTACCTACCAGCTTTCTTAAATAGCATCCTACTTGACTAACTTTCATTCTGTAGACATTTCAATGACTTTAAGTAAAGTATCAGGTAAGATGGGAGACAATGAATAGACAATTGTTCACATTAGCAAGATTTCATGGATGTATATACGTTTTCGAAAGTGAGTGCAGCTGTGTGTGTCTTCACTGATGGAAAAACATCTTCATGTACAACAGTGTGCATAAATGTACATATATGGACATACTTATACAAGCATAAACATATATATCTTCATGAATAAAGACACAGATGTATGTATCTCTACTTACGAAGATGAAGATTTGTGTATGGAAGCTGTATCTCCAGGCAGCTTCATGCATGTAGAGATACATAGTGTGAAGATATATCTTCACATATGTAGAAGTACCTCAACCTGTCTACAGGTAAGAATAAACTACAGCATGTAAAATAAAATCCACCCTAAGAACCACAGTCTTGATGTTTGTTTCTTTAGATGGCAACTTCAAGTAAAATTTTAGTAAATCTGTACACTAAATGAGTTATTTCCTTAAACTCTGCTGTGTAGTAACTGTATTATTTTTTTGTATAGCCAATTTAGTGCTTAATATTCATACTAGCTTCTTACAAGAGGCAAAGTTCAAAACTAAAAGTAACTGGATTTTTAAAAAATTTTGTTGAACATTTCCAATATTATGCCAAGTTTTCCCTAGTTTTTTATTTTTGGTAAAATATTAATAAATTTGGGTAATGTATAGGGACATAAATAATGCCACCTGTTTCTACATGTTTTTGTAACAAAATTACAAAATGCAGATAGGCAAAACTGAAATTCAAAACACTTTACTCTCCTCCATCTTTTCTTCCCAGAAGATCTACTCTTTACTGTTTTGGCGATTTTACCATGTATTAAGTTTTCTGGGTGATAAAGTATGTGTGAACATATGCATTTAAAAATTAAGTGAAAATTGTATTACATGCTAAAAGGTAAAAATCCTTTCTGCCAAATAAAATAGTATCTGAAAATTAACTCATGGTAATAAAATGTGTCAGTAGCATTGTAATGGCGAAAGAATATACTATATATACATTCTAAAAAAGTTTCCAGTTTTCTACTTTGGGGAGTAAACAGTTTCAGGTTTCTTTTTTGCTTCTTTCCTTAAAGTAAGCAATGTTGCTGCAGATATTCTTTCTGTAATTTACATACTTGTCTGAATTTTCACTGAATTCCTGTATTTAGCAAAAGAAAAAGGATAAATATGTTACAGTCTCCCTAATATTTCTACTATTATTATTTATCTCAGTGATCTTTCTGGAGACATAGGTCTCCAGAAAATGGCCCACGAGTGGTCCAAATGGTTTGTGTTGGGCTGCTAACCCACTCAACAGAACTGCAGAAGAAAGATGTGCCAATCTGCTTCCATAAAGATGAAGGCCAAGAAGAAAGACCCTATGGAAAAATGTCCCATTCTGTAACACATGCAGTCACCATGAGTTAGAACTGACTTAATGGCAATGGGCTTCTTTTGTTTTGTTATGATCTTCTGAAAGGGGTCTCTACTCTTGGAAAATTTGCCAAATCTGTCCTGAACCAACCCCTTTGTCTATCCTAACACCATCCTTAAAGAGTGAGGATAACTACTGATAATTTTTCAAATTCATGAACATTAATTTTTACTTAAAGACATTCATATAATTACATATAACTGAACAAAACTGTGCTTTCAACACACATTCATGCTTCTCTCAATATCTAAGACATGTTTTGTAATTTAGATGTTGTGCAAACACCTTGTTACATAGCACTTAGCAAAGCTGTTTCAGATATGTGCTGTCCCCACATGTCTATCAGTTTGCCATACTCTGGTGGCTGCATGTTGCTGCGATACTGGAAGTTACATTATGGGTGTTAACTTACTGGCAGTGTCACCTATGGTGGATAGGTTTGAACTGAGCTTCCAGTCTAAGACAAATTGGAAAGAAGAATTTAGCAGTCTACTTCCAAAACAACTGCCTTGTGAAAACCTCATGAACATCAATAGAACATTTTAATACAGTGTCCGAAGATGAGCTCCCCAGACTGAAAGGCACTCAGAAGACAACTTGGGAGGTAATCCTCCTCAAAATAGAGTCAGTCTTAGTGATATCAGTGGAATCAGTTTTGGTGACCTACATTTGCTGACGTGGCATGACTCAAAATGAGAAGAAACATTTGCAAGCATCTGTTAATAACAGGAACATGGAGTGTACAGTGTATGAATCCAAGACAGTTGGAAACCGTCAGAAACAAAATGGAATGCATAAACATAGATACCCTAGGCATTAGCAAGCTGAAATGGACTGGAATTGGCCTTTCAGATTCAGGCAATCATATGGTCTGATATTCTGGGATGATAACTTGAAGGGGACTGGTATTTCATTCATTGTAGCAAGAGCCTTTCGTGATCTATCTTGAAGCACAATGCTGTGAGTATAATATCCGTACTCCTACAAGGCAGACCAGTTAAAATAGCAACTATTCAAGTTCAAGCACCAATCACTAAGGCCAGAGATTAAGAAATTGAAGACTATTTTTACCAGCTTCTGAAGCCTGAAATTGATTACACATGCACTGAAGATAGATTGATAATTGTGGTGATTGGAATGTGACAGCTGGAAAATTCAAGGATCAGCAATTGGAAAACATGGCTATGGTGACAGAAGTGTTTCTTGAGTTTTTGAATGTTAATAACAATCTGTGCAATTATAAATAAAATTTTAATTGCTATAAATCCAAAATGGTTTGTCTCTAGGAAAGGTATTTGTGTGTATATATTGATTTTGTAATGCCCGTTGCCATCGAGTAGATTCTGACTCTTGGAGACGCTGTAGGACGAGTAGAATTGCTGCACAGGGTTTTTAAGGAGTAGCTGGTAGGTTCTGTTTAGTTACCAGCTGAACTGTTATACCCAGTATGCTACCAGGACTCCTGATTTTGTAACAGGTTTCACCACTTAGTCTTTTTATGTTTTTCAGTAGGTTTTTAAAACATTATCATTAATTCTCTGACTTCCCCATCTTCCTATGATGTTAAAGTAGCTTTCCCAAATTTGAATATTTTCCTAACTAATAACTTTACTGGTTAAGAATTCAAGAGTGGTGTTAGTGATAAAAAGGAGAGTAGATACCTTTTCTCCTTTTTGTCGAAGTAAAATGTCTAGAATATTTCACCATCAAGAGCAAATGCATCCAGACATTAGGCTGAAATGATTTTTGTTACTATTTTACTTCAGTTGGGCTTTATCAAAATCTTTTTTATCATTTGTTGAAATAGTAGAATTGTTTCTCACTTACTATTAGTATTCTGAATTACATTAACACAATTCCTGAAATTAAATAATTTTAGTATTCCTAAATAGGTTATCTCATCAAGAGCTATTGTTGTTGTCATTGTTAGATGCTGTTGAGTCAGTTCCAACTCATAGTGACCCTATAAATAACAGAATGAAATACTTCCAGGTCTTGTGCCACCTGCACAATACTTTTTATGCATAAGCCCACTGTTGCAGCCATTGTGTCCACCCATCTCAACAAGGGTCTTCCTCATTTTTCACTGACCCTCCACTCTACCATGCATGATTTTGTTTTCCAGGAACTGATCTTTCCCGATAACAAGCCTAAAGTATGCAAGACACAGTCTTGCCGTCTTTGCTTTCAAGGAGCACTCTGGTTGAACTTTTTCTGGAACAGATCTGTTGGTTCTTTGGGCAGTCCATGGTACATTCAACATTCTTCTCCAACACCACAATTCAACATCAGTTCTTCACCTGTCTTGTTTTCATGGTCCGGTTGTCACATGCATATGATGCGACTGAAAATAGCATGGCTCGGGGCCGGTGCATTTTAGTTTTCAAGGTGACATTCTTACTTTTGAATATTTTAAAGAGGTGCTTTGCAGCCGATTTTCCCAAGGTAATGCATCTTTTGATTTCTTGACTGCAACTTCCATTGTGGACCCAAGTAAAATGAAATCCTTGACAACCTCAATCCTTTCTCCATTTATGACAATGTTGCTTACTGGTCCAGGTATGAGGATTTTTGTTTTCCTAATGTGGAGGTGGAATCCATAATGAATGTTGTGGTCCTTGATCTTCATCAGTAGGTGTTCAAGTCTTCTTCATTTCCAGGAAGTAAGGTGATGGTGTCTGCATAACACAGGTTGTTAATGAGTCATCTTCCAATCCTGATGCCTTATTCTTCTTTGTATAATCCAGCTTCTTGGGTTATTTGCTCAGCCTACAGATTGAAAAGGTATGGTGAAAGGATACAATGCTGATGCACACCTTTCTTGGCTTTAAAACATGCAGTGTCCCCTTGTTCTGTTCATGTAACTGCCTCCTGATCCATATACAGATTCATTAACAGCACAATTAGGTGCTCTGGAATTCCTGTTCTCTGCAACATTAACCATAGTTTAGTATGATTCACACAGCTGAATGCTTTTGCATAGCCAATGAAATGCAAGTAAACATCTTTCTGGTATTCTCTGCTTTTAACCAAGAGCCATCTGACATCAGTGATGGTATTCCTGGTTCCATGTCCTCTTCTGAATCCAGATTGAATTTCTGGCAGTTCCTTGCCAATATACTGCTGTAGTTGCTTTTGAATGACCTTGAGTAAAATCTTACTTGCATATGATATCAACAATTAAAAAAAAAAAATCCACTGCCACCAAGTCGGGTCTGACTCACAGCAATCCTAGAGGTCAGAGAACTGCTCCATAGAGTTTCCAAGGATAGCCTGGTGGATTTGAACTGCTGACATTTCATTAGCATATGTAGAACTTAACCCACTACACTACCAGAGTTTCCAATATCAATAATACTGTTCAGTAATTCCAACATTCAGTTGCATCATCTTTCTTTGGAATGGGATAAATACGAATCTCTTCCAGTCAGTTGGTCAGCCAGCTGTCCTCCAAATTTCTTGGCATAGACCAGTGAGCAGTTTCAGTGCTGCATCTGTTTGTAGAAATGTCTCAACTGATATTCCATCAATTCTTGGAGCTTAGGTTTTTGCCAGTGCCTCTAATGCAGCTTTGACTTCTTCCTTCAATACCATTGGTTCCTGATCATACATTACGTCTTCAAATGGCTGAACATTGACTAGTTCTTTCTAGTATAATGACCATGTGTATTCCTTCCCTCTTCTTTTGATGCTCCCTGAGCCACTTAATAGTTTCCTGGAGAATCCTTCACTATTGCAACTAGAGTTTTGAATTTTTCTTCACTTCTTTCAGTTTGAGAAATGCTAAACATGTTCTTCCTTTCTGTTCTTCCATTTCCAGCTCATGGCACGTATCAGTACAATATTTTCTTTTGTGTTCTGGAGCTGCTCTTTGAAATCGTATATGACTTTGTCATTCCTCCCTTTTGCTTTAGCTGCTCAACATTCAAGAGCAAGCTTGAGGGTCTCTTCTAACACCCAATTTGGTCTTTTCTTTCTCTCCTATCTTTTTAATGACCTCTTGCTCTCTTTATAGATGATGTCTTTGATGTCATTCCACAATTCGTCTGGTCTTCAGTCATTAGGGATCAGCACATCAAATCCGTCCTTGACATGATCTTCAGACTGAGGAGGAATATACCCAAGATCATACTTTGGCTCTTGTGAACTTGTTCTAATCTTCTTCAGCTTCAATTTGAATTTGCATATGAGCAATTGATGATCTGTGTTACAGTAAGCACCTAGTCTTGTTCTGTCTGCTGATGTGGAGATTTCCCACTGTCTTTCTCCACAGATGTAGTCAGTTTGTTTCCTGCATATTCCATCTGGTGAGGTCCATGTGTACAGTTGCCACTTGTGTTGGTTACAAAAGTCATTTGCAATGAAAAAGTCATTAGTCTTGCAAAATTCTATCATGCAATCTCTGGCATTATTTTTATCACTAAGGCTGTATTTTTCAACTACCAACCCTTCTTCTTGTTTCCAACTTTGACATTCCAGTTACCAGTAATTATCAATGCATCTTGATTGCAGGTTCAATCAATTTCAGGCTGCAGTAGCTGGTAAAAATCTTCAACTTCTTCATCTTTGGCCTTAGTGGTTGGTGCATAAATTTGAGTAACAGTCATGTTAACTGGCCTTCCTTGTAGGAATATGGATATTATACTATCACTGACCACATTGTACTTCAGCACAGATCTTGAAATGTTTTTGATGATGAATGCAAAACCATTTCTCTTCAAGTTTTCATTCCCATCATAGTAGACTATATGATTGTTGGATTCAAAATGTCCCAGACTTGTCCACTCCAGCCTAGGATGTCAGTGTTTATGGTTCCATTTCATTCTTGACAATTTCCAATTTTCCTGGATTTGTATGTCATACACTCCATGCCCCAATTATTAGCAGATGTTTGCAGCTGTTTTTTCTCATTTTGAGTTGTGCCACATCAATGAACAAAGATCCTGGAGGCCTTACTGCATCCATGTCATTAAGGTTGACTCTACTTTGAAGAGGTAGCTCTTCCTCATTTGCCTTCCGAGTGTCTTCCAAATGGGAGGGCTCACTTTCCAGCACCATATCTGACAATGTTGAGCTGCTTTTCAGAAGATTGTCTCTGGTTTATTCTTTTCAGAAGTGGACTCCTGGGTCCTTCTTGCTAGTCTGTCTTAGTCTGGAAGCTCAGCTGAAACTTCTCTACCTTGATTGACCATTCTGGTACGTAAATACCAGTTGTTTTGCTTTCCACATGACAGCAACAGGCAAGTCTGCACTGACAGACAAGTGAGGACTGCTCACTCTATCTCTTTACCCTTCTTGCCTGACAGTGTTACCCTGCTTGCCTGATGCTGTTACCCTGCTTACCTGATGGTGTTACCCTGCTTATTTGATAGTGTTACCCCCCTTACCTAATACCATTACCTCTTACTATACTGCTGGATTAAGTTGTCACTGAAAGAAACTGTTTGCACAATGTTTATGTAATTGAGATGCTACACATATGTGCATACAACTTTCTTAGGTTCTGATCTCTGCAGATTTTAATGTCAGAGCTAATCTAGCTATACTAATTATAGTATTCAATATGAGTTAGTCCTTCTGTTTATATGGCTCTTGTTAATTTTAGTACCAAGGACATTAATTGCCAATTAAAAATTAAACAGCATAGACATTGTACTTTCCTTCAATTTGTGGAAGGACGTCACCTATGAAATAACAGTCATCTCTTTATTTGTGAGCAGAGAGAAAGAGTGGAGGGAGTTTTAACAAGTATCAGTAATTTATAGTTTCCTATAAACAGAAGCCCAGGTAGTGAAGTGGGTAAGAGCTCAGGCTGCTAAACAGAGGTTGGTTATTGGAATCTGCCTGTGCTCTGTGGAAACCTTCTGTGCCAATTCTATTCTGTTGTGTAGGTTGGCCATGAGTTGAAATTGACTCCATGACACATTAACAGCAGCATACTTTCCTAAAACTTCATTAAGTTTAACTTCTGGTCACTTATAAATATCTTACTGCTTTCCAAATCGGTGTCAATTTCCCATTCTTACTCATCCTTTATATTTTGTCTATCCTCCCTCTCAATCTTTGCCTCACTTAGACAAATGAGAAAAGGAATTTCTCTACAGGCTCTGAAGGGATGATTTAGCTTTAGAGAGCAGAAGCTGAGAGTTAAGTAGTAGTTTTGTTTCTGGACTACAAAACTCCTTTTAAGACAGCAAAAATAAATCTTGTCCTCATCTTCAGCAGTCAATTTTACTAACCCTTAGGTTTTTATGATAAACTTTTCTGAGAAATTTCTCACATCCAGATACTTTAGGGCTTGATTAATTGGTTGTTTGTCTAGATGGAAGAATTACTGGAGAAAAATGTTAATAATGCAGGTTAACCTTAAGACAGTGCCTACACTTAGCTTTTACATTGTGAATAGCAAAACAAATGAAAAGAATATTCTTCCAGTATTTGAAAACTCCTACTAGTTTAGTGAAGGAATTGGTCATACAGTCAGTGAACAAATGAAGTTCTGATGTATACCTTCACTGTTTTACTTTTGCCTTATGCATTAATATAAACAAAAACAGCTAACACTCTTACTGGTAGTGCAGTTGGAGAATGTTAAACTTCACCACCTCAGCACTGAGTGTCTTTGGTGTGTTGATTTGTACTTTGCACATTAGCATTATTTCCTAAAATAGAGTCCTGGTGGTGCAGTGCTTAAGAGCTCGGTTGCTAACTGAGAGGAGTCCAGCAGTTCAAATCTATTAGGCGTCCCTCAGAAACCCTATAGGGCAGTTATTTTGTGTGCCATGGGCTTGCTGCAAGTTGGAATTAACTTGATGACAACCAGTTTTTTATTTTGTCTTTGTATCTATAATTAAGGAAACCCAGTGACACAGTAGTGAAGTGCTGTATCTGTTAACCAAAAAGCCAGCGGTTCAGATCTGCCACTTGGTCTTGGAAGCTGTATGGGGCAGTTCCACTTTGATCTGTAGGGTCACTATGAGTTGGAATGGACTTCGTGATACTGGGTTTGGTTTTTGGTTTATCCACAACTAAATTTCATTGTTAACTCTCATTCTTTAAAAAGCGCTATTTTTTTAAAAACAGAACTTGTTCATTCAGCAGTTTCTGTTTGTTTGTTTTAATATTTGTTGTTATTTAATTCTAATTTCATTGCTTTCTAGCCATAAAATGTAATAAAAATTCAAATTGAATTGAAGAAAACTAGAACAAGTCCCCACCAGCCGAAGTATGACCTTGAGCATATCCTACCTGAATTTAGAGGCCATCTCAAGAATATCTAAACTAACCTAGTCATAAAATGTGGTATGTAATTTATTGTTGTTAGATGCTATCCAGTTCTTCCCAATACATCACAACCCTATGTACAACAGAACAAAACACTACTGGGCCCCACACTATCCTCATATTTATTGTTATGCTTGAGCCCTTTGTTGCAGCCACTATGTCAGTGCATCTTATGGAAAGTCTTCCTTTTCTTGCTTACTCTCCACTTTACCAAGTGTGATGTTCTTCTCCAAGGAATGGACCCTTCTGGTAATACGTCATAAGTATGTGAGACCTAGTCTCACTATTTCATCTCTAAAGAACACGCAGGGTACACTTTTTCCAATACTGTATGCTTTTTAGATGTGCTGTTCTTTGCGGCTAAATAAAACACCAATTTTTTAAACATTTCAGGCAGGTGTCCTCTGTGGCTGTACATGGATATACATTGCAGGCAAGTCAATTTCAACTCATAACCAATCCCTGTGACAGAGCAGAACTGTTCCCTATGGCTTCCAAGGCTACGATCTTCATGGGAACAGATCTAGAGGTCTTTCTCCCATGGAGTAGCTGGTGAGTTTGAACAGCCAGCCTTTTGGTTAACTGCTAAGGACTTAACCATTCTGCCAGCAGAGGCTCCTTACTATATAATTAGGTATCAGATATATAGGCATGTGCATTAAACCCTGACAATTTCTGTATTTGACTCTCGTACACACTTTCAGTTTTTTAAAAAAATCTGATCTATGATGTTTGAGGGTCATTTCAGAGTCTTCACTTGGATTTCCAACAGTCTTAAAACTCATAATGATGAAACACATTCATAAGTCATTTATTCTTTATGGCATTATTCTAACATCCACTGATTTTTACTTTTGTCTACATTTTCTGCATTATTTATATTAACCCCCTGCTGATATATCTTTATAAAGTTTTTCAATAAAAATATTTGAATAAGTTTGTTTTAGGTGTTTCTCCAGTGGCAGTTTAAAGACAGACTTTAATCAATATTAACTGATGTGTGCTCTCATTTATGCTTACTGGTGTCATGTGCCAAACCAAGTGCCGTTGAGTCGGATCCAATTGGTATCATATAGTTAGATTAAACTATGTCATTTCATATATGTGTTTTGTGGTTATGTTTTGTACATCTCAGTGCATGTCTATGTCTTCTTTACTTCCAGTTTTTGTGTCTCTAATAATACAGAATTCTTTAGTGGTGTAAATAAAGGACAGTTATCTGACTTCCTTGTCACTGTATTTTCTCACTTGCAAAATTGTTTAAGCATATCTATTCAATAGAGCTGATGAGATGTTATCCTTTTAATAATGACATGATTAGCCACTGAGTTGATTCTGACTCTTGGCGACCCTGTGTGTGCAGAATAGAACAGCATAGGGTTTTACTGAGTTCGTATCTGGAGTGCATAGCTCTGTAAGTTTTCTCTGGTTGTGATCTCTCAGAAGTAGCTCCCCAGATCTTCCTCCAAAGTGTGTCTGGGTGGACTTGAATTGTCAACCTTTCCTTAATTGCCAAGTGCTTAATGATTTGTGCCATACCTACCTATATCTGACTTTCATTTAATCTCTCCACTAATTCTACTGTGATCAAATCCATTAAATAGTTTTTCTCACTGTCAAATGCTACCTTTCCTCTCTCATGATAGGGATGTTAATCTGTTAATATAATGGAAAAAGAACAAGGAGAAGCTGGCCTTGTTATTTGATAGGTTTGGGTTTCCTGTACCCTGCAGAACCGCCTCAATCTGTATTGTCTACAGAAGAATCTACTGATGCGAACTGTATTGTTAGTAGAATGTATCTCATTATAGATAGAATGAAAAACTTTAAGATCTCAGATGAAACTAGATTTGATGTCTTTCCATGATTTCTGCCCCTCAGAAAACAAACACACGTGAGCAAGCAAAGACATGATCCACCTCTTTTGTTCATTCCAAATACACATACATTTGAGTTCCTGATTTGTGAGTACACATGTACACACACTCATACATACACATATACTCTCTTTTCTCTGTAGCTTATTCTTTCATTTAGCCCTGAGACCTTACTAGGTGAAATACAGATAGGTAGATATAGATATGCAGATATGTTGTTGTTAACTACCATCAGGTTGATTCAGATTCATGGTGACTTCATGTATGCTGAGGACTGTGCTCTGTACTGTTTTCAAGGCTGTGACTTTTTGCAAGCAGATCACCAGGGCCATCTCCCAAGGAGCTTCTGGGCGGGTTCACAGTGACAACCTTTCTGCTAGTACTCAAATGCTTGACCATTTGTGCCACCCAGGGATTTCAGATGTGGCTCCAGGTATAGACTCATAAAGGTACCAGTCTAGGGGTATTGAATGTTAAGGACTAGCTGTTAACTATGAAAAGTCAGTGGTTTGATGTTAACAGCCACTCCATAAAAGAAAGGCCTGACAATCTTTCCTACAGTTTAGGTCATCTGGGTCTTAAAAGCTAACAAGTGGCCATCTAACAAGCATCTCATGCAGTAATATTTTTGTGTCTTTGATGAAGGACATCAAACACATAACAAAAATACTACTGCATGAGACAGAAAGGGCCACATAATCCAGAGACTACATCAACATGGATCAG
Source organism: Heterohyrax brucei (assembly GCA_028571685.1). Lineage (NCBI taxonomy): Eukaryota > Metazoa > Chordata > Mammalia > Hyracoidea > Procaviidae > Heterohyrax > Heterohyrax brucei. The sequence goes on along the minus strand of CM053167.1, from coordinate 12,339,123 downwards.
AAGAACTAGATGGTGCCCACCCACCACCAGTGACTGTTTTGACAGAGAGCACTATAAAGATTCCTTGACAAAGCAGAACAAAAATGGAGTGAAGAACTCAAACTCTACTAAAACGACCAGACTTGATGGTCCAGCAAACTGGAGGTTCCCCAGAAGACATGGTCCACAGATTCTTTGTTCATTCAGAGCTGAAATTATTGTCTAAGATTGAACTGGACCATAAAATATAAAATGATTCTGGGGAAGAAAGCAATTCTTGGATTAGACAAATATGTGAGACTAACTGGGCAGTTCCTGTCCAGAGACAAGAAAAGAGTGCAGAGAGAGGGCAACAGCCAGTTGAATGGGTGTGAAAATATAAGATGGAAAGGAAGAGTACACTGTCACAGTGTTTGACAGAGCAGCTAGAGTTACATGGCAATGTGTGTGTAAGTTTTTGTAAGACAGATCAACTTGGACTGTATACTTTCATTTAAAGCACAATAGAAGTTTTTAATAAATTTTTGTGTGATTTGATACAACTGTACAATCCATATCAATTTGCCATATAAATACTGCAAGCCATACCTCTATTCTATTCTAACTGCTCTCTCCTGCCTTCTCCACCCTTCCATGATAGCATACTCACCCTTATCTTCCAGAAGTTCTCACGCCCATTTGATCAAATGCTGGACCACCACATTCTATCTTCCAACCTCCAGCCATCAGCTACATAGGCACCCCTCATGTACATATTTAAGTCCAAAAGTTTGGTGCCAGGATCATTGCATATATTCCAGTTCAGTCTTTGTCTGGGGAGCTGGCCTTGCTGCTGGACACAGTTTGGGGTTAGGGAGTCCAGGAGTCAAGCTCCCAGGAGGGCCTCCAGAGTGATAGACTATCAGTGTGGTCATTTGATAGAGTTCTAGTTCTGCACACTTATGTTTTTCCTGCTATTTCATAGGCTATATGTTGTGCAAACCTATCCTAGCAGTCATTGTTGGTAGCTGGGCACCATCTGATTCATCTGGTCCCATGTTAAAGTAGTCTCTGAATTACGTGGTGCCTTCCATCAGCTGGGCTCATGTTTTTTTTCCCATCCTTGATGTCCTCTGCTTAGCTCTGATTCAATCAGATTGGGACCAACTGGTGCTACTTAGATGGCAGCTTGTTAGCTTTTAAGAACCCAGATGGCACTCACCCTAGTGATATGCATAACATTTTCATGCACCCCCTCTGTGAAGTCTTTGGTGGTATCCAAGTACCATCTAGTTCTTCAGGTCCCATGCTGAGACAGACTGTGTCTCATATGGCTCCTTCCATATGGTAGTTTCATATTTTCTTTCTGTCCTTGATGCCTACCATTTACCTCTGGTCCAGGTGTGTATAGGCATCAGTTGATGTTTCTCAGATGGCAGCTTCTTACATGTTAAGATCCATACACCACTCACTGAAGGGGTATGCAGAACGTTTTCTTAAGGGAAAAGGAGAAAAGAAAAAAAAGAAGTTGAGTATGCCAGTTAGTCTTGTTCCCCAAGAGCAAGGTCCACTGACTCTGGTTTTTCTGTTCATGGTCCCCTGACCCCCTCTTATTCTGTAATTTCACAGAAGTGGGCCACATCTGGGGAAAAGTTCAGTTTGGGAATTGAGCAGTAGACAAAGATGCCCATTTCACTGCATCTATTCAACATTTTGCTAGAAGTTCTAGCCAGAGCAATTAAACAAGACAAAGAAATAAACGATATCCATATAGGCACTGAAGAAGTAAAAGTCTCCATTTTTGCAGATGGTATGATTGTACATACAGAGAATCCTAAAGAACCTATAAATAAACTACTGGAACTAACAGAGAAGTTCAGCAAAGCATCAGGATACAAGATAAACGTAAGTAAATCATTAGGAAGCCTTTCTATAACCAAACCACTGCCATTTACTGTGGTCCCCCCAGAAGATAAAATACCTAGAAATAAATCTAACTAGAGAAATAAGAGATCTATACAGAAGAAACTATAAGAAATCAAAGAACTGCAAGAAACCAAAAGAGACTTCTAAAATTGGAGAAGGATATTCTGCTGATGGATAGGAAGACTTAATGTCTGTAAAAATGTCTATTTTACCTAAAGCACTCTACTTATACAATGCAGTCCTAGTACAATCTCCACTATTATTTTATTAATCAGGTGGAGCAACATGTCTTCCCCTTGGAAATGAAGAAATGCCAGTTAAGTAAAGAACTACTGACGGAGAGAAACACAATGGAAGGTCTCACACTAGCTGACCTTAGAAATGATTACAATGCCACAGTAGTCAACATAGCCTGGTACTGGTACAAAAAGAGACATATAGACAAACAAAATAGAGTGGAGACCCCAGAGATGCTACCATCCTCTTATGAACAGCTGATATTTGACAAAGTCCCTAAGAGTGTATACTGGAGAAAAAAAACAGTCTCTTTAACAAATGGTGCTGGCAAAATTGGATATCCACATGAAAAATCTGAAAGAAGACCCATATCTTACACCTTACACAAAAACTAACTCTAAACGGGGCCAAAGACCTAAATATAAAACCTAAAACAATAAAGGTCATGCAAGCAAAAATAGGATCAATGAAGGATGTTCTAATACATAGCTTAGAGAGACTTCAGAATCTAACAATGAAAGCACAATTAACAGAAGAAAAAATAGATAGATGGAGACTACTAAGACTCAAAACCTGTTGCTCATGCAAAGTCTTTATCAAAAGAGTTAAAAGACCATCTACAGAATGGGAAAAAACATTTGGCAACCACATGTTGGACCATTTCCTGATCTCTGTAACCTGTAAGGTTCTGCAAAATATCAACAAGAAAAAAGTAAGTAACCACATTAAGCAATAGGCAAAGCAGATGAGCAAGTATATCACCAGAATGGACAACAGACCACCAAAAGACACATGAAGAAATGCTCATGATCATTAGCTATCAGAGAAATCCAAATCAAAACTACAATGAGATACCATCTCACCACAGCAAGGTTGGCCAATATCTAAAAACACAAAACAACAAATTCTGGAGAAGCCATGGAGAGACTGGAACTCTCCTACACAGACAGTAGGATTGCAAATTGGTACAACCTCTTTGGAAAGCTATCTGGCACTTCTTAAAAAGCTGAAAATAAATATACCATTTGATCCAGTAGTTTCACTGCTTGGAATCTATCCTTCAGAAACAAAGATTATCACATGAACAGACACATGTACAAAAATATTTACTGCAGCACAGTCCACAATAGCAAAATGATGGAACCATCCCAGATGTCCATCAACAGATGAATAGACAAACTATGGTACATATACTCAATGGAACATTTTGTTATAATAAAAAACAATGATTTCAGAAAACATTTCATAACATGGTTTAAACTGAAAGATATTATGCTGAGTGAAATGAGTCAGTGTCAAAAGGACAAATTTTGTATGAGACCCCTGTTACAAGGTCTTAAAAATAGAATTATCCATAGAAGTAAAAACTCTTTGACAGCTACAAGGGTAGGGGGTGAGAGTTTATCATAGCTGAGATAGTAGATACATGTCAGAAATTCTATTCATTTTATTCATTTAAACACAAGGGGCAAGGATTTAGATTAGATGTTAGAAATCTGGTTGGGTGAAATTGGTGACAATACACATTAGTAAGAAGATCAGTACTAATGGGACTTCAGCACAACTTGTGTACTCCTTCCATCTTAACCCAATATTGTAAGCACAGAGTATGTACACTTGCATTACTATTTTTTTTTAAAAGTAAAAAAACAAAATAAAAAGACAAACAGTGAACACTCCCTAAGGGTGATGCGACATTCTATTAAGAGAAATACATACATGTGATTGGAGTACTAGAACAGCACTAGAGCAGTGGGATGACTGAAAATACAGAGTGAATAGTTGAAGAGCTGCTGACAGAGATCTTCCCTGATACAATGAAAAATAAGATCTCCATTCAGGATGTTCATCAAACCCCACTCAAGAGTGCTCTCAAAAGAAATACACCAAGGCATATCATAATCAAGCTCAACAAAACTAAAGACTGGGGGTAGCCAGAAATAAGCAAAAAATAACCTATAAAGGAAAATTATTTAAGATTAAGCCCAGCCAGAAGACAGAGGGAGGATGTATACAAAGCTATGAAGGAATAAAACTTGCCAACTGAGACTAATATATCCTGCAAAATTGTCTCTCAGATATGAAGGTGAAATTAAGACTTTCTCAGATAAACAGAAACATATAGAATTTGTAAGAGCCAAACCCAAGAAAAAGTTCTTAGATTAGAAAATCAACAGCATTAGATACATATTTAAACATCCAGCACTCAACGGATCATTAGATAACATCAGGAAAGGGAATCTAAAAGTAACAACAGAAACCAGATCACAAAACATAGAAATTCAGAGATCTCAGGATATAATTCACAGCTATGTTATATGGGAAAGAGAGTCAAAGAAAGGTACACAATGATCTACCAGATGTGGAAGAAGACAAGGAAATACACAGACACTGAAGTTTGGGCTACTTTTAGATTAATAAAGGGAATCAAGGGAATAACCACAAAAGAAACTGGTAGTTCTACACATTAGAAAGCGACATACAAAATCACAATTCTAAGAAAACAAACACTGAAAGCTGTAAAAAGAAAAGATGTAAAGGAAAAATACTGAGCACAGAAGATGGAATGAACAGAGGAACTGCCTACAGTACCCCCAAAAAAGCATAAAAATGAAAACATTAACATTATATTTGTCAATAATCACACTGAATGTAAATGGACTAACTATACCAATAAAGAGAAGAAGAATAGCAGATTGGATTTAAAAATGACCCACCTATATATTGCTTACCAGAGACACACCTTAGACTTGAAGACACAAACAAATTACAACTCAAAGATTGAAAAAAAATGTATCAGACCAATAACATTCAAAAAAGAACAGGAATGGCAATACTAATCTCTGACAAAATTGGCTTTAAACTTAAATCCACCATACAAGATAAAGATAGTCACTATCTAATGTCAAAGGCTCAATACAACAGGAAGACATAGCTATACTGAATACTTATGCACCCAATGACAAAGCTCCAAAATACATAAAACAAATATTATTTCACTGAAACAGATATAGACAGCTACACAATAATAGTATGAGACTGCAACACATCACTCTCAGTATAGGACAAGAACATCCCCCCAAAAGCTTAGAAGACACACAGAGGATCTCACATTCAACCAATTTGACCTTACAGACATATTCAGAACACTTCATCCAGCCAAAGCCAAATAGACTTTCTTTTCCAGTACTTATGGAACATTCTCCGTAATTGACCATATATTAGATCACAGAGAGATATTGAAGAAAATTCAAAATATTGAAATAATACAAAGCTTCTTCTCAGACCACAAAGCCATAAAACTAGAACTCTGTAACAGAAAAAAACATTCAGGAGGCAGAGTCCATATAGTGGACTAGACATACTTCTGTTTAACTCTCTCTGAAAACTAAGGCTTGTCCTGATAATTAAACTGAGCTTGCTAGACACCCAGTGAGCCCTAGGATACAGCATCGGGCTGCCAGTTTGGACTATATGCCACAGAATAGGAAACCTCTCTTTGCTGAGCCCTGCCCTTGTTGAATGGCTGGCTCTTGTGCACTTAAGCTAACTAGTGTTTCTAACTTTTCTTCTTTTTGTTAGCCAGCATGCAGGGAATGGTCTTAACTGGCAGTGAAGCTCAACTGCACTGCTTATGTTATCAGTGGATGGAATACTCACATTCTGAGAGCCCAGCTCTGGACTCAGAGCACCACAGCCCCTCCACTCTTTCTTTCCAGAACCCTGCCATCAATTCAGCTATTTCACAGTGGGCAGGACTGTTTGTCCAGGACGCCATCTTGTTTGACTGGGAGGCAGAGTAATCTGAACAGATGCCTCAGCAGGGGCTAATTCCCAGGGTAGGAAACAGTGCCAGTCTGGGGAGTGCTTTTCCAGAAGAAAAGCTGTGTTTAGTATGGTATAGCCTTACAGGTGGGGCCTGGCAGTGATGAGAGCAGGCCAGTAGCATGTCTGTACTTTAATCTACATCACAGCATTTAGGGACACTTGTAGAGGCACCTCCATTGCTACCAGAAGGAGTGGCCTGCACACCTGACAGTCTGATCTTGGAAGCTGTCAGATAGCTTTTACCTTTCAAAATAAAACTGCTTACAGAAATAATTGTGGTGCAGCCCGACAGTATCTCTTCCAGCCTTTTCCGACCCTCATCATAGGGCCAGCAGATGGCCCCCCAGTGACTCAATAACTAGAGAAGTGTCTTTGCTAGCCAGGAGGTGGAGGCTGCAACCCCAGAGATTCCACTGGGCCCAGCCTCTGGAGTACAAAGAGGTGGCTAATGATCTATGTCCTTCTCTGAACTGCACCTTGCTCCTATTAAGCCAACATCAGAAAAATTAAATAGATTGTAGATGTCCAGAAAGCAACAAAACCTGGCCAAACATTTAAAGAAAAATCTATCCGTGGCTCCAGGAAACTCCCAAAATAAAGAACAAAAGAACTTCCCAGATTAAAAAGCCTTTCTGAAGCTATAGGAGGTGGAGTGCAAAAGAATTATACAGAAAGTCCTTCTAGACATTAAACAAAATGCAGCAGAGCAAACTAGAAAGTTAAGTAAGCTATTTGAACTGATAGAACACTGGCATGGCAAAATCTGACAGATCAATAACAAAATTACAGAATTAGACAACTGAATTCAAAGCCAAAATAGCAGAATTGAACACCTGTAAACTAGACGTACCGACCTTGAAAACAGAGCTAGTGATGCTAACACTTATAAGGAGAAATCAGACAAAAGACACAAGAAAAATAAAGAAGGGTTAAGAAACACGTGAAACTCTGTCAAGAGGAACAACCTACAGTTAATTGCAGGGAGGGATACCTGACAGTGCAGAGTACTGTTGTTGAGTTGCTGACAGAAAATTTCCCTGAAATTATAAGAGAACATAGATACCCAAGATGTGCATTGAACACCACATAATATAGACCTGAAAAAAAGACAAGACACATTATAATCAAGCATAACAAAACGAAACATAAGCAGAAATTCTTAAAGGCAGTGAGACTCAAAGCAAAACTAATTTTCAGAGGAAAGACCTATAGGCTTTCATCTGACTTTTTGGCAGAAATAATGTTGACATGCAGACACTGGGATAATACATTCAAAAACCTTGAAGGAGAAAAACTTCCAACCAAGAATTATATATCCTGCAAAACTGTCTTTCAAATATGAAGACGAAGCTGAAACACTCAGAAGTTACAGAATTTGTGAAAACCAAACCAAAGCTACAAGAAGTACTGAAATAAGCTCTTGGCTTAGAAAAACAAGACCACTGACTCAATATTTTAGCAGTCAACACAGGACACAGCATCCAGAAACCTACTCAGTTAAGGAAGGCATACAAAACTCAATCAAGAGTATAATATTAAAAGAAGAAATCCAGTGATCATATCATGAAAATAATGATATCATCACATTAAAAAGAGGGATATACTACAGTAGTTATACTCCTTTCAGGTGAAAAGTTAATGAGATATGTATAAGTTAAAATTTGGGTTTAAACTTAAATTACTAAGGTGGATCATGGGAGTAGCTGCAATAACGATGCAGCATATCAAAACAAGAAATGCAACAGCAGAGTCTCAACAAAAGGAAAACTAATACTGAAAGGGTTAAAAAGTCAACCCATAAAGAACGACCCACAGCAGAATATCAAGAGCAACAGGGAAAACACCAACACCAAAATAAATACATCAAAATGACAGTACTACAGTATTAGAGTCAGTTGGTGACCAACAATTCTCTTAGACCCATTATCAGAGAAATCAGATAGTATCTAGATGGCATGCAGGCAACAGATCGTAATTAATCATTTAAAGAAACAGTCTTCAAACGCTCCAGAAAATTCCCTAAAGATTCAAAAAATTCAAGAAATTTTCCAGATGAAGAAGCCTTTCTGAATCTAACAGAGATTGAATACAAAAAAGTTATAAACGACAATGAAATACCACCTCACCCCAATGAGATTGGCCATGATCCAAAAAAACACAAAACAATAAATGCTGGAGGGGCTGTGGAGAGATTGGAACTCTTCTTCACTGTTGGTGGGATTGCAGAATGGTGCAACCTCTTTGGAAAGCAATTTGGCGTTACCTTAAAATAATGAATATAGATATACCATTTGACCCAGTTATTCCTCTGCTTTGAATATATCCTACAAAATCAAGGCCATTCACACTGACCGCTACATGCACATGAATATTCATTGCAGCACCGTCCATGATAGCAAAAAGATGGAATCAACCCAAACGCCCAACAACAGAAGAGTGGATAGGTAAACTTTGGTATATATACTCCATGGAGTTACTATACACTGCTAAAGAACAATGGTGATAGCAGGAAACATCTCAGTTTGGTCTCAACTGGAGGACATCATATTGAGTGAAACCAGTCAGCAACAGAAGGACAATTATTATGTGAGATCCCTAAGATAAAAACTTAAAAGCATACTCATACATAATAGAAAAGACTCTTTGATGGCTACAAGGGTGGGGAAGATGGGAAGGTAGGAAGGCAAGGGGCGAGGGTTTAGATTAGTTAATTGTTAGAAATTTGGTAGGGTGAAATTGGTGACAATTCACATTAGTAAGAAGATCAATATTAATGAGACTTCCACACAACTTGTGTACTCCTCCTCTCTTAACCCAATATTGTAAGCACAGAGTATGTACACTTTCATTTTTTATTTAATAAAATAAATAAATAAATAAATAAATGATGGCGGAAAAAAGTTATATATAAAATCCTCCTAGAGATTAAACAACATGCAATAGAACAAAGTGAAAAATTTGGTAAACTATTTGATATGCTAGAAAATCAACAATCGGAAATACATAAGATTAATAACAAAATTACAGAATTGGATAATCTATCCAAGATCAAAACAGTAGGATTGAACAAATGGAAATTAGAATCAGTGACCTAGAAGACAAAGTAACTAACACCAACATTTATGAGATAAAATCAGAGAAAAGAAATAAGAAAAATTAAGAAATATATGGGATTCCATGAAGAGGAATAATTTATGTTTAATTGGAGTTCCTGAACAAGGGAGGATTAATGACAGCATAGAGAGTATTGCTATAGAGATGCTGACAGAAAACTTCCCTGAGGTTATGAACAAAGAGCACATAGATATCTGAGATGTTATCGAACACCACAAAAGTTAGATCCAAAAAGAAGAATGCCAAGGCATGTTATAATTAAGCTTAATAAGCTAAAACACAAAGAGATGCTTCCAAAGACAGCAAGGCTCAAATCAAAACTAACATTCTGAGGGAAACCCTGTAGACCTTCATCTGACTTTTCTGCTGAAACAATGCTGGCCAGGAAACATCTTTCAGACACAGTCAAAGTCCTGAATGAGAAAAACTTCCATCCCAGAATAATCTATCCCACTAAATTGTCTATCAAATATAATGGTGAAATTAAAACTTTTGAAAATAACGAGAAATTTAAAGACTTCATAAAAACTAAATCCAAATTTTTGGATCTAACTTTTGTGGTGTTCGATAACATCTCAGATATCTATGTGCTCTTTGTTCATAACCTCAGGGAAGTTTTCTGTCAGCATCTCTATAGCAATATACTCTATGCTGTCATTAATCCTCCCTTGTTCAGGAACTCCAATTAAACATAAATTATTCCTCTTCATGGAATCCCATATATTTCTTAATTTTTCTTATTTCTTTTCTCTGAAATATATATTTTAGGTGATAATTTAAGGCACTTCATCCAAACTTCTAATCAATTAAGGAAGGCACAAAACTTCACAAAACCAAGCCAAAAACTACAATACTATAATAAGAGAATCCATGATCATATCGTAACAACTATATCATCACATTAAAAGAGAGATACACTACAATAGTTACAGTTGTTTGTGATGCAGCGACAGTTTCTGACTTCTAATATAGTTAAAATTGATTAGGTATGTAGCCATAGAACAATAGACCATTTGAAATGAAAAATCACCATACAGGAGTCTCAATAAATATAAAATCAAAACATATACCATCCATAAAGAAGAATGTCCTAGGATAGATTTATAAGAACAACAGAGAAAACACCAAAATGAAAATAAACATACTGCAATGACACCACTAAACATAAACATATCAATAACCACATTGACTGTAAATGGACTGAACACTCCAGTAAAGAGACAGCAAGTGATATCGTGGATCAAAAGACATGACCCATCTATATGTTGCTTATAAGAAACACATCTTAGACTTAAAGATAAGAACAGGTTGAGAAATAAAGTTTGGAATAATATATATCAAGCTAATAATACACAAAAAAGAGCAGGTCTGGCAATATTAATCTCTGATAAAATAGATTTTAATGTAAAATCCACTATTATAAACAAGGATGGTCACTATTTATTGCTGAAAGCTTCAATACTCAAGCAAGACTTAACAATATTAAATATTTATGCACCCAATACCAAAGCACCTAAATACATTGAACAAATACTGACAACATTGAAAAATGAGATTGATCATTCCACAGTAATAGCTGGGGACTTTAACACTCCCCTTTCAGTTAAGGATAGATCATCCAGAAAAAAGCTCAGTAAAGATACAGGAGATCTTATTGCAACAATCAACCAACTTGACCTTATTGAAATATACAGATCTTTTCTCATCCATCAGCAGATAAATATACCTTTTTCTCCAAAGCACAAGGAACATTCTCCAGAATAGACCATATGTTAGGTTATAAAACAATTCTCCATAAAATCCAAAACATTGATTTATTGCAAAGTACCTTCTCGGACCGCAGAGCTATAAAAGTTGAAATCAATAACAGAAAATTCATAAGCAAAAATTCCAACTTGTGTAAACTGAAAAAACTTTACTCATAAAGCCTTGGGTTATAAAAGGAATTAAAGACACATTAAATAAATTTATGGATTCAAATGAGAATGAAAACACACCCTACCATAATTTATGGGATACATCAAAAGCAGTGCTCAAAGGTCAGTTTATCTCTATATATGCATACTTCCAGAAAGAAGAGCACAAATTAAAGAATTAACCTCACGGCTTGAATAAGTAGAAAGGGAGCAATAAAGAAACCCCTCAGGCAGCAGAAGAAAACAGATTATAAAGATTAGAGCAGAACTAAATGAATTAGAGACTAGAAAAACAATTGAAAAAAGTAACAAAACCAAAAGCTTGTTCTTCGAAAAGATCAACAAAATCGATAAACCATTAGCTAAACTTACAAAAGAAAAACAACAGAAGATACAAATAACTCGATTAAGAAATAAGTTGGGAGATGTTACAACAAACCCATCTGAAATAAAATATCTCATAACAGAATACTATGAAAAGCTATACTCTGACAGGTTTGAAAACCTGGGGGAAATGGACAAACTTCTAGATTCATATGACTCACCAAGACCATCACAAGGAGAAACAGATCAATTTAATAAATCTATCACAAAGGAAGAGATTGAGGAAGTGATCAAATATCTACCAACCAAAAAAAGTCCTGGCCCAGATGGCTTCACTGGAGAATTCTACCAAACTTTTAGAGAAGAATTAACTCCAGTGCTAATGAGGCTATTTCACACCATGTTACTATGATATGAAATACTTCTATATGAGATGAAATACTTCCAAATTCCATATGAGATGAAATACTTCCAAATGCCTTCTATGAAGCCAGTATAAGCCTGATACCAAAACCAGGGAAAGATCCCACAAAAAAAGAAAATTACAGACCAATATCACTCATGAATCTAGATGCAAAAATCCTCAACAAAATTCTAGCCAATAGAATTCAACAGCATATAAAAACAATCATTCATCATGATCAAGTTGGTTTCATTCCAGAGATGCAAGGCTGGTTCAACATGAGAAAACCAATTAATGTAATCAACGACATTAATAACACAAAAGACAAAAATCGCCTGATTTTGTCAGTTGATTCAGAAAAGGCATTTGACAAAGTTCAACATCCATTCATGCTTAAAACTCTCAGAAAAATAGGAATAAAAGGGAAATTCCTCAATATAATCAATAGCATCTATGCAAAGCCAACTGCTTTCATCATTCTGAATGGTGAATAACTGAAAGAATTCCCTTTGAGAATGGGAACTAGACAAGGATGCCTGCTCTTGCCACTTCTATTCAACATTGTGCTAGAATTTCTAGCCACAGCAGTTTAGACAAGGCAAAGAAATAAAAGGCATCCCTATTAGCACTGAAGAAGTAAAGATTTCCCTCTTTGCAGATGATATGATTGTTTACACAGAGAATCCAAAGAAATCCATAAGTAAACTATTAGAGCTAACAGAAGAATTCGGCAAAGTATTGGGATACAAGATAAATATAACTAAATCAATAGGATTCCTTTATACCAACAATGAAATTATTAAAGAAGAAATCACCAAATCAATTCCATTTACTATAGCCCCCAAGAAGATAAAATACCTAGGAATAAATCTAACTAGAGAAATAAGAGATCTTTACAGAGAAAACTACAAGACCTTGCTACAAGAAACTAGGAGAGACTTACATAAGTGGAGTAATGTGCCCTGCTCATGGGTAGGAAGACTCAATATTGTGAAAATGTCTATTTTGCCCAAAGCACTCTACTTATATAATGCAATCCCAATTCAAATTCCAGCGACATTTTTTATTGAGATGGAGAAACCAATTATCAGCTTTATTTGGAAAGGGAAGAAACCCTGAATAAGTAAAACAGTACCAAAAAAGAAGAATATGCTGGGAGGCCTCTCACTACCTGACTTTAAAACCTATCACACTGCCACAGTAGTCAAAACAGCCTGGTATTGGTACAAAAAGAGACATATAGACCAATGGAACACTGTAGAGACCCCAGAGACGCCGCCATCCTCTTATGAACAGCTGATATTCGACAAAGGTCCTAAGATTTTGAACTGGGGTAAGAACAGTCTCTTTAACAAATGATGTTGGCATAACTGGATGTCCATCTGCAAAAAATTGAAACAAGACTCATATCTCACACCTTATACAAAAATCAACTCAAATTGAATAAGAGACCTGAATATAAAAGATAAAATGATAAAGCTCATCCAAGATAAGATAGGGTCTACAATAGACATTTTAATATGCAATACAGACAGACTTCAAAATCTGACAAACAAAACACATTCATTAGAAGAGAAAATAGATAAACGGAAATTAATAAGAATCAAACACTTTTCCTCATCCAAAGTCTTCATCAAAATAATTTAAAGACCACCTAAAGAATGGGAAAAAATATTTGGCAACTTTATGTCACACTGACACCTGATTCTATAATTTATAAGGTTCTACAAAAATCAATAAGAAAGAGACAAATCATCCAGTTAAGCAATGGGCAAAGGAGATGGACAGACACTTCTCTAAAGAGGAGATCCAGGCAGCCGAAAAACACATGCAGACATGTTCATGATCATTAATTATTAAAGAAATTCAAATCAAAATGACAATGAGATACCACCTCACCCCAACAAGATTGGCCATGATCCAAAAAACACAAACCAATAAATGTTTAAGAGGCTGTGAAGAGATTGGAACTTTCCTTCACTGTTAGTGGGATTGCAGAATGGTGCAACCTCTTTGGAAAGCAATTTGGCGTTACCTTAAAATAATGGATGTAGATATACCATTTGACCCAGTAATTCCTCTGTTCGGAACATATCCTGCAAAATTAAGGCCATTCACATCAACTGATACATGCACAGGAATGTTCACTGCAGCACAGTCCACAATAGCAAAAAGTTGAAGTCAACCCAAATGTCCAACAACAGAAGAATGGATGGGTAAACTTGGTATATATACTCAATGGAGTACTACACACTGATAAAGAACAACGAGTATAGCAGAAAACATCTCTCAATTCGATCTCAACTGGAGGACATTATGCTGAGTGAAACTAGTTAGTGACAGAAACACAATTATTATATGAGCCCCCTACGATAAAAACTTAAAAGCATACTCATACATAATAGAAAAGACGGCTACAAGGGTGGGGAGGGTGGAAGGGCAGAAAGGCAAGGGGCAAAGGTTTAGATTAGATAGTTGTTAGAAATTCGGTTGGGTGACATTGGTGACAATATACTTTAGTAAGATCAATATTAATGAGACCTCAACACAACTTGTGTACTCCTCCTCTCTTAACCTAGTGTTGTAAGCAGAGTATGTACACCTTCATTTTTTTTTTATTTAATGAAAAAAAACTAAAAGGAAAGAAAGTATTTTAAAAAAACAAAAACAAAAACTATCAACTGAAAAAATCCCTGGTCCAGATGGCTTCACTGCAGAATTCTACCAAGCTTTTAGAAAAGAGTTAACTCCAGTGATACTGAGACTGTATTAAGAAAGGGATAAAACACTCCCAAATTCATTCTACTAAGCCAGCATAACCCTGATACCAAAGCCAAGGAAAGATTCCACAAAAAAGGAGAACTACAGACCATAACACTTGTGAGCCAACATGCAAAAATCTTCAATAAAATCCTTGCTGATCGAATTCAAAAACTTACGAAAAAAATAATTCATCATGACCAAGTTGTATTCATACTAGAGATGAAGGCTGGTTTAACATCAGGAAAACAATTAATGTGATCAACCACATAAATAACACAAATGACAAGAGTCACCCGATTTTGTCAGTTGAAGAATCCCACTACTTGGAATATACCCTACAGGATCAAACGCATTCACACAAACAGATACAGGCACACAAATGCACATTGCTGCATAGTCCACAAAAGGAAAAACATGGCATCAACCCACCTGCCGAGCAACAGATGAATGGATAAACACACTGTGGTATATATGCTCAATGGAGCACTAGGCAATGATGAAGAACAATGATGACTTTAGGAAGCACCTCGTAACCTGGTTTCAAGTGGAAGACATTATGTTGAGTGAAATCATTCAGCAGCACAAGGAAAATATTGTATGAGTCTCTTACTATAAGGACTTTAAAACAGGCTCCTGTATAGAAGAAAACACTCTTTGATGGCTGCAAGGGAGGGGAGTGAGAGAGGGAGAGGTTTGGTTATGGATTAGATAGTTGATAGAAATTTGGTTGGTTGAAAGCAATGACAGCACACATTGGAAAGAAGATCAATTTAACTGGACTTCAAGATAACCTGAAAACTCTTCCAGTCTTAACCCCACACTGCAAGGATAGAGTAGCAGGTGCCTGGGCTTGGGAACCATGCTTTCAGAGGGCACTGAGGCCAACTGACATAACCAGCCTATTGCTAAGAGAGCTTTCTGCAGCCCACATAGGAGAGCAGTTTCTGGGTTCTTAAAAGCTAGCAAGCTGCCACCTGAGGAATGCCAAACAGCTGGAACAGATGATCACCAAGGAGAACAATGACATTAGGGAAAAGGAGTCCAGAAGACAGAAAGACTCATGTGAATGGACGGCTATATCAACATGTGACCAGAAGAAACAGATGGTACCTTGCCACCACCAATGTCAGCCATGATGGGGCTCACAATGTTGAGTCCCAGTAGCAACACAAGAAAAAAGGGGGGGCACCCTATGGACTCCACTAACAGACCACAACTGATGGTCAAAGGCCTGGGAGTCTCCCTGGGAGCATGGCTCTAGATATAATGTTGCCCCTGTTCATAGATCATTACTGAGGTCAACTCTTTAGATAGGAATGGAACAGACTAGGTGCACAGAATGACCGTATGGAGTGTGCACTTGATGGTTCTATGTATCTATACGTCGTTATCCTACTGGTCTCTCATTAAAGGGAGGTAGAGAGGAGGGGACAGGAGATTATTAAGAAGATGTGACATGTATGGAACAGAAAGGAGGAGTGTGTTGTCACTGGGGAAGAAGGGCAGAGGGAACAGCAGATACATGAGCAAGCAAATTTGAATAGTATCATAAACCTTTACTCAGTCATAGTTAAAAAAAAGTTGATGCAAATTAAATATAAAACATGGAGGCTGAATAACACTTTGCTCAACAACTTTTGGGTAATAGAAGAAATCAAGGATGC